>JANAVB010042220.1:5392437-6124937 GCA_029216955.1 Iris pallida | reverse complement strand
CATGTTCGAGATGGTCTCTATGATCAGTTCCTTCATCTAAAGCAAGGAAACATGTCAGTTGATGAGTATGACTCAGAGTTCAATCGCCTGAGTAGATTTGGTGTGGGATTGATTTCGACAGAGTTAGAGACGGCGATGTGATTTTATCAAGGCTTGCACCAGAGCTTAAATCTTATACGACTACGCAGTCTAGAGTCTCCTATTCAGCTATCTTGGAGGAAGCTCGTGCTCAGAAGCTTCTTCGTAAGGAGCAACATCAGACATCGAGACACCGTACACCAGCAGTCGTACCGGCTATAGCTACTCAGGATGAACCTATCAGGAGGCACACAGGACAGTACTAGCAGAGGCCCACACCCTATCAGAAGCCCGTTTGCCATTACTTTGGGAATGAAGGACATATCCAGAGATACTGTCGGATTTGTCATGGATGGTGCTTGAGGTGTGGATCCAGCCAGCATATAGTCAAGGATTGCCTAGAGCAGCAGGCGATAGTATATGCTCGACAGACCCCGAGGCCGACAGCTCCTATACTCCCAGCACCCCGACCAGGACAACAGGTGTCTGGGCTTATAGCACCAACAGTAGGAGCTCCTCGCCCACCATTACCACCCCAGCCAGTGCAGCACGACAGTACAAGAGTTCAGGACCCTGGCCAGAATTACGGACATGCCTTCTCGTTAGCAGTAGAGAATATGGAAACAGATGGAGAAGTCATAGTAGGTATGATTTTAATTTTTATATTCCCTGTTATCAAGATTTTTGATACAAGATCCATGCATCATAAGTTTAGCCAAGGCCAGAGAAAATCAGATAGTAGGACGATTGTATAAGCACGAATACTGGATACGGCTTGTATTCTTAAACCTCGAACTACTCATGTTTTCATTCAATCATAAATCCTGCGTACTAATTGTTTGCCATTAAATATTACGAACAAAAATTATAGAGGAATTGAACTTGATTGCAAACTCGCTTGTACAAAAGAAAGCCTAAAAAGAAATCATAGGAAACAATCTAAGTACAATTGTTTAGTTTTTTATTCTGGGGGTGACGATGGAGGCTCAGAAAAGTGTAGCAACTCTGTCTTACTCCTTGGACTATCAGACATAGTCTTTGCACTCGAAGAAATTTGCCAGCCATTGATTGCCAACCTTTTGCAGGGGTGTGGCATCCTGCTATTTATAGTGATTCCTACAATAGCATATTTTGGGCCGCATAAAGGGCCACGTGGCCATGTGTCTGTAACAGCACATAAAGACTCGATCTTGGGCTGCCAACTAGTGGGGGGTAGTTGAGATTTTGTTGCAGTGAATCTGGGTGGTTGAGACTTGGTCAAATTACCATGTATCCCCTGCATAAAGTAGAATCTAACTCATTTTGGCCATATAGTGGCTTTAGGGGCGTTGCTTCTGCGGCTTGGCTCCATTTTATCGTATGAGATCTTTGAGAACCTTGCTTCTACGGCTGGGCTCACTTGGCCGCATGGGATCTATGGGAACTTTCCCTCTGCGGCTCGAGTTCCCTTCAGCCGCATGGGGCTTTCGAGATCCTCGCTTCTGAGGCTTGAGTTGTCTTAATCGCATGAGGTCTCCAGGGGCATTGCTTCTGCGGCTTAGTTTCCCTTGGCCGCATGGAGTCTTCATGAGCACTGCTTCTTCGGCTTAGTTTTGTTTGGTCGTATGGAGTCTTCATGAGCACTGCTTCTGTGGCTTAGTTTTGTTGGACCGCATTGAATGATGATCCGCATAAACTCCATCTTTTCCATGCTTCTACAAGACCACCTTCAAAGTTCTCAAATTACAAATTTAGATTACTTTGAATAAGAAGCATGGAGAAGAAATGTCAGGCCGCGGAAAAGCTTCAAGCTGCAAGAAAACTTTAAGCCGTAGGGAAGCTTCGAGCCGCATAAAGATTTCAACCAGGCTGTCCAGCTGTTACTGCTGTATTTAATGCTTGGATTTATTTTTTAGATTTGGGGGCTGCCTTTTCGGTTACTGTGATAGTTATAATGGATAGAATCCCACGGATCATCATTATCTTTTAGTGGGCATGATAATCGAAGCGGCGCCTATCCGTTTCTACTTCTTGGTTGCCTATAAATATATGGGCCGTACAGCAGTAGCGAGAGGACTCCCTCCTATTACTTTCTTTCGTCCTCATCTCTTCCATCATTCTTTTCGCTCCCGATCAGTCATGGCCTCCAAAGCTTCTAAAGCCACTAGCGCCGCCGACAAAGGGAAATAGGCCGCTTCTGACAAGTTACCTTTCTTCCACCCAGACGTCCATCCTCCGATCAAGTGTAAGGCGGGGGAATGATCGCTCGAATTTAAACAGCCATGTCGCACGTTTTATGCGCGGGTCTGACCATCATTCACCACCGTGCCATGGTTTTAACGCCTTTAGTCCACAGTTGGCCTTCATGAGGCATGTGCTGCATGTGCTCTGTGTGACTGGGCCGCATGGACTGAGCCGCATAAGTATCAGTCTATATCTGGGCTGCATAGATTCCACACGATCAAGCCGCATGAGCTCTCCCTTGATCTTGGCTACGTGTGTTCTATCGTGGCTGGGTCGCATAGACTTTTGTGTATTATTTAAAAGCCCATTTACTTCTATTTTCTTCTGACTGCTAACCTCTTCTCTTTTTTACGTTCCATAGAGATCTGGTTAGCAGATTCCCTTAGGACCGGTATCCGCAATTTTGGATATGGTAAAGATGCAACATTTGACATATACATCAGACAGGTCAGAAGTCTCTGTGCTTTGGAAGGGTTTTTCTCGTATGTTAGGAAAAACCTTTATACATCGGAGAGTCGGACGGTGGTTGGGCGCCATCGTGAAAGTTCTATTTTTATTGCTCTCCGAGTAGGCAAAAGCAACACGAGGGATGTTGTTTTGAAGGTATGGTCTTCTGGAGGAACGGGCCTAAGATGTCCGCAATACGGAGAAGAGAAAGTCAGCGTCTTTAGATGCTTTTAGCATGCTATATTTGCCCTCCTCCGTACAGCTTCTCGAAGATTCAACAGCCTTGTTTGCTTCTCAGTAGTAAAATATGACTTCTTTCGAGGGCCACGAAACTGCTTCTTGATGAAGGCGTAGTGCTGCCAAACTGACCAAACTATTAGTTGCTGATGAGCAGTAGATTTTTTTATTATGCTCCTGATGTAGTCCTATGAATGTAACTGATTTTGAATAAACAGAATACATTCACCCCATTCTTTGTTTGCGGTATTTGTGGTGCTTGTACTAGAGGGCCTAATACAGCATTTGTGCTTGATAAAGGACATCCTACTGGAGACTTTTTGTGGACCTTGTAGAAGCATGAAAAATTTAGGGTTCATACGGATTACAAATTTTCGTATAGGCACTTTGGGCTAAACAGGTCCGCATAAAGGAAAGTCGCATGACTGGTTCAGTGACATATGCGGCCCGTCGACAACCAGCTGCAGAAGGAAGATATGCGGCCAAGAGGAGCAGTTCGTCTGATAAAGCTGACAAGTCCTGACAAAACTGACAAAAATGACAGCTTTGACACTTCGACAAAAAGATAAGACGTGAGACGTCGCCCAAAAGCAAGGTTCGTACGCCTTCATGCGGCAAGAAGGAGTGTCACCTAAGCCGCATGAACCTTATGCTGTTCAGACATATACGGCCCTAAAGTCTCCAAACTTCATGCGGCCAAGAGTAACTGTGATCCAAGCCGCATGAGCTTTATGCGGCCGAAATACAGAATCTATGCGGCTTAAATCCTCAAGCTATGTCCGGGCTAAGGAAGTCTGCGACCTAAGCCGCATGAGTCTCATGCAGCCCCACATGGTCGAAAACATAGAGATATATGCGGCTAAAAAAATGATCCCTGCGACAGGACACGTGGCAATCTGACCAAGTCCTAAACTACACAGATTTGCTGCAACAAAATCCCAATAAATCGACAGATGGCAGCCAAAGAGCGAGTCTTCGCGTGCCAATCTGCCACATGGCCGCAGGCCGTCTATGCGGCTCAACATACATCCTAGTATAAATAGCTGGGTGCCACACCCCTGTAAAATGCTGACAACCTTCAAGAAAGTAATTTCTTCAAGATTTAAAGACTGCGTCACATAGTCCACGGAGTAAGGCAGAGTTGATAGCACTTTCCCGAGCCTCCACCGTCACCCTCCAGAATCAAAACTAAATAATTGTACTTAGATTGCTTCCAAGGATTTCTTTCTAGGCTTTTCATTGTACAAGCGATTTTGTAATTAATTTCAGTATTCTCTAACACCTGTCTTTGATTTTTTTATGGCAAACACGATGGCGACTCTGCTAGGGACATCCTTCTCTTCTGATGAGAAGCTGGTGACGCAATCTAACGCGTCCAAGATCGGCTCTACGCAGCAAATGCTTGTGGTTCGTTTCGACAAACAAGCCTTCGAAGAAATGCTCTCTGAAGGGAGTGCCAGCCCTTCTCAGAAGCGAGCCAACCCAAAGAGGACTCACAAGACGTCGGTGCGCAAAACTAATTCCCCCGACCAAGTTCTCGAAGAAGCTCCTTTTGCAGCCTAAGACGGTGAACAGAACTCTCCTGCGGCTTTATTTCCGACCGCAGAGGACTCCACTGTCCCCAAATTCAGCAGAGAAAAATACTATGATGCTAAGTTTTTGGGGGCACAAGGGAAATCCATACGAATAAAGAAAAAGCTGCATAGAGGAGATCGACAGTCTGTCTATGTGGCAGCCGACTTTGGTCGCATACAAACAACTCATGCGGCAGCCAACTCTGGCCGCAGTAAGATGGTCCATGCGGCAGCCAGCTCTAGCCGCAAGAAGGTAGCCCATACGACAGCCAATCCTGGCCTCAGACAGGATGTCTCATGCGTCTCTGTCAGAAGCTCTATGTTCGACCGCCTCTCATGCGGGCCCGACGCCATGCGACCCACTGAGGACGTGGGATTTATCAATCTGGACTCTTTTTACTATACGCCTTCGGGTGCTAAGTTAAAAAAGTCTAGGGCAGTACGTGCCCAACCAGCCAGTCAACTATCTAAGATGCTGACTGTCAGCGGGCCCGTTAACTGTTATACTGGCTCCTGACGAAAAGTTGTACAGAACCACCCGCGTCCAGTCCCCCATGGCTAACGGACAGGGTAGGTCTTTAAAGTCTCCCTCTAAAGATCTAGAGCAAGTTCTTTTACTAGCCACGGATCAGGGAGCAAACATAATGCCTAAGCAACCGTGCGCTCGGGATACCCGAGTTCACAAGTTTGGTACAAAGGTAGAGTAGCTTCCTACCGACATACGTGACGTGATTACTCATAAACGTCAGACGGCAGCGTCGGCATGCAATGAGTTCCTCTCGGGGCGTCGTTGCACCTATGTAATCATCAACTGCTGCGACAAATCAGCAGCACCTGAAGATCGACAGTCAGTTTTCCAGGGACTGCAGCAGCCACCACCTGTCCGACAACAACTCAAAAAACAGGTGCAAATTCCAGGGGACAAGGAGTTTTCTTTCACCTCCTGTAATTCAACTCAAAAGGTTCCTCATGGCAAAGGAGAAAAGAAGATAGGTTCTTCCAGCCCGGCCATCTCAGCCAGTATTGCAAGGAGACCCTCATCTGGGGGTTTCCATCGACAACCACAGGGGGTGTCTATTTAGGCACGATCCAAAAAGAATATTTCGGCACCCGGGGGTGCGCCTTTGGCTTCCTTGATAGTAGATGAAGCTGGAGGTAGCAGTCCCCTCAATGTATGCGATAACTCGGTATACCAAGAGCACACACAGGGGGTAGAGGTCCCCCAGAACTGTGCAACAGACTTAGATTTACCTGAGGGCCACCACCCTCATGAAGATGATGCGGCTTCCTGTACAGGGGGTTGCACCCCTACCGAGTCAAAAGAAGATGATATTCCGACATTCTCTGATGATTTTTCTATACAAGGGTATGGCACAGAAAGTACCTCTGCCACAATCCCTTCCACCTCTACCCATGTGAGGACAGTCTTTATGGCTGATGATGATCATGAAGCACCTTCTTACCGACAACAGCTAGAAGTGCTGGAAGCCATGCTCCTGTCCTTGGTCAAGTCCGTGGACGAGATCAAAGTCGTGTTGCCAACTCAACCAGAGAGGATGCCCGGACAAACAAGCCTGGGACCCACAGTCAACGAGGACTCCAACATGACCGCCCCTCCTTTGGGTGATGATCCCTTAGCAGCATCCGTTCCTTCAGCTGCAGATGAAGCCAAGGAGGCAAGGAGGGAAGTCCAGGAGCTTCGGGCAATGTTCAATGCCCGAGACTCCTCTCGGAATCTCAGAATATGGCAGGCATATCCCGTTACATGGAGAGATGTGCCTTTTCCACCATGGTACAAGCCGTTCCATATCGATTCGTATGATGGGAAGACCTCTGCTAGTCGGTACATGACTTACTTTGAAGTCACAACTGACCACTTGCCGCATAGTGACGCCATCCTTATGCAATTATTCATCGGAGCATTGGAGGGGATCGTGTTCGACTGGTACCGTAACCTTTCTGACAATTGCATCCATTTTTTTGACGGCTTCAAGCAAATATTCCTGGAAAGATTCTACGATGTGGGGCATGATGTAACGATGTCGTCTCTTATGGACGTCGTTCAGGGAAAAATGGAGCTAACAAGGAACTATATCGAGCGGTTCCGCCAAACGGAAATAATATTACCCCAAGGCAATCCCGAGAGCTCCTTGATTGAAATATGTCAAAAGAAGCTGCTCCCTGCAATTAGCTTCTGGATGGGTGACGATCAGTTCAGGGATTGGACGACCTTCATCATAAGTACTAACAACGCATAGGCAAAATTGAAGAAGGCTCGCCAGCTGGGATTACACATCCCAGATGGAGAAGATAAGAATAGACGTCCTGGTTCCACCTCCAGTAACAACAACAGTGGCACAACCACTGACCGGGACAATAAGGGCAAACATGCCATGGTCACTGATGCGACTCCGAAGCCCGAACAAAAACAGGCGGAAGGTCAATGGCCCATGTTTAATTACTCGTTTGAAGATAGTCATGTCAAACCTATCTTTGATATGCTCTTACAAGGGGGTAGGATTCAGCTCCCTTTACCAAGGCACGAGCCCCGAGCAGCAGAAATGGAGGACCCAAAGTATTTTCACTTCCACCGCTATGTCCATCATGCCACTCATGATTGCTTCCAATTGAAGCGGTACATTCAGAGTCTTATCGAATCCAAATCTCTGTTGATAGGCTTTAAAGAGGTTACTGTGGCGACAAACATGGTGTCTATTCAATTCAGCGATTTCCCTCCAACAAGCACTCCAGACGGGGCCATAACTGTCCCTCGGGCAACGATGGAGGTTACTAATCTTCCACCAGTCCGTAGCCGGACATCTGGATTGGTACCGCTCACCACATCTTGAAAAGAGATCATGTGGGTGCATCCAGACTTGGTGCCCGAAGTTACCCAAGAAGTGTCATCCCTTACCAGCAAGAAAAATGGCAGAAAGTCTAGAGCCTGCCACACAATTTCTGCCCAAGCTGAAGAAGCTGCAGCCGTTGTTACCCGGTCTGGAGCAGAAGTCCAGCCTGCACGGGATCGTTCAGCCGAAGATCCTCTGCCAGAAACGTTGCCTCCCTCCGATGTTCCAAGGCCATCTCAACCTCCACTGGCAGATAAGTCCAAAATAAAAGAAACCTGCTTCGACAGGACACTCCGCAATGATGTACCTCAGGGACTGGAGAGACCTTACAACTTTGACATATTAGCACAATTGGTTAATACGCCAGCAAAGTTGTCTTTATATGAGCTCCTTAGGCTCTCCAAGGATCTTCATGTTGCATTAAGTGAAGCACTCCAAAATGCTGACGCCTACCTAGCTCAGGTCAGGCCTCCAGGGGAAGACCCGCCAGCAGTTCCATAGGGCGACGATAGCAGAGATGCAATGCCCAACATCATATTTTCTCCTCGTGACATGTTGATCAAGTCCAAATTACATGATCTCCCCTTGTACTACACTGGATACATTGTTACGACCCGCACCCTAGAGTAAGGGCACGAGACGTGGGTACGTCCAGTCTACGCCGCAGTGTCGGCGGTAGATCGCTATCCTAGGTCAACATACATCTAACAGTAATATACTAAAGAGTTTATACTCTCCGAATGGGGGTGACATAGAAGTAAATAAACTCATCACAACTAGGGAAGAGATAGCACGATATGAAATAAAACTCAAGGAAAAATAGATGATAAAGTAGTCTAAGATAATCCCAGCAAATATCCAGAGGTACAAACTCAGCTACAGAATGAAAGAATATATACAACTCATAAACTCTGAACAGAAAATAAGTCTAGCTAGACAGTCTCATGACAACATAAAGTAAGATAAGCCTAACTAAACTAGTCTAGGCAATAGAGGTGATGTCCACAGCTATAGCTGGGTCCTCCTGAGGGTCCAGCTCACAAGTATAGTGTAGGGCTGCCCCGTAGAAGGTATCCACACAGGCCTCCTCCTCGTCCTCTATAATATTTTCAACAGGTCCAGTCAGGACAGGAGCGAGTACAGTACATCTCAACAGTTCATAGTAGGTTAAAAAAATAAAATCATGCAGTAAAGTAAGATACAAGTATTGAAAGAAATACTGTATGTAAACAGAGAAAGCTGTAATAGAAATATCTACTATAAATAGAGACTAACAGTGGCTAGTGAGTCAGAGTACAATATAGACATGTAAATGGCATAGGAGATTCTGATAAGACACTATGGAAGAGATTCTGATAAGATACTACTTGGGTGTTATTCACATGTCTACTTCTACTCCCCTACCCCCAATCAATACACAAGGATCCAACCAGGTTATGTTATGATTCTATGCAAAGGCCCCCGAAGGGTGATACATGGATGTCCCATAAATGGGAATTCTAGGAGATTCTAGTATACCCAGTAAATGGGATAAGAGATTCTAGGAGACTCTGTGATCATAAGAGTATATGTCACAAGTGATCAAAGAACCAGTGAAGCATAGTGATACGCCATGTAAGTGAAACGCACAGAACATGTAGTACCCGATGCTTCCTAAGGATAACATCTCAAGAAGGGATCCATACAGTACCAATCCGTGTGACCAACGTGACAGTACAAGTAAAGTAATTTACTGCAAGAAATAATTCTAGACAGGATATAAAATGATCAGAGAATGTACTCGCCTGCTATCTGAGTGTCCAATATGAAAGTACTGTCCGAGGAGTGGTGTCTGGCTCCTAATCAGAACAGCACAAGTCACAACAATTCCAAAATGGTATAATGAAGTCCTACTATGCATTCTACATGATTCTAGGTCCATCTAGGCCAAAGTCAACTCTTGGTCAACTCTGGTCAACCCTAGAAGTCAAACTAGGTCAACCAAGTCTAGACTAGGTCAAGCTAGTCTATCTAGTCCAATCTAGACTATACTAGTCTATACTAATCTAGTCTAGGTCTACCAAGGCTAAACTAGCCTATCAGCATACAGTACAAGGCTATAGAACCTATCCTATCAATCAAGCACAACTCCAACACAAACACTAATGACACACCAAGTACATATACTATATATATATATATATATATATATATATATATACTCATAGATACAAGGTACATACATATAGCTATATAGCACACTACTATATATATACATTATATATATTATATATAACCATAGGCTAATGTGTAAACCATACAACATTATGCTAATACATATAAATATATACATATGTATAAAGGGGGCTCATGTGTGTGGTGATACATGGGTGTATGTGTGTGTGTGTATTAGTGAGAGTGATGTGAAACATAATGAGCAGTGAGTGAATATGTGTGTGGCTGTGTGTGTGGGAGAGGGTGAAAACAGTGTGCAGGGGTGAGTGATGGAATGTATAAAACAGTGAAATGATTAACACATCAATAATTCCAACATGAACCAATTGCTAGAGACTAAACCATATGAACAATATGCTGTCAAGACCAACTGAATTCGAAATGGCAGCAGTTTAAAGGGCAGGAATGAGAGTTCAAGTCATTTTGAAAAACACAATATCATTTAACACATTGAAAACATCAAAACTCTTTGTTGAAATCTCAGTTTTTTAGCCATAAAACAATTTCCAGATTTCAGTCTTCCATTCAATACATACCTAGGTTTACACAATATTTGAATCATTCCCTAGTTTACAATAAACTCAAAAAATCAGTCTACAGTAGTGCATAATTTCCAGTTTAACAGTCTAGGCTTAACATCTCAGATTTAAACCCCAAATCACACCAAAACAGTCCCAATCTCGACACACCAATAGAAAACATGTAGGAGTACACATTAGGGCTTTAATATCATGTAATTAACAGCATAGAAATAGGTAACATCAATGTCAAAACCAAAAATCAAAATCTGGAAAATCAGGATAATAGGACTGATACACTGTTTTAGGATAATAGGGGAAATCAAGATTTAATCATCAAATCCAATTTAAAATACCCGAACTGTGGTTGGTAATATATCTACATGTTGTGTACGTGTCGCACAAGAGTTTGTGTCCAAGCACGAGGACACAATGTGTCAAAACCAATCAAAACACAAAATAGTACAATAACTGTGTCAATCCACGTGCACGTGTTCTCGGGTTTCATGTGCACGACACGATATGACACAACCCACGTGGTTGTGTCCCAGTGTCGACTAGGTCGAAGTCTAGGGCTAGGACACCCTGGTATGGGTCCACGACACGTGTGTCAGTGACACGACACAGGTATCAGTGTACGCAAACTACTGAACCCAGTTCAGTGTAAAAGCAATACACGTGTTCGTGCGCATCCGACATGACTCGTGGGGGTTTGAGACTTGATACACGTCGTGTCAGTCACGAGAATGACCCATGTGTCAAGTGTCGTATGTCGACATGACGAGTCCTGACAGCTGTGGCCTCCGAACAGCAGGGGATCAAACCCGAGCGCGCGCGTGCGTGTGCATCGCGTATCCACGCATCAATTTCGACACGACCCGACACAATCACCACCTCAGAGGAATAAAAATCATTAAGTAATAACAAAACCTAGATTCCAATTCAAAAACTTTCTAGAAATTAGGTTGAAATGTCCTTTGGGACATTTCCACAAACACCTACTGCGGGTTCCTGATACGTGTCCAAAACGGACATGAAACCTATGAAACTCGATATGAAACCAATGCAACCACCTAGGGGACTCCTAGTGCTTCTTGAATATGTAAAGAAATCAAAATTTCATTAAGAAATGAAGAAGTTACCTATAGGTGAACTTCTAGAAAAATCCCCCTTTGTTGAGCTCCTCTCCTTGATATCCCAATCCAACAAATCAATAACAAACTGAAATAGAACTCCAATAACAGCAAGTATAGGAATATTAAAACCTAATGGAAGAGATTTGAATGAAAAAGGACATGTAATGGAATTCTATGGATTAAATGAAATAGGAACAAACCTCTTTCTAAACTTGAGCTTTCCTAAAAAGAGGCAACCCTAAACTAAGAGAGTATTTATAGGGTGGTGTTCCCTAGGTGGATATGGTGGCCGGCCAAGTGAGGCTAGGCAAGGTTTTCTTTTTTTTGTAATGTCTTGGGCTTTGGGCCAATCTACAAGGCTATGACTTGAATTGATTTATCAATTGTTCTAAATCATAAGTCATGACTTTTGGCTTTCTAATATCTATTGCTAACTAGAGTCTACTGACCAAACTAAGGTTTAGCTTAGGTTAGACTAGAGTCATATAACCTAACCAAGTCCATACTAACTAGGGTTAGCTTCTAGGTTGGTCTACAAGGGTCAAAACTAGTCAAAGTCAACCTAGTCAACCTTCATCCAAACAATTCCAAAATAATTCCTAAAAATTTCCATAAAATCAAATAAATTCTAATAAATTTAAATTAACCCAAAAATGACAAAAATACCCTCAAACTAGAAATGTTGTAGTGACAAATATACCCTCCTTAAAAGAATTTCGTCGTCGAAATTGAAAGGCGAAATACAACTAATGAGAATAATAGAAAGTATACCTCACGGTCCAAAAAGATATGGGTAGCGCTCGCGCATCTCATCCTCCCACTCCCAGGTAGACTCTCCTGGAGAATGATGCCTCCAAGCGACGTGTACCAAGGGTATCACCTGGTTCCTCAGAACCTTCTTCCGTCGATCCAGAATCTCCACTGGCTGCTCTGGATAACTGAGAGAAGGCCCAACCTCAATCTCTGAATGATCGAGCACATGGCTAGGGTCAGCCACGTACCGTCTTAACTGTGATATGTGGAATACGTTGTGGACCCCCACTAGCACAGGCGGCAAGTCTAGCCTGTATGCAACGTCACCGACTCTCCCACTGATAACGAAAGGGCCGATGAAGCCCGGGCTAAGCTTCCCGCCTCCACCAAAACGTATCGTACCACGAGTCAGAGATATCCTTAAGAAAACCTGGTCTACAACCTAATCACGAGCAAGGTCTCAATTAATTATAATAAACAAACATGATAAAAAATCATAAACTAATAAACCTAAATCTAATCCTACTCTAATCTGTACCTCAAACTCCAAGGGCCTCTGGTGGCTATCGGCCCAGTGCCGATGTCTGTCCTGCGCCATGCGAAGTCTGTCCCTGATGAGCTTCACCTTCTCGGCTGCGTCAACAACCATCTCTGGCCCCAGTAAAGCTCGTTCACCAACATCATCCCAAGAGAAGGGTGTACGGCACGTACGCCCGTACAGAGCCTCAAAAGGTGACATCTCAATGCTGGCCTGGAAATTGTTGTTGTAAGCAAACTCCACCAAATGAAGATCATCCTCCCAGGAACCTCCAAAGTCCAGGACGTACGTCCGTAGCATATCCTCAAGTGTCTGAATAGTCCGCTCTGACTGTCCGTCCGTCTGGGGGTAGTATGCAGTACTAAACTTGAGCTGAGTGCCCAAGCTGGTCTGCAGACTACTCCAAAAATGGGAAGTAAAGTGACTATCCCGATCTAAGACGATGCTGACCGAAACCCCGTGAATCCTGACTATCTGCCGCATATACATCTCCGCCAGCCTCTCTGTAGACGTACCCACCTTGAATGGCAAGAAGTAGGCCAATTTGGTCAACCTGTCAACGATGACCCAAATCGTATCTTTTCCTCCTGGAGTACGCGACAATCCTGATATGAAGTCCATAGTGATATGCTCCCATTTCCACTCGGGAATGGACAGCTACTGCAACAATCCACCGGGCCTCTGCCTCTCTGCCTTGACCTGCTGACAGACCAAGCACCTAGCCACGAAGCGACCCAACTCCTGCTTTATCTCTGATCACCAAACATGCTCCCTCAGATCTCGGTACATCTTGTAGGCACCCGGGTGTATAGAGTACTGAGATCTATGGTCCTCCTGCATAACCTGCTCCCTGAGATCACCGCTGGGCACACATAACCTGGAACCGTGCCTCAAGGCACCATCCTCTGCAAGAGAAAACTCGTCTTCCAGCAATCCTGCTCGAACCTGCTCTCGGAGACACCGTAGAGCAACGTCCTCAAACTGTGCCAACATGATCCTCTCCACCAAGTCTGACTGAATCTGTATACCCCATAACTGCATCTGTACTTCGGGCACGATCACCTCAATCCCAAGGCTCTCTAAGTCTGTAAGCAAATGTCGATCCATGGTCAAACACATGGCTGTCAGATACCTACTTAAGGTATCGGCAACCACGTTGGCCTTTCCCTGGATGATACTGAAGTAGGATGTCAAAATCCTTCATCAACTCTAGCCATCTGCACTGTCTTATGTTCAACTCCTTCTGATTGAACACATACTTTAAGCTCTTGTGATCTGTGAAGATCTCCACCCTTTCACCATACAGATAATGCTTCCACAACTTCAGAGCAAATATCACTGCTTCCAGCTCCAGGTCGTGGGTAGGGTAGTTCTTCTCATGGAGACACAATTGGCTGGAAGCATAGGCAATCACCTTCCCATGCTGCTGCAAGACGCAACCCAGCCCCTTCCCTGAAGCATCACTATAAATAGTGAAACCACCTGTTCCTGAAGGCAATGTCAGAATCAAAGCTGTCGTAAGCCGCTTCTTTAACTCATCAAAAGCTGTCTGACACTCCTCTGACCAAAAGAACTCAATATCCTTCCGGGTCAGCCGAGTCAACGGCTCTACAACCCGGGAGAAATCCTGCACAAATCTCCGATAATATCCTGCCAGTCCCAGGAAACTTCTGATATCTACAACTGATGTCGGCGTTGTCCATGCCTCAACTGCTACAATCTTCTTGGAGTCAACTGAGATACCATCTCCAGTAACCACATGCCCCAAGAAGTCTACCCGGTCCAAGAAGAACTCATACTTGGAGAGCTTTCCGTAAAGCTGCTCCTTCCTGAGAGTCTCTAATACGATCCTCAAATGCTCCTCGTGCTCCTCCTCAGTCTTAGAATATACCAAGATGTCGTCAATGAACACCACCACAAACTGATCCAGATACTGGTGGAACACCTTGTTCATAAGGTTCATAAACACTGCTGGTGCATTGGTTAGCCCAAACGGCATAACCAAAAACTCAAACTGCCCGTACCGCGTCCTGAAAGCGGTCTTGGGAATATCCTCCCTCTTCACCTTCACCTGGTAATATCTCGACCTCAGATCAATCTTGGAAAATAGCCGAGCTCTGCTCAACTGGTCAAAAAGATCGTCGATCCGCGGCAATGGGTATTTGTTCTTGATCGTGAGGTTATTGAGTGCCCTATAGTCAATACATATCCGTACTGACCCATCCTTCTTCGGCACAAACAACACTGGTACAACCCATGGCAATGAACTCGAACGGATGAAGCCCTTGTCCTATAGCTCATCCACCTGCTTCTTCAGCTCCACCAGCTTGCTGTTGTTCACCCGATAGACATGCTGAGAGATAGGCTCCGCTCCTGGAACCAAGTCTATCGAGAACTCTATGTCTCGGTCTGGTGGCAATCCTGACAGCTCCTCTGGGAAAACATCCATATACTCTGCTTTCAAGGGATGTGGAATCGCCTGCTCCTCGACGGAGACTCCACAGAAGACTCCGCTGCTCTGCTCTGCCTGACGTCTGGAGTACTCGAACTCTGGCTCCCCCGATGCTCTGAAGAGAACTCTACCCCCTCTGCAATCAATGCTGGTGTGGTGCCTGCTCAACCAATCCATGCCTAGTACTATATCGTAGTTCGATAATGACATTACGAGCAGGCTCACCTCCAACTCACGGCCTCCCAAAACTACTCTCCGACCCTTACAAACATCACTCACGAGGATAATACCACCCCCGGTCATGATCTTATAAGTCTTAGGCAATGATTCAGCTATGATACCGTGTCTAATCGCAAAAGATACTAATATGAAGCTATGCGAAGCACCGGAATCGAATAATGCAAAAGCTGGACTGGAGTCGAGAAGGATCAAACTTGCAATCAGCTCTCCTATCACCTCTGCATCCCCAGCTGCCATGGCGAAAGCTTGTCCCTGCTGGCCTCCTCTGGCCTGCTGCTGGTGCTGGACGAACCTCTGCTGCTGTGTCGGCAGGGCTTGTCCCCTCTGCTGGCCTGCTGGAGCCCTAACTGCTGCCCTCTGAGCTGCTCGTGCTATGCGGTACTCCCTCATCTGGGGGTCAGCTGAGCCACACACCAGACACTGGCCCAGCCTCTTACGGCACTCATTGAAGGCATGCCCATGATTTTTGCAGTAAGCACAAGTAACACCATGTCTCTGACCCTGCTGGTGCTGTCTCGGCTGCTGCTGCTGATGAACTGGCCTCTGCTGGATCGGCTGCGGCTGAAACTGCCTCAGCTGCTGGTGCTGAAAGTGGGGCCTCTTGGCCTGGCCTCCGCTGCTGCTGTCCCCAACTGGGTCTTCCCGCCTCTTGAGCCTAAGCTCAAGATCATCCTCTGCCAACAAGGCTCCCGTCAAGTTCTCCTCGAATGTGGCATCCCGGTTGCCCTTGGTCAGGGACTTGACCTCCTTGACTAGACCCTTCCGGAACCTCTGGGCCTTCATCGTCTAGCTCAATCCCTCTACAAACCTGCCGAGGCGGTCGAACTCCCCGGCGTACTCCTCTACTGAAAGGCTCTCCTGGACTAGGCTTTGAACTGCGTCTTCAAGGCTCTGAGTGCTGAATCTGGGAAGAACTTCTTCTTGAAGAAGCCCTTGAACTGCTCCAAAGTCTGTCCAGCTACCCCCATCCTAGGGTCTGACTGATACCAGGTGCGAGCAAGATCTCGCATCCGGCTAGCTGCGGCATCGATCTGAAGATCTGCTAGTATCTTGGCCAGGCGGAAGATCTCCTCTATATGCTCGATCCACTCATCGGCATATAGGATCTCCTCTGTCCCCAGAAAGTCTTTGGGGCTCATCTTCTGAAACTGTTCGATCCCCGGTGTCCTCGGCTGATGGACTACTGGTCGAGCTGCAACCGTCGTAAGGGCCAACTCCATGCCCCTGTCCTGTCGAGCCTGCAGCCGTTCTATGAATTGCTGGAAGTACGTGAACATTTATGCTGCATCCACGTGTCCTATAGGCGGCTGCTGGAAGGGATCCTCTGGGATGATCGGGTCCTGCCTCCGAGCCGGTAGAAGCATACCCCCTGCTGCTACTGCCGAGGTCTCAATACGAGCAGAGGTGGCAGGAGCTGCAGTCCCCTGGCCCCGCTGTACTGGCTGGGAGGTAGCAGTCCCCTCCATAGCATTACCATGAATGGTACGCTGCGATCGAGTCTCTACCATCCTGAAGATAGACAAACAAGAGTATCAATTTCTGAGAAAGAAGCGATATAACAAAGACGGACAGTTAAAATTCAAAGGATCAGCTGACAATAAGGATTCAGATGGCAATAAAAGAAATTTTTCCTAAAGTGATTAAGTACCTTAAAATTAATGTCCTATATCCTACTACAGGCTGTAGTGATACTATAGTTCGAATACCACTACACTTCTAGTCTAGACCTGCATGGGCCACCACTAAAAATGTGTCACGACCCGCACCCTAGAGTAAGGGCATAAGACGTGGGTACGTCCAGCCTACGTCGCAGTGTCGGTGGTAGAACGCTGTCCTAGGTCAACATACATCTAACAGTAATATACTAAACAGTTTATACTCCCCGAATGGGGGTGACATAGCAGTAAATAAACTCATCACAACTAAGGAAAAGATAGCACGATATGAAATAGAACTCAAGAAAAAATAGCTGATAAAGTAGTCTAAGATAATCCCAGCAAATATCCAGAGGTACAAACTCAGCTACAGAATGAAAGAATATATACAACTCAGAAACTCTGAACAGAAAATAAGTCTATCTAAACAGTTTTATGACAGCATAAAGTAAGATAAGCCTAATCAAACTAGTATAGGCAATGGGGGTGATGTCCTCTGCTAGAGCTGGGTCCTCCTGAGGGTCCAGCTCGCAAGTGTCGTCAAGGGCTGTCACATAGAAGGTATCCACACAGGCCTCCTCCTCGTCCTCTGTAATATTTTCAACAGGGCCAGTCAGGACAGGAGCGAGTACAGTACATCTCAACAGTTCATAGCAGGTTAAAAATATAATCATGCAGTAAAGTAAGATACAAGTACTGAAAGAAATGTTGTATGTAAACAGAGAGAGCTGTAATAGAAATATCTGCTATAAATAGAGACTAACCGTGGCTAGTGAGTCAGAGTACAATATAGACATGTAAATGGCATAGGAGATTCTGATAAGACACTATGGAAGAGATTCTGATAAGATACTACTTGGATATTATTCACTTGTCCACTTCTACTCTTCCGTACCCCCAATCAATACACAAGGATCCTACCAGGTTATGTTATGATTCCATGCAAAGGCCCCCGAAGAGTGATACATTGATGTCCCATAAATGGGGATTCTTGGAGATTCTAGGATACCCAGTAAATGGGATAAGAGATTCTAGGGGACTCTGTGATCATAAGAGTATATGTCACAAGTGATCAAAGAACCAGTGAAGCATAGTGATAAGCCATGTAAGTGAAAAACACAGAACATGTAGTAGCCGATGCTCCCTAAGGATAACATCTCAAGAAGGGATCCATATATTACTAATCTGTGTGACCAACGTGACAGTACAAGTAAAGTAATTTAATGCAGGAAATAATTCTAAGCAGGATATGAAATGTTTAGAGAATGTACTCGCCTGGTATCTGAGTGTCCAATATGAAAGTACTGTACGAGGAGTGGTGTCTGGCTCCTAATCAGAACAGCACAAGTCACAACAAGTCCAAAATGGTATAATAAAGTCCTACTATGCATTCTACATGATTCTAGGTCCATCTAGGCCAAAGTCAACTCTTGGTCAACTCTGGTCAACCCTAGAAGTCAAACTAGGTCAACCAAGTCTAGACTTGGTCAAGCTAGTCTATCTAGTCTAATCTAGACTATACTAGTCTATACTAATCTAGTCTAGGTCTACCAAGGCTAAACTAGCCTATCAACATACAATACAAGGCTATAGAACCTATCCTATCAATCAAGCACAACTCCAACACAAACACTAATGACACACCAAGTACATATACAAAATATATATATATATATATATATATATATATATATATATATATATATATATATATATATATATATATATATATATATATATATATATATATATATATATATATATATATATATATATATATATATTTTATATATATATATATATATATATATATATATATATATATATATATATTTTAATATATATATATATTTTTATATATATATATACAATATATATATATATATATATATATATATATATATATATATATATATATATAGATAGATAGATACAAGGTACATACATATAGCTATATAGCACACTACTATATATATACATTATATATATCATATTTAACCATAGGCTAATGTGTAAACCATACAACATTATGCTAACACATATAAATATATACATATGTATAAAGGGGGCTCATGTGTGTGGTGATACATGGGTGTATGTGTGTGTGTGTATTAGTGAGAGTGATATGAAACATAATAAGCAGTAAGTGAATATGTGTGTGGCTGTGTGTGTGTGGGGGAGGGTGAAAATTGTGTGCATGGGTGAGTGATGGAATGTACAAAACAGTGAAATGATTAACACATCAATAATTCCAACATGAACCAATTGCTAGAGACTAAACTATATTAACAATATGCCGTCAAGACCAACTGAATTTGAAATGGCAGCAGTTTAAAGTACAGGAATGAGAGTTCAAGTCATTTTGAAAAACATAATATCAGTTAACACATTGAAAACATCAAAACTCTTTGTTGAAATCTCAGTTTTTCAGCTATAAAACAAATTCCATATTTCAGTCTTCCATTCAATACATACCCAGGTTTACACAACATTTGAATCATTCCCTAGTTCACAATAAACTCAAAAAATCAGTCTACAGCAGTGCATAATTTCCAGTTTAACAGTCTAGGCTTAACATCTCAGATTTAAACCCGAAATCACACCAAAACAGTCCCAATCTCGACACACCAATAGAAAACATGTAGGAGTACACATTAGGGCTTTAATATCATGTAATTAACAGCATAGAACTAGGTAAAATCAATGTCAAAACTAAAAATCAAAATCTGGAAAATCAGGATAATAGGACTGATACACAGTTTTAAGATAATAGGGGAAATCGAGATTTAATCATCAAAACCAATTTAAAATACCCGAACAGTGGTTGGTAACATATCTACATGTTGTGTACGTGTCACACAAGAGTTTGTGTCCAAGCACGAGGACATAATGTGTCAAAACCAATCAAAACACAAAACTGTACAATAACTGTGCCAATCCTCGTGCACGTGTTCACGGGTTTCGTGTGTACGACACGACACGACACAACCCACGTGGTTGTGTCCCAGTGTCGACTAGGTCGAGGTCTAGGGCTAGGACACCCTGATATGGGTCCACGATACGTGTGTCAGTGACACGACACACGTATCAGTGCACGCAAACTACTGAACCCAGTTCAGTGCAAAAGCAATGTACGTGTTCGTGCGTGTTCGACACAACTCGTGGGGGTCTGAGACTCGATACACGTCGTATCAGTCACGAGGATGACCCATGTGTTAAGTATCGCGTGTTGACGTGATGAGTCCTGACAGCTGTGGCCCCCGAACAGCAGGGGATCAAACCCTAGCGCGCACGTGCGTGTGCGCCGCATGTCCATGCGTCGATTTCGACGTGACCCGACACAATCACCACCTCAGAGGAATAGAAATCATTAAGCAATAACAAAACCTAGATTCCTATTCAAAAACTTCCTAGAAATTAGGTTGAAATGTCCTTTGGGACATTTCCACAAACACCTACTACGGGTTCCGGATACGTATCCAAAATGGACACGAAACCTATGGAACTCGACACGAAACTAATACAACCACCTAGGGGACTCCTAGGGCTTCTTGAATATGTAAAGAAATCGAAATTTTATTGAGAAATGAAGAAGTTACCTTTAGGTGAACTTCTAGAAAATGCCCCTTTGTTGAGCTCCTCTCCTTGATATCCCAATCCAACAAATCAATAACAAACTGAAATAGAACTCCAATAACAACAAGTATAGGTATATTAAAACCTAATGGAAGAGATTTGAATTAAAAAGGACATGTAATGGAATTCTATGGATTAAATGAAATTGGAACAAACCTCTTTCTAAACTTGAGCTTTCCTAAAAAGAGGCAGCCCTAAACTAAGAGAGTATTTATAGGGTGGTGTTCCCTAGGTGGATATGGTGGCCGGACAAGTGAGTCTAGGCTAGGTTTTTTTTGTAATGTCTTGGGCTTTGGGCCAATCTACAAGGCTATGACTTGAATTGATTTATCAATGGTTCTAAATCATAAGTCATGACTTATGGCTTTCTAATTTCTATTGCTAACTAGAGTCTACTAACCAAACTAAGGTTTAGCTTAGGTTAGACTAGAGTCATATAACCTAACCAAGTCCATACTAACTAGAGTTATCTTCTAGGTTGGTCTACAAGAGTCAAAACTAGTCAAAGTCAACCTAGTCAACCTTCATCAAAACAATTCCAAAATAATTCCTAAAAATTCTCATAAATTCAAATAAATTCTAATAAATTTAAATTACCCAAAAAATGACTAAAATTATCCTCAAACAAGAAATATTGTAGTGACATACATAGGCGACATCAAGGTGGATCGAATGCATATCGACCCTGGCTCGTCAATAAGCATCATCCCGAAAAGCCTTCTCCAACTTCTTGGCATCCCTATGCATCGGCTAGCAGCAGCTAATACTGCCATTAGCAGTTTTAAATCGAAAAGAAGCTATCCCCTAGGGAAGATGCGGTTGAAGTGCCAGATTGGTTACCTGAAGACGGAGGTTACCTGCTACGTCATAGAGCTAGACACACCTTACAACATCCTCTTAGGGTATCAGTGGATACATGACTACATGATCGTGTCATACACCCTCCACCGGTGCTTCAAGTATGTCATTAGACGCGGCTTCTGAGGACCGAATTCGCCAACATTGATCCCTTCAAAGGGGTTGAGTCTTATTATTCTTTGGAGACTTATTTATATGAAGAATCCAAGAAGTACATCAATAACAAACTGGACACCATCACAGGGCCGGAGGAACCCTTGATAATTTACATCCAGACTCGTAAATCAGGCAAAACCGTACCCCTTGTCGTAACCTTGCATGAAGAGGTGCCTGGTTCTCTCGTTCAAGCTGCGCAGTCAGAACCAATGGTCATCCGACTCCCAAAGTCAAGAGCCAACGCCCATCATAGGACCGATGGAGATCCGATTGCAAAAATCGATCCGAAGACAATCGGAAGACACAAAATCCTTTGCCGAGCCAATTGTCACCCGTCTTCCCAAGACGAGCCGGCAGCTAAATGCCGATCCGACATACTCAAGGCAAGCCAATATTTCAAGTTCGACCCTTGGTGGTCAAGTTGCCCAAGACGGCATCCCAACCTTTGGGATCGCAGGGGGTAGACGAAGAGGACGTAGAACTTATCGAATACTTGGTGGCACAGTCGGATAGTGCTTCTCCTGATGATGTAATCCACATGGACAGAGTTCCTTATCTCATCAATAAGAGGCTGCCGATTAAAAAAAAGAAAAAAAAAGAGGAAACATATATAACCTAGAGTGCAGAGTTATGTACATCAGGTACCCCTGAACATACACTCTGTTCTTCTCCCCGAGGGGACTCGCATTGCATCTCTACGAGTGACAAGTCATGTATATTGATATATCTGAACTTTTGCTTTGATGTTTTGACTACCATATATCACGCAGATATCACCCCTATTGGGTTCTGTTTCAAAATCTATTACCCGCACTACCAGTGCGCAGAAGGGTAATAGGTCCATAGAACTTATCCTAATCTATTGCTCGCACCATGAGTGCACAAAAAAGGTAATAGGTCCACAAAATTCTCCCGACGAGAAAAACAACCACATCCATATTACCTCTGAGTTGTTTTCCCATCCATTACTGACAAACCACCCAATACATAGAACTACCACGTTGATAACACCTCTGAGTTATTCTGTGCATCCTCATTTGGCCTACTCCTACCATGTCCTCATTACCTATGAGTAGGGAGGCTCTACTTCAGACCCATATTTACCACGTCCTCATTACCTCTGAGTAAATATGTCGGTCTTCTCTTCACTTGTTATCAGTACTCGCATCGCCGATAACAAAAATGGTAATAAGTCCACAAAAATTATCCTAATCTATTACTCGCACCGTCGTTGCATCAAAGAGTATCAGGTCCACAAAATATCTTTCAAATCTATTTGCTCGCATTTTCAAAAATACATAAAAGGGTAATAGGTCCACAAAAAGTCCCCCCAGGGGATATTCTTTATCAAAATGCTATTACAAGCTCCTCAGAGTAGAGTGAATGTATTCTGCTCCGTCACTGAAAAAAAGAAGAAAAGGAAGAAAGAGAGGGGAGGAAAAGCAAAATCCACTACTCATCAGCAACACACAACTTGGTAAGAATGCCCTCCAGCTGCGCAGTTGAGCGCTCAATTCTCAATTTGACCCAACGTTCAGCTTCCTGGATTAGCCTTTCGGTGTCCTCCAGATGCGCATGAGCCTGCCAATTTTCTTCTAATTTCTTCAGTGCTCCCTCTAAAGCAGCAGAGGCTCGTTTGACTTCATCGTCTCCTTCCAAATCTTCTCACTCTCCTGACGAGTGGCTTGGAGGTCAGTCGTCAGTGATGTTAGCCTGGCCTAGAGCTGGAGGAGATGCTCGTTAGTTTCGGCCATAACACGAGTGATGGTCTCCTCACGAGTCAAGCAAATCTCTCCCTCACAGCTCAGCTTGTCATACTTAAGGGACACCTTCTGGAGGTCTTTCTCCAAGGTAGGCTTGGTCGTCTCTTGAACAGCCTTCACCTTTTCTATGGATGATACCAGGAAAGCATGCTCCTGCTCTACCACGACAGACACATCGACTTGCCCCAGTTTCTGCAACTGGATTAGGTACTGATTAGCCTATGCCAGCTTGGCTCCAGAAGGACGGCCACCCCTTCTCCACCCGAAAGCTTCTTCAGCAGGGCAATCTGGCCTTGGGTGCAGTGGTGGGCCACGGCAAATGAAGTCCCTCTTCTCAAAGTAGCCCCGACCCCCCGTTTCAAATGGCGATAAAAGTTCTCGACAACGTCCCTTAACGACTCGTCCAAATTCTCTAGAGAGGACGACGTCGATGGGATAGCACCTAAGGGAGCTGAAGGCATTTGAAAAGGAGGCACACTTGAGCTCGAAGATCCTGTTATAAGGGAAACAAACTCCGAGCGACGAGACTCCCGTACATCAGCAATCTCCTTTTCTGCAGCCCGAAGGAGCTGAAGGCTGGGCAGGACAGAAGGTTCAAGTTTCAGGGAAGAGGCAGTTCCAATCGATCCCACATTCGCCAAAGAGGTGGACGGAGCCGGGATGTCTGTGCTCAACACGGTGGAAGGCCCCTCAACTCGAGCCGATAGGAGAGAAGGAATGCTTCTTGCTTGTATGAGATCAGCCTATGGATCCTCTGCTATTTCCTCCTCTGTGGCCACATCTACCACGGGTAGCGGAGAGACAGGTCCTGTAGGTCCAGCACAACCAGTAATCAGCTTGACACGAAGAAGATAGAGTTGAAGCAAATAAATCTCCTCGTTGGTAAGAAAGTAATATAGCTTACCCGAGGTGAAGGGCAAAGGCTGAGGCTCAGCCGGAATTGTCTAAACTCCTTCCACCACTTCCACAACTCCGGTGAGGTCAGCGGCGGCGCCCGAACCATCAATTTTTGTCTTTTTTGCCTCTGTTGCACCGGGCAGAGACGTAATGATATCAACACCAGCTGGTGAGTGTAGGAACGATATAGTAAAGCGTAATACTCTAGAGGGGAGGTGAATAGAGTTGGCAGCGGAATAATGCTAATTAAAAAAATATTAGCAACACAATCACAGTATATAATCACAGTTGAAATAATGTAAAGGCAGAGTTTAGAAAGCAAACGCAAAGACAGCGATGTATACTGGTATCCCTCTGTTGAGGACTAATCCAATCGGTAGACTTGCTACCAGTTGAATCCACTATAGGAAAAACCGTAAGTTTTCTTACGAAGTCCTTACAACTTCTACAACGCGAGCTTTGATACGAAGAACTCGTCCAACTTCAAATGTTAAGAGGTATTCTTCAATCATGCCTTCTGATTACAATCTATCCGAAACTTCTAGACCGTACCGCACTGGCAAATCGACTAGAGAATTGTAACTGGCTTGGGATCTGAAAATGAAAGCTCTAGAAAACTCTTTGGAAGACAGAAAGCTTTTTAGATAGAGAGAAGATTGAAAGTGAATGAGTGAATTGAAATGATCGAAATCCATCTCTATTTATAGGAATTCCAAAGGGAGAACTCTGTCAGAATTCGGGCAGAATTCGGGCAGAACTCGATGAGCAAATCTCGGTCAAATCTGCAACTGCAGGAGGACCAAGTTCCAGAGAATTCAAAAATCAAACGGCCACCAACCGAACTCTGGCCGAACTCTGGCCGAACTCTGGCCAATTTCTGTCAGGGTTAGGTTAGGGTTTTAAAATAGATTTTTGGTGATTTTTGAAAACCTTTTTGAAAACCTTTTTGTAAACATTTTGATAGGTCATTTTAAAAACATTTTGAACTATTTTGGAGATAGCCTATTTGCCAGTACGACTCGGTGTACAACGTATTCCTAGACTCAAAATAAAGTGAAAAATTATATTGCATAGGAAGTACAGACTCAAGTAGGCAAACAGATCTTCAGTCTTGAACGGAGTGAATATCCAATCTTGCTTATGTCCAAGAAGCTGAGATGTCCCAACAAGCTTCGTATATCCAGACAGAGTTTTGATCAATTATTAAAATCCGGTTGACTATGACCAATGGGCCAACAATCTCCCCCATTTTGATAATTGACAAACTATGAATGATATAACATTAAGCTTGTTCAAGAAATATCAAAAAGTAGAAATTGTTCATAACCTGTATTTAACTCAAAAAAATGTTAGAATCATTTTTAATTTTCTCCCCCTTTGTCACTTAGCAAAATAATTGCACAAGAGAAGGCTCCCCCGCAGTAAATGCAGAAGACTCCCCCGCAATCAATGCATAAGTAACAAATAGCGAGAAAAAAACAAATAAAAGAACATATAATGTTTCTACAAATTATCATCACAGACATGTATTGCTGAAAAAACATAAAAAAATCTCAGGCATGCTATTTCACAGGCAGTTTAAAATGGAGAAGCAGTATAAAGAGATAGTGCTTAAACAAAATGCTGAAATAAACTGAGATGTCATAAATGAAACATCAAAAACATGTCCATGAAGATAAAAAGTACTGATAGCAAACTACAAAGTACTGATAAAAAGTAAATGATAAAAACTTGGAATGTCGGAGCATTTCCAAGTATACAATAGAATATCACTAATAATCAAATCAGATCTCATCATCACTATCCTCATCAATATCATCAGCAGCGTGGCCAGCATGACCGGAAGTACCAGCACCAGAAGTACCAGCGCCAGTAGGATGAGTAGGGGCGCCAGCATAGAACTCACCAACGTAATCTCGAGGTGCACGATACCAGTCATAGACGTTACCTGGCTGGAAGTAGGCATGAACAGCCTCATCCTCACAGCGGTAACCCGAAAAAGCTGGATCACGAGGGATGGAAGCAGCAGAGTGACCAGTCTGGGCAAAACGCAGATCGGCCAAGGAGTTTGCCATCGCCTGGTAACGGGTGACATCGCGAAACTCTAGCTCGCGAGCCATGTCCGTCATCGAGACGTGCAAAGCTGATAAATGCTGATGTATGCCCTCAAAAGTCATGGCATACGGCTGATGTGGTGAAGATGGTACAGTAGGAGGAGCAGGAGGTGGAGCTGAAGCAGTCTGGCTGCGACGAGAAAGCTGGAGTAACTTGGGCTCAGAGTCCTGAGTACAAGTCGATAGATCGATCTCGAATCGCTGAAAGATACGAGGGAGAATCATCGCGTAAGAGAGATTTTGATCTCTAGCACGACAACGTCCCATCATCTGAATGATTGTCTTAGGGGCGAAAAAAGGAATCCCCTTAAGAATATGGTACATGGCGGACAGCTCAAGCGAAGTCACATCATCCTTGGAAGTGGATTTTGGAAGAAGAGTAGAGTAGATGATGCGATTTAATTCGTAGTTAAACAAGTTCAGGTTGTTAGCCTTGAACTTTCCAGAACGTACTCTGTCAGGTGCACAAAGTTCCGTTTTGAAACTCGTGAGTGTAGTGCCTTCGGGGAAATCGAATTCCGTGATATCAACTAGCGGTTCACCTTCATTGGGAATACCAAGAATCTCCGCTAGAAGGACATCATTGAAGTCAATGTCTATGCCTCCGACACGTGTGCTCACGTCAAAAGTGTTAACTACGAGATTACAATAGAACAATCTAATGGCATTAGTAGCTATTGGGAAGCACAGTTTAACAAGTAAGTCTAACCCTAATGCCTCAAATAAGTGACGATGATCAGGGAATACCGTCCATTTAACCGGAGCGCCGCTACATATGGAACGGGTGGAAAAGTTATCGTACCATAATAAAGCTTGATCGAGGGTTTGAAAGAAGAACCCATCGAAAGCGCCGTCGCTCTTTTGGACCGGCGAAAACAAAGAATCCGTGTGAGGATTCGAAGAGGACCCTTCCTCACTAGGAGTGGTCTTCTTTCTCTTAGACGGATTAAATCTAGGTGCCATTGAAATAAAAAGCACTAATTTAAAAGGTGGAGAGAGAGGGAGTTATACCTCATGAAAATTAGATATGTTGTAGAGAAGAACGATCTCCGCACGATTCCAAATTTTGGAAGGATTTCACCAAGTAGATTGGAAGCAATAGATTGGTGAAGAACTAGGGTTTGGAGGTCGGGGTCGGCTGCTGCTGCTGTTGTAATTAGTTTGGAAGTAATGAAAGAGAAGAAGCTCTCGGGTTCTATATATATAAACATACACCCTCAACCGAACTCGGGCCGAATTCGGTCAGAGCTCTGGTCGAATTCGCCTAGGGTTCTTTCAAAGTTGATTTGTGCTACTTCTTTTTCATTGACTCGTTGCAAATATTTAATTCAAAGATTAGTTATTTTAGTCTTCAAATAACATAATTAATAATATTTTATGAATTAAATGTCGTTACACAGCGACTGTCTCAGATTAGCTGTAGGAGTACTGTCCCAGCTGGCGGAGGTTCACCGGAGAACTCTTAAGTACCGCTTCGCTTCAACCGTAGTTGTGGTGACAGACAGACTCTTTATTAGCTTGTCTCTAACACAGTTTTTGCATAATGATATATAATCATAAAATAAAATCAATTAATATTATTGACGTCCAAAATTCCTAATTCTCGACGTAAATAATTGAAACGATCTTCCGCTAGAGGTTTAGTGAAGATGTCAGCTAATTGATTTTCAGTATCTATGTACACAAGGTTTATATCTCCATTTTGATGATGATCTCTAAGAAAATGATGTCTAATCTCGATATGTTTAGTACGAGAATGACATACAGGATTCTTAGTCAAATTAATGGTGCTCGTGTTATCACAGAAAATGGGAATATGTGTGAAAAATAAATCAAAGTCTTCTAGGGTTTGTTTCATCCACAAAATTTGAGCGCAACAACGTCCTGCGGCGATATACTCAGCCTCTGTTGTTGATAAGGCTACAGAATTTTGCTTTTTACTAAACCAAGAGACTAGAGCCTTGCCTAAGAAATGACATGTACCGCTAGTACTTTTTCTATCAACCTTGCATCCAGCAAAATCTGCATCCGAATAACCAATAATGTCAAAGGATTTAGTTTTGGGATACCACAAGCCGACAGAAGAAGTGCCCTTAAGGTATCGAAAGATACGCTTAACTACGGTCAGATGTGATTCCTTTGGGTTAGCTTGAAAACGTGCACACAGGCAAACACTAAACATGATATCTGGACGACTAGCAGTTAAGTAAAGTAAACTACCAATCATACCTCGATACTTACGTGTGTCGACTGGCTTGCCTTGTTCGTCAGAATCAAGCTTTGTTGAAGTTGCCATTGGAGTGCCAATAGGTTTGACATTGTCCAGATGGAACTTCTTTAGCAAATCTTTTGTGTACTTGGCTTGATTAATGAACGTCCCATTGTCGGTTTGTTTGATTTGCAATCCGAGAAAGAACTTCAGCTCTTCCATCATGCTCATCTCAAACTCATTCTGCATACACTTAGAAAATTCTTGACAAAGAGATTCATCAGTGGATCCAAAAATGATATCATCAACATAAATTTGAATTAAAAGCAGCTTGCCATTAAAAGATTTAATAAAAAGTGTAGTGTCAACCTTTCCTTTTAAAAAACCGTTGTCAAGTAGAAAAGAGCTTAGACGATCATACCAAGCACGAGGGGCTTGTTTCAAACCATATAAGGCTTTCTTCAACTTGAAAACATGGTCAGAATTTTTGAAATCCGTGAAACCCGGAGGTTGTGCTACAAAAACTTCTTTTATAAAGCCATTTAGAAAAGCACTTTTTACATCCATTTGAAAAAGTTTGAAATCATGAAAACATACAAATGCACATAACATTCGAATGGATTCTAATCTCGCAACTGGGGCATAAGTCTCATCGTAGTCGATACCCTCTTCTTGATTGTATCTTTGAGCTACGAGTCGAGCCTTGTTACGAGTTACTAAACCATCCTCATTTAGTTTGTTTCGGAATACCCAACGGGTGCCAATAACCGGATGATCAATAGGCTTGGGAACAAGTTCCCAAACTTGATTCCGTTCGAATTGGTTCAATTCCTCTTGCATGGCATCTACCCAGAAACTATCACTACATGCTTCATCAATAGATTTAGGTTCTAGCAGTGAAATAAATACAACACTAGAAACAATATCTCTACTGGATGATCGAGTACTTACTCCTTTGGTAATGTCACCAATTACCAAATCTTGTAGATGATCAGCTTTGAATTTTAACCTCTTCGGTAGACTCTGTAGGTAGCTGGTTCCTGGATCTCCTCTAGGGGGTTCAGCTAGTGCAGAGCTTGGTTCAGGTTCAGCTGATGTTGAACTCGATGTAGGCAGATCTTCATCACTGTCATCGAGAGTCATTTGGTTCATTTCATCAAAAGTGACGTTGATTGATTCTTCGATGATTATGGTACGTTTGTTGAAGACTCTGTACCCTTTGCTCTTGGCCGCATAACCTAAAAATATACCTTCATCGGCCTTTTCGTCAAACTTTCCCAAGTTGTCTTTAGTATTAAGAATAAAGCACTTACAGCCAAAAATCTTAAAGTAAAAAACTGAAGGAATTCTATCAAACCATAACTCAAATGGAGTCTTCTTCGATTTGGGTCGAATTAGAACTCTATTGAGCACAAAGCAAGCTGTATTGACAGCTTCAGCCCAGAGGTATTTGGGTAGGCTAAATTGATTTAACATCACTCTGGCCATTTCGGTTAGAGTTCTGTTCTTACGTTCCACAACTCCATTTTGTTGTAGAGTTCTAGGGCAGGAGAACTCGTGTATAAAACCGTGTGTGTCACAAAATTGCTCGAAATCAGTATTCTCGAATTCGCCTCCATGATCGCTTCTAATACGAGTGATCATATAACCTTTTTCATTTTATACTTTCTTGCAAAAGGCGACAAATTCGGATAATGCGTCATTCTTGCGTGTCAAGAAATATACCCACGTGTATCTAGAAAAATCATCTACAATAACAAATGCATATAATTTACCTCCGAGGCTAGCAACTCTGCTAGGACCGAATAAATCCATGTGTAGCAATTGTAGAGGTCTAGTAGTACATACTGCGTTTACAGACTTGAATGTGGATTTGGTAGCCTTGTTCTTTTCACATTGGCTGCATACCAAATCTTTCTTGAATGTTATGTCTGATAAACCGCGTACTATCTTCTTTGTGGATAATCTTGAAATTGTATCCATGTTTGCATGACCGAGTCTCATGTGCCATAGATGACTCTCATCACTTTTGGCCATTAAGCATCTACCTGAAATGTTAGCTTCTTCCAACAGATAGAAAACATATATATTGTCTTCCCTGATTCCTTCAAAGATAGTACTACCAGTTGAGCTATCAACTATAGTACATTTGTCTTTGCCAAAGTTGATACCATAACCATGATCAGCTAGATGACTTATGCTGAGCAGATTATGTTTCAACTCGGTAACCAGACAGACATCTTTAATCACGGGATAGGGAGACTTACCAACATCACCGATACCAATAATATACCCTTTCAAATTATTACCGAAGGAAACATAACCTTCCTTCTTCTTCTTCGACAGTGTTGCAAATAGGGTAGCGTCACCGGTCATATGTCGTGAGCAACCGCTGTCGAGGATCCATTTGCTTCTAGCATGTGAAGGGTGTTCCACCTGATCGATTGCCATGAAGCAGATGTTTGCAGCGTCCTCTGAATGTTCATCTTCTGAGTCGCTAGCTTCACTCTCATGCCATATGCTGGTGTTGGCATATTTCCGAGACGTTGATCTTTTCAGGTTGCCTTTTTCATACCTGTTGTTCTTCTTGCTCGATGATGAGTTGATGGGACAGTCCTTCTTCATATGTCCCTTCTTCTTACAGCCATAGCAGACAGCATCTTCTTGGTACCAGTTGTTGTTGTTGTTCTATTTGACTCTCTTCTCATGTCTCATGAATCTTTTGAACTTCCTTGCTATGAGAGCTTGATCTTCAGCGTCAGATCCACTGCTGTCTGAGTCATCTTCAGCAGCTTTTCTGTGCTGAGCCTTGAGGGCGATAGTCTTCTCCTTTGGTACAGGTTCTTCAAAATCTTGTAGCTCCAGTTCATGAGTGAGTAGTTTACCCATGAGTACTTCAAGTGACATTGTGGTGAGGTCGTTTCCTTCAATGATAGCTGTAGCCTTCGGAATCCAGTTCTTGGTGAGAGCTCGCAGGAGTTTGCGAATCTTTTCGTGGTTACTGTAATCTTTGCCTAAGAAGGACAAAGGGTTTACAATATCCAAGAACCTCTCGAACATTTGTGTGACTGTTTCATTTGGCTTCATTTTGAATGCCTCGTACACTTGAGTAAGTCTGCTGACTTTTGCCTCCTTGACTTGAGTCGTGCCTTCATGTGTAACTTCGAGAAGCTTCCACACACCATTTGCCGTTGTGCATGTAGATACCCTGTTAAATTCTGTTCTGTCTAAGGCAGAAAAAAGAGCATTAATGGCACGTGCGTCAAGACTGGCCTTTTTCTTTTCTTCCTCTGTATAACTACTTTGGGGTTTTTCAACCAAAACTCCCTCGACATTTATACGAGGTGGCTTCTGATAGCCATCAAGAACAATAGCCCATAAGTCAAAATCAAGAGATTTCAAGAAGAAACTCATCCGTGTTTTCCAATAAGTGTAGTTAGTACCATCAAACAGAGGGGGTCTGTTTGTGGCCTGACCTTTACTTGTGAATTTCATAGTAGCCATGTGATGTGCTGTGATCTAATAAATAATAAATAAATAATAGCACTGTTACCTCGCTTTACCTGTAACACCCGCTCTGATACCAATTGTAGGAACGATATAGTAAAGCGTAATACTCTAGAGGGGAGGTGAATAGAGTTGGCAGCGGAATAATGCTAATTAAAAAAATGTTAGCAACACAATCACAGTATATAATCACAGTTGAAATAATGTAAAGGCAGAGTTCAGAAAGCAAATGCAAAGACAACGATGTATACTGGTATCCCTCTGTTGAGGACTAATCCTGTCGGTAGAACTCTTGCTACCAGTTGAATCCACTATAGAAAAAACTGCAAGTTTTCTTACGAAGTCCTTGCAACTTCTACAACACGAGCTTTGATACGAAGAACTCGTCCAACTTCAAATGTGAAGAGGTATTCTTCAATCAAGTCTTCTGATTACAATCTCTCAGAAACTTTTAGACCGTACCGCACTGGCAAATCGACTAGAGGATTGTAACTGGCTTGGGATCTGAAAATGAAAGCTCTAGAAAACTCTTTGGAAGGCAGAAAGCTTTTTAGATAGAGAGAAGATTGAAAGTGAATGAGTGAATTGAAATGATCGAAATCCATCTCTATTTATAGGAATTCCAAAGGGAGAACTCTGTCAGAATTCGGGCAAAATTCGGACAGAACTCGATGAGCAAATCTCGGTCAAATCCGCAACTGCAGGAGGACCAAGTTCCAGAGAATTCAAAAATCAAACGGCCACCAACCGAACTCTGGCCGAACTCTGGCCGAATGCTGGCCGAGTTCTGTCAGGGTTAGGTTAGGGTTTTAAAATAGATTTTTGGTGATTTTTGAAAACCTTTTTGAAAACCTTTTTGTAAACATTTTGATAGGTCATTTTAAAAACATTTTGAACTATTTTGGGGATAGCCTATTTGCCAGTACGACTCGGTGTACAACGTATTCCTAGACTCAAAATAAAGTAAAAAATTACATTGCATAGGAAGTACAGACTCAAGTAGGCAAACAGATCTTCAGTCTTGAACGGAGTGAATATCCAATCTTGCTTATGTCCAAGAAGCTGAAATGTCCCAACAAACTTCGTATATCCATACAGAGTTTTGATCAATTATTAAAATCAGGTTGACTATGACCAATGGGCCAACAGTGAGGATCTCACAACTCCAGGGTCGGGACCCAAAGAGGTAACTGCATGGGTGGCATCTGGTGATAAAAGGTTTGTCTCCTCCGATGCCTGCAAAGGAGAGCCTTCAGATAACATCTCCAAGATAACATTGGGGCTTGTCGTGAAAGAACTTACCCCCATATTGACCTCGGTACTACTACCCGTTTCCTCGATACCAAGCCTACGGAACCTAGCCGCAACTCTCTTCTGAGAACGAGGTCTATCAGCGGCAAGAGGTTCGGGACCGCTTTGTGTACACGGAGGATTCGACACAGGTGAAGGCACATGTATTGCCAAAGGACTTGTAGAGGGTTTGAGATCTTCAGAGTCATCTTCCTCCTCCTCTGTGTTGTCAGAGTCAGAATCAAAAGCTTTTCTCTTTCCCTTCCTCGTCCTTTTTCGAGAGTCCCTCAGTCGCTCCTCTAATTTCGTACCGACAATAAAACTGGTATGCGGATCAAAGTCGTTGGGAGACGCATTCACAGATACGTGACGAAGAGCCGTCATATATGCGATATGCCTCGAAGTCTTGGCATCAGGTAAGACGAAGCTGACCTGGGTATGGATCGCCGAATAATAGTGCCAGGCTCGAATACTATCCAAGATACTCCCCTCTAAAACTAGGCAAGGGTTAGGGCCATCCAAATATAATTGGCTATACCCAAATTGCCGAAAATACCGGCTAGGTAGGTATGGCTCTAGGTATACAACATTACGGTTGCGGTACACCATATAGGAGGGACGGATACTCTGTAACTAGCGAAATAATTTTTCAAATAAAGACTCGGGCGCAACAGCACTATTAAGGTGAACGCATCCCATCTCCTCCTCGGTAAAAGACGGGACCGACACAAAAAAGAGTATCTATCCACCCACGTGAGAGTAACTCGACAATCAGGAAAGCTGGTATAGTTCCAGGACATGTCGCGATAGTTGTAGATGAAGACATCGTCACTTGTCATATTGCCTTCCGGACCAGGTCACATCAGAGAGGGGCAATGCATCAACAACCACCCCATTAAGTAATGATACGGCAGCTCGATTCTGTTGAAGGGTTTCGTAAGATCACGAGCGATGACTTTCGACGTAAAGGAACGAAGACCCCTATGGATATTGCATACCATAGCAGAAAGCAGAGCCAACTTACCCCCAAAAAGTAGCTTCACCGCTGGAAGGATCAGGTTGCAGCTAATCCTTTCGATCGCACTAGAACCCACCGAAACGACGCAAACCCTCAACCATATCATCATGTATCCGGTCAAGATAGCCTTAGCAGACAGTGGTTGAGTATCATGATAGTAATAGCTAAAAGTGTCACTCAGGCTCCCAAATCTGTCACCAGCAGTACGGGCCCTCTTAGTACTTTGCACCTGAGCATCCACCTGCTCCAGAGATTGTGGACTCCTAACAGCAACTCGACGAGATGTGCTAAGGCTAAAAAGATAGCCAATCCAAGTCGTGATATGAGGAAGGTTCCCTTCTGAACTATCATCCTTTTTCTTGGATATTTGTTGACAGGTGTTATGGTGACATAACAATTCCTGATATACGGCTAGGAATCTAGGATACCGCCGTTCTAGCTCTTTGAATTCTTTGTTTGTCGGGGTATACTCCTCATAAGCTTCATCACCCTAGGGTAATATGGACACACCATGCATCTCGTGAAGAGCAAGCCCCATCTCTCCATCTGGAGTAAAGAAGGTTCCCGTCTGGCAGTTGTACATCTCAAGCAATACCATAAATAATTCCGGGTTCATAAACAAGCCATAGCAGGAGCCCCTAATGGCGTAATATAGACCAATCTGTCGTAAGATGCCCTCATACTTTGCCAGGATCCAAGAAGTCAGGTTAACCCATGGAGGGGAACGATGCTACCAGTTCAGTAAGGACAATCTTCCTGTAGGGTATGACCCTTTACGAGCAATCTAATTCAAAAAAGTGTCAGCTTTAGAGAAAAATATATTGGGCTTCAGCTCGTTGATGAGACTGCCAAGAGCCAGCCCAATAAGGGAGTATCTCATTGATTCCTTTACTGCGACCACTGACCTCGTAGGGTTGTTAAAATAGATATAGCCCACAAAGATCCCTTGCTGATCCAGAGTTAGAGAACTCGACATCTTCCTCTGAAAAGGTACCATATTGAAACTGGATAAGGGAAAGTGGCACTCCATTAAGGTTATGTGAATTGCTTCCCCCTGAAAATAGAAGTCCCAACTCTCAAGAGTCTCTATGAAGCTCAGATCTGAAATAGCCAGGGCATCCTCGAATAAAAACATAGGCTTCAGATGAATGCCGTTCAGTTGCCCGGAGTTCATCATGCTAAGTAAGAAAATGAAAGATTGGTTTCTGATCTCCCTCAGTCGGTCTTTAGGTTGATTTCGGTTAATCTGAGTCGACACATGTTCAACTATCTGGTCAAAATTTATAACCAACGCAGATTGAGCATATCCTATCAAGAGTTCCCCTGAGGGAGCTAGGGGCAAGTTCACTGCGAAAGACAGAGAAGAAATAAAAGTTAGAAGCTCATCCCTTCAACCATGCGACCAAGCCTAAAAAAGACCTATGCGGCATAGTGGCTTAAAGAACATGAGACGTATGCGGTTAGGTTATAAGCTCATGCGACACAGTCGGTGGACACTTAGGCCGCCCAAACAAAAAAGGTGATCATGCGGCTCAGTCATAAGACTCTAATGAGGTACATATGCGGCTCAGTCACAAAGTGTTCATTCAACTCAGTAATCAGGCACTTATACAGCTTGGTCTCGAAGTGCTCCTACGACACGAGATATGAAAACACCATGCGGCTCAATCTGGAGACACTTATGCGGCAAAACTATGCAATATTCATACGGATCAGTCCTGGGTTATTTATGCTGCGCTTATGCGACTCAGCTCATAAGGCCATATCGTACACAACACATGTGGTCCAACTAAGATAGGGAACGCATCGACTAAGCTTACTGCACAGAAAGAGATATAGCACGGGCCCGCACAAAAAACATACGACATGGCCATCGTCTTTCCACTGTCCTTACCTTTGATGGGAGGGTGCACGTCGGAATGAATGGAAGGAGTGCCCGCCACTCTCGACGGAGAAGCAAGTCCCTTTCCCTTAGCCGCAGCACCAGTCGACTTGGAAGCTTTGGGGGCCATTGAAGACAGGAAGACGAAGATGAAAGAGAAGAAGGTAAAAGAAAAAAATTTCTCTTCAAAATAACTCCTATTTATAGAGTTTCTAAAAAGAGTGCCGCTTCGATTCTCGATATCATTAAAGATAATGATGACGTTTGGGGATTTTATCCCTAGTAACCATCGACTTTATCTCGAAAAGAGAACCCAAATCCAAAATTCAATCAGAAAAATTAAATGTAGCAGTGACAGCTGACAGGCTGATGGGATCTCCCTACGGCTCAAGATTTGTTCTGCAGCTCAGGATTTTCCTGCGACTCAAGATCTCTCTACAGTTCGAAAAATTTCCTACGACTTGAAGATTCTGTGCGGCTTGACATATTTTTATGCTTCTTTTTCAAAGTATTCCAAATTTACAATTTGAAAATATTGAAGGGGGTCTTATAGAAGCATAAAAAATATGAGGTTCATGTAGATTATAAATTGTCGTATAGGTACTTTGGGCCAAACATGTCTGCATAAAGGAAAGCCGCATGACTAGTTCAATGACATATGCTGCCCATCGACGACCAGATACAGAAGGAAGATATGCGGCCAAGAGGAGCAGTTCGTCTGATAAAGCTGACAAGTCCTGACAAAACTAACAAAAATGACAGCTCTGACACTTCGATAAAAAGATAAGACGTGAGACGTCACCCAAAAGCAAGGTTCGTATGCCTTCATGCGGCCAGAAGGAGTGCCACCTAAGCCGCATGAACCTTATGCGGTTCAGACATATACGGTCCCAAAGTCTTCGAACTTCATGTAGCCAAGAGTAACTGTGATCCAAGTCGCATGAGCTTTATGCGGCCGAAATATAGAATCGATGTGGCTTAAATCCTCAAGCTATGTCTGGGCTAAGGAAGTCTGCGACCTAAGCCGCATGAGTCTCATGCGGCCCCATATGGTAGAAAATTGAGAGATCTATGCGGCTAAAAAATGATCCCTGCGACAGGACACGTGGCAATCTGACCAAGCCCTAAACTGCCCAGATTTGCTGCAACAAAATCCTAACAAATCGACAAATGGCAGCGAAAGTGTGGGTCTTCGCGTGCCAATCAGCTACATGGCCACAGGCCGTCTATGCGGCTTAACATACATCCTATTATAAATAGCAGGGTGCCACACCTCGGCAAAAGGCTGACAACCTTCAAGAAAGTAACTTCTTCAAGATCTAAAAAGTGCGTCAGATAGTCCACAGAGTAAGGCAGAGTTGACAGCACTTTTTCGAGCCTCCACCGTCACCCCCCCAGAATCAAAACTAAACATTTGTACTTAGATTGCTTCCTAGGATTTCTTTCTAGGCTTTTCTTTGTACAAGCGAGTTTATAATCAATTTTAGTGTTCTGTAATACCTGTCATTAATTTTTTAATGGCAAATAGACCTATTATCCTTTTGCGTACTGGTGGTATGGGTAATTGATTTGAAACGAGACCTAACAAAGGTAATATGGACGAGATATGTTTTGTCGTCTTAATACCATGTATTTTATCCCGGGTTGGGTACATGTGTTAAGTCAAGAGACCATCGGTATCAGAGGTAATATAGACGTAACACACGATAATCGTGAAATTTTTGGTGGACCTATTACTCTTCTGATCACTAGTGGTGCGAGGAATAGATTTTGCGACAAAACCCAACAGAGGTAATATGGACGTGGTAGATTTTATGGTCTTAACACCATGTCTTTTATCCCGGGTTGGGTGTAGGTGTTAAGTCAAGAGACTATCGGTATCAGAGGTAATATGGATGTAATACACGATAATCATGAATAATCTTTGGTGGACCTATTACTCTTCTGCGCACTGGTGGTACGAGTTATAGATTTTGAGACAAAACCCAACAGAGGTAATATGGACAAGATAGGTTTTGTGGTCTTAACACCATGTCTTTTATCCAGGATTGGGTACAGGTGTTAAGTCAAGAGATAATCGGTATCAGAGGTAATATGGATGTGAGATACGATAATCAGGACCAAGAAGTTTGCTCAAAAATAACGATAAGCTTGGTAGACTCCGATATGATAAAGCATTAGAGTGGAAGTTCAGAGGTATCAGCATACATGACTCGCCACTGAGGGAGATGTGATATAAATCCACTCGGAGCAAATATAGTGTGAGTTCAGAGGTACTTGGTGTACATAACTCGATAGCCTGGAAGATTTAGTTGTTTTAGGAAGTACCATCATGTCTTTAGACATAGTATTTTTTCAGAAACATGTCGTTTATTGGCATCATGAGCAAGTCTCTGTTCTGCTTCACGATTCAGTACGTATCATTGGAGAATATGGACTCGATGATGTATGGACCCTCCCACTTGGGCTAAAATTTGTCAACGGTTTTGTGAGTCATAACCATCGGTCTCCGAACGGCCAAGACGAGATCGGCTATTTGGAATGTCCTCTGCTTGAATTTCTTATTGAAGGCCAGAGAGATGCGTGCTTGATAGAGCTCGATGCTTTCTTAAGCTTGCAAACGCTTCTCGTCTAAAGCTTCCAATTTTTGTAGCCGTCGGCAGTAGTTATTGTTCGACGTCAACCAGTAAATAAGGGCCACATAAAGTGAGGGGATCTGAGTCTCCAATGGAAGAACTATATTACTTCCGTACACCAGAGAGAACGGTGTATTTTCTGTAGCCGTCGGACTCATAGTACGGTACGCCCATAAGCAATCACCCAACTTTTTATTCCAGTCGTGCTTGTTTGAAGACACGAACTTCTTGAGAAGCTTGATTATGGTCTTGTTAAAGGCTTCGGCCAGACCATTATTAGCTGATGGGTCGTATGCCGTTGAAGCCACATCCGTTGTGGCAGTCCAAAATGATAAATGACATGATGTTTTATGAAACTGATCACGTTTGATGTCTTTACCTCTGCCAGCAGAACAGCTTCTACCCACTTGGAGAAGAAATCAGTGATTGCAAGTATAAATCGGGGCCCTTTGGACGATGGTGGGGTGATTGGGCCAACGATGTCCATTCCTCATGCTTCAAATGGCCAAGAGGCCATTGTTAGGTGCAAGAATTCGGATGACAGATGTATAAAATCTGCATGGATCTAATAAGCCTTACACTTCTTTGTCGACTGCATCTGCTACCATCGTAGGCCAGTAATAACACATCCGACGAAGACGATCCTGAAAGTTCGGGCCAGGTTGGTGAGCACCGCAAACGCCATCGTCCTCGCATAAGGCTTCTTTGGCTTCTGCATTTTACAGACATCTTAACAATAGCCCGTCGTAAGATCTTCGATATAATATTTTTGTTTCTATGTCATAAAAGAATCTGAGAGAACGCCTTCTGATTGAAGTTGCTTCTTTCACATTCTCAGGCAGGATTCTATAGACTACAAAGTCGATGAACGGGAGTATCCAGTCTTGCACGTCATTACTTATCTGGGCGGAGTAACTCGTATCCAGTTGAACATTGTTTTTTGGACAGACCAGCGCATGGCCTATCACGTCGACTAGATGATGGGCATAATTTGGAACCGTTAAAGAAGCGACAAAGCCTGCTAGGGCATCGGCTTCAATATTTTGGAGTCTAGGAACATGCTCTATAAAGAACCCCTCCAAGGTTACAATGATAGCAATTGCTGTCTGATGATAGGGAATCAGGTCTGTGTTACGAACCTCGTATGAGCTACGAATTTGATTAACAATCAACCGCAAGTCGCCATATGCTTCTAGGTATTCGACTCCCACTTCTTTTGTGAGTCAGAGCTCGATAACCAAAGTGTTATATTCGGCTATATTGTTTGAACAGGGTTCTATGAGAGAATATGCTCGGTTGACCACCAATCCGGAGAGAGAAATTAATACTATCCCGACTCCAGCGACGATATCACCTTGGGGCCCAGTTCTTGAAGCACCGTCGAAGAACATTCGCCAAACATCATCATGTGAAGTCATGCTTGAGTTAACGACTTTGTCAAGGATTTTTTCATAGATTCTGGCTATTTTTGAGCTTGGATGGGCTGCTAGAAAGTCGGCCAAAGCTTGACCTTTGACAGCCTTCTGCGGAACAAAAACTATGTCGTATGGGATAGTAGTATCGCCCATGTGGCTAGACGAGAACTAAGTGTGCTTGGCTTGGTCATGAGAACCCTGAAGGGATTAACTCGCGAGACAACATGGATGGTCTGCCCTGACACATAGTGCCATATTTTCTGAATGGCGAACACCAAGACAAGGCATTCCTTCTCTACGACGGTGTACCTATGCTCCGGCCCCACCATCATTTGACTGAGATAATAGATGGCTTGTTCGTGCCCCGCATCGTTATTCTATTCTAGCAAGGTGCCGAAGGAGTGTTTCATCGCTCGTACATAGAGCAGAAAAGCCTTTCTGGCGACCGGGGCTACCAGAACCGGCAGATTCGATCGGTATTCCTTAATGTCATCAAAGGCGCGTTGACATTCTTTATTCCATACGAAAGAGACGCCTTTCTTCATAAGTTATGTAAAGGGTTGACATCACCCTGAGAGGTTAAATATGAATCTTCTGATATAGGCTAGTCTTCCCTGGAGGCCGCGGAGTTCACGGAAGTTCCTCGGTGGACTCATCTCCAGGATTGCTTTTGTCTTATCGGGGTCTATGCGAATGCCCTGGGAAGTAATGACAAAGCCCAAGAACTTTCTGTTGGAAACGCCCGGAAAGGACTTGGTAGGATTCACCTTCAAATTATGCGCTCCCATAAGGTCGAACACTGTCCTCAAATTATGTAAGTGATCATCCTTAGAGCGGCTTTTGACGGCAATGTCATCAACATAACACTCCACTATCTTGTGCTAGTAATCTCTGAAGATGATGCTCATAGCTCGTTGATATGTAGCACCGGTATTCTTCAGGCCGAAGGGCATGACTGTGTAAAAATACACACCGATCGGTGTTCGAAATGACGTATGTTTCTCATCGTTAGGAGACATTTTGATTTCATTGTATCCTGAAAAGCTATCCAAAAAGGACATGCGCTCGAAGTCACACGTATTATCGATCATTATGTCGGTGATAGGAAGAGGGAATTCATCCTTAGGATATGCCGCATTCAGATTACGAAAGTCGATGCAGATTCATATTTTTCTATTCTTCTTGACGACTGGTACTATGTTAGCTATCCAGTCTGGGTGTTAATCCTTGCGGATGAAACCTCTTGCTATAATCTTGTTTACTTCTACTTCGATGGAGTTCATGATGTCTGGATGAAACCGTCGTTGCTGTTGCTTGACTGGTTTTGCGTCCGGATGAATATTGAGCTTATGAAGTGCGATCTCGGAGTTTAGTCCTAACATGTCTTTATAGCTCCAAGCAAAAATGTCGATGTACTCCCTGACGAGTTGTAACAATGACTCCCACTCACCGTCTGTCAGACTTTTACTGACAAAAATTGGCATTTGAGAGGATTCGTTAACGAGATCAACTTGTATGACTTTATCTTCAGTGGGAGGGTCCCTTTATTCAAAGTGCTTCTCCCATTGTGCATCCAGCTGTTAGGCCTATGGCTCTAATTCAAGAGGTTCAAGTAGGTCTTCGTCTTCCTCTTCAATGTCAGTGGATGCCATGTTGACAGATAACGTCTGCCTGAATATATCCCTAATGTTATCTTCAGAATCGTATGTAGGCGATTCGGATGAGTGAGAATACCACTCACATTCCTCATCGAAGCTCTCAGGCGTTGTTGCTGGTGTAACATAATCGAGGTCGCATTTGGACTTGCCGTAATAATCCTAAGGTTTCCCAGCCGGGGCTGACAGCTGCATAGGTGATCGCCGACCATTGTCGTAATTCAGACCTGGGATAGCCTCTATGTCGTACCCCTACTTTTGCATGAAGTACTTGGCTTGAGGTCTATACAGGTAGAGCGGTAATCTTCTAGCATCGAGTTCGAGATCAAACTCTTATGGCATGAAAGATAGAGGACCTTCTTTTCGGCCGAAGATGGTCATGTGATCCCCTTCTCTTCTGTCTGGGACTAGGAAGTAGGCACCTTTAATGGGAGTAAGTCGATTTGTGGTATGGACGGTTGTCACCTGTGTGTGCAGGTTAATGTCCAGACCGTATCCTACAGCATACGTCAGATTAAGCTTATTACACTCAGGATAGTTCAACGGCAGCCTCTTATTGATGAAATAAGGAAATTTATCTACAGGGATTACATCATCAGAAGAGGGACTGTCCACCAGTGCAACCAGATACTTTTTGAGTTCTGCATCCTCTTCTGCTACCCCCTGCAAGACCGGAGGTTGGGATGCTGTCTTAGGCAGCTTGACTACCAAGGGTTCTGCTTGTGGCACAGGCTTGCCTGAGGGCCTTGGATCAACACTTGGTTGCCAGCTCGTCTTGGGAAGACGGATAACCATCGGCTTGGTAGAGGACTTCGATTGCTTTTGATTGGATCTTGGCAATCGGATCACCATCGGCTCTACATAGGGCGTCGCATCTTCCGGTCGCCTTTGATTAGATTTTGGTAATCGGATCACCATCGGCCCTATGACGGGTCTTTGCTCCTAGCTGGACTATGGGAGTCGGATGACCATTGGTTCCAACTGTGCAGCTGGGGCGGGAGAACCGGGCACCTCTTTATGTAAAGTTGCGACAAGGGTGCGGCTTTGCCCGATTTATGGGCCTGGAGGTAGATTTTTAAAGGTTCCTCTGACCCTGTTATGGCCTTCAGTTTGTCAGTTACGTGCGTCTTGGATTCTTCACGTAGATAAGCCTCCGAAGAGTAATAAGACTCAACCCCTTTGAAGGGATCGATATCGACAAATTTCGTCTTTACGAAGCCGTGCTTACTTACATACTTGAAGCACTGGTGGAGTGTGGATGGCATGATCATATAGTCATGTATCTACGAACGCCCTAAGAGGATATTATAGGACGTATATGCGTCTATGACGTAGCAGGTAACCTCCATCTTTATGTCGCCGATCTGACATTTCAATCGGATCTTTCGTAAGGGATAGCTCCTTTTCGAGTTGAAACCGCTAATGGTAGTGTCGGTTGCCGCTAGCCGATGCATAGGGATGCCGAGGACTTGAAGCAAGCTTTTCGAAATGATGCTTATCGACAAACCAGGATTGATGTGCATCCGATCCACCTTGATATCGCCTATGTATCCAGTGTAGTATAAGGGACGATCATGCAAGTTAGTCTTGATTAACATGTCCTACGGGGTGAATATGATATTGCGCATCGCGTCTACACAATTGCTACCCTGGAGATCTGCTGACGAGTCTTCCCCTATAGGTTTGACCTGGGCTAAGTAGGCGTCGGCATTCTGGAGTGCTTTGCTCAATGCGACATGAAGATCCTTGGAGAGCCTTAGGAGCTCGTACAACGACAACTTTTTTTGTGTATTAGCCAGTTGTGCTAGTATGTCAAAGTTATAAGGTCTCTCCAGTCCCTGAGGTGCATCCTTATGGAGCGGCCTATCGAAGAGGGTTTTTTCGGCTTGGACCTGTCCGCCGGTAGAGGTTGAGATAGCACCAGAACATCAGTGGCAGACATCGTTGCCGGCTGAGTGTCTTTGACTGAACTACCCAGAGTGGGCTGGACTTGTGCCCAGACCGGGTAACAACGGCCGCCGCCACCTCAGCTTCGGCTGAAATTGTATGGCAGGATCTGGACTTTCTGCCCTTCTTTTTGTTGGCTGGAGATGACACCACCTAGGTAACTTCGGGCACTAAGTCTGGGTGCAGCCACATGACCTCTCCTTGTAACGTGGTGAGAGGTACCAAGCCAGTCGTCTAGTCCCGAACGGGAGGAATATTAGTAAGCTCTATCTTTTCTCGGGGATAGGTATTACCCCATCTTGAGTACTTGTTGGGGGGAAGTCACCGAACTGAATTGATACCGTGTTTGCTGCCACGGTAACCTCTTCAAAATCTAGCAACAGAGCTTTGGAGTCGATAAGACTCTGGATGTATCGCTTTAATTAAAAGCAGTCATGAGTGGAATGATGAACATAGCGATGGAAATGGCAATATTTTGGGCCCTCCATCTCCTTCGCTCAAGGCCCGTGCCTTGGTGGTGGGAGTTGGATCCTGTTCCCTTGCAAGTGCATATCGAAGATAGGCTTGACATGACTATCTTCGAATGAGTAATTCACCTTGGGCCACTAAGCTTCTCCCTACTTTTGTTCAGGCTTCTTTGTCGTACCAGCGACCATGGCCTGTTTGCCTTTATTATTCCTGTTATTGGAGGTGCCGCTACTGATGTTGTTATTGGGGGTGGTACCAGGATGTTTGCCTTTGCCCTCTCCATCTGGGATGTGTAATCCAAGCTGGCGAGCCTTCTTTAACTTCACCTCCGCATTGGTGGCACTTATAATGAAGGTCGTCTAATCCCTAAACTGATCTTCACCCATCTAGAGGCTGATTGCGGGGAGAAACTTCTTCTGGCATATTTCAATCATAGAGCTTTCGGGATTACCTTAGGGCAATCTCATTGCGGTTTGGAGGAACCGCTCGATATTGTTCTTTGTTAGCTCTCTCTCCCCCTAAACGACGCCCATGAGAGACAATATTGTCATATTATGCCCCACTTCGTAGAATCTCTCCAGGAACATGTGCTTGAAGCCGTCAAAAGAATGGATGCAGTTGTCCGAAAGGTGGCGGTACCAGTCAAACGTGATCACCTCCAATGCTCCGATGAATAATCGTGGGAGGATAGCGTCACTATGCGACAAGTGGTCGGTTGTGACCTCGAAATAAGTTATGTACCGACTAGCGGAGGTCTTTTTGTCATACGAATCAATATGAAACAGTTTGTACCGTGGCGGAAAAGGAATATCTCTCCACGCAACGGGATACGGTTACCGTATTCTGAGGTCCCGGGAGGAGTCCCAGGCATTGAACATTGCTCGAAGCTCCTGGACCTCCCTCCTTGCCCCCCTGGCTTCATCTGCAGCTGAAGGAATGGATGCTCCTTAAGGATTGTCACCCAAAAAAGGAGCGATCATGTTGGAGTCCGTGTTGACTACGGGTCCCAAGCTTGTTTGTCCAGACGTCCTTGCTGGTTGAGTCGGCAAGGCAGCTTTGATTTCGTCTACTGACTTGACCAGGGACCGAAGCATGGCTTAAAGTTCTTCTAGACATTGTCGATCAGTAGGCCCTTCATGATCATCGCCGGACATAAAGACTGTCCCTACGTGGATGGATGTGGAAGGGACCGTAGAAGAGGTACTCTCCGTATCGTACTCTCGTATCGAGAAAACATCGAGAAATGTCGGAATGTTTTCCTCCTCGGATTCAGAAGCGGTGCCACCCCCTGCACAGGAAGCTACACCGTCTTGGCGAAGGTAGTCATCCTCGGGGACGTCCAAGTCTGTTGCATAATTCTAATTGATCGCTACCTCCTGCGTATGCTCTTGGAACACCGGGTTATCACATATATTGAGGGGACTGCTACCCTCCAGCTTCATCTACCCCCAGGAGCTCGAGGGTGTACCCCTGGGTGTTGGAAGCTTCTTTCTGGATCGAGTGCCTAGGGTGCACCCCTGTGGCTGTCGGCAGAAATCCTCCATATGAGGGTTTCCTTGCAGTACTGGCTGAGATTACCGGGCTAGAAGAGCCTGTCTTCTTTCCTTCCTTGTCGGGAAGAACCTTCCGAGTTGAATTACAGGAGGCAAAAGGAAATTCCTCGTCTCTCGGAATTTGTACCTGTTTCTCAAGTGGTTGTCGAACAGGTGTTGGCTGGTATAGTCATTAGAAAATGGACTGCCGATCTTCAGGTGCTGTCGACTTATCGCAGCAGCAGTTGATGATGACCTGGGTACAACGACGTCCCGAACAGGGCTCATCACATGCCAATGTTGCTTCATTCTTCTTGCGTTTATGAGTAATCACCTCTCGCAAGTCTATAGCAGATTGATCTACCTTTACATCCAATTTGTGGACTCGGGTTTTCCGAGCACAAAGGTGCGTAGGTATCATGTTTGAGACCCACCCTGTCCGTTAGCCCTGGAGGACTGGATGCAGGTGGTTCTGTACGACTTTCCATCAGGAGCCTGTATAACAGTTAACGGTGCCCGCTGACGGTCAGCAGTTTGGACAGTTGACTGGGCTTGTTAGGCCCGCACTGCCCTAGACTTCTTCGACTTAGCATCCGAAGGTGCATAGTAAGAAGAGTCCAGATTGGCATATTCCACATTCTCAATAGACCGTATGGGGTCGGGACCGTATGAGAGACGGTCGAATACAGAGCTTCTGATAGGGCCACATGAGACACCCTATCTGCGGCAAGGATTGGCTGCCGCATGGGCCATCTACCTGCGGCCAGAGTTGGCTGCCACATAGGCCATCTGCCTGCGTCCAGAGTTGGCTGCCGCTTATACAGACTGCCCATTTCTCTTATACGACCTCTTCCTCGTCCGTATGGATTTCCCTTGTGCCCGTAAAAGCTCAGCATCGTAGTATTTTCGTTTGCTGGATTTGGGGACAGTGGGGTTCTCTGCGGTCGGAAGCAAGGCTGCAGGAAAGCTTTGATTACCGTCTTAGGCCGCAGAAGGAGCTTCTTCGAGAACCTGGTCGGGGACAACAGTTTTACGCTTCGACGTCCTTCGGGTTCTCTTTGGGTTGGCTCGCTTCTTCGACGGGCTGGCGCTCCCTTCAGAGAGCATTTCTTCGAATGCTCGTTGGACAAAACGAACAACGAGCATTTGCTGCGTAGAGCCGAGCTTGGACATGTCGGATTGTGTCACCACCTTCTCGTCAGAGGAAATTGTAGTCCCCAGCAGAGTTGCCATCATGTTTGCCATTAAATATTAAGTACAAAAATTACAGAGGAATTGAACTTGATTGCAAATTCGCTTGTGCAAAAGAAAGCCTAGAAAGAAATCCTAGGAAATAATTAAAGTACAATTGTTTAGTTTTTTATTCTAGAGGGTGACGATGGAGGCTCGGAAAAGTGTAGCAACTTTGCCTTACTCCTTGGACTATCAGACACAGTCTTTGCTCTCGAAGAAATTTGCCAGCCTTTGATTGTCAATCTTTTACAGGGGTGTGGCACCCTGCTATTTATAGTGATTCCTGCAATAGCATATTTTGGGCCGCATAAAGGGTAACATAGCCACGTGTCTGTAACAGCACACAAAGAATCGATCTTGGGCTGCCAACTGGTGGAAGGTTATTGAGATTTTGTTATAGCGAATCTGGGTGGTTGACACTTGGTCAAATTTACATGTGTCCCTTCCACAAAGTAGAGTCTGACTCATTTTGGCCGCATAGTGGCTTTAGGGGCGTTGCTTCTGCGGCTCGGCTCCGTTTGGCCACATGAGATCTTTGAGAACATTGCTTCTGCGGCTGGGCTCACTTGGCCGCATGGAATCTATGGGAACCTTCCCTCTGCGGTTCGAGTCCCCTTTAGTCGTATGGGACTTTCGAGAGTCTCGCTTCTGCGGCTTGAGTTGTCTTAGCCGCATGAGGCCTCCAGGGGCACTGCTTCTGTGGCTTAGATCCGCTTGGCCGTTTGGAGTCTTTATGAGCACTGCTTATGCGGCTTAGTTTTGCTTGGCCGCATGGATTCTTCATGAGCACTACATCCGTGACTTAGTTTTGCTGGGCCGCATGGAATGATGATTCGTATAAACTCCATATTTTCCATGCTTCTACACTGATATTTGGACTTGCCTGACTAAACACCGCTATTATAGCCTATATTTTGTAAGCTTATCCTTATCGAGCTTGTTTATGACACTTGTATATTGGGGACGCCCACTAACATATTATCTAATCAGAATCAGTATATGATGGTTTGATCAACCTTAGTACAGTTGGTTCGCTTTTATTTGCTTATCCTACGTGGACTGAGATATAAATGACTCAAGGATCTCATCCGCAACTTTCTTGACAACTCTATTTGAAACGTCTCTGGAATCCCATTCGTATTCGATCCTCTCTCTCGAACACTTATTGTTTTTGCCTTTACGAATTTTGGAAAGACAGATGCTCGTATTGAGGGAAGATAGACCCGTAATATCCTCCTCAGTTCACCATACCATCTATAGCCAGGAAAACTGTATTCATACAATCATTGACATCTGTTGGAATCAAAATACGGTCTTCAAAACTTGACTCATATCTGTCACATATCGTAGCCTATTACATCGTGTAATATTCTTCCACAAATTGAGGTATGACCTTCCGACTCGAACCTTTCTAACTCCACTAAACCATAGAGCGGTGTCTTTGTTAACTTCTAGAAATAAATTACTGTAGAATATAGGTCGTAGAGCCCAGTAGAATTATAAACCCCCATAATTTATATTTGAATTTTTTATAATTTAATTAATTTATGTTAGACATTTCATTATTTATGGATTATTTACTACTAGTTTATTAGTATAATTAATGTATGTGTGTATATATATATTATTATATGTGTGCATGTTAGTATTTCTATTAAATAAGGAATATAATTAAATCTAGAATTTTAGGAATTTATTTGTAATTTTTGTGATAATTTTTGTTAGCTAAAAGAAAGATATATATATATATATATATATATATATATATATATATATATATATATATTTTTCTAAAAAAAATTATATATATATATACTTAACTTTTTGGAAAAAGAATTAGATAAAGAAAAGAAAAGAAAAAGAATGAGAAAAGAAAAAAAAAAGTCGAAGAAGGAAGTGAGCAGCAGCCGCTCACTTAAGTGAGCGGGCCCACCAGCATTTAGCAGCGGAGCAAACCCCCCCCCCCCCCCCCCCGCGCGTGTACAATAGGATTAGTGAAAAATTGAGTAATCTGAAACCCATTAGTATTAGGGTTGGTTGCAACTTGTTATATATATAACTTTTTGCACAATACTCAAAACCCTAAACTTCCAAAACGAAAGTTGCGGCTGATCATACCCTCTTCGCCTACGAGTTCGTTTCACCAGCGATGGAGCTTTGTGCGCGACGAACAGAGCATCGGAAGTCAGCCCCTCGCCACCCACGGAGCAGTTTTCCCACTCAAGGTACCCTACTTCCCTACGACGTAACTTTTTACTAGTAGCACCGATTTTTGATCCGTAAGATTTTCTGGAAAGTAGACTTGACCCTCTTCGAGATCCTCTAGGTGGATTCCGAAACAACCTATTGACTTGCTCGAAAATTCGAGACGAAGTTGAAGAAAAACCTGTTTTCTGTAATATTAAAAACTGTTGTAAAACGACAACTTGTCGGCCAATTTTTTTGTTGTGCAGAAAAGAATTTTAGAAACTAATTGAAAACAATAAAAGACAACATAACTGATGTCGCAAGGCATCTACTTGATCGTCATTTCGATTAACGTGTAAAAAGTAAATTGATGTTGAAGTTGAGGAAAAACCTGTGTTAATTTATATTAATTTTCTAAATTTTGTCCGATATGGCGTGTGCCCCGATAAACCAGACGACGTGGTCGCATGCTATATGCATCGAAAGGTGCGTATGGACGTTGTCGACATGTACAAACTGACGAAACTCAGTTTCTTCGTGTGTGCGCGACGAAATCTGTCCGTATCCGTCAAGATACCCCCGTTTTGCTAATTTGCAAACTTTGCCCTAACTTCATGTACAGTTCTCGATTCGAGACGAAACTTGCTCCAACAGGTCCGGATCGAAATTTGGGTCTTATGTGCCATGTTTGGTTCGATTCTGAGAAGGTTAAATCGAAACCCTTTTTGGCAGGCCCGTGACCCACTCAAACGGGCAATTTTGTATACAACTCATCGAAGTCCAAAACTGGACATACCATTGAGTTCCTCTCCTCAAACTGAATTCATAGACATGTAGTTTGATGACTTTAGAGACCATAGACATTGGCACGTATTTCGGTACAAAGCGGGTCCAACGGCGGACATCGTTTTGACCCGAAATTATGATTTTGACTCTGTACCAGAATTAGACTTTCGGATAGGCATTTTCAAGGTATATCTTTTACACCGAGTACATTTTTGATATTTGTTTCAGCGTCCGGAGTGTTTGGAGATTGTGACATTTTTTGGCTGACATTGTGATTACCTGGACTTGCCACTTTGTACCATCAAGCAAGATACCTTGCCACCATACTCTGTGATTATTATATTCTTATTTTTAGTTATTATTTTCAACATTTTTATTTCTTGATATTTAAACTGTGCGTCCAAGTCACACTTGGGTGCAAGCGACTCTATCGGTCGTTTTTCATGCTTTTATTTATTTCTCTTACATTGACTTAGTCTAGTGACCTCCCATTGATGATGAGGTATTGGTATATCTCATACGACCTTGACACTTGCTTACCACGTGTTGTGAGTCACATATAGGACACGTACCCGCGTAGTCAGCTGGCCACCGATATGTATGGAGCTTGCGACAGATAGGAGTAACTGTCAATAGAATTGCATGTTAGAAGACTTGGCGGTTACTAGAGGTTCATATCAGTCATGGAGATAATGATACTAGGCATTAGATGGGGAGAACAATACCTGACGTATGTGCTTCTTTGCACATCCCTGATTACCTGTGCGCTCCTCTGGAGACACATGCTCCAGACGCCCTCTGACGTTTCCCAGAGCGTTATGGACGTAGCCCTTGCACATGGTGCCCTCTGACGCTTCCAGAGCGTTATGGACGTAGGCCCCTGGTACCCTCTACAAGAACTATACCGATCCCATTTACAGCCAGGGCTCGTGCGTCAAAGGATTGTATCTCAACTGCATATTCACAGTAGAATGGTCAGGAGCCCGATTGCATTCATACCTTTTTCTCTTATTATACTATTACAGTTTATATGGCATGGTATTTTCTTGTATCTTGCTATGTCCCACTGAGGACCTGGTTATCTCTCCAGGTTTAGACGATTTTCTACAGGAGTACGGAGAGGCGTTGGAGCTATCCTACATTGATGATGAGTCAGTCCTTACTGATTTCTAGTCTATTCTTTATTTGAGACATTAGTGGACATTATTTTTACATCTCTTTTCTTTCTATTTTGCGGAGGTTGGACCCTTATATTGTGAGACTATTTTTCATAGCTGTTTGGAGTGAGCATGTTCACCCTGCTATCTTTTGATACTCTTATTTATTTATTTGGACTCTATTATCTTCTGTGTTGAGCTGTGATGAGATTAGATTATATTATTCTGGTCTGTGATTATTTTATTTACTGCTTATGAGCATATATGAGGATTCCATATATTGGTATATTCTTCTACATGTGCAGCTGGCATGTTCACGTGCTTGGTCCTATGTATTTTGGGACTGTGGCGTTATATATTTTTGTGGTGGCCCATACAGGTCTACGTTAATATTGTTGGGTTACATGACTGTGCCCAATAAGCCTGCATATAGGAATAGGAATATCTCATCCAGAACTACTACTACCTCTTGACTTCTAATCATTTCGAAACTTTCTTGATTATTTGATTTACCTCAAATCTAATCTTTTCTCATATCAACTTATCTTCCTCGTGCCAACAGTATGCATTTAAGAAGTGGATGCACTTCTGCCTTGGCCCTCACATCTGGTGAAGAGACTACTCCGGAGGGACAGAATCCTCCTATGACTCCAGCGATACCATACCAGCCAGGACAGTCGCAGCCTACTACGATATCGACGACGGAGTACCCAGAGATCGTAGTACCCCCAGGCAGCCAGGCTAGCCAAACTACTACCATGCCACCAGAAGGGAATGTACCACTACCTCCACCACCATCATTCCCTCAGCAGTTTCCTCCACAGTCGGGACCTCAGATGCCTCCACCACCTACTGATGGAAGCCCTACTTCTCAGTTTATGTACGCCATGATGCAGGCTCAGTGGCAGCAGACTGAGCTGATAGGACAGACGATGATTGCAGCATTAGCTAGACCTCCACCACCACCTCCAGTACCAACACCAGCTCTGCATCCTTATGAAGGCTCTATCAAGAATTTTACAGATATGAACCCCAAGTCCTTTAGAGGAACGGAGAAGCCATTAGAGGTGTCACAGTAGCTTATTAGTACAGAGAAGCTACTGAAGGCATCCCAGTTGCCATCTCGAGATTGGATGACAGCGGTGGACCTACTGTTAGAAGATAATGCTCACAACTAGTGGCAGGTGGAAGAGAGACGATTAGGCACTGGGATTACCTGGAAGCAGTTCTATGATGCGTTTTATGAAAGGTTCTTCCGTATTCATGTACGAGATGGTCTCTATGACCAGTTCCTTTATCTGAAGCAAGAGAATATGACAGTCGATGAGTATGACTCAGAGATCAATCGCCTGAGTCGCTTTGGTACATAATTGATTCTGACGGAGTTAGAGAAGGCGAGGAGATTTCAGCAGGGGCTTGTACCAGAGCTCAAGTCTTTTACGACTACTCCGTCTCGAGTCTCCCATTCAGCTGTCCTTGAAGAAGCTCGTGTTCAGGAGATTTATCGCAAGGAGCAGCAGCTGACCTCGAGATGTCATACACCAGCAGTTACACCAGCTACGAGCTATTCAGAGTGGACCTATTAGGAGGACCACAGGACAGTTCCAGCAGAGTCCCTCACCTTATCAGAAGCCCATTTATCATAAGCCCATTTGCCATTACTGTGAAAAACAAGGACATCTCCAGAACGACTGCAAGACTTGCCTTGGATTGTGCTTGAGATGTGGATCCAATCAGCACATGCTCAAGGACTGTCCGGAGCAACAGGCGATAGTACATGCTCGGCAGAACCTGAGGCCTACAGCCCCAGCTCTTCCAGCACCACGGCTTGTAGCAGGAGCACCTCGTCCACCATTGCCTCCTCAAGGCATACAGTACAACAAGGCCAGAGCTCAGGGCCCAGGACATAATTATGGGCAGGTATTCTCACTTGCTGTTAAGGAAATAGAAACAGAGGAAGAGGTCATAGCAGGTATGGTTTTAGTTGCATCATTTCCTGCTATTACATTATTTGATACTAGAGCCACTCATTCATTTATAGCAACTAGTTTTGCCACTAGACACAGCATTTCCATCACACCCTTAGCTATGAATGTTAATCACTGGAGGAGGAGTTGCACCTGTTAGTGGTGTTTGTAGACTTTGTCTTGTAGTGATAAGTGGAAGAGAGATGATGGCACGACTTCTTGTATTCCCTATGCCGACATTTGGTGTGGTTCTTGGAATGGACTGGTTGAGCCAGTATTTTGCTCTCATAGACTGCCATAGGATCAGTATTATCTTTAGACCACCGAATGCGGAGGAGTTTGAGTTCACCAAAGAAGATGAAGAGAGTTGTAATGCACCCGCATTGAGGACTCATATGATGATGCATGACACCCCTCAGCACCCTATTATCATCGAGTTCGAGGATGTATTCCCCGAGGAATTGCCAGGACTGCCACCTGTCCCAGATATTGAGTTTTCTATTGAGCTTATTCCAGGAGCCGTGCCTATCTCATCTTGAGTTTATCAGCTAGTGCCCAAAGAGTTGGTAGAGATGAAAATGCAGATTGATAACTTATAGGAGAAAGGCTTTATTCGTGCCAGTACGTCATCGTGGGGAGCACAGGTTCTATTTGTACCTAAAAAAGATGGGACAATGCACATATGCATCGACTACAGAGCATTGAATGCAGTGACGGTAAAGAACACGTATCCCTTGTCGCGTATAGATGATCTATTTGATCAATTGAGTGGAGCAAAAGTATTCTCCAAGATTGGCTTACTATCGGGCTATCACCAATTGAAGGTTCGGAAGGAAGACATTGTAAAGACAGCTTTTTGATCATGGTATGGACACTACGAGTTCTTGGTCATGCCTTTCGGTTTGACCAATGCTTCCGCAGTCTTCATGAATTTAATGAACAAGATCTTTCACCAGTACTTGGACAAATTTATAGTAGTCTTTATAGATGATATCTTAATTTACTCCAAGAGAAAAGAGAAGCATGAGCAGCATCTACGGATATTTTTGGAAACATTAAGGAATAAGCAACTTTTCGTGAAACTTAGCAAGTATGATTTCTTTCTCAAGGAGGTATCATTTCTTGGTCATATTATTACAGGTGATGGTATATTAGTGGACCCAGAGAAGATCACAGCAGTCAAATCATAGCCCGCTCCCACATCAGCTTCTTGTAGAAGCATGGAAAATATTAGAATAAAGGCATAAATGGCCCATGCGGTTTTGGGTAGCAAGTTTATGCGGCTCATACTGGAGTTGCTCTATGCGGCCCAAAAGAAGACCCTCAGACTCATGCGGCCCGGGGATGAATGCGGTTCAGCAGGAATATGCGGCTCAATTGACGACACGTGTGACCCCCCCCCCCCCACAGTTGGCCACTGGAGTAATGGCCTCATTTAATGCTCTGACACGACTCGACGGCTGTCTCTGACATAAAGTATCATAATGGCTCTGCCATAATGACAGACTCTTTGGGAAAAGAAGAAAATCTCTGACCCGATCTGACAAAAAATCCTAGATTGCCACGTGGCAAAAGTCTCATGCGGCTCGGATAGAGAACAGCTTCATGCGGCTCATTGAGGAGTCACTCTAATATGATTAACAAAAATCCGCCATATGCAGTCCACCCATAGCCCGGTCTATGCGGCTCAACACCACGCTAATTCATGCGGCCCACAGAAACTATGCATATGCGGCTCATGGAGAGATCGTCCCCTGCGGCTCGCAAAGATTATGCATATGCGGCTCACGGAAAGTTCGTCCCCTGCGGCTCGATGAGGCATTGACTCATGCGGCTCACGAGGAGTATCCCCCTGCGGTTCAAGTGTTGGTCACCCTATACGGCCCTGGCAGGATCTTCAATTAAAAAAATGTGGCACTGAAGATGCAACAGAATCCCAACGAGAATATTCGATATCATCATCATAATTGCCGAGATCAGGGCATATCATTCATCATCAAGCCAATAGGACACGTGGCGAGCAATCAAATATTGGCATAATCAATCACGAAGATTTAAAGCAGTCTTCATTAACTGCTCATAAGATTTGGTGCTATCCGCATTAGTGGCCGAGATTCATTATGATCAGGATCAAGGGCCCAGATAGAATGAAGGAGCGCCGACATTCCAAACAGATAATCATCAGCAAACCCTAAGGATCCCACCCCACTCTTATAAATAGCCAGCATCATTCCCATGTAAAAAAAAGGGTCGGCAACAAAAAGAATAAAAAAAAAAGAAGAGAGAGATATACACAGAGAGAGCTCCCCCTTTTCTTGATAATCACAGAGAGAGAGAAGCCAGGAGAGCAACCCGAGGAGAGTAAGAAGAGCCTTTCTTCGTCAACGCCGAGCAGATCTTTCCCGAGCCAAGGCTGCATACCGATCGTCCAAGGAGTAAGGCAGAGCGACCGTCGCTTTCCCGAGCCTCTATCGTCACCCCCCAGAATAAAAAATAAACAATCGTACTTAGTCTGCTGTACCTAGGTTTTCGTCCCTAGGCTTTCTTTGTACGAGCGAGTTTGTATTGTGAGTCTAAGTTCAGTCCTCCGATAATTGTTCTATTCTTTTACAATCAATGGCAAACACGATGGCGACTCTGCTGGGGACTAACTTCTCCACGGCTGAGGAGTTGGTGACGTAATCGGATACAGCCAAACTTGGCTCCACACAACAGAAGATGGTCGTCCGCTTCGACCAACAGGCGTTCGAAGAGATGCTCTCTGAAGACAGCGCTGGCCCGGTCCAGAAACGCACTCGTACCACGAAGGCTCACAAAGAGTGGAGGCCAAAGTCATTTGCTCCTCCCCAAGCCCTCGATGGGATACCCTCGATCGCTCAAGACGGCGAGAAAGACTCTCCTGTGGCCCCACTTCAGATCGCAGACACCTCTGCTGTCCCCAAGTCCGGCAGAAGAAAACACTATGATGCTGGACTTGCAGGGGCAAAGAGGGTCTCCGCTCAACCTGAACCGCAGAGGGGTATTAGCCGCAGAAAGAAAATCCATGCGGCCATAACCGTCAACCACATGAAGAAAACTCATGCGGCCACTTCTGTCAGCCGCATAACTTATGCAGCTACAGTTCCCAACCGCATGGATGAGATTCATACGGCTAGTAAAGTCAACCGCTTGCAGAAAACCCATGCGGCCACAGATGCGAACCGCATGGGGACAGCCTGCACGGCCGTGACTCCTAACCGCATAAGAACTCGTCCCACAACAGAAGACAGTCGCATGCAGATAGCCTGCACGGCACCCAACGCTAGCCGCATAGCGTCTCTACCACACTTCTCTCGATCAGTTTTCGACCGACTCTCATGCGGTCCTAACTCTGATCACTTTCTGGATGAAAATCCAGACTCTGTGATACCTAATGTGGACTCTTCCTATTACGCACCCACAAGTGCTAAAAAGAAAAAGTCTAGGGCAGCGCGGGCTCATCAAGTCCAGACAGCTGCCCCAACCTCTGACTATCGGGGCGTCCCGCTGAGTATCACGCGGGCCTCTGACGGGAAGTTGTATAAAACCACTCGAGTCCAGCCCCCGGCGGCAAACGGACAAAGTGGTTCCTCTGACCTGCGTGAAGCTATCCTCCACAAATGCAAGGAAAGAGAAGGAGCCTCAGCGTGCAGAGAGTCCTCACAGGGACGTCACTGCACCCAGATTATCGTCAACTGCTGTTGCAACAACACGGCAGTAACGGAAGACCGGCCATCCGTCTTCCAAAGATTACAACATCCGAGCTCGAAAGACGAGGCACCTCCCGTTGCCTCCTGCAATTCCGTGCAGAAAGTCCCCGTTGAGGGGAGAGGGAAGAAGACAAGCATCTCCAGCCCAAAGGTGTCAACTATTGCAGCTAAGAAGCCGTCGTCTAAAGGATTATCCTCTACTGGAGTATTCCAACACACCCGTTCAAAGACGAAAACTGCTGCAGTAGGAAGTTCGCCGTCTACGTCATTAGGGGTCATCGGAACTGGGGGTAGCACTCCTCCAAACCTCTACGACAACCCGACATTCCAAGAAGACGGACTGGAAGAAGCAAATCCTCCGACGGATACAACAGATACCGACGTCCCCGAGGACGTCCTAAACGAAGCAAGCTCTGAAGCTGGGGGTACTGTTCCTTCCGAGTCCGAACCTGAAGAGAACATCCCCACATATCCTGATGATTTTTCGATGCATGAGTATGACTCGGAGGGCATGTCCGCCACCTCTCCTTCTGTCACTCCTCACGTGAGGACGGTATTCATGACGGACAACAGCCAAGGTGGTTCCGGCGATCGCCAACGTATCGACACTTTGGAGGCCATACTGCACGCCTTGGTCAAGTCTGTAGACGAGATCAAAGCAGCGCTTCCTACTCTGCAGGGAGTGACACCTGGTCAGACAAGCACGGGTCCCGCGAACAATATAGATTCAAATTCAGCGGCACCAAACCCGGGCAATAATGCTCCCGAGATAACGGCCCCTACCGCGACAGATGAGGCCCGAGAAGTAAGGAGAGAGGTTCAGGAGCTTCGAGCGATGTTCCACGCCCGAGAAAATTCTCAAGATCTCAGAATACGGTAACCATACCCTGCTGAATGGAGGGATGTGCCCTTTCCCCCAAGATATAAGTCGTTCAATATTAACCCATATGATGGTAAGACTTCAGCAAGCCGGTACATCACTTACTTTGAGGTCACTACCGACCATCTGCCCCATGATGATGCCATCCTCACACAGTTATTCATTGGGGCACTGGAAGGAGTCGCCTTCGATTGGTACCGCAACCGGCCAGATAATTGCATCCACTCCTTCGCTGGCTTCAAGTGCTTGTTCTTGGAGAGGTTCTATGAGGTAGGACAGGACGTCACGATGTCTACCCTCATGGACGTCGTCCAAGGAGATAAAGAGCTGACAAGGAATTACATTGAGCGGTTTCGTCAAACCGCAATGAAGTTACCATCTGGCAACCCGGACTCTTCCTTGATTGAAATTTGCCAAAAGAGACTACTCCCAACAATTAGTCTCTGGATGGGCGAAAGTCAATTCAAGGACTGGAAGGCCTTTATCATCAGCGCTACAAGCGCCGAGGAACGATTGAAGAAAGCTCGCCAACTGGGGTTGCATATCTCAGAGGGAGAGAACAAGGGGAAGCGTCCCAACGCCAGCAACGACAATGGGGGTAGCCCCTCCAACAACCGGGACAACAAAGGCAAGCAGGCCATGGTGACCGATACAGCCCAGAAGCCCGAGCAACAGCCAGCAGACAAATAATGGCCTCAAATCACTTATTCTTTCGAAGACGGCCACGTCAAGCCTATCTTGGACATGCTTATACAAGGAGATAGAATTCAGCTTCCTCCACCAAGGCGGGAACCTCGGCCGGCTGATTTGGAAAATCCGAAGTTCTGCCATAACCACCGCTACGTCCACCATGCTACACACGACTGCTACCAACTGAAACGGTATATCCAGAACCTCATCGATTCGAACGCTTTGGATATCGACTTCGAGGAGGTAACCGTAGCAGCCAACATGGTGTCCGTACAATTCGGCAATTTTCCTCCAACAGAGACTCAAGACGGTGTCATACCCATCCCTCTGGCAACGATAGAAATCACTAATCTTCCGCCTGCCCGTGATTAAACTCCCGGCCTAGTACCCCTCACCACATCACGAGGGGAAATCATGTGGGTCCATCCGGACCTAGTCCACGAGGTGACTCAGCCCACATTACCTTCTAAAAAGAAAAGTTGAAAGGTCAGATCATGCCGCACCGCCTCGGCAGAGGAGGAGGAAGTCTCAGCCGTCACTACTCGATCTGGAGCACAAGCCCAACCAGTGGCCGAGAATCCGACTAATGATCAGCAGCCCACAAACGCTGATACTCCGGGACCGGCTCAGCCTTCGACGAACGACAAACCCAGGCCGAAAGAGACCCGCTTCGACAAATCCCTCCGAAAGGAGACACCTCAGGGGCTGGAAAGACCCTACAACTTCGACATCTTGGCTCAATTGGCCAATACACCGGCCAAATTATCTTTATATGAACTCCTGAGGCGCTCGAAGGATGTCCGCACGGCTCTAAGTGAGGCGCTCCAAAATGCCGACGCATACTTGGCTCAGGTCAACCTCACGGGAGATAATCAGCCTACAGATCTCCAAGATAGTGCGTGTACAGGTGCAATGCCCAATATCGTCTTCTCTCCGCAGGATATGCTCATCAAAACTAACCTGCACGATCGTCCATTGTACTACACTGGATACGTCGGCGACGTAAAGGTGGACCCAATGCACATTGATCCTGGGTCCTCCATAAGCATCATTCTGAAGGGTCTGCTACATCATCTTCGTATTCCAATGCATCGCCTGACGCCTACAAGCACCGCCATTAGCGGTTTCAATTCGGGCAGGAGCTACCCAATAGGGAAGATTCGCTTGAAATGTCAGATTGGCGATCTCCAATCAGAAGTCACCTGCTACGTCATAGATGCCGACACTTCTTACAATATCCTTCTGGGGCGGCCTTGGATACACGATTACATGATCGTGCCTTCCACGCTACACCAGTGCTTCAAATATGTCGATAAGCACAGCTTCGTGAGGACAGAGTTTGCTGATATCGATCCCTTCAAGGGGGTCGAATCTTATTACTCAGACTCCTGTCTGTACGAAAAATCAAAGAAGCATCTGGTCGAAGAGGAGGTGTAAGCTCACACCAAGACAACCACAAGATCAGAAGAACCCCTGACGATCCACCTCCAGGCTCGCAAACCGGGCAGTTCTGTACCCCTTACGGCTACTCTGCGTAAGGACGCAATCAGTCTATCGGCGCAAGAAGAGCAGATGAGAATCCGGCTGCCGAGGTCTGGCCAAGTGCCGAGACCCACACCAGGGCCTTTTACCATCAGACTACCGAGAGTCGGTCAGCTCCAAGCGGAGAAACTCAATCCCTCCGACAGACCGCTCACGATACGTCTTCCTAAAAAGGGCCGTCACCCCGACGCGAGGTCTGACACTTCCAGCGAACCAGCCACTCCTCGCCCCACGTCAGATGCCAAGCTGGGGGTTGCTAGTCTACCAACAACTCCACGACCTGCTCCGCCGGTCGAGCCTCTGAAGATCAAGCTGACTAGGTTGCTCTCTCAGTCTTCATTTATACAGGGGGTGGCCGAAGAAGAACCAGAATTAGCCAAGTATGTGGCTGCCCACTCCGATGCCCCTTCCGCGGATGATGTAATCCCTCTCGAGAAGATACCTTATTTTATCAATAAAGGGCTATCTTTGAATTACATCGAGCTCAACAAGCTATGTACAATGTATGCTATGGACAACGGTATAGGCACTCACCTACACACACAAGTGACAAATGTATATACCACAATCCAGCTTACTCCGGCAGAAGACGCTTACCGAATAGTCGAGGGAGGGGACCACCCGATTATCTTCGGCCGGAAAGATGATCCGTACCCCTTCACCATAAAAGAAGTCGATCTTGGGTCAGATGCCGGGAGATTGTCTCTATACCTCTATAGTCCCCAGTCCAAATACCTCATACAGAAACAAGGATATGATCTAGAAACTACACCAGGTTTGAATTACGGTACCGGACGGCGACTACCTTTGAAGCCCCCAGTACCGTCTGGTAAATCACGGGACTACTATAGCAAAACTCGATGTGGACTAGGATATGTAACTCCCACAACGACTCCAGAGAGTTCAGATGAAGAATATGATTGGCAGTTACACTCAACCGGGTCACCAACTCCCGACTCAGACACAAGCATTGGGGACATATTCAGACAAGTCCTATCAATCAACATGGCATTTGCCGACGCTTACGAAGAAGACGAGGACATTCCTGAAATCCTCGAGCTTGAGCCGTGGGCCCAACAGTTAGACGCGCAATGGAAAAAGCGGTTCGAGCTAAGAGAACCTCCTACAAAGGATGAAGTTATGCAGGTCAACCTCGGCACCGAATCCTCTCCAAAGCCAATCTTCGTCAGTAAAAGCCTAACAGACGAGGAACGAGAATCACTGCTGGAACTCATCAGAGAATACATTGACGTATTTGCATGGAGTTACGAAGACATGCCGGGATTAGATCCCGATATTGCTCTCCATAAACTCAATATACGGCCGGATGCAAAGCCAGTCAAGCAGCATCAACGACGCTTCCGCCCGGGCGTCATGGACGCGATCGAAGCCGAAGTCAACAAGCTGATAGCCAGCGGCTTCATCCGTGAGGAGCAACACCCTGACTGGGTCGCCAATATAGTCCCGGTCCTTAAGAAGAACGGGAAGATCCGAATCTGCATCGACTTCCGTAATCTAAATGAGGCATGTCCGAAAGACGAATTTCCTCTCCCGATCACGGACATCGTGATTGACAACACATGCGGCTTCGAACGTATGTCATTCATGGATGGATTCTCGGGATACAATCAAATCAAGATGTCCCCCGACGATGAGAAGCACACATCATTTAGAACACCGATCGGCACATACTGTTACACAGTCATGCCATTCGGTCTAAAGAACGCTGGTGCCACATATCAGCGGGCTATGAGTATCATTTTCAGATAACATTTGCACAAAATAGTGGAATGCTACGTCGACGACATCGCTGTCAAGAGTCACCGTAAGGAGGATCATCTGCAAGATCTGAGAACGGTATTCGACCTGATGCGAGCCCACAACCTGAAGATGAACCCTACAAAGTCGTTCTTGGGCGTATCCAGCGGGAAGTTCTTAGGTTTCATCATCACTGCACGGGGTATCCATGTAGACCCTGAGAAAACCAAGGCAATAATGGAGATGGGTCCCCCGAAAAATCTTTACGAACTTAGAGGCCTCCAAGGGAGGCTAGCCTATATCAGAAGGTTCATTTCCAATCTCTCCGGACGATGCCGGCCGTTCACACACCTCATGAAGAAGGGAGTCTCATTCGTATGGGACGAAGAATGCCAACGCACTTTCGACGACATCAAAGAATATTTGTCAAATCCTCCAGTCCTGGTGGCCCCGGTCCCTGGAAAACCATTCTTGCTCTATGTACGAGCAATGGAACACTCCCTCGGTGCCCTGCTGGCACAAAATAATGACGCAGGACACGAACAGGCCATATACTACCTCAGCCGAATGATGGTCGGGCCCGAACACCGATACACTGCCGTGGAGAAAGAATGCCTCGCCTTGGTATTCGCCATTCAAAAGACGCGGCATTATGTTACAGGACAAACCATACATGTGATCTCACGGGTAAATCCCCTCAGGGTCCTCATGACTAAACCAGGGGCGCTCAGCTCTCGCCTCGCTACATGGGCAATACTGCTATCCCCATATCATATGATCTTCGTCCCACAGAAGGCTGTCAAAGGCCAAGCCCTGGCCGACTTTTTGGCGGCCCATCCAGGATCGGGGTCATCCACAATATACGAGGAAATCCCAGATGAGGTTGCCGATTCTAATACAACCACCCACGACAACATATGGAGGATGTTCTTCGATGGTGCTTCAAGAACCGGACCCAAGGGAAATATCGTCGTCGGGGTTGGAGTAGTATTGATCTCTCCTACCGGGCTAGTGATCAATCGCGCCTACTCTCTCACGGAACCCTGTTCCAACAATGTGGCCGAGTACAACGCTTTGGTCATTGGCCTCCAACTCGCAAAGGAGCTGGGTGTAGAATATCTCGAAGCATACGGCGATTCACAATTAATCGTCAATCAGATTCGGGGGTCGTACGAAGTCCGCCATGAAGACAAGATCCCCTATCACCAAATAACAATCAACATTATCTCCTCATTCGAGGGATTCTTCATCGAACACGTCCCCAGACTTCAAAATATCGAAGCCGATGCCCTAGCAGGCCTTGCCGCTTCCTTAGCAGTGCCGAACCAAGCACATCACTCGGTTGAGGTGATAGGCCACGAACTGGTCTGTTCCAAGAACAATATTCAATTCGTGACGAGCTATTCCGCCCAGACGGTCGACGAAACACCAGACTGGAGACAGCCGTTCATTGACTTCGTCGTATACGATATCCTCCCGGAGAATCCAAGGGAAGCCACCTCCATCAGACGGCATTCTCTCAGATTCTTCTACGACACAGAGACAAAGATGCTGTACCGACGATCCTACGACGGATTATTACTCCGGTGCTTGTCAAACGCAGAAGCCAAAGAAGCTGTACGAGAAGCTCACGACGGTGTCTGTAGGGCCCATCAGCCTGGCCCTAAGCTACAGGACCGCCTTCGCCATATGGGCTACTACTGGCCCACGATGGTGGCAGACGCAATAGACTATGCCAGAAAATACAAGGCTTGCCAAGTCCACGCGGACTTCATTCACCAACCATTCGAGTTTCTACATCCAACGGTGGCATCCTGGCCATTCGAAGCATGGGGAATGGATATCATTGGTCCAATTACCCCACCTTCCTCCCGAGGACATCACTTCATACTTGCGATCACCGACTACTTCTCCAAATGGGCGAAAGCCGTCCCACTCGCAGAAGTTAAGACTTCAAACGTGATCAGCTTCCTTAAGCATCACGTCATCTACCGCTTCGGACTGCCGCGGAGGATCATCCATGATAATGGTCCGCAGTTTGCAAGCCATGCATTCTATCGATTCTGCGACAAACACCGCATTCAGAATGTCGCTTCGACACCATATAACCCGGCAGCAAACGGGTTAGCAGAGGCATTCAATAAAACAATCATCAAACTCCTCAAGAAGTTTGTCTCCTCCAACAAACGTGACTGGAACGAGAAGCTCGGCGAATGCTTATGGGCTTATCGTACCACGGTTCGAACAGCTACTGGGAATACACCATTCTCTTTAGTATACGGGAGTGAGGCAGTCCTCCCACTGGAAACTCAGATTCCCTCACTCCGCGTCGCCCTCACTTATCAATTGACAACGGATGATAACTATCGACGCCGATTATAAGAGTTGGAGGCCTTAGACGAAAAGCGCCTCCTAGCCCAGCAAAGGATCGAGCTATACCAAGCACGTATCTCAGGAGCCTTCAACAAGAAGGTCAAAATCAGAACATTCCAAGTGGGTGATCTCGTTCTGGCAGTCCGGAGACCAATGGTCATGACTCACAAGACCGCAGGCAAGTTCCAGCCAAAATGGGAAGGCCCATTTGTCATCGAGGCCGTGTTCTCCAACGGCGCCTACCGCCTCGCCAAGCAGAATGGGGACTTGCTTATGTTGCCCGTCAACGGCAAGTTTCTGAAGAAATACTATGTTTAGACAACATTCTCCAAATTATCGAGTCATGTACCCTCTTAGTACCCCTGAACTCGTACCCACCATTTTCCAAATTATCGAGTCATGTATCCATTGATACCACTGAACCCACATCCACAACATTTCAGATTACCGAGCCATGCACCCGCTGGTGCCACTGAACTCTCATCTCCTCAATATTCTAGAAAATCCAAATTATGTACTTACATTCCGGTCACTCTCTCAGATAGTAAGTCACGTATAATCATACCTCTGAACTTTCTTCCTGAAAGAGATCCTCCCTCATGATCCACTACCCGCACTCCCAGTACACAAAAAGGGTAATCGATCCACTAATTTCCGAAACGACCATGTCCTCATTACCTCTGAGTCGTTTTCACTTCCACCAAAAACAAAACCGCCCCCTCGCATAGAACTTCCATGTCCTCCTACCTCTGAGTAGTTTTATGCACCCCTTCTTCATTGAGCCCACTCCTGCCATGTCTTCATTACCTCTGAGTGGGAAGGCTCCGTCGAAGAAATCACCATATTTGCCATGTCCACATTACCTCTGAGCAAGTATGTTGGTTCCCTTTCAACCTATTATCTGTACCCACAACCAGAGTGCGACAAGGATAATAGGTCCACAAATGTCCTCTGTTGACCACAAATGTCCTCTGTTGACCACAAACGTCCTCTGTTGACCATAAATGTCCTCTGTTGACCACAAATGTCCTCTGTTGACCACAAACGTCCTCTGTTGACCACTATTGATTATAGAAAAGTCTTCCGTGAAGTCTCCCCCTACCATGTTCTCATTACCTCTGAGTAGGAAGATTCCACGGTAAAACCTTCACGTTTGCCATGTCATCATAACCTCTGAGCAAATGTGATTGGTTTCCTTTCATCCCATTATCCATATCCTGAACCAGGGTACGCCAAGGATAATAGGTCCACAAATATCCCTTGCTAAGCTTCTTAGCATAAATCCACCATCTTACCATGCCCCGGGAGCCCAGCTGCTCTACGGCATTCCTTTCCCCAGTACCGAGAACATCCATGACCATTTTGTCGTGGCTGTCCCGGACATCCTGATCAAACTTGTTATCCGTACCTAAAACCAAGGTACGCCTAGGGTAACAGGTCCACAAATAATCCCCCAGCAAGTCCGATTCCATGAACACCGATACAAGAAAGAAAAGATGAGTTGAAACATGCTCATTTATTCAAAAATCAAAGGGCTACATCAGCAGGGATCACATCCCTTACAAAAATTAAAAGAGAAAAGAAAAAAAAAGACAGAGGAAGGATCACTGCTCTGGAGCACATAACGCCATGAGACGGTCCTTTATCAAGGCAACCGACCGCTCAAACCTCTGTTTGGCTCGACGCTCCGCCTCCTGGTTCAGCACCGCCGCATCCTCCAGATGAGCATGGGCTTGCCAGTTGTCCTCAAACTTCTTGAAGGCCCGCTCCAAGTTGACAGAAGATCGGGAAACCCTTTCGGCCTCCCGAGCAATCGACTCCTGTTCTGCATGAGCAGCCTCCCGCTCTGACTATAAGAAGGCCAACTCCTTCTGGAGTGCGAGAATCTGCTCCTTCGTGTCAGCTATTCCACGAAAGGCAGATTCTTCTCGGGCCCTACAAGCCTGACTCCGACGACCCAGTCGGTCATAGGAGACGAAGAACTTGTCAAGATCCCCCTGCACAGCCGGTCCGACAGTTTCTCGAGCGAGCTTGATCCTGTCCCGAGCAGCAACCAGGAAGCCCCGCTCTCGTTCGATCGCAGCAGGCAAACCAGCCTGCCATACTGCCAGCAGTTGGGTTACAAGCTGGTCAGCCTCTGTCAGCTTAGGCTCCAGAAACGCTGCTAACCCCAGCCCGCCAGGAAGACCCTTCAGAGTGTCAATTTGGCCCCGAGCTCCCCGTAGAGACAGAGAAAAAGGGACCCCCCGTTCCACGGCAGCGTTTATACCCCTCCCTAAGTGGCGATAAAAGCTGTCAACCACATCCTGCGTCACCTCGTCCAGAGCCTCCGAGGAAACCGGTGTCAGCGGGAGTATGGCTGGTAGCACGGAAGAAGACGCGATAGAATCTGCCGCTCCTGCCACAAGAGAAACCAACTCCGCACGGAAAGACGCTTGAACATCGGTCAATTCCTCTTCAGCGGCCCGCAAAATTTGGATGCTCGGCAGAGTCGAGAAGTCGATCTCCGGTACCGTATAAGCAGCCGAAGACGAGGACGGGGCCAGCACCAACTCCATCCCCATCTGCCCAGAGCTGGCAGGAGGTCCCTCAACATGCGATGACGAAGGAGAGGAAATGCTCCTTTCGTCCAGATCACGGCAGACCGGGCCTTCTCCGAAGACATCCACGGTGGAAGGTAAAGGGTCAGGACCTGCAGGGCCAAGGCAACCATAAATCGACTTGACCCGAAGGATATGTTGATAGAGCAAATAAGCCCCCTCGGTGGTCAATATGTGGCTCAGCTTACCAGTGGAGGAATATGGGGGCTGAGGTTCGCCTACAGCCATCACAACCTCTTCACCAACAGCCTCCGAGTCAGGAATAAAAGACTCATCTGCCCTTGCATCCTCGGGAGGGGATGCACCAAGGATGGCGTCATCTCGTTGAAATTCAGAAATCTCGTCATCCTGGGCTGGGGCCTCAGCAGCTTGGGAGTCCTTAGTCGCTGCTGAGAGAGCCCCCGCAGAGAGGACCGCGGCACACATGTCGCTAATCAAAACGGCAAGGGCCGGATCAACTACTGAAGCAGCAGATGGTTCAGGAGAGCCTGGTTCGTCAGACACCTACAAAGAAAAAATGACCAAGTCATATCCCCGAGAGGAAAGAAAGCTACAATAAAGATAGAACTCCGACTTGGACTTACCTCCGGAACATCGTCTACACCCTCACCCTTCTCCGTAATAAGCAGCCTACGGGGACCGACAGCCGCTCTCTTTACAGAAAAAGTTACTTCTCCGCCGGTAGGCTCATGCCTGCCTCGCTTACGCGAAGGACCAGGCATGGCGGGCGATAGATCTACCCGTACCTCCTCCGACGTTGACGGTAACGGGTCCACTGCTTCGTCAAATACGGCCGACGGATGTTCCGTCGCCATCTCAGCCGCCATAACGGGACGCTGACCCGCCATTATCCCATCACCCGAAGAAAAGGAGTCTTCGCCGTCCCGTTCATTATTTTCCTCAATTGTGTCAAAGGATTCGGAATCGGGCGAGGGAACCCTATTCGTCCTTTTCTTCTTTGCTCTCGACGTCATAGCCTTCTCCGCTAGGCGAGTGCCCACAATGAAGCTAGTCCTCAAGTCAAAATCGAGGGGAGGAGGATTCGCCGTGACATGATACAGGGCTGCCATATGCAGGATTTCATCCGTCACATTTGCGGCAGGGACCAAGAAGCTAGTCCGAGTATAACAGGTGTCATAGTAGCTCCATGCTCTGATACCATCAAGAATGCTGCCTTCAAATCCCAGGTGAGAACTGGGGCGCCCAAGGAATAGCTGACTATACCCAAATTGACGGGCAAACCTACTAGGCAAGTAGGGCTCCAAATACACAGTGGTGCGATTCCGGTAAACTAGATGCGCCGGGCGAATGTTGTGCAGCCAGAAACGCATCTTTTCAGGCAAGAAATGAGGAGGTCCGACCCCATCAACATGAACACTCCTCACCTCTTGATCAGTGAAACGAGGAACGGATACGAAGAAATTGTACCCATCCACCCTCGCCAGCATCCTCCGACACGCCGGCATGGTACTATATTCCCAAGGCTGGTGGTGATACTTAAAAAGAAACGCGTCATCACCTGTAACGCCATCTCCCATCCCGGGTCTCATCAAGGATTGATAATGCAGCAATAGCCATCCCAGCAAGTAATGGTAAGGCAATTCTACACGTTCAAAATCCATTGCCACGTCACGAGCAATGACCTTGGACGAGAAGGCGTGAAGACCATGTTGAATACTACACACCATGGCAGGAAGGAGGGCCAGCCTGACCCCAAAGGCCAACTTCACGGCAGGAAGAATGAAGTGGCGACTGATCCTCTCAATAGAGCCTGCCCCTCCTGAGACCACGCAATTGCGCAGCCACACCATTAAAAATCTGGCCAAGAGTGCCTTCTCGGACAACCGTCGAGTGCCATAACAAAAGTAGCTAAAGGAGTCAATCTGGCTCCCGAACCTGTCACTTTGAGACTTCGACCTCCGGACAGTCGACATCAAGACCTCCACTTCTTTAGGAGTTAAACGATCTCGGAAAGTAACTCGGCCAGCCGCGCTAAATTTGAAAAGGTATGCAACCCAAGATTTAGTATGGGGAGAGTCCCCCTCCGAGCTATCATTTTTCTGGATAGTCGTCCGGTGACAGGTGCTATGATGGCATAATAATTCTTGATACACGGTGACGAAACCGGGGAATCGCTGATCCAAATCTTGGAGCTCCTCATTCGTCGGCGTATACACTTCGAAGGGTTCATCCCCCCAGGGGAGCTTGGAGACAGCATACATCTCGTGAAGAGCGAGCCCTAATTCTCCAACAGGGGTAAAAAAGGTCCCCGTTCGATGATTGTACATCTCCAAAAGGGCCATGAACAGTGGCTTATTAACGGGCAACCCGTGGCTGGTACCCCGTATAGCTTCATAAAGGTTGACTCCCCGCAAAAACTCTTCATACTTTTGTAGGATCCATGAGGACAGATTAGCCCACGGAGGAATGGGGTGTACCCAGCTCGGCAGGACCAACCTACCAATAGGATAGGACCCTTTGCGAGCAAGCTGACTCATGAAGGTATCAGCCTGGAAGAATGAAAAGTTAGGACCAGGGGTGTTGATGAAGGTACCTGGAACTAACCCCATCACGGACCGACTGGCTGGATCTTTGACTGCGCGCACTGACCCAGTGGCTCTGTTATAACGGATATTACCAACAAAGATCCCCGGTCTGGTTGGAGTGAGTGTATCCGGCATCTGCCTATCCAGAACGATCATATTGAACCACACAAAAGGGAAATGGCGCTTCATAATAGGGATGTGAATCGGCATCCCGTCCAGGTTAAAATCCCAACTCTCCGAAACATCCAACACTCGGGAGTTTTCTACAACCAACGCATCCCCAAAGAGGAAGACCGATTTCAGATACTTCCCGTCAGACTGCCCAGAGCTTATCATATCAACAAGGAACTGAAAGGATTGAACCCTGATGGCATTTAGTCGTTCCAAAGGTTCATCAACAAGTAGCTGTTCGAACACTTGACGAACTAAGTCATCCCGATGAACGCCCGAGGCAAACTGACGCGAGCCTACCATAAGTTCCCCAGCAGGATTCATGGGCAGAGTCACTGAAGACAGGCAAAAGAAACAAGGTCAAAATGATAGCTGAAACGACAAAAACACATGATGCTTATGCGGCTCAGCATAGGTGCGGCTCAGTTTATACAGGTCAATTCAAATGAGCCTATGCGGCTCAGTTTGAAAGAGCCCATGCGGTCCAGTACGAATAAAATCATGCGGTTCCGTCCGAAGGGAACTCATGCGACTCAGTACGGAGGAACTTATACGGTCCGAAAGGAGTATGTTCGGCTCAAAAATGTTTATGCGGCCTTGCAAGGATGAGCTTATGTAGTACAGCGAGGATGAGCTTATGCGGCCCTGTTAAAGAAGTAGTTACGTAACCACTTCCATGCGGCTAAAACCTGGGTCATACCCCATGCGGCCCAGACATGAGTCGGACACACAGTGTGCTTTGGAATATAGGCTCACGCATAAAATATATGACGTAGCCATGGTAGTTCATATTAAGGGACCCTTACCAGCGATAGGCGGGTGGACGTCGGGGTGAAAGGCGGGTACGTCAGTCAACGGAGGAGCCGCCATGTTCGCCGCCGCAGTCGATGAAGACGCGGCTTTCTTGCCCTTCGCTGCCGCAGAAGATGAGGCGGCCTTCGATGCTGCAACCTTCTTGGGAGCCATTGTCGGTTGCTAAAAGACGAAGAGCAAAGACAGCAAATAGAGATTCAAGCAAAGAAAGGAGGTAAAGAAATCCCCAAGAGCTGAAAAACTCCTATTTATAGGCGATCCATAAAGTAGAAAGACGCCTCGGATTACGCGCCGCCTCCAAAAATAAAGTCGAGAACGCTTCGGTCAAGGCAAAACCGACCCTTGGGATCCTCCCCCAAAAGGCGGCGTCAAATCAAATCGAAGGCAATTAATAAAGATTTGCTCACGTGGTCAGGACGCGTGGCAAAGAGCCTATGCGGCCAGAAGAATCTATGCGGCCGACATGCTAATGCGGCCAGGAAGCTCAGGTAAACAGAACATCCTATGCGGCATGAACGGGGCCATGCTTCTTATTCAAAGTGTTTCAATTTTACAAATTAAAACTTTGAAGGGGGTCCTGTAGAAGCATGGAAAATATTAGAATAAAGGCATAAATGGCCCATGCGGTTTTGGGTAGCAAGTTTATGCGGCTCATACTGGAGTTGCTCTATGCGGCCCAAAAGAAGACCCTCAGACTCATGCGGCCCGGGGATGAATGCGGTTCAGCAGGAATATGCGGCTCAATTGACGACACGTGTGACCCCCCCACAGTTGGCCACTGGAGTAATGGCCTCATTTAATGCTCTGACATGACTCGACGGCTGTCTCTGACATAAAGTATCATAATGGCTCTGCCATAATGACAGACTCTTTGGGAAAAGAAGAAAATCTCTGACCCGATCTGACAAAAAATCCTAGATTACCACGTGGCAAAAGTATCATGCGGCTCGGATAGAGAACAGCTTCATGCGGCTCATTGAGGAGTCACTCTTATATGATTAACAAAAATCTGCCATATGCAGTCCACCCATAGCCCGGTCTATACGGCTCAACACCACGCTATTTCATGCGGCCCACAGAAACTATGCATATGCGGCTCATGGAGAGATCGTCCCCTGCGGCTCGCAAAGATTATGCATATACGGCTCACGGAAAGTTCGTCCCCTGCGGCTCGATGAGGCATTGACTCATGCGGCTCACGAGGAGTATCCCCCTGCGGTTCAAGTGTTGGTCACCCTATGCGGCCCTGGCAGGATCTTCAATTAAAAAAATGTGGCACTGAAGATACAACAGAATCCCAACGAGAATATTCGACATCATCATCATAATTGCCGAGATCAGGGCATATCATTCATCATCAAGCCAATAGGACACGTGGTGAGCAATCAAATATTGGCATAATCAATCACGAAGATTTAAAGCAGTCAGCATTAACTGCTCATAAGATTTGGTGCTATCCGTATTAGTGGCCGAGATTCATTATGATCAGGATCAAGGGCCCAGATAGAATGAAGGAGCGCCGACATTCCAAACAGATAATCATCAGCAAACCCTAAGGATCCCACCCCACTCTTATAAATAGCCAGCATCATTTCCATGTAAAAAAAAGGGTCGGCAACAAAAAGAATAAAAAAAGAAGAAGAGAGAGATATACACAGAGAGAGCTCCCCCTTTTCTTGATAATCACAGAGAGAGAGAAGCCAGGAGAGCAACCCGAGGAGAGTAAGAAGAGCCTTTCTTCGTCAACGCCGAGCAGATCTTCCCCGAGCCAAGGCTGCATACCGATCGTCCAAGGAGTAAGGCAGAGCGGCCGTCGCTTTCCCGAGCCTCTATCGTCACCCCCAGAATCAAAAATAAACAATCGTACTTAGTCTGCTGTACCTAGGTTTTCGTCCCTAGGCTTTCTTTGTACGAGCGAGTTTGTATTGTGAGTCTAAGTTCAGTCCTCCAATAATTGTTCTGTTCTTTTACAATCAATGGCAAACACTTCTGAGGTGAGAAGTTTCCTCGGACTTGCGGGTTACTACCGATGGTTCATGGAAGATTTCTCTCGAATAGCGGGGCCGATGACTCGATTAACTTACAAGGATCAAGAGTTTGTATGGACATACGAGTGTCAAGCTGTATTTGATGAGTTGAAGAAGCGATTGACCACAGCACCGATCTTGATACTACCATCGGGCCCGGGAGGATTTGTGATCTACAATAACGCATCCGATAAAGGATTAGGATGCGTATTGATGCAACATGGTCGTGTAGTAGCATATACATCGCGACAGTTAAGGGTACACTATTTGCCATTGATCGTAAAAGTACAGAACAATTATATAGTAGGACTGAACTTAGACTCACAATACAAACTCGCTCGTACAAAGAATGCCTAGGAATAAAAACCTAGGTACAACAATCTAAGTACAATTGTTTAGTTTTGATTCTGGAGGTGACGGTAGAGGCTCGGAAAAGCGACGGCAGCTCTGCCTTACTCCTTGGACGATCGGGCGTAGCCTTGGCTCTGATGAAGAAATGCGCTCGAAATATGGGAGAAGACTCTTCTGTGCGTGCCTTTGTCTCTCTGTGTATCCAGTCGGGGGTCTCTAGGTGGTTTGCAAGGGAATGGCACCTTGCTATTTATAGAAGTAGGGTGTGATCATTAGGGTTCGCAATAATTGTCCTAAAAAAGTTGGCGGCTTGGAAATTTAATTGCCATTTTTCTTGATCCTATTTTTTTGGCAATTAATCTGGACCATTAATCTTGATCGCAACGAATATAGACAATTAATGCTGATTGTATAAAATTCGTATGGGCATTTAATATTGATTGTCATGAATCTTTAGAAGCTAGGATCTCCTGCCACATGTTTAACCCGTGTGATTGCAATAAATCTGCTTTGATTCGGATAATTATGATGATTGTACTAAATCTGGTTGTTGGGATCTGTTGATAAATCTAACCATCATTACGGGGAAACTGATCTTCTGTTACGTGTCATAACCGCGAGCCAGAGCCGCATGAGGGTAGCTTCTTAGGTTTTGAACCACATGAAGGTGGCAGCCGCATAGGTGTAGCCTCCGAAATCTGAGCCGCATGGGGGTAGTTTCCAATTGAGCCGCATAAGACTAGCCACGTGTCAAGGCTGCATGGGTATGGCCTCTCAGTATTTGAGCCGTATGAAGATGATCCGTATGATCCGAGCCGCATGAGGACAGCGGCCGCATGGGGTGGCTTCTTAGGATTTGAGCCGTGTGACAATAGTCTCCACGATCCGAGCCGTATGAGAGCATCAGCCACATGAAGGGGGTGGCTGCAGCATAGGGAGCTTTGGAGTAGGGGGATCATGCCAGCTGTATAGGAGATTTTCTTTATTTCCCGAGGAATACGCCGTCGTGTCAGAGTTCATCATTTCAGCTTTAATGTCAGAGTTATCACTTTATGTCAGAGCATTTAATGGGAGCAGTCACTTTATGGCCAGCTGTAAAAAGCAAACTGCATAGGGCCACATGATTCTTTTCTGAGCCGCATGAGACTATTGGAGAGTTTCTAAGCCGCATGAGACTCCGATAGATTCCTGAGCCGCATGAGGCTCCTTCTATTTTAAGCTGCATGGGCTTCTTCTGTTTGAGCTGCATGGGATTTTCTTGTTCTTTTCCATACTTCTACAAGACCCCCTTCAAAGTTTTCAATTTGAATAATTAAAATACTTTGAATAAGAAGCATGGTTGTATGAGTTTCGCTGGCAACATGGGATGTTCTGGCCGCATGGACTTCTTGGCCGCATAACCTGTCTGGCCGCATAGACTCTCTAGCCGCATGGGCTTCCTGCCATGCGTGCGTCTCATTAATTGTTGTTAATTCGTTTTAGAGCCGTCTTTTGGGGGAATCCCAAGAGTTGGTTCATTAAATATTTGGATTTTGTTCTTTGATGAATCTCCTTTATGAGAGGGGACAAAATCCTAGGAGTCGATTTTTTCTGCAGCACGAGACCCGGAGCGTTTAACAATCTACGTGTCTCCCCTTTGGCCTCCTATAAATAAGAGTAATTTAGAGAGAGAAACTCTTTACTCTCCTTTCCAATTTAAGCACTTCTTGCCCTAACTGTCATCCTCTTCTTTTTTTTCTTCGATCAACGATGGCCTCCAAGTCTTCCAAGGCTGCCTCTGCTGCGGCGAAGGGCAAGAAAGCGGCTTCCTCGTCGGCCACGGTGCCTAAAGTGCACCCTGACGTCCACTCCACCATTGCTGGTAAGGATAAACTCAGAACTATGGTTATATCGCATATTTTATGCGCGGGCCTTCTTCGTCTTCGCATACTGTGCTGCACGCGCTTCCCGAGCCGCGTTTGAGCCGCATGAGGGTTGCATAAGCACTTTATGAACCGAACCACATATGGACTTTCCAAATCGAACCGTATAAGCCCCACTTTGGACTGTACCGTATAAGGCCTTGCAAAGTTGTGCCGCATAAGCTCTTTTGACTCGGGCCGCATAAGGCTGTGTTGAACCATCTTCTAACTTTATTACTTTTTATCTTTAATTCTTGTAGCAACCTTGCCGAAGGCTAAGATCATTGTGAAGGAAGAACTGCTGCCTCCTTTCAAACAAGAGTCATCGCTCGTTAAAGAGGAGGTAATACCAAAAATGGAGGAACAGAAAGGCGAGCTGGAGCCTATCGAAGTTGCTGTAAAGGAGGAGTCCCAGTCTGACGGCGGTAGTATTGGGAGTTCTGACCCTCCTGCTCCGGACGAAGATTTTGTTCAAGTGGATCCTTCATATGAAAAATGGTTGAGGGATTGGTACATACGCCCCCGCAACTAGAATTTGTAGGCCCTCATAAATGTCTATCTTTTGTCTTGATATTTCTGTATGTCTTAGCTGCAGTTTATGTTTTGCTTCTTTTGGATAACAATGTAATCTTCTTTCTTCTTGTCTGAATGAAATGATAGAGAACTTTTCTGGCTTGCTTATAAGATGTAGTCGTATGAATGTAACTGATCAGAATACATTCGCTCTATTCTTTGCTTGTAGTAGTTGCCTCAATGGAAGACTTTTTGTGGACCTATTATCCTTGGCATACCTGGGTTTTAGGTACGGATAACAAGTTTGAGAGGAATACCTAGCACAACTTTGCGATGAGGGCGTTGTAGAATTTCTTGGTATTGAAAGAATGCCAGGAAGCAGCTAGGCTCCCAAGACATGATAAGAAATGAGTAGCATGTACTAGAAAACTTAGTACCGTATTTGTGGTCGACTGTGGACATTTGTGGTCAATAGAGGACATTGGAGGTCAACAGAGGACATTTGTGGTCGTCGTAAGACATTTGTGGACCTATTATCCTTGGCGTACTCCGGTTCAGAATACGGATAATAAGACGAGAGAAAACCAACATACTTACTCAGAGGTAATGAGGACGTGGCAAGTATGGGGGTTTTACCGCGGGGTCTTTCTACTCAGAGGTAATGAGGACGTGGCAGGAGTGGACTCCACGGGGGATATTTATGGTCAACAGTGGACATTTGTGGGCCTTTTATCCTTTGCGTACTCCGGTTTTGGATACGGATAATAAGTAGAAAGGGAACCAACATACTTACTCAGAGGTAATGAGGACGTGGCAAGCATGAGGTTTTCTTCGATGGAGCCTTCCTGCTCAGAGGTAATGAGGACGTGGCAGGAGTGGGCTCCATGAAGGGGTACATAGAACGACTCAGAGGTAATGAGGACGTGAAAGTTCTATGTAAGGGGGTGATTTGTTTTTGGCGAAAGTGAAACAACTCAGAGGTAACATCGACGTGGTTCTTTTGGGAAATTTGTGGATCTGTTACCCTTTTTTGTGCACTGAAAGTGCTGGTAGTGGATCATGAGGAGGGAGCTCTTTTTAGGAAGAAAATTCAGAGGTATGATCATACGTGACTTACTACCCAAAAAAGGCGATATAGATTGACCAGGATGGGAGTTCAGCGGTACCTGGGGATACATGACTCGACCATCTGGAAGATTTGGAGGCAGACTGTGGGTTCAGCAGTACCAGAGGGCACATAACTCAACAGTCTGGAATATTATAGAGGAGGACTGTGGGTTCAGCGGTACCGGAGAGCACATAACTCAACAGTCTGGGATATTTTAGAGGCGGACTGTGGGTCCAGCGGTACCGGAGAGCACATAACTCAACAGTCTGGGATATTTGTGGTATGTCTTTTCAGACATAATACTTCTTTAGGAACTTATCGTTGATAGGCAACATGAGCAAGTCTCTATTTTGTTTCGCAAGTCGGTAAGCACCGTTGGAGAAGACAGCCTCAATGACAAATGGACCTTCCCACTTTGGCTGGAATTTGCCGACGATTTTGTGAGTCATAACCATCGGCCTCCGAACTGCCAGAACGAGATCGCCCACTTGAAACATTCTGATTTTGACCTTCTTGTTGAAAGCTCCGGGGATTCGGGCTTGATACAGCTCAATTTATTTTTGAGCTAACAGGCGCTTCTCATCTAGGGCCTCCAACTCTTGTAATCGGCGATGGTGATTGTCATCTGTTATCAATCGGTAGGTGAGGGCGACGTGGAGTACGGGTATTTAGGTCTCCAAGGGAAAAACTGCCTCACTTCCGTATACCAAGGAGAATGGTGTGTTCCAGGTGGCCGTTCGTACTGTAGTACGGTACGCCCATAATCATTCGTCGAGCTTTTTATTCCAGTCGCGTTTGTTGGAAGACATGAACTTCTTGAACAACTTGATGATGGTTTTGTTGAATGCTTCTGCCAACCCGTTTGCTGCTGGGTTATATGGTGTTGAAGCAATATTCTGGATTCGGTGTTTGTCGCATAACCGATAGAAGGTGTGGCTCGTAAACTGCGGACCATTATCGTGGATGATCCTTCGGGGAAGCCTAAAGCGATAGATGTCGTGATACTTGAGGAAGCTGATCACGTTTGAAGTCTTGACTTCTGCCAACGGAATAGCCTCTGCCCATTTGGAGAAGTAATCAGTGATTGCGAGTATGAAGCGATGTCCTCTGGAGAAGGTGGAGTAATCGGACCAATGAGGTCCATTCTCCATGCTTCGAATGGCCAGGATGCCACCATCGGAAGTAGAAACTCGGATGGCTGGTGGACGACATCTGCGTGGACTTGACAGGCTTTGTATTTTTGTGCATAGTCTATTGCATCTGCAACCATCGTGGGCCAGTAATAGCCCATCCGACGAAGACGGTCTTGTAATTACGGACCAGGCTGATGGGCCCTGTAGACACTGTCATAAGCTTCGCGTACGACTTCTTTGGCTTCTGTATTTGATAGACACCGAAGCAGCAATCCATCGTAGGATCGTCGATACAGCATTTTTGTCTCAGTATCGTAAAAGAATCTGTGGGAACGCCTTCTGATAGAGGTAGCCTCCTTTTGATTTTCGGGCAAGATGCCATAGACTACAAAGTCTATGAATGGCTGTTTCCAGTCTGGTGTTTCGTCAACCGTCTGAGCGGAATGGCTCACCACAAACTGAATGTTATTCTTGGGACAGACCAGTTCGTGGCCTATCACATCCACCGAGTGATGAGCATAGTTTAGAACCACTAGGAAAGCGGCAAGGCCCGCTAAGGCATCGGCTTTGATATTTTGGAGTCTGGAAACGTGTTCTATGAAGAACCCTTCGAACGACGAAATGATGCTGATCGTCGTTTGGTGATAGGGGGTCATGTCTTCATGACAGACTTCTTATGAACCCCGGATCTGATTGACGATTAGCTGCGAGTCGCCGTATGCTTCAAGGTATTCTACCCCCAGTCCCTTTGCAAGTTGGAGGCCAATGACCAAAGCATTATACTCGGCCATATTGTTTGAACAGGGCTTCGTGAGGGAACAAGCCCGATTGATGACCAATCCGGAGGGAGAAATCAGCCCCAATCTGACTCCAACGACGATGTTGCCCTTGGGCCCAGTTCTGGAAGCATCGTCGAAGAATATTCGCCATATGGTATCATGAGGGGCCACATGTGAGTCGACAACCTTATCTAGAATCTCTGCATATATCCTGGTTGACTTCGGACCTGGATGGGCTGCTAGAAAGTATGCCAGAGCTTGACCTTTAATAGCCTTTTGTGGGACGAAGATCATGTGGTAGGGAGACAACATTATCGCCCATGTTGCGAGGCGAGAGCTGAGTGCCCCTGGCTTGGTCATGAGGACCCTGAGGGGGTTGACTCGTGAGATCACATATATGGTTTGTCCCTTGACATAGTGTCACGTCTTGTGAATGGCGAACACCAGGACGAGTCATTCCTTCTCAACGATAGTATATCGGTGTTTTGGCCCCATCATCATTCGACTGAGATAATATATAGCCTGCTCATGGCCTGCATTGTTCTTTTATGCTAGCAGAGCGCCGAGAGAATGTTCTATCGCTCGTACATAGAGCAGGAATGGTTTTCTAGCAACCGGGACAATCAGGACTGGAGGGTTCGACAAATATTCTTTGATGCTGTCGAAGGCACGTTGGCATTCTTCATCCCAAACGAATGAGACACCCATCTTCATATGGTGAGTGAATGGCTGACATCGTTCGGAGAGGTTGGAAATGAACCTTCTGATGTAACCTACCCTCCCTTGAAGGCCTCGGAGTTTACGGAGATTTCTCGGAGGACCCATCTCCATGATTGCCTTTATCTTCTCCGGATCTATATGAATCCCCTGAGCAGTAATGATAAAACCCAAAAATTTTCTACTGGATACGCTCAAGAAGGATTTGGTAGGATTCATCTTTAAGTTGTGTGCTCGCATCAGGTCGAACACCGTCCTTAGATCCTGTAGATGGTCTTCCTTATAGCGACTTTTGACAGCGATGTCGTCAACATAGCACTCCACGGTCTTACGTAAATGGTCTCTGAAGATGACACTAATGGCTCTTTGATACGTGGTGCCAGCATTCTTTAAACCAAAAGACATGACTGTGTAGCAGTATGTGCCAATCGGTGTTCAGAATGATGTGTGCTTCTCGTCGTCGGGAGACATCTTGATTTGGTTGTATCCCGAGAAACCATCCATGAATGACATACGCTCGAAGCCGCAGGTGTTGTCAATCATGATGTCTGTGATAGGGAGGGAGAACTCACCTTTAGGACATGCCTCGTTCAGATTGCAAAAGTCGATGCAGATTCGAATCTTTCTATTTTTCTTGTGGACCGGTACTATGTTGGCGACCCAGTCCGGATGTTGTTGCTCACGAATGAAGCCGCTGGCTATCAGTTTGTTGACTTTGGCTTCGATCGCATTCATAATGTCCGGACGGAAGCGTCGCTGTTGTTGCTTGATCGGCTTTGCATCCGGCCGAATATTGAGTTTGTAAAGTACAATCTCGGGGTTTAGCCCTGGCATGTCTTCATAACTCCAAGCGAACACATCAATATATTCTTTGACGAGTTGTAGCAGCGATTCTCGCTCTTCGTCTGCCAGTCTTTTACTGACGAAGATTGGTTTTGGCGAAGACTCATTGCCGAGGTCAACTTGCATAACCTCATCTTTAGTAGGAGGCTCTCTTTGTTCAAACCGCTTTTTCTATTGTGTATCCAGCTGTTGGGCCCACGGCTCTAATTCAAGGAGTTTAGGAATATCTTCTTCTTTATAAGCATCAGTGAATGCCATATTGACAGACAAGACTTGCCTGAATACGTCCCCGATACTGATATCTGAATTAGAAGTTGGTGATCCAGTTGAGTGTGAATGACAGTCGCATTCCTTATCTGAGCTTTTAGGGGTCATTGCAGGCGTAACATACCCCAGTCCACGTCAGGTCTTGTTGTAGTAATCTCGTAGTTTCCCGGTCGGGACTGGCAACTGTAAAGGTAACCGCCGACCAGTGCCGTAGTTCAAGCCTGGTGTAGTCTCCAGATCATACCCCTGTCTTTGCATGAGGTACTTGGATTGGGAGCTATACAGATAAAGGGGCAGTCTTCCGGCGTCCGATTCGAGATCGACTTCCTCTATTGCGAAGGGCTGTGGATCATTCTTTCGGCCGAAGATGATTGGATGGTCTCTTCCCTCGACTACGAAGTAGGTGCCTTCCACAGGAGTAAGTTGATTTTCGGTGTAAACAGTTGTCACTTGCGTGTGTAGGTGAGTGCCTATATAGCATACATTGTACAAAGCTTATCAAGCTTGAGGTAGTTCAAAGACAGCCCTTTATTGATGAAGTAAGGTATCTTTTCTAGTAGGATTACATCATTTGCGGATGGAACATCAGTATGAGCAGCCACATATTTGGCCAATTTTGGTTCTTCTTCGGCCACCCACTGCGTAAATGAAGGCTGAGAGGATGACTTGGGCAGCTTAATCATCAGGGGTTCCGCTGGTGGGGCAGAACGTGGAGTCGTTGGCGAACTAGTAACTCCCTGTTTGGCGCTTGATGCTAGGCAGGGAGTTGTTGGCTCGCTAGGAGTCCCCAACTTCGCATTGGGCTGACGATTCATCTTGGGGAGACGTATCGTTATTGGCTTGTCAAAGGGTTTGAGCTTCTCTGTTTGTGGCTGACTGACTCTTGGTAGCCTGATTGTCAGTGGCTCCGTTGTGGGTTTTGGCGCTTTGCCAGACCTTGGCAGTCGGATTATCATTTGCCCCTCTTGTGCCAGGAGACTGATTGCATCCTTACGCAGAGCGGTCGTAAGGGGTGCGGTCTTGCCATGTTTTAGAGCTTGAAGGTAGATCATCAGAGGTTCTTCTGATCCCGTTGCTGTCTCAGTTTGAGCTTGCATATCTTCTTCGACAAGGTGCCTCTTTGACTTCTCGTACAAGCAGGAGTCCGAGTAATAAGACTCGACCCCTTTGAAAGGATCGATGTCGACAAATTATGTCCTTACGAAGCCGTACTTGTCGACATACTTGAAGCACTGGTGTAGCGTGGAAGGCACGATCATGTAATCGTGTATCCAAGGATGCCCCAGGAGAATATTATAGGAAGTGTCCGCATCTATGACATAACAAGTCACTTCTGACTGCAGATCGCTGATTTGGCACTTCAAGCGAATCTTTTCGATCGGATAGCTCCTGCCCAAATTGAAACCGCTGATGGCGGTGCTTGTCGGCGTCAGGCGATGCAAAGGGATGCGAAGATGGTGCAACAGACTCTTCGGGATGATGCTTATGGAAGAACCAGAATCAATGTGCATCCGATCCACCTTTACGTCACCGATGTATCCAGTGTAATACAACGGACGATCGTGCAGGTTGGTTTTAATGAGCATATCCTGCGGAGTGAAGACGATGTTGGGTATTGCACTTATGCAAGCGTTGTTCTACATATTTTTAGGCGGGCTTTCTCCCATGAGGTTAACCTGAGCCAGATATGCGTCGGCATTCTAGAGTGCATCGCTTAGTGCCACGCGAACATCTTTAGAGAGTCTCAGGAGCTCGTATAATAAAAATTTGGCCGGTGTGTTGGCCAATTGTGCCAAGATGTCAAAGTTGTAGGGCCTCTCCAGCCCCTGAGGTACCTCTTTTCGGAGCGGCTTGTCAAAGCGAGTCTCCTTCGGCCTAGGCTTGTCGGTCGTCGAAGGCTGAGAAGGTCCTGGAGCATCAGTAGCAATCGGCTGATGATCTTCAGTCGAGTTACCCAGTGGAGGTTGGGTTTGTGTGCCGGATCGGGTAACAACAGCAGTAGCTTCTTCGATCTCTACCAAGATTGTGCGGCATGACTTGACTTTTATACTCTTTTTCTTGTTGGAAGCGGGTGGTGCGGACTGAGTTACTTCCGGTACCAGGTCCGGGTAGACCCACATAACCTTCCCTCGTGATGTGGTGAGGGGCACTAAACTAGCGGCCTGATCTCGAGGAGGTGGAAGATTAGCAATCTCCATTGATGCCCGAGGAACGGGTACTATGCCGTCTTGAGTCTCTGTCAGAGGGAAGCTATCGAACTGTACCGACACCATGTTGGCTGCCACGGTCACCTCCTCGAAATTAATGGCCAGAGCCTTCGAATCGATGAGATGCTGAATATGTCGCTTCAATTGGATGCAGTCCTGCGTGGCGTGGTGGACGTAACGATGGTAATAGTAGTACTTGGGGCTTTCCATCTCGGCCGACTGAGGTTCCCGTCTAGGTGGAGGGAACTGGATTCTACCTCCTTGTATGAGCATGTCCAAGATGAGCTTGACATGACCGTCTTCGAAGGAGTAAGTCATCCGCGGCCGCTGTTTTTCAGCTGGCTTCGATTCAGGCTTCTGGGTTGCGTCGGCCACCATAGCCTCTTTGCCCTTGTTGTCTCGGCTATTGGAGGAATTACCCTCGTTGTTTGTGTTAGCATTAGGACGTTTGCCCTTGTCCTCTCCCTCCGAGATGTGTAATCCCAGTTGGCAAGCCTTCTTCAACTTATCTTCGGTGCTAGTGACACTGATGATGAACGTCTTCAAGTCCTTAAATTGACTTTCACCCATCCAGAGGCTGATTGTTAGGAGCAGTCTCTTTTGGCAAATTTCAATTAAGGAGGAATCCAGATTTCCAGACGGCAACTTCATTGCGATTTGGCGAAACCGCTCAATATAGTTCCTTGTCAGTTCCTCCTCTCCTTGAACAACATCCATGAGGGTGGACATCGTCACATCTTGTCCTACTTCGTAGAACCTCTCCAAGAACATACGTTTGAAGCTGGCAAAGGAATGGATGCAGTTGTCTGGCAGGTTATGGTACCCGTCGAAGGCGACCCCTTCCAATGCTCCGATGAATAATCGTGTAAGGATGGCATCGTCATGAGGAAGATGGTCGATTGTGACCTCGAAGTAAGTAATATACCAATTTACGGAAGTCTTGCCATCATAGGGATTGATGTTGAATGGCTCATATCTTGGTGGAAAAGGGACATCCCTCCATGCAGCAGGGTATGGTTGTCATATTCTGAGGTCTTGAGAGGTTTTACGTGCATGAAACATGGCCCGGAGCTCCTAGACCTCTCTCTTGCCTCTCTGGCCTCATTCGCAGCAGTGGGAGCCAATATTTCAAGAGGATTATCGCCCGAGTTTAGGGCCGCTGAGTTCGAGTCTGCATTGACTGTGGGACCCATGCTTGTTTGGCCAGGCGTCCTTCCTTGCAGATTTGGAAGTGCCGCTTTGATTTCATCTACAGATTTGACCAAGGTACCCAGTATGGCCTCCAGAGTGTCGATGCATTGGCGATCACTGGGACCATCTTGATCGTCGTTTGTCATGAATGCCGTCCTCACACGAGCCAAAGTAGAAGGGACGGTGGACGACGTGCCCTCTGAATCATACCCCTGTACAGAGAAGTCGTCGGGGTATGTAGGAATGTTTTCCTCTGGTTCGGACTCAGAAGGAATAGTACCCCCAGCTTCAGAGCTTGCATCGTCTTGATAATCGGGAACATCCTAGGGGACGTCGGTACCTGTTGTATCTGTTGGAAGAGTTGTTTCCCCGGGCTCATCTCCTTAGAATACTGGATTGTCATAGATGTTCGAAGGAATGCTACCCCCGATTCTAGCGACCTCCAGTGATGTGGATGATGAATCTCCCAATGTAGTAGATTTTGTCTTTGAACGGGTACCTTGGAAAACTCCGGTGGTAGGCAACCGCTTAGATGATAGTTTCTTGGTCACAGTGGTTGAAATCTTTGGGCTAGAGATTTTTGTTTTCTTCCCTCTCTCGCTGGCGGGGATTCTCTGAGCAGAGTTACAGGAGACGACGGGAAGCACCTCATCCTCTGAACTTGGTTGTTGCAGTCTTTGGAAGACGGACCGTCGGTCTTCTCGTACTGCTGCATTATTGCAGCAGCAGTTGACAATGACTTGGGTGCAATAATGTCCGTAGGAGGACTCTTTGCACACCGAGTTCCTTTCTCTTTCCTTGCGTTTGTGAAGGATCACGTCACGCAAGTCAGATGGGTCCGAGCAACCATGTTTGCTCCCTTGTTGCTGGAAGACTTTTGGGAACCACTCTGTCCGTTTGCCGCCGGGGGCTAGACTCGAGTGGTTCTGGATAACTTTCCATCAGAGGCCCACATAACAGTAAGCGAAGCGCTCGGATGGTCAGAGATTGGGACAGCCGACAGAGCTTGCCGAGCTCGTGCTGTCCTAGACTTCTTCACTCTAGCGCCTAAAGGCACATAGTAGGAAGAGTCCAAGTGGTGCTGTTGTAATATTCCTATTTTGGAGTACGTATTTGACCGTATTATTTTATTTGGAGGATTTTAATTTTGGGGTATTTTTGAAATTTTTATTATTTTCTTGGAGGCAAATTTATCCTCATTATTATTATTATTATTTATTTTCTTGTTCCTAAACTACCCTCCCAAAATATCTACTCCCCCTCACATCACCCCTCACATCACTCACCCACTCCCTCTCTCCTCCCTCACCTTTCCCTCTCTCTCTCTCCCGAAACTCTCCTCCCTCACCTTTCCCTCTCTCTCTCTCTCTCTTCCCTGGACCAGCCCCCTCCCCCAAAATTCTTCAGCCCTCTCACTCTCTTCCCGAGCTCCCTCTCTCTCTCCTCTCCTGCTCTTCCCTGCCCCCTCCATGGCCACCACCTCGTCTCCCCTCTCCCGATCGACTCCGGCCGCCCATCTCCACCGCCGCCATCACCCTCCAGCACCGCCACCACCATTGCTTCCCTCCACCACCATCTTCATGGCCGGCCACCGCCGTCTCCGTGGCATCCGCGACGACCACCACCATCATCGTCGCCATCACCTCCGCCTCCCCTCGCTGCTGCCAGCACCATCATCGCCGCCACCGCCATGGACTCCGGCCACCTTCGCCTGGCCGAGCCCCCAGCTCCGGCCGCCTCCCTCTCCGCCGGCAACCCCCTCCGGTGAGCTCCTCCGCCCCTTCCTCTTCCTTGCCCCCTGCTGCTGTTGTCGTCTGCCTCCCTCCGCCGACGCGACTCCCCTCCGCCGGCGAGAGATCCCGATCTCCCCCTCCCTGTCTTCTCCGCCGGCGGCGACCAGCCCCACCTGGCCGAGCCCCGGTGAGCCCCGCTCTCCTCCGCCCCCTTCCTTTCCTCTTTTCCCCGGCGGCCAACACCACCGCCGTGCCGTTGCCGCGCCCGGGCCAGCACCGCCTCGAGCGGTGGGACGCCCTTGGGCCCCGCACCGCTCGAGCAGTGAGCCCTCTCGGCCTGCGTGCTTCTCGGGCAGCGAGCCCTTGTGCTCCGTGCCTTTCCTTGAGTTACGTGCTTCGAGCTCCGTGCACGCCTCGAGCAGCGGGACGCTATGGGCCCCGCGCTGCTTGGGTTGCGTGCTATCTCGATTCGCGTGATCCCTCGTTCCCCGTGCTTCTCGGGATGTGTGCCTCGATTTGTGTGTCGTCCCGTTTTCCGTGCACCTCGACCCACGTGCTGCCTTGGGCAGCGGGACGCCTCGAGCCCCGCGCTGCCTCGGGCACCGTGCCATCTCGATTTGTGCACCGCCTCGGTTTTTGTGCCTCGGCCTTTGTGCCTTCCTCGTGACCTGTGCCGCATCGATTTGCGTGCACACATCGATTTGTGTGCCGTATCGATTTACGTGCTCCTTGGACTTGGGTCGTCTCGATTTACGTGCTCGCCTTGATTTGCATGTCGCGTAATTCGTGCGCCGTTTCGATATTCGTGATTTCTCGATCTACGTGCATGTCTCGATTTACGTGCACGTGTTATCCGCTCGTCTCGATATTCGTGCCACCTCGATTCTCGTGCGCATCTCGATATACGTGCGCGTCTCGATTTGCGTGTCCGTATCGATCCGCGTACCTCGGTTTCCGTGCCAGATCCCTGCACTGCTTGCGGGACCCACACGGTATAGCCTCCTCCATCCCCTGTGATTTCTTCTATTATTTTATTATTGGTACTAATGATTGTTTATTGTGTGTTCTGAGGACCTCGATTGGCGTGCCACCTTGGATCGCGACTGCCGAAGACTTGCTTACCTAGCCGAGCCCTCTAGGCAAGTATCCCTTGCTCATCGACGGCTCTTGCCCTCTCTCCTGGATTTTTATTTCATTTAATTAACTTGTACTTGTAAATTTTATAACCATGTTTAGTGTAGCCTAGTAGTAGAACTGCCATGATAACCTAGACTAGCTTGGTCCGATACCGGGATAGACCGTATCGGGCGACTCGGATGGGTCATCCACACCTCCGAGGACACGAGCACGACTCACATGTATGGATTGTCCCCATATGCCCCGTGTCCGACTCGCGGTCGGGTAACGGCTTGGCGAACTATTCTTATGGCTGTGATTGCGCTTGGGTTAGAATTACGAGCATGTGCTGTGATGCGCCCTGCGAGGCGGTTGTTTTATATTATGCATGTTGGCTTGGCGCCCAGTACGCATTGTAGCGCTGCTGGAAGCCGGGACTTAGTGGTCTCGGGTTCGATTGGTTTCCAGTACGCATCGTAGTGCTGCTGGAGGCCGAGACCTAGTGTTCTCGGCTATCGACTTGTTTCCAGTACGCATCGTAGTGCTACTGGTAGCTGAGACTTAGTGTTCTCAGCCTGCGAGCCTGCGACTGTGATTCTGCGGCAGGTTGCGCCGAGTGGTTTTAGCCCCAATTTGCTGGGAGCTCCCGTCCAGAATACAGAGGAGACTTTGCCGGATTTTTCCAGAATTCCCGATCGGGAATTTGGTTCGAAGGATTGGGCAGAACCCTTCCTTTGGTTTGCTGGACTGGGCTCGTACATGTCTTGGTATAGTATACCTGATCCTGTTACCTGCTAGGTAGAGTCCATACTAGATTAGTCGTCTAGCTCCTGACATGTCTTGTCCGTCGGATAGCGTAAGGAGAGCGGTTCCACTCGGGAGACGGTCTGCAACCCTGGTCCTTGTTTGGTTTAAGGGTTGTGGATTTGCTCCAGAGCGGTCCATGTAATCCTTGCCACTTCCGGCGGCATTTATTACCGGACTCTTGTCCCCTGACCCTTCATCCTAGGGGTTGTCCTCGTCTGCCAGATAGAGCTGACAGTTGTCTTATGTATTGGGAGATGTGACTTGTGGATATGACTGAGGATTGAGTAATATGGAGAGTACGATCTTGGGATATTGACTTGGTGGATCTATGTGGATTCTTGGATTTTGGTGATTTCGAATATTTCGTGGAACGAGGAGAATATCGAGGGTATTATTATATGATTTTTACTCGACTTCCCAAATGCCCAAAACCTGGTATCTTTGTGTATTCCGGTAGTTGGGGAAACCTGGTTGATTGCTGTGTCTTGGTAGTTGAGGGGCTTCTTTTCTAGTGGCTTGTGATCATTGACTTGGAGGATTCTTGTGAGTCAGAGGGCCTAGCATTGTTAGGGGAATGAGCTTGGTACTTGGTGGTTGTCCTTATTGACGTGATATTCACTCCATCATGGATGGGAGACTCTTGCTAGATTGATCTGGTGGATGGACCGACTTGATGATTTGAGGTGTAGGTTCCCATGTGTACTTGACAGGCTATTATAGTAGAGATCGTGATCTTGTACCCGACTCGATATCCATGTCACGATTTGGGCATGTGACTTCTTGTGACTGATAGGTTTGACCTTGTTCCTGGTGTTACACGATGACCTGGACCTGACTTGATTCCTGGTAGTGGCCCGTGGTGGTGCACTCCTGACTAGCACTCTGGACATGACGAGTAAACCTGACATGTATATCTTGATTCCTGATAGTGGCCCGTGGTGGCGCACTCCTGACTAGTACTCTTGACATGACATGTTTACTCTTGACCGCTGTTGCGACAGCCAGTCCTGACTTGTTAGGCATGACCTTGTCTGGACACCGTGGTTGATTTTCCTGATTGTGCTTGTACAAACTACCTGTCTCGTCTTGCATCATGTCTAGGACATGGATTCCTGGTTACCACGGTCAGGGATCCATAATGAAACTGACTAGGCTAATAACTAGATTAATCATGTAGTTCATGGGGACTTCCCAGTGACCTGTTGCTTGTCTGGCCCCGGCCCTATGTATCTATATATATACTAGGGATTTGTTGCTATCCGTCGAGATGAGCGCATTCCCAGCCCTCCGTCGAGTGTGGCACTACTTCTTTAGGGCACATGTATCTTACTGCAGTGTGCCTGCTATATCTATCTTTTCCTTTTGCTGGGGCCATTCGGGTAGTAGCAAGCAGGAGCTGGACTTTGAAGTCTCATTGCATCTTGTTAGTACTTAGGCCTGTGATAACCCTAGTTAGTTAATAATAGCAAGCCGTAGGCATTGTGTGGCCGCTTGTCCTTCTGTGTTGTTTGGCTTGTTGCCTGCTAGCCGGCTGTTATTGATTCCAGTTGGCAATGCAGGGATTAGTGGATGCTAGGGAGATTGTGATTGTGTTAGCTTCTCTATACGTTTGGATTGTTATCGTGCGTTGGTACCGCACGATCCCTTACCTTTATTTACTGTTTTTAGATGCTTTTCCTGTCAAATTCTATCCTGCTGGTTTTCTTCGCCCGTCCTTGAGCCTTCCTTTCTGGTACTTGCTACGGTTGGCCTGACCAACCCTGGATTGTTCCCAGATTCTCAGTTACCGACCCTGTGGATCTTCCAGACTTGACTTGGAGGGTGTGCTTCAGTTCCAGACCATGCTAGGAACGGTGGGAAGGTATACCTGTCTACATTATTATCCTGTACTGTAGATTCCAGATTTCATATGAGTATTTCCTGTTTTTCATATGATTATCTCTCTTGCTAATATTTTGTAGTTATTACCTGTGGACATGAGATCGGATTTAGGCCATAGATGGATTGCATGCTAGGATACCCAGCAAGACTTGACAGCCGTCATCGTCGTATAGCGTATTCGTACCCTATACGGTGTAGCTGGCCGTGTACGTCCCCGTATTCTGGAACTGGGGCGTTACATGGTTTTAGTGGTGGCCCATGCAGGTCTCGTTTTGAGATTTTGTTGGGTATCATATGATTATTGTTCTCAGTCCACTATTTCTTGGTATTCCCACTTGTTACACTTGTCCTTCGCTCCCTTGAACTTGTGAACTGGTCCCCATCTCTACCTGGACCTATCTTGCATTGTCCTGTCTTATTCGTTGTCATCTACCATTATTCCTTGTTTTGAGAGGCATGGTCCTGTAGTTGGTCATGTCGATCACTTTATCAGGTAAGACGATGTCTGGTCTTATCTTTGGGTTACTATATTATTTATCTTGGGTTCTGGACTCTCTACCGGTGTTTCGCCTTGTTTGATTTCCTGTTATCCCTTTCGTACGTTGACTTTGTGTTGACTTAGTATCCTTATCACCCTCTTCGAGCGTTGGCTTGATCGCTGCAGCATGAAGATTTCACCAGGACTCAGAGATGGGATGTTTCAGCATTTGTGGAGTATCCAGTGGATTTTCTTGTATCATTTCAGCTCCCTTGATTCCGGACAATTCCACAATCATGATTGTTTCCTTCAGATATTATTTTGGATTATATACATATATTCTCTATAGAATATGTTTTGGCATAGATTTCTGGTTTTGGAGTTTCCTAGGAAACTATTTTGTGATTATTAGTGAAACTGTTTTTGGATGCATATTACGATTTGACATGGATTATGAGTTATTATTTTGTAGAATTATTATGTTATATTGGTTAGATATTTTCTGATTTTAGTGACTTGGACATTTGAGTTGTAGATTTGATTTATTTTTGGGTATTTGTCAAGAGTGACTGGATGACCCTAGTTTACATTGACGGCGAGGTAACGAAAGTTGCAGCCGCTCGATTATAGTGCCCTGGTGCATCTTTTGCAGCCATTCCGGATGGCGTGGCAGGGATGATCATGACACACTTTTTCGGATATTCGGAAACTACGGTCGTCGGTTTGAGACAAGTATCCTTTATTTTATGATTTTGTTGATTTTATTGATTTCCGTATAGTGGGGATTTTAGGTTTTGGTATTGTTTTCGGTGCTTTGTACTTGTTTTGATTTATGGAGTTATTTCGTGCATGTGAGATTTTGACCTTCGAGATTCCTTGGTATTTTGGATTTACCCTGAGAGTTGACTTGTGTAGCTAGACATTGTTTTCTTGATGTTTTCACAGTAGGATTTTGTTCATTTCTTGTTATCTTACTTGATTTCTGTAAGGTGGGTAGAGTTTTTCATGGCATATATATATGTACTAGTTTTGAAAACCCTATTTTGATAATTTTGAAATTTCGAGGACGAAATTTTTGTAAGGTGGGTAGGATGTAATATTCCTATTTTGGAGTACGTATTTGACCGTATTATTTTATTTGGAGGATTTTAATTTTGGGGTATTTTTGAAATTTTTATTATTTTCTTGGAGGCAAATTTATCCTCATTATTATTATTATTATTATTTATTTTCTTGTTCCTAAACTACCCTCCCAAAATATCTACTCCCCCTCACATCACCCCTCACATCACTCACCCACTCCCTCTCTCCTCCCTCACCTTTCCCTCTCTCTCTCTCCCGAAACTCTCCTCCCTCACCTTTCCCTCTCTCTCTCTCTCTCTTCCCTGGACCAGCCCCCTCCCCCAAAATTCTTCAGCCCTCTCACTCTCTTCCCGAGCTCCCTCTCTCTCTCCTCTCCTGCTCTTTCCTGCCCCCTCCATGGCCACCACCTCGTCTCCCCTCTCCCGATCGACTCCGGCCGCCCATCTCCACCGCCGCCATCACCCTCCAGCACCGCCACCACCATTGCTTCCCTCCACCACCATCTTCATGGCCGGCCACCGCCGCCTCCGTGGCATCCGCGACGACCACCACCATCATCGTCGCCATCACCTCCGCCTCCCCTCGCTGCTGCCAGCACCATCATCGCCGCCACCGCCATGGACTCCGGCCACCTTCGCCTGGCCGAGCCCCCAGCTCCGGCCGCCTCCCTCTCCGCCGGCAACCCCCTCCGGTGAGCTCCTCCGCCCCTTCCTCTTCCTTGCCCCCTGCTGCTGTTGTCGTCTGCCTCCCTCCGCCGACGCGACTCCCCTCCGCCGGCGAGAGATCCCGATCTCCCCCTCCCTGTCTTCTCCGCCGGCGGCGACCAGCCCCACCTGGCCGAGCCCCGGTGAGCCCCGCTCTCCTCCGCCCCCTTCCTTTCCTCTTTTCCCCGGCGGCCAACACCACCGCCGTGCCGTTGCCGCGCCCGGGCCAGCACCGCCTCGAGCGACGGGACGCCCTTGGGCCCCGCGCTCTCGAGCAGCGAGCCCTCTCGGCCTGCGTGCTTCTCGGGCAGCGAGCCCTTGTGCTCCGTGCCTTTCCTTGAGTTGCGTGCTTCGAGCTCCGTGCACGCCTCGAGCAGCGGGACGCTATGGGCCCCGCGCTGCTTGGGTTGCGTGCTATCTCGATTCGCGTGATCCCTCGTTCCCCGTGCTTCTCGGGATGTGTGCCTCGATTTGTGTGTCGTCCCGTTTTCCGTGCACCTCGACCCACGTGCTGCCTTGGGCAGCGGGACGCCTCGAGCCCAGCGCTGCCTCGGGCACCGTGCCATCTCGATTTGTGCACCGCCTCAGTTTTTGTGCCTCGGCCTTTGTGCCTTCCTCGTGACCTGTGCCGCATCGATTTGCGTGCACACATCGATTTGTGTGCCGTATCGATTTACGTGCTCCTTGGACTTGGGTCGTCTCGATTTACGTGCTCGCCTTGATTTGCGTGTCGCGTAATTCGTGCGCCGTTTCGATATTCGTGATTTCTCGATCTACGTGCATGTCTCGATTTACGTGCACGTGTTATCCGCTCGTCTCGATATTCGTGCCACCTCGATTCTCGTGCGCGTCTCGATATACGTGTGCGTCTCGATTTGCGTGTCCGTATCGATCCGCGTACCTCGGTTTCCGTGCCAGATCCCTGCACTGCTTGCGGGACCCACACGGTATAGCCTCCCCCATCCCCTGTGATTTCTTCTATTATTTTATTATTGGTACTAATGATTGTTTATTGTGTGTTCTGAGGACCTCGATTGGCGTGCCACCTTGGATCGCGACTGCCGAAGACTTGCTTACCTAGCCGAGCCCTCTAGGCAAGTATCCCTTGCTCATCGACGGCTCTTGCCCTCTCTCCTGGATTTTTATTTCATTTAATTAACTTGTACTTGTAAATTTTATAACCATGTTTAGTGTAGCCTAGTAGTAGAACTGCCATGATAACCTAGACTAGCTTGGTCCGATACCGGGATAGACCGTATCGGGCGACTCGGATGGGTCATCCACACCTCCGAGGACACGAGCACGACTCACATGTATGGATTGTCCCCATATGCCCCGTGTCCGACTCGCGGTCGGGTAACGGCTTGGCGAACTATTCTTATGGCTGTGATTGCGCTTGGGTTAGAATTACGAGCATGTGCTGTGATGCGCCCTGCGAGGCGGTTGTTTTATATTATGCATGTTGGCTTGGTGCCCAGTACGCATTGTAGCGCTGCTGGAAGCCGGGACTTAGTGGTCTCGGGTTCGATTGGTTTCCAGTACGCATCGTAGTGCTGCTGGAGGCCGAGACCTAGTGTTCTCGGCTATCGACTTGTTTCCAGTACGCATCGTAGTGCTACTGGTAGCTGAGACTTAGTGTTCTCAGCCTGCGAGCCTGCGACTGTGATTCTGCGACAGGTTGCGCCGAGTGGTTTTAGCCCCAATTTGCTGGGAGCTCCCGTCCAGAATACAGAGGAGACTTTGCCGGATTTTTCCAGAATTCCCGATCGGGAATTTGGTTCGAAGGATTGGGCAGAACCCTTCCTTTGGTTTGCTGGACTGGGCTCGTACATGTCTTGGTATAGTATACCTGATCCTGTTACCTGCTAGGTAGACTCCATACTAGATTAGTCGTCTAGCTCCTGACATGTCTTGTCCGTCGGATAGCGTAAGGAGAGCGGTTCCACTCGGGAGACGGTCTGCAACCCTGGTCCTTGTTTGGTTTAAGGGTTGTGGATTTGCTCCAGAGCGGTCCATGTAATCCTTGCCACTTCCGGCGGCATTTATTATCAGACTCTTGTCCCCTGACCCTTCATCCTAGGGGTTGTCCTCGTCTGCCAGATAGAGCTGACAGTTGTCTTATGTATTGGGAGATGTGACTTGTGGATATGACTGAGGATTGAGTAATATGGAGAGTACGATCTTGGGATATTGACTTGGTGGATCTATGTGGATTCTTGGATTTTGGTGATTTCGAATATTTCGTGGAACGAGGAGAATATCGAGGGTATTATTATATGATTTTTACTCGACTTCCCAAACGCCCAAAACCTGGTATCTTTGTGTATTCCGGTAGTTGGGGAAACCTGGTTGATTGCTGTGTCTTGGTAGTTGAGGGGCTTGTTTTCTAGTGGCTTGTGATCATTGACTTGGAGGATTCTTGTGAGTCAGAGGGCCTAGCATTGTTAGGGAAATGAGCTTGGTACTTGGTGGTTGTCCTTATTGACGTGATATTCACTCCATCATGGATGGGAGACTCTTGCTAGATTGATCTGGTGGATGGACCGACTTGATGATTTGAGGTGTAGGTTCCCATGTGTACTTGACAGGCTATTATAGTAGAGATCATGATCTTGTACCCGACTCGATATCCATGTCACGATTTGGGCATGTGACTTCTTGTGACTGATAGGTTTGACCTTGTTCCTGGTGTTACACGATGACCTGGACCTGACTTGATTCCTGGTAGTGGCCCGTGGTGGTGCACTCCTGACTAGCACTCTGGACATGACGAGTAAACCTGACATGTATATCTTGATTCCTGATAGTGGCCCGTGGTGGCGCACTCCTGACTAGTACTCTTGACATGACATGTTTACTCTTGACCGCTGTTGCGACAGCCAGTCCTGACTTGTTAGGCATGACCTTGTCTGGACACCGTGGTTGATTTTCCTGATTGTGCTTGTACAAACTACCTGTCTCGTCTTGCATCATGTCTAGGACATGGATTCCTGGTTACCACGGTCAGGGATCCATAATGAAACTGACTAGGCTAATAACTAGATTAATCATGTAGTTCATGGGGACTTCCCAGTGACCTGTTGCTTGTCTGGCCCCGGCCCTATGTATCTATATATATACTAGGGATTTGTTGCTATCCGTCGAGATGAGCGCATTCCCAGCCCTCCGTCGAGTGTGGCACTACTTCTTTAGGGCACATGTATCTTACTGCAGTGTGCCTGCTATATCTATCTTTTCCTTTTGCTGGGGCCATTCGGGTAGTAGCAAGCAGGAGCTGGACTTTGAAGTCTCATTGCATCTTGTTAGTACTTAGGCCTGTGATAACCCTAGTTAGTTAATAATAGCAAGCCGTAGGCATTGTGTGGCCGCTTGTCCTTCTGTGTTGTTTGGCTTGTTGCCTGCTAGCCGGCTGTTATTGATTCCAGTTGGCAATGCAGGGATTAGTGGATGCTAGGGAGATTGTGATTGTGTTAGCTTCTCTATACGTTTGGATTGTTATCGTGCGTTGGTACCGCACGATCCCTTACCTTTATTTACTGTTTTTAGATGCTTTTCCTGTCATATTCTATCCTGCTGGTTTTCTTCGCCCGTCCTTGAGCCTTCCTTTCTGGTACTTGCTACGGTTGGCCTGACCAACCCTGGATTGTTCCCAGATTCTCAGTTACCGACCCTATGGATCTTCCAGACTTGACTTGGAGGGTGTGCTTCAGTTCCAGACCATGCTAGGAACGGTGGGAAGGTATACCTGTCTACATTATTATCCTGTACTGTAGATTCCAGATTTCATATGAGTATTTCCTGTTTTTCATATGATTATCTCTCTTGCTAATATTTTGTAGTTATTACCTGTGGACATGAGATCGGATTTAGGCCATAGATGGATTGCATGCTAGGATACCCAGCAAGACTTGACAGCCGTCATCGTCGTATAGCGTATTCGTACCCTATACGGTGTAGCTGGCCGTGTACGTCCCCGTATTCTGGAACTGGGGCGTTACAGGTGTAGAGAATCAGACATATTTTCTTGGGAGCGTGAGAGATCAGGGCCATAGGAGAGGCGGTCGAAGACGGAGCCTGAACCGCGTGGAGTGGATAATATGCGGCTGGAATCAGCAGTCTTCATGCGGCGGACAGTCGTGGCCGCATAGGCCTTCTTCATGCGGCTGGAAGTCTCGGCCGCATGAGTCTCCTTCATGCGGTTGGAAGTCTTGGCCGCATGGGCATTCTGCACGCGGTTGGCAGTTTCGGCCGCATGAGCATTCTGCACGCGGCTGGCAATCTTGGCCGCATGAGCATCATGCATGCGGCTGGCAATCTTGGCCGCATGAGCATCATGTATACCTCTGGTGCCTTTATTCGGCTTCTTCCTGGACCACATAGAGTCCCTCTTTGTCACTATAAGTCCAGCATCGTAGTGTTTTCCTCTGTCGAACTTGGGGACAGCAGAGTCCTCTATGGACTGAAGTGGAGCTGTATGAGAGTCTTTTTCGCCGCCTTGTGCAGCAGAGAGTACTTCGTCCAGGGTTTGGGAAGGAGCAAATGACATAGGCCTCTACTCCCTGCGAGCCTTCTTCGTGCGGGCTTGCTCCTGGATCGGGCCAGCGCTCCCATCGGAGAGCATTTCTTCAAACGCTGTTGGTCGAAGCGGACGACCATCTTTTGTTGTGTGGAGTCGAGTTTGGCTGTATCCGATTGCATCACCAACTTCTCAGCCGTGGAGAAGTTTGTCCCCAGCAGAGTCGCCATCGTGTTTGCTATTGATCGTAAAAGTACAGAACAATTATATAGGAGGACTGAACTTAGACTCACAATACAAACTCGCTCGTATAAAAAAAGCCTAGGAATGAAAAACCTAGGTATAGCAATCTAAGTACAATTGTTTATTTTTGATTCTGGGGGGTGACGGTAGAGGCTCAGGAAAGCGACGGCAGCTCTGTCTTACTCCTTGGACGATCGGACGTAGCCTTGGCTCTGATGAAGAAATGCTCTCGGAATATGTGGAAAGACGCTTCTGTGCGTGCCTTTGTCTCTCTGTGTATCCAGCCGGGGGTCTCCAGGTGGTTTGTAAGGGAATGACACCTTGCTATTTATAGGAGTGGGGTGTGATCATTAGGGTTTGTAATGATTGCCCTAAAAAAGTCGGCGGCTTGGGGATTTAATTGCCATTTTTCTTGATCCTATTTTGTTGATAATTAATCTGGACCACTAATATTGATCACAATGAATCTGGACAATTAATCCTGATTATGTAAAATCCGTATGGACAATTAATGTTGATTGTCCTGAATTTTTAGAAGCTCGGATCTCCTGCCACGTGTTTAACCCGCGTGATTTAATAAATCTGCTTTGATTCGGATAATTATGATGATTGCACTAAATCTTATTTATTGGAATCTGTTGATAAATCTTGATTAATTTAATGCCACATATCTAACCATCATTACGGGGAAACTGATCTTCTTCCACGTGTCATAACCGCGAGCCACAGCCGCATGAGGGTAGCTTCTTAGGTTTTGAACCGCATAAAGGTGGCAACCGCATAGGTGTGGCCTTCGAAATCTGAGCCGTATGGGGGTGGTTTCCAATTGAGCCGCATAAGACTGGCCACGTGTCAAGGCTGCATGGGTATGGCCTCTCAGTATTTAAGCCGCATGGAGATGATCCCCATGATCCGATCCGTATGAGGACAGCGGTCGCATGGGGTGGCTTCTTAGGATTTGAGCCGCATGACGATAGTCTCCATGATCCGAGCAGCATGAGAGCATCAGCCGCATGAGGGGGTGGCAGCCGCATAGAGAGCTTTAGAGTTGGGGGATCATGCCAGTTGTATAGGAGATTTTCTTCGTTTTTCGAGGAACACGCCGTCGTGTCAGTATTCATCATTTCAGCTTTAATGTCAGAGTTATTACTTTATGTCAGAGCATTTAATGGGAGCAGTCACTTTATGGCCAGCTGTAAAAAGCAAGCTGCATAGGGCCACGTAATTCTTTTCTGAGCCGCATGAGACTATTAGAGAGTTTCTGAGCCGCATGAGACTCCGATAGATTCCCGAGTCGCATGCAGCTCCTTCTGTTTTAAGCCGCATGGGCTTCTTCTATTTTGAGCCGCATGGGCTTTTCTTGTTCTTTTCCATGCTTCTATATGCACGAAAAGAATTATCCGACCCACGATCTAGAGCTCGCAGCGGTTATCTTTGCTTTGAAGCTATGGAGTCACTACTTGTACGGCGAGAAGGTTGATATCTACACTGATCATAAGAGCCTCAAGTATGTGTTCACACAAAAAGAGTTGAATATACGACAGCGACGTTGGTTGGAGTTGATGAAGGATTACAAGATCGAGCTTCATTATCATCCGGGCAAGGCTAATATCGTGGCAGACGCATAAACCGCAAGCCATGAAACACTTTTGACTACACAGAAGGAGTTGATTAGAGACTTAGAGCAGCTTGGCATTGAGGTAGTATTGTCTGGAGCAGATGGCGTATTAGCCAACCTCCAAGTGCAATCATCATTGGTAGAGCGCCTCAAGGCAGCATTGCCAATGGTGCTAGATTTCGACGGCTCAGAGAGAGGACTGAAGCAGGAGTGCAGATGGGATTGAGGATCCATCCCGATGGGACATTGCGATGTGGTGATCGCATTTATGTTCACAATGGAGAGCTACGACAGGTGCTTATGACAGAGGCTCACAGTTCGACATACTCCATTCATCCCGGAGGAAGCAAGATGTACTGCGACTTACGACTGTATTATTGGTGGCAAGGAATGAAGCGGGGAAATAGCTCATTTTGTTGCCAAGTGTTTGGTATGTCAACAAGTGAAGGCGAAGCACCAGAGGACGGCCGAGTTATTGCAGCCGCTACCCATTCCCGAGTGGAAGTGGGAGCACATCACTATAGATTTTATCACGGGTTTTCCTCGAAGTCCTAGGGGACGTGACGCAGTATGGGTGATTGTTAATAGACTTACAAAGTCATCCCATTTCTTACCTTTTAGAGTGGGCCAGTCGACAGAGGTATTGGCAGAGATGTATATGGTACAGATTATGAGATTACACAGTGTGCCTGTTAGTATTGTGTCGGACCGCGACTCGAGATATACCTCGCACTTTTGGAGGAGAATACAAGAGAGTTTGGGCACCCAATTGAAGTTTAGCACGGCATACCATCCTCAGACAGATGGCCAGTTGGAGCGTACTATTCAGACACTAGAGGATATATTGAGAGCGTTTATGCTTGACTTTGGTGGTTCATGGGAGGACCATCTTCATCTTGTTGAGTTTTCCTACAAGAATAGCAATCAAGCGAGCATTCAGATGGCTCAGTTTGAAACATTGTATGGTAGGAAGTGTCGGTCTCCTGTATGATGGAGCGACATAGAAGAGCGACATCTATCGGGTCCCGAGTTAGTTTGAGCACAGTGGAGACAGTGAAGAAAATTCAGGGCCACATGTGCCAGTGGAGGATCGTCAGAAGCAGTGGGCAGATAATCGTCGTCGACCCTTGGAGTTCAAAAAGGGTGACCATGTGCTTGAAGATATCCCCCACTAGAGGCACGATTCGATTCGGGGGACGTAGCAAGTTGAGTCCAAGGTACATCGGGCCTTTCGATGTCTTTGAACGTGTTGGAGAGGTTGCCTATAGATTGGCCTTGCAACCGTCGCTAGAGGGAGTGCATGACGTATTCCATGTATCTCAGCTGAGGAGGTACGAGGCGGACAGCAATCATGTGCTCAGAGTGATCAAGCACATGGGATCACGTGGGTGGCGTTGGCTTGGCGTTGATATATATATACGTGAGGTACGAAGCGGACAATCAGGCTTGGCTTTCCGTTGATATATATATACGTGATCCTACTAGTGAAGGTATTGTTCATGAGGCTTGGCTTTCCGTTGATCACCGGCATGGGATCACGTGGGTGGCGTTGCGACTTGATGCGTGTCTTAAGAGATTGTCCGCTTGGAGCAAGTCGACATATGGAGATATTTTTCAGGCGGTCAGGAAGGCGGAGGACGAAGTACTTGCGGCCGAACTCTGACTTGAGGCTGTCAACTCCGACGACAATAGGGAGAAGCTAGCCCAGGCTACTGCATTGCTTAAACAGAGAGTTCGCATAAAGGAGGGTTTCTGGAAACAGAAATCTCGTATCAAATGGGATTTCGAGGGGGATAAAAATACTGCTTATTTTCATGATTGTGTGAACTATAAAAAGAAGGCTTTGCGAATTCATGCTATTACAACTGAGAATGAGACAGTGTTGAATGATACTGCTATGATCAAAGCCCATGCTCTAGAGTATTATGCAGCGTTGTATGAACGAAGAGATAGCAGGGATGATGATGAGTTGCTCTCTGTCATTCCATGCCTAGTGGACGAGGAAGAGAACGATCGACTTATTGCTATCCCGTCGTAGAAGGAGCTGGTGGAGACTATCAAGTCATTGGACCAGAACAGTGCATCGGGACCAGATGGTTTTATAGCCAAATTCTTTATATCTACTTGGGATATCATTGGTGATGATATTGCATTGGCGGTCGGTATGTTTTTCGTCGGGTTCTCTCTTCCTCATTGTAAAACCCCTCAAATTTTTACATTTTATGTTATTTTTTTTTATTTTATTTATTTAATTATTAAATACATGTTATTTAATTCATTATTAATTATTTATATAGTTAGATATATATATGTGTATATATATATATATATATATATATATATATATATATAAGTGTTTGTGTGTGCATTGTATTAGGAACTCCTAAACCCTTAATCCTAGTCTAGAACCCTAGAATATGGAAAATTCCATATTCTAATTAATTAGTTATTGTTGTTTATTAATAGATAATTTATTTTAGTTATATTAATAGATATGATTATCTATATACTAACTTAGAACCCTAGAATCCTATATATATATATATATATATATATATATATATAGCCTTCTTTAACCAAGTTCCTCATAACCGTAACCCTAGAGTTTTGTCTCCAAGCCGCCCCCCCCCCCCCCCCCGACCTCGCCTTCCCCTCGCCTACCTCCTCCCTCAACCCGAGACTCCTCGCCGACGTACGGAGGAGCACGAGGCCGGACGGGACTGCGGCTGCTGCGAGCAGCAGAACCGGCGATCCCGACGACCACCGGTCAGTTCCAGGCGCAGCCACCGCACCCAGACGGCGGAGCCACCCCCCTGCGGCGTGGCCAAGTAGCCCCCGACCCCCCACGTGGCGCTGCCATGTGGAAAACCCCCTTGCATGCGTAAAACCTAGTTTTAGGATTTTTAATCCAATTTAATTCAGTTTTTATGATTAATTATTGTCTAATATTGGTAATTAATTAGATCTAATTGAAGGGGATCAATAGTAATTAAGTATAGGATCTACATTAAATTTGTGTGTATTAATATTATTTATTAGTATTTATTATTATTTATTTATGAATTTTATGTGCCTAATGGTATTTACTGTTTTAATCAGTAATTAATAATTTTATTATTAATTAAATAAATCTTTGTAGATGAAAAAGTTCGTAAAATTAATGTAGTATTTTATAATAATTTTTCCAGAAATTATAGAATTTTATTTTTAATTATTTTATATTAAAACCTGAGAACTTTAGATTTTTTAAATTAATTCCAATTACTGTTTTTAATTTATATTATTTAATTGGTTGATTAATTAAGTAATATATAAAAATGTTTGTAAAAATATGCTTTACTGTATAAAAATATTTCCAGTATTTAATTATATTTATTTATATTTATTTAGATTTTAGTAAGGTAATTTTGATTTACTAGGTATATATATAATTAATTGATATTAATTATATAATTATTTGTAAATTGATAAATATTAGGGTTTCTATTGTAAATAGTTAATTAATTATTTTGGGAATTATTTAGGTATTTTATAATTATTTACTAATTTTTCGGAATTAAAAGTAATTTCTAGAATTGTTTTAGAATTATTTATAAGTCATTTAATAATTATTATTAATTTAACTAATTATTAATTATGTGTTATTATTGTGTGGAATAGTGAATTTAATTTAATGATTAAATTTAGGGTTATAGTGAATTTTAGGATTTATTTCGAATTATTATGTATTCATTGTTATTTAATTATTTATTTAATAACTAGTTTTAATAGTAATAAATTCATTTCTGTGAAAATATATATAATATATATTTATTATTCTGATATTATTTAGTTTATTATTAAAATAGACTAAAAATGATTTTAAGGATTTTTACTATTTTTGTTAGTATTATTAGGAATTGTGTATGCATGTGTGTATTAAATTGATTAGTTAATTAATTATAATTAATTAATTAATTATTAAATATTATTTTGTATTATTAATTACAGAATAAATGTATGATAATAAGTATATTACATACTTATTATTGTATAATTATTATTCATAATTATTGGTACTAGTTAGTTAGTTTTAATAAAATACTATGATTGTTGAGTAATTAGCAATTAATCAATTTAGTAAATTGTTAATTAGTGACTAATTAGAAATCATGCTTGTTTAGGATTATTTGCTTCTCGGAACTCGGTCTCTACATCGGACCCGGATACTCAGTTGCTGGACACAGGCAAGTACACCTTGCTTGACATTACTATGCAGTAGTTTCAATTTCCCAGTTTATTGCTATTTGTGTGCACTCGTCTCCATTGATGACTACCCAGTATAGTGTTAGTATAACTTGACACCGTCTCAGACACGTATCACATATGAGTGAGCTGAGTACAGAGGTTATGTGTTGACTGGCCCTTAACATATGAACTTGAGTCTGTTAGCAGTTTGGTTTAGTTACATTATATTTACTATGACGTCTTGCATATTGTTCGTATATACGGTACGAGTACATTGGGTGGGGAGAGTCTACTAGTGGTGTATGAGGATTTTGTTTCCAATGTACGCTGGATGCTCGTAGCCCCTCGTTTCTCAAATTGTAGAACGCTTGGTGGCAGTTTCATTCTTCTTCTCCCCCTCTCATGTGCCACTAGAGATGTCTCGAGAGCATTTACACATAGATGGTTAGAACACCATTATTGCTTACCTTGTATTTCCTGTCCTTGTTTGGTTAGGGAAATACTTGGTTGCATACTTTATAGTTACTTTTACATTACTGCTTAGTATTATCATGCATGTCGATTTCCTGTGTATTTGTTATGTCCCTCTGAGGACTTGGTATCTTTTCAAGAGCTTGACGAGCACTTATTCCCGACTGATTACGGAGTAGAGGGACTTGTTGACGACGACTTTGAGGTGGAGCCGCAGCCTTGATTCTCTGGAGGCTAGCTACATCTTCAGACGTGTGTTTCATTTCCAGTATTCCGTTTATTTCTATTTACTACTCCATTTTATTCCAGTTGTACTCATTTACTTATTTAGTGGACTGTTCTCCACTAGTCGTAGTTGACATTTGGACTCTGTGGCACTGATGAATTTCTATTCAGTTATCTCTTACTTTATTTCATGGATGAGACTAGTTTACCTGCTGTGATGTTACTTTATTAGTTTTACTTCAGCGTACTACGATCAGATCATAGTCCATTAAATTGGGTTTAGCTATGTTTGATTGTACAGCTGGCATGCCACGTGTTCCCAATCCGATTATTTGGAACTGGGGCGTGACATATTTTTAGTGGTGGCCCATGCAGGTCAAAAATTTGTTTGGTTACGTTACTGTACTGAACAAGCCTGCAAATTAGGTTTATAATATTAGGTCTGTAGCACCCAGTTTTCCAAATAAGGGTAATTTTAAAATTTCGTGTTTATAATTATTTTAATAATGATATTTAATTCATGATATAATTTTTTCTGATTTTAAATCATTTTAAAATTATTTAAATCAATGACTTGTGGTTTTGACGTTTTGCTAGTGAAACCCTAGAGACTGTTTGACCTAGAGCCTAACCATGTGATTATGATATTTTAATATCATTTTTAGCCTAAGAATATTTTTGCATTTGACCTCTTTGAATTATTTTGATATTATTTTATTATTTATGATATTGTTTTGGGGTTATTTGAGTCGGGTTCGAATTTCAACTCAATCCGACTTGAAACGGGGACCCGGGGATAGTTTAACTCTAGTGGGACCCACACACTAGTTAGGCATGGCCCACATGATATTAATTTTAGTCCACATGATAGAAATATTTTAGTTAGAGGTTAGACTAATTATTATGGATAAGGTTAGTGTGATTAGAGACTTTAGAATGACTAATTTAGCCCCAACCAATTAGCCCTTTCCTAATACTCATAGAATAGGTTAGTAGGGGCTTTTGGACTGTTCCTAATAGGACAAAACCACCTTTATGGCCAGCCACAATAAGGATAGGGTTGAGCCTCCCATTTGTCATTATCCATCTATTTTTCTCGCTTTTGTTCTTCCCCAAATTCCTAGAGAGCAATCCCTAGCAATTTCTCCACCAAATTCCTTCCATTTCACCACCAAATCTTCTTCTTTCCTTGTCCATTCTAGCCAAGGAGGAAGCTACCCAAGTTTGGAAGGATTCGGAGCTCGTTCGTGTCCTTTTGGAATCTCTACGTGTCGGTGTCGTTCTGGGAAGATTTTTCTTCGATTCGATCTACCGGGAGGTATAAATTCCTTCTCCTTTTAATTTTCTCATGCATATAGGTCTATTTTGAACCCATAGGAATGACCCCCATGGTTGTATCTCCATTTGTGTCCATTTTGTGTCCATTTGGAGGTCATAGGAGTGTCATTTGTGTTGTGGATGTGTTCATGTTACATATATAATATATATATATATATATATATATTATATATATATATATATATATATATATATATATATCTATATATATATATATTTATATATATATATATATATTGTAATGAGAGTGTATCTATATTTATATATGTAATAAATGGTTCATGATGATTATATAATCAAGTTTGTGAGTGTGGTTCCTCATATTATTATTGCTATTATTGTTGTGGATAATTATGATATATATTGTGTATTCTTTTGGCTCAAACTATCTAAATCCGTCATGATTTTTATCCACGTTTTTAATTTCAGCCCTAACTTAGAAATGTCATAACTTCTAGCTCAAAGCTCGGTTTAATCTTTCATTTTTTTTAAAAGAAGCGTATTGAAGTTAGCTTTCCAAAAACATGTATTAGTAGGCCTAATTCTTTCTGTAACTTTCTGGAGAATTATTTGAGTGTCAGCTGTACGAAAGACAAACGCGTTCTCGGTGTTTTCGCGATTTCGGGAGTTTCCGGAAACGAAAATGCGATCCGTTTGAAGTTTCGGAAAGCTAACACATAGATCTATAACATAATTTAATCCTAAATTTTAATTCATGCTGAGATGATACAGTATTGATTATTAGTAGGAGTTACTATTCGGCATATGTATTTTGTGTACCCTTGTGTGTAATATAATGTTCTATTTGATTTTAACCCATGTTAATGTATATACATTATGTAACTAAATAGAGAATCCAAGCATGAGTAAATAGTTAAATAAATGATGTGCGAGGTGTAAGTATTCTATCTAATGTAAGCATGTATAAGTATGGCTTGTAATGAATATGTAGGTTCTATAGTATGTAATGTATGGTGCATATAGTAGTGCAAGAGAATAAATGAATGATGAATGAATGAAAGCATGAATGTAATGTAATAATAGATGTAATGTATGAAATATACAAGTTAATGAGATGTAATGTTCTATGTTAACACAAATCCTATATTACCTCATGTACCCCCTTACATTATGTTGACACTATCACACTTGACACATTGTTCACTTACACTTTGACACTCTTTGATATGTATACACTATGTATGCCCATTTAACCCTCACTTGCCCCTTTTCCATGTTCACATACACACATAGCCTCTTAAATAAGTATTTATGAATATATTTAACTTAGCTATGTATGTATATTATATATATGTTAGCATATTGTGTTGTAATATATATAAGTTTATATAACCATTTAAAATGCCATGATTATAGACCTAATATTGAATACCAATATATGCATGTGTATATATGTGTAGACATATATAGTTTAAAGTAATAGATTACCTAGTGTATATCCAATATGAATTCTTGTCTATTTGAGTATTGAATAATTGCATGCTATATAGAGTTGGGTGTATGTTGGCTTGTATAGCCTGGTATTGATGTGTGCTTGCTAGGATAAGTCTTGGTTAGGCCTAGTAAGACTTGCTGGGTTAGGACATGACCTAGTTTGACCTAGTTTGACTAGTGCAGTTGACCAGAGTTGACCAAGGGTTGACTTTGGCCTAGTTTGACCTAGATTCATGTAGAATACATTGTAGTGCTTTAAATTACCCTTCTGGACATGTTGTGACTTGTGCTGTTCTAATTAGGAGCCAGACACCTCTCCTCAGACAGTATCTTTACCTTGGACATTCAGATATCAGGCGAGTACATTCTCTGATCATTTCATATCCTGCTTAGAATTATTTCCTGCAGTAGATTACTTTACTTGTACTATCACATTGGTCACACGGATTAGTACTATATGGATCTCTACATGCGATATTATCCCCTCGGGAGCATCGGGTACATTGTGCTTGTGCATTTCACTTACATCGTGTACTCCTGTGCTTTCATTTACATGTGCACTCCGGTGAACTTTGTACTCTCAGGTACACGGAGCCCCCATGTATACTATCACGTGCACCCTATATGGGCCCCCATGTGATATCTTGTACAATAACATAACCTGTTTAGATCCTTGTGTATTGATTGGGGTACGGGGGAGTAGAATTGGACATGTGAATAATACACCAGTAGTTTCTTATCAGAATCTCATCCTTAGTGTCTCATCAGAATCTCCTATGCCATTTACATGTCCATATTGTACTCTGAATCACTAGTCACTTCTATATGTATTGTAGATATTTATATTACAGTTCTCTTCCTGTTTACATACCGCATTTCCTTAGTACCTGTATCTTACTTTACTGTATGATTATATTTTTTAACCTGCTATAAACTGTTGAGATGTAATGTGCTCGCTCCTGTCCTGACTGGACCTGTTGATAAATTTTACAGATAGCCTGGGATTGCCTGCTAGCGTAGAGGAGACACAATAGAGGTTGTTTAGATAGTTATTTCATTTTGTCTGGAGTTGTATTTACTTGTGGATTACTGTATTTGAGTTTTGAGATGTATTTCTGGGATTATGTATCTTAGACACTTAGACTTCTATCTCCTGTATCTCTTTTGGATTTCATGTTTATCTATCTTTATATTCTACCTTAGATTGTGATTGAGTTGTACCTCTGTGTTGGCCTCCTTATGGAGATTATTCATATTATGCTAGTTATAGTTCATGACCTAGAACAGCGTTCTACCGCCGACACTACGGCGTAGGCTGGACGTTGTTACGTACTCGTACCCTCACAGTGGGTGCGGGTCGTGACACATTTTTAGTGGTGGCCCATGCAGGTCGAGTTTGTGTAGTGGTATTCGAACTAGAGTACCACTACCGCCTGCAGTAGGATTAGAATATATTTTGAAGGTACTCAATCACAAATAGGAACCCTTGAGAGATTCCTGGGACGACCCTTGAGAATCTTGTTTAACTCCAATTTGAAAACTCTTTTCTTTTTCCTTGATTTGATTTATCTTTACTTTCTGCTATTAAATTTGATTTTGATGGATTATTATTGAATTTGAGTTTGTATTTATTGATTTTGATGAAGATTGTTGAAATTTGAATCTTGATGTTAGCTATAGCATCAGAGTTTGTAGTTATATGATTTGAAGGATTTTGTTCATTTCTGAATTTTGATGTTCGTTGATAAATTTGATTTTTTTTTTGTATTCATTGTTGATTTAGTTTAATTTTTGGCAAGATGAAATTATATGGGCTAGATCATCTAAGTTATGGAAATCTTGTCCTATATAGTCACATTAGCCAGCATGGTGAGGACATATAGTCTGATTTTGGATATATTTCTCGGGTGTGGAAATTTAAGGTTTTCGCAGCCAAGCTAGCGGCATCGCGAAAATGTTAAATACCATGATTCTAGAGGTATGTGCATAAGTCAAGGACTCTGTGATTATCGTAGCCTTGCTCACTAGTATGACGAGGATTTAGAGTACCATGATTTTGGATAGACGCATATAATTATCAGATTGTACTTTAAATATTTTCGAACATATTTTTGCTACTTTTGTTTCAGTCATTCAAAAAAAAGAGAAGGAATTATTGTTGTTTTGTTTGTTTTATTTCTCATTGTTTACTTAGGATGTAGCTTTAGCCATTTTTATAAACCTTGTGTAACTTCTTACAAAAATTTATTTCTTCTTAATACAATAAACCAATGATTTTGCTAGGACTTATTTTGGATTTGGTATTATAATTCTTGTTTCAAAAAAAAATGGGTCCCTCTTTTAAATAGATAAGCAGAACAGATTCTATTATCATTCTTTTCCTGCCAATATTTTTACTACCATCATTCCTTGTCTTATATACCTGTCCTGATTATATCAATTCCCTGTCTCGTATATAATTCTGTCAGCTATACCTTGACAACTCTTGAATCTTTATATCATTTTGCCTGAGAAATGTTAAGGAAGTGACGTAAATTATGTAGCTCAGAGAAGACATAACTGGTTATTTTATGATGATCTAAAGAAAATCAAATGTGGAGTGTTCCATATGGAAACTTGAGATAGAAATGTGGTAAAGGTCTCGAATAGAATAAAGAGTTGTATACTGCCAATCTGGAAATAATTACATTTAGAGAAATTTTGGGGTTATGAGATTGTTTATAGGTGTATTCAAAACTAATGAGGATATCAGAGGTCAACCTAGTTTTGAGAACTTAGAAAATCTTGGTTATTGATTATGGAAAAAACTTTTACTCTGAGGCTATGTAGAAGGTTAGTAATGGAAAAGAGAAGTTAATTGTGTTTAATAAGGATATTAAACAAGATGTTGCGAGGAAATGACTAGGGATAGAGAGAGCACAAAGTTATGGAAGTTTAGAGATTGTTGTGAAATATTTTTAGGAGAATAATATTCAAGGGTGTATGTCGAAGAAAATACGGAAGTTGATTCTATGATGAAAGATAAGTTTTGTAAGGCCTAGATATTTAAATTAAATAATATGAGGAGAACAATTTGAACAAGTTCAAGGAATTCGTAAACGGGATTTAGAGGTTTTGGGTCAAATTTAAGACAAGGTGAAAGAACTTGAAAATTTAAATAAATGGTTAATGTTGATTCCTAAATGTGAGGGTTGTGCTTCAAGAGTGATGTTTGAAAATTAGAAATTGCCTACGGTAGTCATGGTAAGGGTTTAAGTAAAGGTTAAATTTTCATATGGAGACTGGTGAGGTAAAGATATGATTGACAAGTTATGACCAAATAAACTTAAGAGTATCAGAATCAGATGACTAACTCGATCTTCATTATTTTTGTGCATTAATTACCACCTCTTGAACTCCCACTTTCTAATGAGATTCTTGATGTTCCTTATCGTGACTTTGATATTCGGAATGTAATACTAGCTGTTACCCTCCAACAAATCTTATATGCAAGACCTAGACGAGCTCACCTTCGTGTAGGTATATCATGTCCCACTAAAACCCGTCTTCTTGTACTCTATTTTCTTGATATGATTTTCTGGTCAACTGGCTAAACTATAACCTCTACCATTATACTAAATTTCTTCTTATTTCAATTAGAAATCCAGCCTTGACTCAATTCTTTCGACCCGACATGTGATGGTATTCTGCTTGTTTCCTTAGATGCTTAACCTTGTACCTTATCTGATTACTTGACCCGTTGGTTAAGAAACTTGGACTATGTAATTCCTTTCATCATTACCACCCTTATATCTTGTGCTGCTAAATTAGCCTTAGTTTTGCAAGCTTATCTATCTTCGAGCTTGGTCATGACATATTTTATTGGGTGGCCACCCACTAACATATTGTCTAATTAGAATCGGTACATGATGGTCTGATCAACCTATTGCACTTTGGTTCGCTTTTTCATGTATCAATCTACGAGAATGGAGACATAGTTAAACTTGACCCTAGAGTCTCATTCGCGACAGCCTTGACAATTCTCCTTGAAATCTTTTCATCGCCTATGAACCTCGTATTCGTACTCAGTCGAACTAAATTTAATCATGACCTGAACCTCCATCATTGGATGCTCGTGCTCATACTTTGATTTCATTGATTTTCCTTCTTGCCCAAATCTCGTTTTATTCCGAAATTGATCAACTTAGATCGTGTCAAGACAAAAATCTATTTGTGATTTGTTGTGCCTAAATTTTTAATTTTTGCCATTTTATGGAATAGTAACCTTTTAATAATTTCTTAGTTGCTTGTTAATGACCAATTTTTATATAGGATGGTAGACAGCCCTACAACCTTGATGATTGTTGTTCCCTTACCTTCCTAATTAGGACACCCTAGATTGTTTGTGTGTTGATACCATATTACTGTTTTGACATAGAATGATTAGTGTACCTAGGTGAGACTTCCAACTGCTACGATATGCCCTGACCTTGTATACTATTCCTTCAAATTGTATGATTTAGATAAAAAAATTTAGACCTTGATTGTTGGGAGATAGGAACGTCACCCCATTAGTATCAGTTGTAGATATATATAGGTTAGTCCTTGATGTGGGGATGTGTGTCTATAAACATGTAGCTTATGAGATTTATGAGAGATTATAGTATCAGCCTTGATGGGATATACTAGTCTTTTGGTGAGCATAAATGTGTTATGAGAGATAGGGGCCTATATGTCTTAGTAATGCATCGTTCCTTTGGTAATAGAATGTATTAATAGATGCTAATAGGAAGATAATAGTTTGAGCATACCTATAACCTATGATCAGTTTTTTTTCATCCTTAGTTAAGACCACTTTAAAATAGGTCCAGTCCCTTGGATATAGGTTCCAGTCCATATTCTATTGAAGTTCCATTACCGTCGTACAGCAGAGCAGTATTGGAGGTATTCCTAGATTGACACTTTTTAGATGTCCGTTTATTATTCCAGTGTTAGGAAGTGTTACCTTAGATATTGGGTAGGTTAGAGGCTCTAGAAGGAGTACTATCGATCTTAAATTTCGAGGACGAAATTTTTCTAAGGTGGGTAGAGTTGTAGCACCCAGTTTTCCAAATAAGGGTAATTTTAAAATTTCGTATTTATAATTATTTTAATAATGATATTTAATTCATGATATAATTTTTTCAGATTTTAAATCATTTTAAAATTATTTAAATCAATGACTTGTGGTTTTGACGTTTTGCTAGTGAAACCCTAGAGACTGTTTGACCTAGAGCTTAACCATGTGATTATGATATTTTAATGTCATTTTTGGCCTAAGGATATTTTTGCATTTGACCTCTTTGAATTATTTTGATATTATTTTATTATTTATGATATTGTTTTGGGGTTATTTGAGTCGGGTTCGAATTTCAACTCAATTCGACTTGAAACGGGGACCCGGGGGTAGTTTGACTCTAGTGGGACCCACACACTAGTTAGGCATGGCCCACATGATATTAATTTTAGTCCACATGATAGAAATATTTTAGTTAGAGGTTAGACTAATTATTATGGATAAGGTTAGTGTGATTAGAGACTTTAGAATGACTAATTTAGCCCCAACCAATTAGCCCTTTCCTAATACTCATAGAATAGGTTAGTAGGGGCTTTTGGACTTTTCCTAATAGGACAAAACCACCTTTATGGCTAGCCACAATAAGGATAGGGTTGAGCCTCCCATTTGTCATTATCCATCTATTTTTCTCTCTCTTGTTCTTCTCCAAATTCCTAGAGAGCAATCCCTAGCAATTTCTCCACCAAATCCTTCCATTTCACCACCAAACCTTCTTCTTTCCTTCTCCATTCTAGCCAAGGAGGAAGCTACCCAAGTTTGGAAGGATTCGGAGCTCGTTCGTGTTCTTTTGGAATCTCTACGTGTCGGTGTCGCTCCGGGAAGGTTTTTCTTCGATTCGATCTACCGGGAGGTATAAATCCCTTCTCCTTTTCATTTCCTCATGCATATAGGTCTATTTTGAACCCATAGGAATGACCCCCATGGTTGTATCTCCATTTGTGTCCATTTTGTGTCCATTTGGAGGTCATAGGAGTGTCCTTTGTGTTGTAGATGTGTTCATGTTACATATATATATATATATATATATATATATATATATATATATATATATATATAAAATATATATATATATATATATATATGTATATATATATATATATATATATATATATAGTTATGATATTTCTAAGTTAGGACTGAAATTAAAAACGTGGATAAAAATCTTGACGGATTTAGATAGTTTGAGCCAAAAGAATACACAATATATATCCTAATTATCCACAACAATAATATATATATATATATATATATATATATATATATATATATATATATATATATATATATATATATATATATATATATATATATATTGTAATGAGAGTGTATCTATATTTATATATGTAATAAATGGTTCATGATGATTATATAATCAAGTTTGTGAGTGTGGTTCCTCATATTATTATTGCTATTATTGTTGTGGATAATTAGGATATAAATTGTGTATTCTTTTGGCTCAAACTATCTAAATCCGTCATGATTTTTATCCACGTTTTTAATTTCAGCCCTAACTTAGAAATGTCATAACTTCTAGCTCAAAGCTCGGTTTAATCTCCCATTTTTTTTTAAAAGAAGCGTATTGAAGTTAGCTTTCCAAAAACATATATTAGTAGGCCTAATTCTTTCTATAACTTTCTGGAGAATTATTTGAGTGTCAGCTGTACGAAAGACAAATGCGTTCTCGGTATTTTCGCGATTCCGGGAGTTTCCGGAAACAAAAATGCGATCCGTTTGAAGTTTCAGAAAGCTAACACATAGATCTATAACATACTTTAATCCTAAATTTTAATTCATGCTGAGATGGTACAGTATTGATTATTAGTAGGAGTTACTATTAGGCATATGTATTTTGTGTACCCTTGTGTGTAATATAATATTCTATTTGATTTTAACCCATGTTAATGTATATACATTATTTAACTAAATAGAGAATACAAGCATGAGTAAATGGTTAAATAAATGATGTGCGAGGTGTAAGTATTCTATCTAATGTAAGCATGTATAAGTATGACTTGTAATGAATATGTAGGTTCCATAGTATGTAATGTATGGTGCATATAGTAGTGCAAGAGAATAAATGAATGATGAATGAATGAAAGCATGCATGTAATGTAATAATAGATGTAATATATGCAATATACAAATTAATGAGATGTAATGTTCTATGTTAACACAAATCCTATATTACCTCATGTACCCCCTTACACTATGTTGACACTATCACACTTGACACATTGTTCACTTACACTTTGACACTCTTTGATATGTATACACTATGTATGCCCATTTAACCCTCACTTGCCCCTTTTTCATGTTCACATACACATATATAGCCTCTTAAATAAGTATTTATGAATATATTTAACTTAGCTATGTATGTATATTATATATATGTTAGCATATTGTGTTGTAATATATATAAGTTTATATAACCATTTGAAATGCCATGATTATAGACCTAATGTTGAATACCAATATATGCATGTGTATATATGTGTAGACATATATAGTTTAAAGTAATAGATTACCTAGTGTATATCCAATGTGAATTCTTGCCTATTTGAGTATTGAATAATTGTATGCTATATAGAGTTGGGTGTATGTTGGCTTGTATAGCCTTGTATTGATGTGTGCTTGCTAGGATAAGTCTTGGTTAGGCCTAGTAAGACTTGCTGGGTTAGGACATGACCTAGTTTGACCTAGTTTGACTAGTATAGTTGAGCAGAGTTGACCAAGGGTTGACTTTGGCCTAGTTTGACCTAGATTCATGTAGAATGCATTGTAGTGCTTTATATTACCCTTCTGGACATGTTGTGACTTGTGCTGTTCTAATTAGGAGCCAGACACCTCTCCTCGGACAGTATCTTTACCTTGGACATTCAGATATCAGGCGAGTACATTCTTTGATCATTTCATATCCTGCTTAGAATTATTTCCTGCAGTAGATTACTTTACTTGTACTATCACGTTGGTCACACAGATTGGTACTATATGGATCTCTATATGTGATGTTATCCCCCTCGGGAGCATCGGGTACATTGTGCTTGTGCGTTTTACTTACATCATGTACTCCTGTGCTTTCATTTACATGTGCACTCCGGTGAACTTTGTACTCTCAGGTTCACGGAGCCCCCATGTATACTATCACGTGCACCCTATATGGGCCCCTATGTGATATCTTGTACAATAACATAACCTGTTTAGATCCTTGTGTATTGATTAGGGTACGGGGGAGTAGAATTGGACATGTGAATAATACACCAGTAGTTTCTTATCAGAATCTCATCCTTAGTGTCTCATCAGAATCTCCTATGCCATTTACATGTCCATATTGTACTCTGAATCACTAGTCACTGCTAGTTCTCTATGTATAGTAGATATTTATATTACAGTTCTCTTCCTGTTTACATATCGCATTTCCTTAGTACCTGTATCTTACTTTACTGCATGATTATATTTTCTAACCTGCTATGAACTGTTGAGATGTAATGTGCTCGCTCCTGTCCTGACTGGACCTATTGATAAATTTTACAGATAGCCTGGGATTGCCTGCTAGCCTAGAGGAGACACAATAGAGGTTGTTTAGATAGTTATTTCATTTTGTCTGGAGTTGTATTTACTTGTAGATTACTGTATTTGAGTTTTGAGATGTATTTCTGGGATTATGTATCTTAGATACTTAGACTTCTATCTCCTGTATCTCTTTTGGATTTTATGTTTATCTATCTTTATCATTCTACCTTAGATTGTGATTGAGTTGTACCTCTGTGTTGGCCTCCTTATGGAGAGTATTCATATTATGCTAGTTATAGTTCATGACCTAGAACAGCGTTCTATCGCCGACACTACGGCGTAGGCTGGGCGTTGTTACGTACTCGTACCCTCACAGTGGGTGCGGGTCGTGACAAGGTCTCATCCATACTTGACTATATCATTCTTGATTATCCTTGAACAAATTCTTATGCATCTCGTTTGTTTCCGTCCTATTCTCAATTCCTTCAATCTTATCTCTGCAGAATCATGAATCTAAGGAGTGGACGTGCCGCTGCCGGTAGAGACAACCAGTCATCTGGTACGGATGATCAGTCCGCAAGGGTAGTCCCAACCCACCCTTTGCTACCAGGACAGACGTCTCAGCCAGTTGGTACACAACCGACTGGGGTACCTCCTCCTCCCCCGCAGTACCCTCAAACATCATATAGAGTGCCCCCGGCTGTGCCTCAAGACAGTCAGGCACAGATGTTTCAGTTCATGCACATGATGATGCAAGAACAGAGACAACAAGCAGCGGAGCAGAGACAAGAAGCAGCTGAGCAGAGGCAGGTAGCTGCTGAACAAAGACGGGAAGCTGCTGAGATGAGACAGAGATTCTTGACAGCTATGGAGAGGATGACAGCACCAGCACCTGCACCAGCTCCGACACTAGCTCCCGTGAGACCAGTACGGGTAGGTTCAGTGAAGGACTACGTGCAGATGAAACCCAAACCTTATTTGGGAAATGAGAATCCGGAGGATACTACTACTTGGATCACCAGCACCAAGAAGCTATTGCAGGCATCTCAGTTGCCTGAGGATTTATGGATGACTGGCATAAGAACTCAGCTGGAGGGGAATGCCCATCTCTGGTGGGATTCTATGGAGCGTCAGTTGGGTACTCGTCAGTCGTGGGAACAATTTTTGGAGTTTTTTGATAAGAAGTACTTCCCTACTGCTGTGAAGAATGCCTTATACAACTAGTTCCTGCACCTGGAGCAAGGGAACAAGACTGTTGACGAGTATGACTCGAAGTTCAGTCGACTCAGCAAATATGGGGAGGTACTGATACCCAATGATCTGGAGAAGGCCAAGAGATTTCACAACGGGCTGAGGCAGGAGCTACAGCATTATACTAGCTCCCAGTCTCGAATCTCTTATGCTGAGTTGCTGATGGAGGCCAGGATTCAGGAGACAATTAGCAAGGGGAAGCTGAACCAGCAGAAGAACCAGCCAGTACAGACGAAGACGCAGCAAGGAGGTCCTATCAGGAGACCTATGGGACATCACCAGCATCAGCAGAAGACTGGACCCTACCAGTCTAAGAAGCTTCCGACTTACCATTTCTGTGGCAGAAAGGGACACTTACAGAGAGAGTGCAGAAGGATGCTGGGTACTTGCTTAGCTTGTGGATCGAGCCAGCATCAGGCTCGAGATTGTCCAGTTCGGGGAGCCATTGTGCCAGCTGGAGGACAGAAGCCACCAGCACCAGGAGGTCAGCAGAGAGGACCTATATTCTCTTCACAGTCAGCACAGTTTGAGAAAGCCAAGCAGCAGGCAGGAAACAAGAAGCAAGGAAAGATTTTTGCTCTCACTCAGAGGGAAGATAGAACTGAAGGTGAGGCTATCACAGGTACTATTCTAGTAGGTTCATTGCCTGCTATAGTATTATTTGATTCTGGTGCCACCCTATCATTTATATCATCTAGATTTGTAGCTGTGCATAGGATAGCTACTTCTATAATGCCTAAGAGTTAGAAAATTATTACTGGTGGGGGTATAGTACCTGTGACTAGTACATGTAGAACCTGTTCGGTCGTCATTTGTGGCCGAGAGATGAGAACTCGATTTTTGGTATTTCCTATGCCAAATTTTGACGTAGTATTGGGTATGGATTGGCTTAGTCAATATCATACGATATTGGACTGTCACAGGGGTTGTGCTATATTTAGACCGCCAGGCCAGCCGGAGTTTGAATTTCAGAGAAGAAGCATTGAGAAGGGAGTATCTCAGTATCATGGAGCCTGCATGGCAATGGAGGTTGCCCCGCCACCGATCATTGATGAGTTTTCTGATGTCTTTTCCGATGATCTGTCGGGTCTACCACCCGATAGAGAGGTTGAGTTCACCATTGAGCTCATACGAGGAGCGGCACCAATCTCTTCAAATGTTTATCGACTGGCAAAGAAGGAGCTGGATGAATTGAAGGTGCAGCTGCAGGAGTTGCAAGACAAGGGATTTATCAAACCAAGTGCATCACCTTGGGGATCCCCGGTCTTGTTTGTGCCAAAAAAAGATGGAACAGTTCGTATGTGCATTGATTATAGGGCTCTTAATACTGTGACGATCAAGAACAAGTATCCCCTGCCCAGAATTGATGATCTATTTGACCAGCTGACAGGAGCCCAGGTGTTCTCGAAGATTGATCTGAGGTCGGGATACCATCAAGTGAAAGTTCGGAAAGAAGACATCCAGAAGACGGCATTCAGGACTCGGTATGGTCATTACGAGTTCTTAGTAATGCCCTTTGGTTTGAAAAATGCACCGACTGTGTTCATGAATTTAATGAACAGAGTATTCCATAAATATCTTGATAAGTTTGTCATAGTATTCATCGACGACATTTTGGTGTATTCAAAGAACCATGAAGAGCATGAGGATCACTTGAGAAAGGTACTGGAGATCTTAAGGCATCAGAAGCTGTATGCAAAGCTGAGTAAGTGTAATTTTCTTCTAGATCATGTTTCATTTCTTGGACATTTTATCTCAGGGAAAGGCATAGAAGTGGATCCGACGAAGATATCAGCAGTGGATTCGTGGCCAACCCCAACCGATGCTTCAGAGGTGCGAAGTTTTCTTGGACTTGTCGGATACCGGAGGTTCGTAGAGAATTTTGCAAGAATTGCGGAGCCTATGACGAAGTTGACTCGCAAGGATCAAAAGTTCGAGTGGACGGAAGAGTGCCAAGCTGCTTTTGATGATTTGAAGAAGTGCCTTACTACTGCACCAGTCTTGACCATTCCATCGGGATCAGGAGGTTTTGTCATCTATAGCGATGCTTCCGGGAAGGGATTAGGATGCGTCTTGATGTAGCATGGGAAGGTAGTTGCATATGGTTCACGGCAGTTGAGGACCCACGAGAAGAATTATCCCACGCACGACTTAGAGCTTGCGGCGGTGATATTTGCCTTGAAGTTTGGAGGCATTATCTGTATGGAGAAACAGTGGAGGTATTACAGATCATAAGAGTCTCAAGTATGTCTATACTCAGAAGGATTTAAATTTGAGACAAAGACGTTGGCTCGAGTTGATGGCAGATTTTGATATTGAGTTACAGTACCATCCAGGGAAGGCAAATTCAGTAGCAGATGCATTGAGCCGAAGGCCTATGGCATACTTCCTGACATCACAAAAGGAGTTGCTATATGACTTGAAAAAGATGGGCATCGAAGTTGTTAGGCCTGGAGGAGTTGCGAAGATGATGAACCTTCAGGTTCAATCTTCATTAGTAGAGCGGATCAAGGCAACCTTACCAACAGATGCCAGATATCAGAGGCTTCGACAGAGGACAGAGCAAGGACTGCAGACTGGATTTAGGATTCACGAAGATGGGACCTTGAGGTGCGGAGATCGCCTCTATGTTTCTAATGGAGAGATCAGGCAGGAGCTGATGACAGAGGCTCATAGCTTGACCTATTCTATTCATCCAGGAGGTACGAAGATGTACAGGGAACTGAGACAGCACTACTGGTGGCATGGAATGAAGCGTGAGATAGCACGGTTCGTAGCAAAGTGCTTTGTGTGTCAGCAAGTCAAGGATGAACATCAGAGGTCCGCAGGATTATTGCAACCGCTTCCGATACCTGAGTGGAAGTGGGAGCACATCACTATGGATTTCGTTACGGGATTTCCAAGAGGCCCAGCTTGACGAGATACAGTTTGGGTGATTGTGGACAGATTATCGGAGTATGCTCATTTCATACCATTCTGAGTGGGGCAATCTACAGAGGTATTGGCAGATTTATATATGAAGGAGATAGTGCGATTACATGGAGTACCAGTCAGTACAGTCTCCGATCGAGATTTGAGATTCACATCGCACTTCTGGAAGAGCATACAGGAAAGTCTGGGCACAAGACTGAAGTTCAGCACTGCTTATCACCCCCAGACGGACGGACAGTCAGAGTGTACCATCCAGACGCTGGAGGATATGTTGAGAGCTTGCATGTTGGATTTTGGAGGATCTTGGGAGGATCACTTGCATTTGGTAGAGTTCTCTTACAACAACAGCTACCAGACAAGTATCCAGATGGCCCCTTTCGAGGCATTGTACGAAAGGAAGTGTCGATCGCCAGCATGTTGGGGTGATGTAGGCGAGAGACAGATATTGGGACCAGAGTTAGTGACTCGTACAGTAGATACAGTCAAGAAGATTCAGAGGCATCTACGAGCAGCTCAGGACCGGCAGAAACTGTAACACCCATATTCGGAATACGTATTTTATCAGGCTTATACGTATTTCGGACCTGTATTTTATTTTCTTAGATTTTGGCATGTACTTGTAATTGACTTGACTTACGGATTTTGGTTTTCGTAATTTGGATTTTACATGGCTTGGTTTATTTTGTGTAGAGGGTTTGGTTTGGTTTGGTTTATCATGAGAGGAACACCTTAACCTATTCTCCACCCTCATTCCACCACAACCCACCATCATAAATCCCCACCTACTTTTCTCTCTTCTCATTATTTTTATTTATTTCTTCTTCTTCTTCCTTCCTCTACACAACACCATCACCTATAGGCAAGTGCACCTTGCCACCACATGAGAACCACTTTTTATTTGTCCATTAGCTAGATTAGACCATGGTGAACAACATTAGAACTTGATATTTTGTGATTTGGAGTTTCTATTATTCTAGATCTAAGTTTTCCCCATTTTCGGATTTACATGGTTTTGATCTATTTAAGTTGTGTTTATGTGGATTTTGATGCTTCCATGTGGAAGAGAATTCAATTTTACTCAAGTTAGAACTTTGAAAATCTAGATTTGGCTTTGATTTGGCAAAGATATGGAAATTTGAATTCTTGGTGTTCTTGGTGTTCTTCTCGGCCTAGAGTAGCAGCCTGCAGCCTGCGCTCTTTAGCGCAGTGCTGGACTGCGCATCCCCTCTCTCGGCCTGCGCTCTTTAGCGCAGCGCCGGCCGCGCAGCTTGCCTCTTGGCGAACTGCGCTCAACCCGAGTGCGCATGGATTCATGCGCAGTCTGCTCATGCACAGTCCATTCATGCACAGTCTGCTCATGCACAGTCCGTTCATGCGCAGTCTGCTCATGCGAAGTCCGTCCCTGCGCAATCTGACCCTGCGCCATCCATTCCTGTGCAACCTGGTTCAGCGCAATCCACCTGCTGCGCCATCCACCCCTGTGCAGTTGGTACCCTGCGCAGCTCACCCCTGCGCAGTTGGCTCCTGGCGCACTTGACTCCTGCGCAATCCAACCCCCTGACCCCTTGTGCAATCCATTGGCTCTTGGAGTTTTGGTTTTATTTCTCTAAGCTTGGCTCTTCTATAGCCCTGTATATTGATATTTTATTAGATATTTTACTCCCATTTTATATCCTTATGTCTTTTGTCATGAACTTGATTTTACTTAATATGTTTGGAATGACTATTGTACATGGCATGGTATGGCAAGGAACTAGCATAACACGTCAGTGACCCGTAGTGGTGCACTCCTGACATGACCAACCTGACTTGATAGTGGCCCGTGGCGGCGCACTCCTGACTTGACTTGACTTGACTTGTAACTTGTAACTTGACTTGACTTGATGCTGTTGCGACAGCTAACTTGACTCGTATAATCAACTTGACACCGTGGGCGTTCCTGCTTGCTTGCTTGTGCAATCCACTTGTCTTGTCTTGTATCATGTCTAGGACGTGACTTCCTGGTTCCTACGGTCAGGGATTCACACTGAATATGGATCAGGCTAATGACTAGATCAAAGTGTAGTTCATAGAGAATTTCCAGTCACAGGCAATCTCGTTATCTGGGCACTTTAATTGGACTTGTAGCTTGCCGACGAGTAGAGCACATTTCCAGCACACCATCGCGTGTTGCACCCTCTAAGTCACCTAAGGGTACATTTGTCTCCCGGGCGATGTACCCACCTATAACTCTCAACCCGCGGAAGGATAACTGGATAGTCTGCAGGGCTTGGGACTGAGAAATTCTCACTTGTATCTTGTTAGTAATTAGGCTTGTGATAACCCTAATTAGTTAAGTAGTAAGCCGTAGTACTTGTTTGGCCGTGATTGATTGGATAGAGTCTAGACCCGCTTGTCTTGCCCTGATCCTGTACAAAGTTATGACATGACATGATTACTCGTGCTTTACCTTAATCATGATTAATTACAGGTCCTGATTTCTTGTATTTTATCTTACCGATAAATGGTGGGAGAAACCAAGTTCCGTTCAGACGAAGGGTTACAACCCCGGTCCTTGTTTGGTTTACGGGTTGTAACCTGGTTATCTGAAGAGTTCCATAGTTATCTCATCGTATATCACCTGCCAGGTTTCTCCTTAACAATAGTCTTTATTATGTAACTATTTTCTTATGTTCTGATATGCTGGCTTTTGTTCTTATTTTGTGGCCTCCTTTGTGCCACTTGCTCTTTCTGGGGTTTGACCCAGCTGGTTTTGTGTGGCCAGATTTCGGAGCAGCACCCGAGGATCTACCGAACCTCCAGCCCGATGGTGGCGACTAGACGGAACCCGGGCTACGAGTGGGTTTTCTATTTTGTTTCGTTCACTCTATTGTAAAATTATTCTTTTGAGGCGTTTAGCCGACGAGCACCTGTTAGCTCGATGCACTTTACTTACTGTCTGCCTACGGGTTGTAAACATGATTAACAAATCCTAGGATTGATCATGTATGACTTAACTCTTGCTAGTCCTAGCATTTTGTACGACTAGCTTCATGATCAGCTGATATATAATATTTGGGACGCCTTTTATTGTATATTTGGTGGTCAAACATCTTGTGACTATATTACTTGCTTGAGATTGAGACAATAGGCTTGACCTTAAGAGACTGTTGGCTTGTAGTAAACCCTCATATCTAGACAGCCGTGACCGTATAGCGAGGTGGATGCCATTTTGATATACGTAGCTGGCTATGTGCACCCCCGCTCTTCAGTATTCTGGTTCTGGGGCGTGATATGGTTTAAGTGGTGGCCCATGCAGGTCTTGTTAATCAAGAAATGCGAGGGTTTACCGAATAGATGTCTCAATTATTACTCGTCCTTGATCTCCGTTCATATCCTCTGAATCTCTGGATTCTTGTCTTGATCATGTGCTTGTATCGTTGATCTGTCCTGGTCCTTCCTTATTGTTTTCCCTGTGTCGTCTTCTTCGGCGGCACTGTACCTGACCCCGTCGATTAGCAAGTAGGAGCACCTCCCGTGGACCAGCAACCTGGAGATCAAGTCCAGCATTCCGTAGTTGCCTCCCGAGTCGTACCTACTGGAGAAGACCCGCCAGTTCAGCCCGTTCAGCCTGCTGAGCCGGATGATGGCACCTTGGTAGGTCTCATCAGGGCCTTGATAACTTCTCAAGATCGCAGAGGAGATGCCTTGTACCAGGCAGTAGAAGATGCTCTGAACAGAGGCGGTAATCCAAGGAACAGTGCAGCGAACAGCTTTAAGCGCTTGAACCCTCCCTTCTTCGACGGCAGCAAAGATGCTATTGCTGCTGATGCATGGCTCCAGGATACTGAAGTCATTCTAGAAGCAGCCAGAACCCCGAAGGACGAGAAGGTGGCCATAGTACGTCTACAGTTACTGGATCTTGCCCGCAGCTGGTGGGCAGCACAGGCCATGGGATTAGTGGCCCCTATTCTATGGGCACTATTTAGAGAGATTCTAGACTAAGTACTTTGATGCGGTGGCTCGGTACGATCTACAGACCAAGTTCACCAATCTGAAGCAAGGAGGCAGGACGGTCGATGGATATGCAGCCGAGTTCTCCAGGCTTAGTCGGTTTGCTTCCACTTTGGTGGCGACCGAGTTTGATAGAGCCCAGCGGTTCCAACAAGGGCTCCACCTCTAGATTTTGTTAGCAGTGGAACAGTTTGAGCATCAGACTTTTGATACAGTATTGAGGGCAACTAGGAGGCACGGGTATACCTCCCACAGGATCGTGGACAGGACCGGAGGTCAGAAGCGATCTCACGGCCAGATGACCCAGTCGACAGCACCAGCCCCAGCAGTCATGGCCTTGATAATTGAAACTCCGAGACAGACGGCCTCAGTGACGTCGGTCACGTTCCCTCAGCAACAGAAGCAGAAGCAGTCTTCCGCAATGGGCTGCACTCATTATGGGAAGCCAGGACACGTTGTTTCAGAGTGTCGCAGAGCTCAGGGATTGTGTTTGGCTTGTGGAGCACCGGACCACAAGATAGGGTCTTGTCCGAATAGAGCCGGTCCCTCCTCATCAGTCCAGACTAGTCCCTCGGTAAGGGGATCAGCACCAGCACCAGTCCAGCAGCAGCAGCAGTATCCATTGCCGAGGCCATTGCTGCCTCAGGCCCAAGTGTTTCAGCAGCAGTACCAGCCTTCGAGGCCATTGCCGCCTCAGGCCCAGGCCTTTCAGCAACAGAGGCCTCAGCAGTTTGCCCTGGCCCAGGCCCAGACCCAGGATCGGCAGAGAGGTATCTGTGTCCTATTGTCTTGCTTTCTGCCGTCGTTATGTGGAACACATGTCATGTTTCATGTATCCCAATTACGACGGTATATTCCGGACCCGAGCCATGTCCTAGATCATTCGAAAATGGTTATTGGTACCAAACTGTTCGTATGAGGAAAGGCCCGTGTCCATGGTTGACCAAAGAGAGAGACCTCAACCGCAAGACTATCAGTTTAGTTCGTGTTGCTTGAGTTCATCTCTCCTTGGGAAAGTCAAACGTTGGAGTGTGAGGATGATATCCGATCATGTTAACCCTACCTGTTTGACTCGTAAGGTATAATGTCTTCCTTATACCTTATGCTTTTCTTCCATTGCTTGCATGTATGATTGTTTGATTGTTTGCTTAATGTAGCCTTGTGTATAGTATAGCTGGCTTTTACATCTCTAGCTCCTTGATTAAATTCCGAGGACGGAATTCTTTTAAGGTGGGTAGAGTTGTAACACCCATATTCGGAATACGTATTTTATCAGGCTTATACGTATTTCGGACCTGTATTTTATTTTCTTGGATTTTGGCATGTACTTGTAATTGACTTGACTTGCAGATTTTGGTTCTCGTAATTTGGATTTTACATGGCTTGGTTTATTTTGTGGAGAGGGTTTGGTTTGGTTTGGTTTATCATGAGAGGAACACCTTAACCTATTCTCCACCCTCATTCCACCACAACCCACCATCATAAATCTCCACCTACTTTTCTCTCTCCTCATTATTTTCATTTATTTCTTCTTCTTTCTTCCTCTACACAACACCATCACCTATAGGCAAGTGCACCTTGCCACCACATGAGAACCACTTTTTATTTGTCCATTAGCTAGATTAGGCCATGGTGAACAACATTAGAACTTGATATTTTGTGATTTGGAGTTTCTATTGTTCTAGATCTAAGTTTTCCCCATTTTCGGATTTATATAGTTTTGATCTATTTAAGTTGTGTTTTTGTGGATTTTGATGCTTCCATGTGGAAGAGAATTCAATTTTACTCAAGTTAGAACTTTGAAAATCTAGATTTGGCATTGATTTGGCAAAGATATGGAAATTTGAATTCTTGGTGTTCTTGGTGTTCTTCTCGGCCTAGAGTAGCAGCCTGCAGCCTGCGCTCTTTAGCGCAGTGCTGGACTGCGCATCCCCTCTCTTGGCCTGCGCTCTTTAGCGCAGCGTCGGCCGCACAGCTTGTCTCTTGGCGAACTGCGCTCAACCCGAGTGCGCATGGATTCATGCGCAGTCCGTTCATGCGCAGTCTGCTCATGCGCAGTTCGTTCATGTGCAGTCTGCTCATGCACAGTCCGTTCCTGTGCAATCTGACCCTGCGCCATCCATTCCTGTGCAACCTGGTCCAGCGCAATCCATCTACTGCGCCATCCACCCCTGCACAGTTGGTACCCTGCGCAGCTCACCCCTGCGCAGTTGGCTCCTGGCGCACTTGACTCCTGCGCAATCCAACCCCCTGACCCCTTGTGCAATCCATTGGCTCTTGGAGTTTTGGTTTTATTTCTCTAAGCTTGGCTCTTCTATAGCCTTGTATATTGATATTTTATTAGATATTTTACTCCCATTTTATATCCTTATGCCTTTTGTCATAAACTTGATTTTACTTAATATGTTTGGAATGACTATTGTACATGGCATGGTATGGCAAGGAACTAGCATAACACGTCAGTGACCCGTAGTGGTGCACTCCTGACATGACCAACCTGACTTGATAGTGGCCCGTGGCGGCGCACTCCTGACTTGACTTGACTTGACTTGACTTGACTTGTAACTTGTAACTTGACTTGACTTGATGCTGTTAAGACAGCTAACTTGACTCGTATAATCAACTTGACACCGTGGGTGTTCCTGCTTGCTTGCTTGTGCAATCCACTTGTCTTGTCTTGCATCATGTCTAGGACGTGACTCCCTGGTTCCTACGGTCAGGGATTCACACTGAATATGGATCAGGCTAATGACTAAATCAAAGTGTAGTTCATAGAGAATTTTCAGTCACAGGCAATCTCGTTATCTGGGCGCTTTAATTGGACTTGTAGCTTGCCGACGAGTAGAGCACATTTCCAGCACACCGTCGCGTGTTGCACCCTCTAAGTCACCTAAGGGTACATTTGTCTCTCGGGCGATGTACCCACCTATAACTCTCAACCCGCGGAAGGATAACTGGATAGTCTGCAGGGCTTAGGACTGGGAAATTCTCACTTGCATCTTGTTAGTAATTAGGCTTGTGATAACCCTAGTTAGTTAAGTAGTAAGCCGTAGTACTTGCTTGGCCGTGATCGATTGGATGGAGTCTAGTCCCGCTTGTCTTGCCCTGATCCTGTACAAAGTTATGACATGACATGATTACTCGTGCTTTACCTTAATCATGATTAATTACAGGTCCTGATTTCTTGTATTTTATCTTGCCGATAAATGGTGGGAGAAACCAAGTTCCGTTCAGACGAAGGGTTACAACCCCGGTCCTTGTTTGGTTTACGGGTTGTAACCTGGTTATCTGAAGAGTTTCATGGTTATCTCATCGTATATCACCTGCCAGGTTTCTCCTTAACAATTGTCTTTATTATGTAATTATTTTCTTATGTTCTGATATGCTGGCTTTTGTTCTTATTTTGTGGCCTCCTTTGTGGCACTTGCTCTTTCTGGGGTTTGACCCAGCTGATTTTGTGTGGCCAGATTCCGGAGCAGCACCCGAGGATCTACCGAACCTCCAGCCCGATGGTGGCGAATAGACGGAACCCGGGCTACGAGTGGGTTTTCTATTTTGTTTCGCTCACTCTATTGTAAAATTATTCTTTTGAGGCGTTTAGCCGACGAGCACCTGTTAGCTCGATGCACTTTACTTACTGTCTGCCTACGGACTGTAAACATGATTAACAAATCCTAGGGTTGATCATGTATGACTTAACTCTTGCTAGTCCTAGCATTTTGTACGACTAGCTTCATGATCAGTTGATATGTGATATTTGGGACGCCTTTTATTGTATATTTGGTGGTCAAACATCTTGTGACTATATTACTTGCTTGAGATTAAGACAATAGGCTTGACCTTAAGAGACTGTTGGCTTGTAGTAAACCCTCATATCTAGACAGCCGTGACCGTATAGCGAGGTGGATGCCATTTCGATATACGTAGCTGGCTATGTGCACCCCCGCTCTTCAGTATTCTGGTTCTGGGGCGTGACAGAAACAGTGGACAGACATTCATAGGCGACCTCTTGAGTTCAAGAAAGGAGATCACGTGTTCTTGAGAATCTCCCCGACTAGAGGTACAATCAGATTTGGAGTCAGAGGAAAGCTCAGCCCAAGGTACATCGGACCATTCGATGTGTTGGAGAAAGTTGGTAAGGTTGCATACAGATTGGCACTGCCGCAGTCATTGGAAGGCGTTCATGACGTCTTTCATGTCTCCTAGTTGAGAAAGTATGTGGCAGACCCTAACCACGTACTTGATCATTCAGAGATCACCGTGGGACCGACTTTGTCCTACGAGGAGCAGCCTGTGGAGATCCTAGACCGCAGAGAAAAAGTATTGAAGGGGAAGACCATTCGACTAGTCCGAGTTGCGTGGAAGCACCATTCACCGGGCGAATCGACGTGGGAGCGGGAAGATTCTATTCTGGAGCGTTATCCATACCTTCGTGAGGCATCCGGTATGATTTAATTATGCAATTATTCACTCTCTAGATTATGTTTAATTTAGTCTGTAAAATTTCCTAGATTTAGAAATATGATTGTGTGTTTTCTTTTAATCATAGCTTATTTTTAATTTCGAGGACAAAATTCTGATAAGTTGGGTAGAATGTAAAACCCCTCAAATTTTTACATTTTATGTTATTATTATTTTTTTTCATTTATTTAATTATTAAATAGATGTTATTTAATTTATTATTAATTATTTATATAGTTAGATATATATATATATATATATATATATATATATATATATATATATATATATATATATGTGTGTATATATATATATATATATATGCAAGTGTTTGTGTGTGCATTGTATTAGGAACTCCCTAAACCTTAATCCTAGTCTAGAAACCCTAGAATATGGAAAATTCCATATTCTAATTAATTAGTTATTGTTGTTTATTAATAGATAAATTTTTTTAGTTATTATTAATAGATATGATTATCTATATATACTAACTTAGAACCCTAGAATCCTATATATATATATATATATATATATATATATATATATAGCCTTCTTTAACCAAGTTCCTCATAACCCTAACCCTAGAGTTTTGTCTCCAAGCCGCCCCCCTGACCTCGCCTTCCCCTCGCCTACCTCCTCCCTCAACCCGAGACTCCTCGCCGACGTACGGAGGAGCACGAGGCCGGACGGGACTGCGGCTGCTGCGAGCAGCAGAACCGGCGATTCCGGCGACCACCGGCCGTTCCAGGCGCAGCCACCGCACCCAGACGGCGGAGCCACCCTCCTGCGGCGTGGCCAGGTAGCCCCCGACCCCCCCCCCCCCCACGTGGCGCTGCCACGTGAAAAACCCCCTTGCATACGTAAAACCTAGTTTTAGGGTTTTTAATCCAATTTAATTCAGTTTTTATGATTAATTATTGTCTAATTATTGGTAATTAATTAGATCTAATTGAAGGAGATCAATAATAATTATGTATAGGATCTACATTAAATTTTGTGTGTATTAATATCATTTATTAGTATTTATTATTATTTATTTATGAATTTTATGTGCCGTTAATTAATTAATGGTATTTACTGTTTTAATCAGTAATTAATAATTTTATTATTAATTAAATAAAACTTTGTAGATGAAAAAGTTCGTAAAATTAATGTAGTATTTTATAATAATTTTTTCAGAAATTATAGAATTTTATTTGTAATTATTTTATATTAAAACCAAGAACTTTAGATTTTTTAAATTAATTCCAATTACTGTTTTTAATTTATATTATTTAATTGGTTGTTAATTAAATAATTTATATTATATAGAAAATGTTTGTAAAAATATACTTTACTGTATAAAAATATTTCCAGTATTTAATTATATTTATTTATATTTATTTAGATTTTAGTAAGGTAATTTTGATTTACTAGGTATATTATATAATTAATTGATATTAATTATATAATTATTTGTAAATTGGTAAATATTAGGGTTTCTGTTGTAAATAGTTAATTAAATTATTTTGGGAATTATTTTAGGTATTTTATAATTATTTACTAATTTTTAGGAATTAAAAGTAATTTCTAGAATTGTTTTAGAATTATTTATTAAGTCATTTAATAATTATTTATTAATTTAAATTATTATTAATTATGTGTTATTATTGTGTGGAATAGTGAATTTAGATTTAATGATTAAATTTAGGATTATAGTGAATTTTCAGGATTTATTTCGAATTATTATGTATTCATTGTTATTATTTAATTATTTATTTAATAACTAGTTTTAATAGTAATAAATTCATTTCTGTGAAAATATATATATAATATATATTTATTATTCTGATATTATTTAGTTTATTATTAAAATAGACTAAAAATGATTTTAAGGATTTTTACTATTTTTGTTAGTATTATTAGGAATTGTGTATGCATGTGTGTATTAAATTGATTAGTTAATTAATTATAATTAATTAATTAATTATTAAATATTATGTTGTATTATTAATTACAGAATAAAAATGTATGATAATAAGTATATTTTACATACTTATTATTGTATAATTATTATTTAAAATTATTGGTACTAGTTAGTTAGTTTTAATAAAATACTATGATTGTTGAGTAATTAGCAATTAATCAATTTAGTAAATTGTTAATTAGTGACTAATTAGAAATCATGCTTGTTTAGGATTATTTGCTTCTCGGAACTCGGACTCTACATCGGACCCGGATACTCAGTTGCTGGACACTGGCAAGTACACCTTGCTTGACATTACTATGCAGTAGTTTCAAATTCCCAGTTTATTGCTATTTGTGTGCACTCGTCTCCATTGATGACTACCCAGTATAGTGTTAGTATAACTTGACACCGTCTCAGATACGTATCACATATGAGTGAGCTGAGTATAGAGGTTATGTGTTGACTGGCCCTTAACATATGAACTTGAGTCTGTTAGCAGTTTGGTTTAGTTACATTTTATTTACTATGACGTCTTGCATATTGTTCGTACCGCGTATACGGTACGAGTACATTGGGTGGGGAGAGTCTACTAGTGGTGTATGAGAATTTCTGTTTCCAATGTAGCTGGATGCTCGTAGCCCCTCGTTTCTCAAACTGTAGAACGCTTGGTGGCAGTTTTTTCTTCTTCTCCCCCTCTCATGTGCCACTAGAGATGTCTCGAGAGCATTTACATATAGATGGTTAGAACACCTTTATTTCTTACCTTGTATTTCCTGTCCTTGTTTGGTTAGAGAAATACTTGGTTGCATACTTTATAGTTACTTTTATATTACTGCTCAGTATTATCATGCATGTCGATTTTCTGTGTATTTGTTATGTCCCTCTGAGGACCTGGTATCTTTTCCAGAGCTTGACGAGCACTTATTCCCGGCTGATTACGGAGTAGAGGGACTTGTTGACGACGACTTTGAGGTGGAGCCGCAGCCTTGATTCTCTGGAGGCTAGCTACATCTTCAGATGTGGGTTTCATTTCCAGTATTCTGTTTATTTATATTTACTACTCAATTTTATTCCAGTTGTACTCATTTACTTATTTAGTGGACTGTTCTCCACTAGTCATAGTTGACATTTGGACTCTGTGGCACTGATGAATTTCTATTCAGTTATCTCTTACTTTATTTCATGGATGAGACTAGTTTACCTGCCTGTGATGTTACTTTATTAGTTTTACTTCAGCGTACTACGATCAGATCATAGTCCATTAAATTGGGTTTAGCTATGTTTGATTGTACAGCTGGCATGCCACGTGTTCCCAATCCGATTATTTGGAACTAGGGCGTGACACTCGTTCTATTACTAATACCTCTCTTGTTTTAATCCCCAAAGTTAAGCAGCCCAAGTATTTCTCAGATTACAGGCCTATCAGTCTATGTTCAGTTTTGAACAAAATCATTTCAAAAACGTTAGCACTGCGGCTAGCGCCTGTCCTGCCAAAGTTAATCTCTCCTGAGCAAAGTGGTTTTGTGCAAGGCCGGGAGATGGTGGATAATATTGTTCTTGCTCAAGCATTAGTTGCTAAGATGAACAAAAAACATTGGGGTGGCAACATTGCTATTAAGCTAGATATGATGAAGGCGTACGATCGGGTTGATTGGAGATTTCTGCTCAAAGTCCTGTGCAGGTTTGGCTTTCATAACAAGTGGGTTGACATGATGCTCCGACTTCAAAATAATGTTTGGTTTTAACCTTTGATCAACGGCAAAACAGCTGGGTATTTCCAATCATTTAGAGGTGTTCGTCAAGGAGATCCAATCTCGCCCGCATTATTCATCTTAGCTGCGGAGACATTATCTCGAAATTTAAATTTGTCGCCTTCAACCGAGGGATTTACTCCATTCATCACTCCTAGAGGATGTTCCCCTATTACTCACTTATCTTATGCGGATGGTGTCCTGTTATTTTCGACAGGGGATATCCGGTCGATCACCATCATTCAGGAGACGCTGCGACGGTATGAGGAGGCATCTGGGCATAAGCTCAATACGGCTAAGACATCACTGTACGTCTCTGCAAAGGCCCCAGCTGATAGGGTTCATGATTTGGCAATGAGGACGGGTTTCTCTATCGGGACGCCTCCGTTCACTTATCTTGGTTGTCCAATGGCGACTGGGCATCGTAATGTAGGGATGTATGAAGAATTGATACAAAAAATTCGATCGAGAGTTGAGGGATGGCATAACAAAATTCTTTCACCAAGGGGTAAATTGGTACTCCTTAAATCTGTTCTCTCATCAATACCAGTTTATACATTGGCTTCGTGTAACCCTCCTGTCACTGTGCCTCGTCGTATTGAAGCTATTTTTAGTGATTTCTTCTGGGGCTCGTTCCAAGGAGCGCCTAAAAGAAAATGGTTGGGTTGGGACTATATTGCACGCACGAAGGAGGAAGGAGGGCTGGGTGTTAAGAGATTGGAGGACATGATGCAAGCCTTTACAATTAAGCTCTGGTGGAAGTTCACTACTCAGGATAGCTTGTGGATCAAGTTTTTCAAAGATAAAAACTGTTCTCATAGCTCTGCGAGTGAAGTTGCATTAACATCTAATGCTACTCATGTTTGGAAGCGTCTTATTGATGGTCGACATTTGGCCAATCACCATATAGTGGTGGACAATGCAGGTTGGGGGTGGCGCAGATCCTTGGGATGGTTTACAGTGGCTTCAGCTTAGGATTTGGCTCAACAACATTAGCCTATTTTATCTCAGTTTGTTCATATATGGGGGAAGTGCCTTCCATAAAAATGGTCGGTTTTGTTATGGCGTGTCCTTCACAACAAGGTGCTAACAGATGACAACATAGTAAAGCTGGGCTTTAGTATGGCCTCTAAATGTCATGGATGTGCGCAGAGCTCAGTAGAAACTCTTGATCACATCTTTCATACGGGTAAGATGGCCTCGGGAGCATGGCTAGTGCTGTAGAAGGACTACAGGGTTCAAATTAGGGCGCGTCTTCGCTGCAGCTGAGATTGAACAGGTGGTGGCGGAGAAAGACACTTCACCAAAAGTAAATCGCAGTCGGGGTTACTATCTGGGTGCTATGGAAAAATAGGAACAAGTGGCGCTATGAAGGCTATACCTACTCAACTAAAATGGTGACCAGGGAGATTCGGAGGCAAATTTGTAAAGCTAGTATCAAGTGTTCTCACTAGGGGTGGTCATGTTTTCAGCTTTCTTGTACTCCTCTTATTTTAGTCAATAAAACGTAGTTTTTGAAAAAAAAAAATATTTATATATATATATATATATATAAAATATATATATATACACTTTACTTTTCGGAAAAAGAATTAGAAAAGATAAAGAATTAGATAAAGAAAAGAAAAGAAAAAGAATGAGAAAAGAAAACAAAAAAAAAAGGAAAAAAAGAAAGTGAGCAGCAGCCGCTCACTTAAGTAAGCGGGCCCACCAGCGTTAGCAGCGGAGCAAACCCGTCCCCCCCCCACGCGCGTGTACAGTAGGATTAGTGGGAAATTGAGTAATCCGAAACCCAATAGTATTAAGGTTTGTTGCAACTTGTTATATATATAACTTTTTGCACAAAACTCAAAACCCAAAACTTCCAAAACGAAAGTTGCGGCTGATCATACCCTCTTCGCCTACAAGTTCATTTCACCAGCGACGAAGCTTTGTACGCGACGAACGGAGCATCGGAAGTCAGCCCCTCGCCACCCACGGAGTAGTTTTCCCACTCAAGGTACCCTACTTTCCTACGACGTAACTTTTTACTCGTAGCACCGATTTTCGATCCGTAAGATTTTATGGAAAGTAGACTTGACCCTCTTCGAGATCCTCCAGGTGGATTTGGAAACAACCCATCGACTTGCTCAAAATTTTGAGACCAAGTTTTAGAAAAACCTATTTTCTGTAATACTAAAAACTGTTGTAAAATGACAATTTGTCGGCCAATTTTCTTGCTGTGCAGTAAAGAATTTTAGAAACTAATTGAAAACAGTAAAAGAACACATAATCGAGATCGCAACGCATCTTCTAGATCGTCGTTTCGATTAACGTGCAAAAAGTTGAAATTGAGAAAAAACCTGTGTTAATTTATATTAATTTTCTGAATTTTGTTCGATATGACGTGTGCCCCGATAAACCGGGCAACGTGGTCGTGCACTATACGCATCGAAAGACGCGTATGGACGTTGCCGACGTATGGGAACTGACAAAACTCATATTTGTCGTGTGTGTGCGACGAAATCAGTCCGTATCCGTCAAGATACCCCCGTATCGCCAATTTGCAAACTTTACCCTAACTTCGTGTACAGTCGTCAATTCGAGACAAAACTTGCGCCAACAGGTCCGGATCGAAATTTTGGTCCTGTGTGCCAAGTTTCGTTCGATTCTGAGAAGGTCGAATCGGAACCCTTTTTAGCGGGCTCGCGACCCACTCAAATGGGTGATTTTGTACATCGCTCATTGGAATCCAAGACTGTACATACCGTTGAGTTCCTCTCCTCAAACTGAATCTGTAGACATGTAGTTTGATGACTTTAGAGACCATAGACTTTGGCACGTGTTTCGGTACAAAGCGGGTCCAACGACGGACATCGTTTTAACCCAAAATTATAATTTTGCCCCTGTATCGGAATTAGACTTTTTGACAGGCATTTCCTAGGTACATCTTTTACACGAGTACGTTTTTGATGTCTGTTTCAGCATCCAGAGTTGTTTCAAGATTGTGACGTTTCTTGGCTGACATTGTGATTACCTGGACTTGCCACTTTGTACCATCAGGCAAGATACCTTGCCACCCGACTCTGTGATTATTATATTCTTATTTTCAGTTGTTATTTTTAGCATTTCTTATTTATTGATATTTAAATTATGTGTCCAAGTCACACTTGGGTGCAAGCGACTCTATCGGTCATTTTTTATGCTTTTATTTATTTCTCTTACATTGACTTAGTCGATTGACCTCCCATTGATGATGAGGTATTGGTATATCTCATACAGCCTTGACACTTGCTTACCACATGTTGTGAGTCACATGTAGGACACGTACCCGCGTAGTCGGCTGGCCACCGATACGTATGAAGCGTACGACGGATAGGAGTAACTGCCAATAGAATTGCATGTTAGAAGACTTAGCGGTTACTAGAGGTTCATATCAGTCATGGAGATGATAATACTAGGCATTGTGTGGAGAGAACAATACCTGACGTATGGGCTTCTTTGCACTTTCCTGATTACCTGTGCGCTTCTCTGGAGACGCAGGCTCCAGGCGCCCTCTGATGTTTTCTAGAGCGTTATGGACGTAGCCCTTCCACATGGTGCCCTCTGACGCTTTCAGAGTGTTATGGACGTAGGCCCCTGATGCCCTCTACATGAACTATGCCGATCCCATTTACAGCCAGGGCTTATGCGTCGAAGGATTGTATCTCAACTGCATATTCACAGTAGAATGATCAGGAGCCCGATTGCATGCATACGTTTTTCTTTTATTATATTATCGCAGTTTATATGGCATGGTGTTTTCTTGTATCTTGCTACGTCTCTCTGAGGATCTGGTTATCTCTCCAGGTTTAGACAATTTTCCACAGGAGTACGGAGCGGCGTTGGAGCTATCCTACATTGATGACGAGGCAGTCCCTACTGATTTCTAGTCTATTCTTTATTTGAGATATTAGTGGACGTTATTTTTATATTACTTTCTTTCTATTTTGTGGAGGTTGGACTCCGATCTTGTGAGATTCATAGCTGTTTGGAGTGAGCATGTTCATCCTGCTATCTTTTGATACTCTTATATATTTATTTGGACTCTATTATCATCTGTGTTGAGCTGTGATGAGATTAGATTATATTATTCTGTCCTGTGATTATTTTATTTACAGCTTATGTGCATATATGAGGATTCCATGTATTTGTGTATTCTTCGTAGATGTACAACTGGCATGTTCACATGCTTGGTCCTATGTATTTTGGGACTGGGGCGTTACAAGAATTTAGAATGTACTAGGATTGCCTATTGATTAGAATAAGTGATTTCTGTTAGAACGATAATTAGTGCCTAATGAACTCCCACTTTCTATTTAGATCATTTTGGGTCCCCGACCGTGGCATTTAGATTCGGAGCATAAGACCTGTCACTACCACTTTTCTAGCTTGGGGGTATTTTGGTCATTTTTGAAATTTTGAGAAATTTCTAGAATTATTATTTAATAATTGGACTTATTATAATTAATATGATTTTTGGTGATTTTTGGTGATTTTTAGGAGAATTGATTTCGGGCCTATAGTGGACTTTGACTTGTGTTGACTAGAAGACTAACCTAGTGACTAATCTAGGTTATGCCCACTTAGTTAAGTTAAGTAACCTTGGTTTGACCTAATTTAATGAGGTTTAAGTCATTGGAACTAGGTAGGGGTGATTTGGAGTTGTGTAGGCTAATATGGCTTATGACTTCATAAGTCATGATCAAAGACTTAGGCTTAATAGCCCATAGGCCCACACCATGAACCAACCCTAACCCTAATCAGCCCATGGCAGCCACTAAAGACCTATCACATCCTATTTAATGCCTCCCAAAGTTAGGGCTAGCCTCTTCCTTAGGAATTTATTGCAAGAGAAGAAAGAGGTGAGCTCACATCTTTAGAAATTCATAATAAATCCATTTTTATTCCTTTTTAACCCAAACAAATTGCATTGGGTTCTAAATTCTTCCTACTTTCTGTTGGCTATGAGTATTATCAGATTTGGGAAGATTTGGAGGAGTTTCACCATTGGAAAGAACCTCACTCTTTGAGCTTTTTGGGAGGGTTTGATACATAGAGGTAACTCTCACCATGAAATTCTAGTTTAAGTGCATGAATAGGGAACCCTAGACCTAACCTAACTATAGGAATAGGAAACCCTAGGTTTTTGTGTCCTTTCGTGTCCAAATAGGACACGTATCTGTGCACTGTTGAATGTGTTTGTGTAAATGCCACAGAGAACTTTTTGTGTTAATTTTCGAATTGTATTTAAATGGAAATTTGTATTGTGATGTCGCTTAACCATTTCTGTAGCTCTGAGCTGATTTCGTGCTTGTGTCGTGTCGCTAGGACACTCGTGCATGCGCACTTGGACACGCGCGTGCGTGGGAACAGTGATCTCCTGCATCTCGGGGTCTATTCTGGACACGACACGAATTCTCTCGACACAAAATTTTGGGAGATTGTTGGGGCATGTTCTGTCATCCCTCTCCCCAAATTTCGTGTCAATTTGTGGTCGGGTTTGGGAGGAATTCGACGTGCACTGGGATTGCACAGTTCTGTGCACTGTCATATTTAGCCACTGATACGCAGTTATAGTTCAGGACACGACACATTTTGACACAATACAGACACTTGGACACAAAGTCCTATACCTAGTCTAGTTGGGGACATGACCATGAGACACGAAGTGTCCTGTGTCGAGTGCACGACACGCGTGCACTTGTGCACGAGGCAATGTACTGCTATGCAGTATCTGTGCACTATTTTGGGTTTTCTTGCATGGACACGCCGTGTCCGGCTATGGTGGGCACGAGACACTTACAATGGCACGTGTACACTATATATTTTCATTACCAACCAGTAACTTTGCAGTTTAATTAACTTCGAATCACATTTTTCCATTACCCCAATTTTTCTGAAACATATGTATTCTCTGTTTCCAGATTTTTTTAAAATATGAACTTTGACATCCTATTAACCTATTTTTATACTGTTAATTGTAGGGTTTAAGACCTGAATGAAGTGTACCTACATATTTACTAATGGTGTGTCAATTTTGAACTGATTTTATGGTTTATTGGCTTTGTTTTGGGTGTGGGGTTGACTCAAAATCTGAGTCCTTAGTTGAGGACTGTTTTGACAGTCCTATTTCAACTGAACCTATTATTTTTCCTGCATTGAACCTTTCTAAATAACTGAGATTTAGTGGCTGTGTTAAACCTGAGGTTGTTTGAACTGAAACTGGTGAAAGTTGAACCTGGGAATGAAGAGTGTAGGGGTATTAACTGGTTTTGAGTTCAACTTTAGTTGGTTTGATTTATACACTGTTTTGTTAATGTACTCACTGATTTCCTCCTCTCTATTTTCCTGTCACTCACTGTTTTCCCCATGTTTCAGTGACACACTCTTACACACAGGTTTCATTGGACACACACACACACAGTCACTCACACACACATGCTTACTCTCTCTCACCCTCTTTTTCATACTCACAACCTCCCCACATATCCTATTGTACATGCATATTATGTAATGTAAATATATATGTAATGTAGTTTGTGTGCCCTTATATAGCTAATGTAGGTATTTTCTCAATAAGTTATAGGCTATGTATTGTGTGTATGCACTATATATATATAGGTATTGCATGTATATGTGTATAGATATTTTCTCTTGTAGATATGTGGTTATGTCATATATGTAGGCATATGGATACACTAGCCTATATGTATATAGGGATATCCATATACTTTCATATGTGATATGGTATAGGTACATATGTGCTTATGGCCTATGGTGTGTCTATTAGACTAGTGGGCCTAGAATTGACTTGTGTAGTTTAGTTAGACCTAGAAATGACTTGTTAGACCTAGTTAGACTAGTTTAACTTCTAGAGTTGACCAGAGTTGACCAAGAGTTGACTTTGGTCTAGATTGACCTAGATTCATGTAGAATGTATTGATTTGCATCTTATTATCATTGTAGACTCATAGTGACTTGCACTGTTCTATAGGAGACAGACACCACTCCTCGGACAGTACTTTTCAGTTGGACACTCAGATACCAGGCGAGTACATTCTCTGATCATTTCATATCATGTTTAGGATTATAATTCCTGCTTTAGACTATCTTACTTGATGCTGACACGTTGGTAACACGGATTGGTACTATATGGATCCCTTCATGAGATGTTATCCCTCTCGGAAGCATCAGATACTTTTGTTATGTGTATTTCACTTACATCATATATCATATGCTTCTATTATCATGAATCTTCATTATCAGCTAGTGACTCATGTACTCACATGATCACCGAGCCTTCACGAATCAATTCATGAATCACCCTTTATGGGAAATGTAGTATAATCATGAATCTTAACATAACTAGAATGGATCCTTGTGTATTGATTGGGGATGGGGGAGTATAAGTGAACATGTGAATAAATCCAAGTAGTGTAATCATGAATCAATTTCCAGTAGTGTAATCATGAATCAGTCCTAAGCCATTCACATGTTTATGCAGTACTCTGAATCACTAGCACTGTCTCTCTTCATATATCATAGATATTTACTTACAGTCTCTCTTTTATATTATGCTATTTCTTCAGATCCTGTACTTTATTCTCTAGCATGATTATATTTTCTTTTCTGCTATGACTTGTTGAGATGTTTTGTACTCGCTCCGTCCTGACTGGACCTGTTGAAATATTACAGAGGATGAGGACGAGGCTGGTTGTCCTACCTATTACGGTGCTACTTTAGATGAGTGCTTGGACCTGGACCAGCAGCAGGCCCCACTAGCTGTGGATGACTCACCCTTAGACTAGGATGCTTTTTATTTCAGTATTTCATGGATGATTGTACTTATTGATACTTGGGATTTGGGATTTGTATTATCTTAGACACTTAGACTTTCTGATGTACTTGGGATGTTTCCTTTCATTTCAGCAGTTTCATTTTCTATCTATCAGCTATGCTATCAACTGTTTTTCCTTGAGTTTTATATCATATCGTGCTTCTTCTTCCTTAGTTGTGATTGAGTCTACTTTATCATGTCACCCCAATCGGGGAGTATAAACTGTTAAGCTTTATATTGTTAGATGTTGTGACCTAGGACAGCATTCTACCGCCGACACTGCAGCGTAGGCTGGACGTACCCACGTCTCGTGCCCTTACTATAGGATGCAGGTCGTGACACGTTTTTAGTGGTGGCCCATGCAGGTCTAGACTAGAAGTGTGGTGGTACTCGAATTAGAGTACCACTACAGCCTGCAGTAGGATATAGGACAATAATTTCTTTTGGTACTCAATCACATTAGGAAAATTTCTTTATTGCCATCTAAATTCTTATTGTCAGCTGATCCCTTGAATTATAATTGTCCGCCTTTGTTATTTCGCTTCTTTCTCAGAAATTGATACTCTTGTTTGCCTATCTTCAGGATGGTAGAGACTCGATCACAGCGTACCATTCATGAGGATGCTATGGAGGAGACTGCTACCTCCCATCCAGTACAGCAGGGCCAGGGAACTGCAGCTCCTGCCACCTTCGCTAGTATTAAGGCCCCGGCAGCAGCAGTAGGGGGTATGCTTCCACCGGCGGGGAGGCAGGACCCAATTCTCCCAGAGGATCCTTACCAGCAGCCACCTCCAGGGACAGTAGACGCAGTACAGCTGCTAGCCTTCTTCAGGCAGTACATGGAGGGTCAGCAGACCCAGCAGCAGAGGCAGACGGCAGAGCTCACTCGAGGCATTGAGCTGGCAGTGACAGCAGTGGAGAGGGTCATAGCTCAGCCAGCGGCAGCCCCGTAGCCGCACCAGCCGCGGAAGAAGGGCATCCAAGACTTCCAGAAGATGCACCCGAGAGATTTCCGAGGGACAGAGGGGATCCTGTATGCCGATGAGTGGATCGAGCATATGGAGGAGATCTTCAGGCTGGCTGAGATTCCGACGAGGCTCCAGATAGAGGCAGCGGCCAGCATGATGCAGGATCTGGCCCGGACATGGTACCAGACCGACCCGAGGGTCGGCACAGCAGGACAGACTTGGGCAGCATTCAAGAAGCTGTTCAAGGAGAAGTTCTTTCCAGACGCAGCACTGGGAGCCCTCGAGACCCAGTTCGAGGCCCTGGTCCAGGGAAGCCAGTCCGTAGAGGAGTACGCAGGAGAGTTCTGTCGCTTGAGCAAATTTATGGATGACTTATTCGAGACGACGAAGGCCCGGAGTTCCGGAAGGGCTTGGTAAAGGAGGTCAAGTCCTACACCAAGAACGCCCGCAGTGCTACATTTGAGGAGATCCTGGTGGAAGCACTAGCTGCAGAGGATGATCTTGAGCTTAGGCTCAAGAGGGGGCGAGACTCCCAGGGAGGCAGCAGTAGCGGAGGACCGGCCAAGAGGCCGCACTTTCAGCAGCAGCAGCACCAGCAGCAGAGGTTCCAGCCGTAGCAGTTTCAGCAGCCGAGGCATCAGCCAGTGCAGCATCAGCAATAGAGGATGCAGCAGCAGGCACGGAGGCAGCAGGCCACCCCCTGTACTTATTGCAAGAAGCCAGGACACGGGTGGAACGAGTGTAGGAAGAGGCTAGGCAGGTGCCTACTCTGTGGGGCAGCAGACCATCAGCTTAGGGAGTGCCCTATGTTCTCGGGACGAGGAGGAGCAGGAGCTGGAGCCAAGGCTCTAGGGGGACCGCAGAAGGGACCGTTGCCGACTCAGCAGCAGCGGTTTGTGCAGCACCAGCAGCAGGCCAGGGGAGGCCAGCAGGGGCGAGCTTTCGCCATGGCAGCTGAGGATGTAGAGGCGATAGGAGAGCTGATCGCAGGTTCGGTTCATCTCGACTCCTGTCCAGCTTTTGTATTATTCGATTCCGGTGCTTCGTATAGCTTCATATCTGTATCTTTTACGATTAGACACGGTATCATAGCTGAATCGTTGCCTAGGACTTACAAGATCATGACCGGGGGTGGCATTATCCTCGTACGTGATGTTTATAAGGGTCGAAGAGTTATTTTGGGAGGCCGTGAGTTGGAGGTGAGCCTGCTCGTAATGCCATTGCCGAACTACGATATAGTACTAGGCATGGATTGGTTGAGCAGGCACCATGCCAGCATTGATTGCAGAGGGGGTAGAGTTCTCTTCAGAGCATCGGGGGAGCCAGAGTTCGAGTACACCAGACGTCAGGCAGAGCAGAGCAGCGGAGTCTTCTGTGGAGTCTCGGTCGAGGAGCAGGCGATTCCACACCCCTTGATAGCAGAGTATATGGATGTTTTCCCAGAGGAGTTGCCGGGATTGCCACCAGACAGAGACATAGAGTTCTCGATAGACTTGGTTCCAGGAGCGGAACCCATCTCTCAGCATGTCTATCGGGTGAACAACAGCGAGCTGGCGGAGCTGAAGAAGCAAGTAGATGAGTTGCAGGACAAGGGCTTCATCCGCTCGAGTTCCTCGCCATGGGGTGCACCAGTGTTGTTCGTGCCGAAGAAGGATGGGTCAGTACGCATGTGTATTGACTATAGGGCACTCAACAACCTCACGGTCAAGAACAAATACCCACTGCCGCGGATCGACGATCTATTTGACCAGTTGAGCGGAGCTCGGGTATTTTCCAAGATTGATCTGAGGTCGGGATATCACCAGGTGAAGGTGAAGGGGGATGATATTCCCAAGACCGCTTTCAGGATGCGGTACGGACAGTTTGAGTTTTTGGTTATGCCGTTTGGGCTAACCAATGCACCAGCAGTGTTTATGAACCTTATGAACAAGGTGTTCCACCAGTATCTGGATCAGTTTGTGGTGGTGTTCATAGACGATATCTTGATATATTCCAAGACTGAGGAGGAGCACGAGGAGCATCTGCGGATAGTGCTGGAGATTCTCAGGAAGGAGCAGCTTTATGGAAAACTATCCAAGTGTGAGTTTTTCTTGGACCGGGTGGACTTTTTGGGGCACGTTGTGACTGGAGATGGTATCTCAGTTGACCCTAAGAAGATTGTAACAGTTGAGGCATGGGCAGCGCCGACTTCAGTTGCAGAGATCAGGAGTTTCCTGGGGCTGGCAGGATATTATCGGAGATTTATGCAGGATTTCTCCCGAGTTGCAGAGCCGTTGACACGGTTGACCCGAAAGGATGCTGAGTATTTTGGTCAGAGGAGTGTCAGGCAGCTTTTGATGAGTTGAAGAAGCGGCTGACGACAGCTCCGATTCTTACATTGCCTTCAGGATCGGGTGGTTTTACTATTTATAGTGATGCTTCAGGGAAGGGGCTGGGTTGTGTGTTGCAGCAGCACGGGAAGGTGATTGCCTATGCTTCCAGGCAATTGCGTCCCCATGAGAAGAACTACCCTACCCACGACCTGGAGCTGGCTGAGTGATATTTGCTCTGAATCTGTGAAAGCATTATCTGTATGGTGAGAGGGTGGAGATCTTTACAGATCACAAGAGCTTAAAGTATGTGTTCACTCAGAAGGAGTTGAACATGAGGCAGCGCAGATGGTTGGAGTTGATGAAGGACTTCGACATTGCACTGCAGTATCATCCAGGGAAGGCCAACGTGGTTGCCGATGCCTTGAGTAGGTATCCGACAGCCATGTGTTTGACCATGGATCGACATTTGCTTGCCGACTTGGAGAGCCTTGGGATTGAGGTGATCGTGCCTGGAGTGCAGATGCAGCTATGGGGGATGCAGATTCAGTCAGATTTGATAGACAAGATCAAGGCGGCCCAGTTCGAGGATGTGGCTTTTCAGAGTATCAGAGAGCAGATCAGTATAGGAGTGGGGGATCCTGAGTTCTCACTTGCAGAGGATGGTGCCTTGAGGCACGGTGCCAGGTTATGTGTGCCTAGTGGGGAGCTCAGAGAGCAGGTTATGCAGGAGGCCCGCAGATCTCAGTACTCTATACACCCGGGTGCCAATAAGATGTACCGAGATCTGCGGGAGCATGTTTGGTGGTCAGGAATGAAGCGGGAGGTGTCCCACTTCATAGCTAGGTGCTTGGTCTGTCAGCAGGTCAAGGCAGAGAGACAGAGGCCCGGTGGATTATTGCAGCCGCTGCCCATTCCCGAGTGGAAATGGGAGCATATCACGATGGACTTCATTTCAGGATTGTCGCGTACTCCAGGAGGGAAAGACGCGATTTGGGTCATCGTTGACAGGTTGAGCAAATCGGCCCACTTCATGCCATTCAAGGTGGGTACGTCTACAGAAAGGCTGGCGGAGATGTATATGCGGCAGATAGTCAGGATTCACGGAGTTCCGGTCAGTATCGTCTCAGATCGGGATAGCCGTTTTACTTTCCATTTCTGGAGGAGTCTGCAGACCAGCTTGGGCACTCAGCTCAAGTTTAGTACTGTATACCACCCCCAGACGGACGGACAGTCGGAGCGGACTATTCAGACCCTTGAGGATATGCTGCGGACGTGCGTCCTAGACTTTGGAGGTTCCTGGGAGGATTATCTTCATCTGGTGGAGTTTGCCTACAACAATAGTTTCCAGGCCAGTATTGAGATGTCACCTTTCGAGGCTCTGTATGGGCGTAGGTGCCGTACACCCTTATCCTGGGATGATGTTGGTGAGCGAGCTTTGCTGGGGCCAGAGATGATTGTGGATGCGGCCGAGAAGGTAAAGCTCATCAGGGACAGACTTCGCGTGGCGCAGGACAGACATCGGCACTGGACCGATAGCTACCGGAGACCCTTGGAGTTTGAGGTATAGATTAGAGTAGGATTAGATTTAGGTTTGTCTGTTTGTGATTTTTGATCATGTTGTTTATTATAATTAATTGAGACCTTGCTTGTGATTAGGTCGGAGACCAGGTTTTCTTGAGGATATCTCCGACTCGTGGTACGATACGTTTTAGTGGAGGCGGGAAGCTTAGCCCGCGCTTCATCGGCCCTTTCGTTATCAGCGGGAGAGTCGGTGACGTGGCTTACAGGCTAGACTTGCCGCCTACACTTGTGGGGGTCCACAACGTATTCCATGTATCACAGTTGAGACGGTACGTGGCTGACCCTAGCCACGTGCTCGATCATTCGGAGATTGAGGTGGGTCCTTGTCTCAGCTATCCAGAGCAGCCTGTGGAGGTTCTGGATCGACGGGAGAAGGTTCTGAGGAACCAGGTGATACCCTTGGTACGCGTCGCAAGGAGGCATCATTCTCCAGGAGAGTCGACCTGGGAGCGGGAGGATGAGATGCGCGAGCGCTACCCTTATCTTTTTGGACCTTGAGGTATACTTTTCTATCCTTCTCAGCAGTTTAGTTTCGCCTTTAATTTCGAGGACGAAATTATTTTAAGGAGGGTAGATTTGTCTCTACCACTTTTCTAGCTTGGGGGTATTTTGGTCATTTTTGAAATTTTGAGAAATTTTTAGAATTATTATTTAATAATTGGACTTATTATAATTAATATGATTTTTGGTGATTTTTAGGAGAATTGATTTTGGGCCTATAGTGGACTTTGACTTGTGTTGACTAGAAGACTAACCTAGTGACTAATCTAGGTTATGCCCACTTAGTTAAGTTAAGTAACCTTGGTTTGACATAATTTAATGAGGTTTAAGTCATTGGAACTAGGTAGGGGTGATTTGGAGTTGTGTAGGCTAATATGGCTTATGACTTCATAAGTCATGATCAAAGACTTAGGCTTAATAGCCCATAGGCCCACACCATGAACCAACCCTAACCCTAATCAGCCCATGGCAGTCCCTAAAGACCTATCACATCCTATTTAATGCCTCCCAAAGTTAGGGCTAGCCTCTTCCTTAGGAATTTATTGCAAGAGAAGAAAGAGGTGAGCTCCCATCTTTAGAAATTTATAATAAATCCATTTTTATTCCTTTTTAACCCAAACAAATTGCATTTGGTTCTAAATTCTTCCTACTTTCTGTTGGCTATAAGTATTCTCAGATTTGGGAAGATTTGGAGGAGTTTCACCATTGGGAAGAACCTTACTCTTTGAGCTTTTTGGGAGGGTTTGATACATAGAGGTAACTCTCCATTTCCACCATGAAATTCTGGTTTAAGTGTATGAATAGGGAGCCCTAAACCTAACCTAACTATAGGAATAGGAAACCCTAGGTTTTCGTGTCCTTTCGTGTCCAAACAGGACACGTATCTGTGCACTGTTGAATGTATTTGTGTAAATGCCACAGAGAACTTTTTGTGTTAATTTTCGAATTGTATTTAAATGGAAATTTGTATTGTGATGTCGCTTAACCATTTCTGTAGCTCTGAGCTAATTTCGTGCTTGTGTCGTGTCGCTAGGACACTCGTGCACGCGCACTTGGACACGCGCGCGCGTGGGAACAGTGATCCCCTGCATCTCGGGGTCTATTCTGGACAAGACACGAATTGTCTCAACACGAAATTTTGGAAGATTGTTGGGGCATGTTCTGTCATCCCTCTCCCCAAATTTTGTGTCAATTCGTGGTCGAGTTTGGAAGGAATTCGACGTGCACTGGGATTGCACAGTTCTGTGCACTGTCATATTTAGCCACTGATACGCAGTTATAGTTCAGGACACGACATGTTTTGACACAATACAGACACTTGGACACAAAGACCTATACCTAGTCTAGTTGGGGACACGACCACGAGACACGAAGTGTCCTGTGTCGAGTGCACGACACGCGTGCACTTGTGCACGAGGCAGTGCACTGCTATGCAGTGTCTGTGCACTATTTTGGGTTTTCTTGCGTGGACACGCCGTGTCCGGCTATGGTGGGCACGAGACACTTACAATGGCACGTATACACTATATATTTTTATTACCAACCAGTAACTTTGCAGTTTAATTAACTTCGAATCACATTTTCCCATTAACCCAATTTTTCTGAAACATATGTATTCTCTGTTTCCAGATTTTTTTTAAAATATGAACTTTGACATCCAATTAACCTATTTTTATACTATTAATTGTAGGGTTTAAGACCTGAATGAAGTTTACCTACATGTTTACTAATGGTGTGTCAATTTTGAACTGATTTTATGGTTTATTGGCTTTGTTTTGGGTGTGGGGTTGACTCAAAATCTGAGTCCTTAGTTGAGGACTGTTTTGATAGTCCTATTTCAACTGAACCTATTATTTTTCCTGCATTGAACCTTTGTAAATAACTGAGTTTTAGTGGCTGTGTTAAACCTGAGGTTGTTTGAACTGAAACTGGTGAAAGTTGAACCTGGGAATGAAGAGTGTAGGGCTATTAACTGGTTTTGAGTTCAATGTTAGTTGGTTTGATTTATACACTATTTTGTTAATGTACTCACTGATTTCCTCCTCTCTCTTTTCCTGTCACTCACTATTTTCCCCATGTTTCAGTGACACACTCTTACACACAGGTTTCATTGGACACACACACACACACAGTCACTCACACACACATGCTTGCTCTCTCTCACCCTCTTTTTCACACTCACAACCTCCCCACATATCCTATTGTACATGCATATTATGTAATAAAAATATATATGTAATGTAGTTTGTGTGCCCTTATATAGCTAATGTAGGTATTTTCCCAATAAGTTATAGGCTATGTATTGTGTGTATGCACTATATATATATAGGTATTGCATGTATATGTGTATAGATATTTTCTCTTGTAGATATGTGGTTATGTCATATATGTAGGCATATGGATACACTAGCCTATATGTATATAGGGATATCCATATACTTTCATATGTGATATGGTATAGGTACATATGTGCTTATGGCCTATGGTGTGTCTATTAGACTAGTGGGCCTAGAATTGACTTGTGTAGTTTAGTTAGACCTAAAAATGACTTGTTAGACCTAGTTAGACTAGTTTGACTTCTAGAGTTGACCAGAGTTGACCAAGAGTTGACTTTGGTCTAGATTGACCTAGATTCATGTAGAATGCATTGATTTGCATCTTATTATCATTGTAGACTCATAGTGACTTGCACTGTTCTATAGGAGACAGACGTCACTCCTCGGACAGTACTTTTCAGTTGGACACTCAGATACTAGGCGAGTACATTCTCTGATCATTTCATATCATGTTCAGGATTATAATTCCTGCTTTAGACTATCTTACTTGATGGTGACACGTTGGTAACACGGATTGGTACTATATGGATCCCTTTATGAGATGTTATCCCTCTCGGGAGCATCAGATACTTTTGTCATGTGTGTTTCACTTACATCATGTATCATATGCTTTTATTATCATGAATCTTCGTTATCAGCTAGTGACTCATGTACTCACATGATCACCGAGCCTTCACGAATCAATTCATGAATCACCCTTTATGGGCAATGTAGTATAATCATGAATTTTAACGTAACTTGAATGGATCGTTGTGTATTGATTGGGGATGGGGGAGTATAAGTGAACATGTGAATAAATCCAAGTAGTGTAATCATGAATCAATTTCCAGTAGTGTAATCATGAATCAGTCCTAAGCCATTCACATGTTTATGCAGTACTCTGATTCACTAGCACTATCTCTCTTCATATATCATAGATATTTACTTACAGTCTCTCTTTTACATTATGCTATTTCTTCAGATCCTGTACTTTGTTCTCTTGCATGATTATATTTCCTTTTCTACTATGACTTGTTGAGATGTTTTGTACTCGCTCCGTCCTGACTGGACCTGTTGAAATATTACAGAGGATGAGGACGAGGCTGGCTGTCCTACCTATTACGGTGCTACTTTAGATGAGTGCTGGGACCTGGACTAGCAGCAGGCCCCACTAGCTGTGGATGACTCACCCTTAGACTATGATGCTTTTTGTTTCAGTATTTCATGGATGATTGTACTTATTGATACTTGGGATTTGGGATTTGTATTATCTTAGACACTTAGACTTTCTGATGTACTTGGGATGTTTCCTTTCATTTCAGCAGTTTCATTTTCTATCTATCAGCTATGCTATCAAATGTTTTTCCTTGAGTTTTATATCATATCGTGCTTCTTCTTCCTTAGTTGTGATTGAGTCTACTTTATCATGTCACCCCAATCGGGGAGTATAAACTGTTAAGCTTTATATTGTTAGATGTTGTGACCTAGGACAACGTTCTACTGCCGATACTGCGGCGTAGGCTGGACGTACCCACGTCTCGTGTCCTTACTCTAGGGTGCGGGTCGTGACAAGACCAGCTGTTACCTTCCAACAAATTCCATCTGCAAGACCTAGACGAGTCAACCTTCATATAGACATATCATGTCCCACTAAAATACGTCCCCTCGTACTCTATTTTCATGATACGATTTTTGAGTAAAAATGGCTAATTATAAACCTTACCGTAATACCGACGAAGCTTTCGGCTTCAATTTGAGAACTAAACTCAACTCAAAACTTTCGACCCGATATATGGTTGTGATCAACTCGAAGCCCACTATGAATCTGCTCTAGTGTGCTACTCAATTGAGACCTTGTGTGTCACTTATACACAAAAGTCATGGGAGGTATATTTTTGACTTATGGCACTTATCTAACCAATCCGATTCGGAACTAGCCCAACCTCTCGAGTTAGACTTGTTCTAGGCTACCATAGCCAAGTAGATATGGTATAAGTTGATCTTACGAGATTTTGCCCCACCAATACAGCTTAACTCCGAGATGGATTCATTGAACATGATACCCCTCTCGAAAGGCTCTTAACGACGTTTATCACGGATAGCCAACTTCTATAAGTTGGGTAGAGCAATGAACAAAGAACACTTATCCTATAGAAATTAAGCCAATAGGGTTCCTTATACAACTACCCTTATTTGATCAAAAACCGAGGTATGACTTTCATGTATTAGCACCTTAAAATTTGGCATTGCATTTGACTCCCCTACCGTAGTTTTAATTTCGAGGACGAATTTTTATAAGTTGGGTGGGATGTAAACCCCCAAAATTTTTAATAATTTTTTGCGATTTATTGTTATTTTTAAATTTCTTTATTCATAAAACATTTTGAATTATTTTGGTTATTTATCTATAAAAATGGTCCTAGTCATGCCTAAATTTGTTATGCACACTGACCATACAGTATGGCACGGCTCGGACAGTCAAGTGCCTTGACTAGCCTACTAGCTGTAGGTACCACTAGTTTTATTTTATTTGAGTATTTGGTTGTTAAAAATTATTTAATCGTATTATGGCATCTGGTTCTATTTTAATATTCATCTATTATTTATATTTTTGGAGATTTAAAATTATTTTAGTGAGAAAATATACTAGAAGTAATATGTGCCCTCCCTAATTATGATAACCCTGTTAATGAGTTGATCCTCTCAATTTGTATAAAAACATATTTTATTATCATTTATCAATATGGTTATTACCATTTCTTATTAGCAATATTATCATTATTACCATTTTGATGATTATTATTATTGTTATTGTTATTATTATTTTATTATTATCAAATTGTACAGTTTTTATTTACAAATATTGTGTCATATATCTTTATGAATATTTAGAATAAAATTTATATGTTTAAAGTTTTATAAGTATATATATATATAATATGTGTGTGTGTGTGTGTTAAAAAAAAATTTGTGTGTGTGTGTGTGTGTGTGTGTGTGTGTGTGTGTGTGTGGAAAACGAAAAAAACAAGATGCTACTGTAGCGCAGCTACAGTAACAATCTACTATCTTTTGATACATTATTTATTGGACTCTTATTTCTTCTGTGTTGAGCTGTGATGAGATTAGATATTATTATTCTGGTCTGTGATTATTTTTTATATATAGCTTATGTACGTATACGGGGATTCCATATATATTGAAGTATTCTTCGTATATGTGCAGCTGACATGTCTACGTTCTTGGTCCTACGTATTTTGGGACTGGGGCGTTACACCCACACACTCGGTCTGTGTTCATGCCGATGGCAATGAGGAAGACAACAACGAAGCTCTCAGACGTATCAAAGTCCTCGAGACAAAGTTAGATACGCTGATGGACACCATAAAGACCCTATCCTCGGTCATAATCGACCTCAAGAGTAGCATGGCCTCTGCTGCCTCCACACTTATGCGTGATCCGCCAACCAATGACGAATCCAGCATGTTGCCTACTGCCACTAAGGAAGGACCATCATCGTCTACTCCATTGGCTATAGGCTCTGCAATGCCGGCTGAGATACAGAAGGCCATCAAGGAGCTGTATGCTCGTCATGATGCCAAGGAGGAGCAAACAACGCTCCGAAATATGGGGATCCGACAGCCATACCCTGCCGAGTGGGACAACGTCGTCTATCCTCCCAAATACAATCTACATACGCTTACACCTTATGAAGAGAAAGGGTCTCCTCGATAATACTTGAGTTAATTTACCTCTGTAACAGGGCACCTGCCAAAGGATGACGCCCTCATGTCCAATATATTCATAGGAGCCCTGCAGGAGGTAGCCTATGAGTGGTTTTCCGTCTTCCGGACGACTGCATCTCGTCATTTGAAGACCTGAAGACTCAGTTCGTGGACTGATTCTATGAAGGAGATATGAATATGACCATGTCGACCCTCATAGGAATTGTCCAACGGGAGAAAGAGCCTGTCCGCACAAACATCGAGCGCTTCTACCAGGCAGCCCTCTGATTACCACCCGACATTCCCGAGCCCATGCTTATGGACTTCTGCCGCAAGAACATGTTGCCCGTAATAAAATTGTGGCGCAGTGCTCCCTACACGGAGTGGACGCCTTTTATTACAGAGACGAATGCCGCACAAAGGAAAGCTCAAGACGCGCAGCTTCTAGGGCTACACTTTACTGTGCCCGAAGACAAGGGGAGACGCTCATCCAGCAACAACCCTAAAGATGAAAAAGGCAAGCAAGCCATGACCGTCAACATCTCCAAAGGTTCAGCAGATGTGAACCCCAAATCTGTGGTTGCGCAGAGGCCGAGGGAGACTTACTCCTTCAATGACGAGGATATGCTGGAGCTCTTCGAAATGCTTACAAAGAGTGGTAAACTTTCCATCCCAGCAACCAGGCATCCTGATGAAGTAGAAAAGGTGGACCATCCCAAGTACTGCCGTTATCACCGGTACGTCCATCACTCAACACAGGACTGCTATGTGTTGAAAGGACAATCCAGCGCCTTATTAACGATAACGTCATATCGTTGCATTACAAAGAGGAGACTATCACGGCCGACATGGTTACTCTTCAGTCTGAGAGTAGTCCAGCCGCAGAGGTACAGCGTGACATCATTTATGTCCCCGATGTGGCAGTAAAAGTGGTCAATCTTCTAACAACATCGGGTTACGAGCAAGAGGACACCCTGTACTCTGATGACAGAGCCGTTCGGGGCTTCGAGGAAACGCTATCCGCCAACATGGTCTCTCTAAACCCTCAGTCAAGGACGAAGACCAAGCGTTCGAGTACTTCAAAAATAAACCATAGGTACAGCGCTTAGGATCCCAATAGGAGTTGTGTTTCTATCAGTACGAACCTCCTATGGAAGATGAAGTCATCCAGGTCAAATTAGGAGATGAGGCCTCACCTAAGCCCATCTTTATCATCAAAAGTCTAACAGAAGATGACAGGTAGTCCCTGATACAGCTCATCCGTGAGTATATCGACGTCTTTGCCTGGAGCTACGAAGATATGCTAGGGCTAAACCCGTAAGTGGCCATGCACCGCCTCAATATCCTTCCCTATGTTCAACCGGTTAAGCAGTAAAGGCGTCGGTTCTACCCAAACATTATGGATGCTATTAAGAAGGAGGTCGACAAACTCATCGAGAGCGGCTTAATCCTCGAAGAGCAGCACCTAGATTGGGTCGTAAATGTCGTCCCTGTCACTAAGAAGAACGGAATGATATGAATTTGCATATACTTCAGAGACCTTAATTCGGCCTGTCCTAAAGATGAGTTCCCTCATTCGATCATCGACGTGATAATTGACAATGTTTGCAAAGAACAAAATGTTTTATTACAAATAAAGAAAAAAAGTACAGGAGTACAATTGATTTATGGGGAAGTACAACTATAGGAATCTGATCAGAAGACGATCATTTTATCCCTTGGGCGATGTGGTATCGAAGACACGAGCCTCTGGAGAATGCAGCAGCACTTTAGCATGAGATTATGATCACACTTGATGCCTTGTAATTGATTTAAAACCCTATTTATAGAGCTCTTGAAAAAATTGTTTAGTAGTTATTCTGGATTGCACGTGCTTCAGATTGTGCGCCCCTTGTTCACTCGTGCAAACGGTTGTACTAACTGCTATTGTCGTATGGCATCGTTTGATTGAGATACGCGTGGTCGTGGGCAGTATAGTGGTCATGTTCTGCGAAGTTAGTGGCTTGCGGACCACGTCACTCTGTCTTGAACACCATTTGAACACTTTGTGCGTGCTTCATCAAGTTGTGCGAGGGCGCAATGCAACAACCTGCACGAGCGGTTTGTACCAACTGCCGTAGACGCGTGAAATCGTTTGATTGAGATGTACATAGTCATGGGTAGTGTAGTGACCACGCTCTGCGAAGTTGATGGCTTGCGTGCCACGTCTCCCTGTTTAAAAATAAGAGTTGATCAAGTGGCACCAATTTGTCAGGCTGCACATAGCCACAACTTAACATCTAGCGCCTTTGACTAGGTCTTCTATGCTGTACTGAATAATTCTTGCGCCATTCAGTGACTTGTGCGAACCAGCTGTCAGCATTAATTACATGCTGACAAAGTCTTTTCGAGCGCCGTATTACGCGGGATTCTAAGGGATTTTCCTTAATCTCCGTGTTGTCAGTTGTCAGATAATGATAATGTCGTTACAGCTTCTCGAGGAAGTGCGCCACGTGGCTCTCGCGTAACCTGACTCCAGCATAACCTGTCGTTGGCACAATCTGAAGCTGCGCAACTTGTTTGTTCGATAAAATATAATATTTTGGTGCCACCGATGATCGAATGTTTTAATGGATGGCACATCCTAATTTTTAGGCTCTACAAGACCCCCTTCAAAGTTTTCAAAACTTGAAAATACTTCAGAGTTTTGAAAAACATTGAATTATGCTAGTTTTGTTTGGATTGCGCCAGTCAATGCTCAACCGTCATAATAAATATTCTTTCAAAAACATTCGATCTCCTCTTCGTCTTCCCGGGTTGCATTGGTGATGTTCGATTTCCTATGGGGAATATGAAGCATTGGTGGGTTATAAATATAAAGGGAGAGGTCTTTGTACTCATCCCTCACTTTTGTACTTCCATGGCACCTAAGAAGAAGGAGATGGCAACCGGCGTTAATGTCAAAGTGAAAGTTCAGGAGGCAAAGCCTGACACTGCGCCTATGGTCCTGTCCGAGGCTGACCGATCGCTATGAGCCAATAATTTCTTAGAATGCTTTGGACTGACCCCAACAATCTTTGATCATCTGAACAGTGGTCCTTCGTCCTCTTCTGAAGAGCATACAGAAAGATTTCTTCGTCTGATGTGTCGTTCAGGGATTCATGACATGCGCGAGTTAGGCGCTTCTCTTTGCCAAGCTGGTGAAGAAGACGAGAAAAAGTAATGGTTTCTATAGGGGCGTCGCCTTTTCTTTTATCTTTTGCGTGACATATTTTGTAGGGGCCTGTTTTCCCCTGTGTAATAAATGAAAATTTTATTTCTGGTGCCCTTCTGTAAATCTTTTCGTGTGATCTGTTTAGTGGCACGTACCAAAGCACTATTTTGACCAACTCAAATGTTTATTTTTTTTCAAAGAACACGTGGCAGTTTTCGTGTGGTTTGAACACCTTTTGTTCTGGTCCTTCCCGAGATAGGCTCCTAGAATGATGCGCCCGTTCATATCTTCTAAACTCTTTAAATCGTTGATAGGAAAATTCAAAAAGAAATGTCCATGAACTTTTTCTTTTCATTTATTCTTTCTATTGATGGCGATGGTCTTTCGCAGAATCCCCTTGGTGGCCAAGAGCTCAACGTTCGTGAGCCTTTCTGCGCTACCAAAATTCGATGTTGTTCTTCTGCACACCACGTCTTCAGATGTTGGTTTGCCGTGCTTTACGTCATCGACGATCATCCACAAAAAATAGTTGATTTTGATGGTAAGTTCCAACAAAAAACTAATGGTTTCTATACATGAGCACCATTCATGATTTATTGTTTAATTTGTGCCATGTTTTACTGAGACTATTTTGAAGACAGGCGCTGACTTGTAGAAATGAGGCGCATGTTGTAGACGTGCGCCTGAAATCCTAAGAAGAGGCGCGCACTGCAATCCAATGTCTGACTTCGGTCAGAGGTGCATGTTGTAAACGTATGTCTGAAATTCTGATAAGAGGTGCGCACTACAATCTAGTGCCTGACTTCGGTTAGAGGCGCATATTTTATCATACGCGCCTATAGGCTGACTCTAATGATGTGTGCCTAAAATCCTATGAAAAGGCGCGCACTGCAATCTAGTGCCTGACTTCGGTCAGAGGCGCATGTTTTATCATAGGCATCTATAGGCTGACTCTGATGATGTGCGCCTGTTGATCAAAGGCACACAGTTTGATAGATTTTGTTAACTTTTCTTTTTTTTGTTGATATTTGCAGAAGTCTGGTTGGCAAGCTTCTTCAGAACTGGCATCGACGACTTGGATGCTGTGGGGGGCATTCTTCTGACACTCACATCAGACAGCTCATGTGATTCTGACACTCAAATCAGACAGCTTAGGACTCTCCATGTTCCAGAAAGGTCTTCCTCAGATAGTAGGAAGGGCCTTTATACATGAGAGTTGGACGGTAGAGAGACAAAATTAGGAATCGTATCACGAGGGTGATCTCATTCCTAATCCTCATGACGGGTCATCTCTTCTCCACCAGTTGTATTGACGGCAACTTATCTTTGAGCTGCTGTACTATGGGGTTCTCCTCTCGTCTTTCTGAGAAAGAAGACCAGAGTTGATTCCGTTGCCTTGCTCGCTGCTTCAGGGCGAGACGAAAAGAAACTGGCTTCAACAAGAAGATCCAAAGATGTAATAGACCTTCATTTATTAGATTTGGAATAAAAATCCGAGATGTAATAGATTTCCATCAAGATGTATCTATGTTTTTAAAGAAGGAATAAAGAATGATTTTCTCTTCTTTATGATTTGATTTTGATGTGATGATATAGAAAATAGAATCTAGAGGTAATGTGGATGTGAATTTACTTTTCTATAAATGATCTTTAAGTCTGCTGGGACATTTATGGACAAAATATTGTCTCTAAAAAAAGACAATATCTGTGATAATACAGATTTATCATAAAGAAAAGATATCTTTCAAAACAATTGGGTTTCAAAAGACAGAATTGGTGATTTGGATAAGCTCCATGGGGGGATTTTAAGTATTTATTATCTTTTGACTTATTTACGAAAGAGTAAATAAATGATAATAAATAAAATAGAGATGAAAAGACTGATGAATTGGCATGCCTTTTCAAGGAAAGGTTGCTTTGATTCTCGAAATAAGTAGTGAATGAAGATCTTCTCACAAGATGAACGAACATGCCTTTTCGAGGGAAGGTTGCCTCGATTCCTGAGACAGAATGTTTCGCTTCCTTTAAATAGTGTGGAACTTTTCTTAAGACATCATTAACTCCTTTTCTTTCCTTCACAAATGTCTTCAGAAGAAATGGCTAAGGAGACGAGCGTTATCCCAAAGATTAAAGTCGACTTTGACACTCCTTTTGACGATCCTCTGCCGCCTACTCAGCTAAAAATCGAAGAAATCTCGGCTGTCACTGGACAAAAGCAAGAGGACATTCTCGCCAAGCTGGTGGAGCCTGGGAGTACTGCTGAGGAAGAAGCTATGAGGAAGGCTGCTTGTGAACTGCTGGTGTCATCAGATAATAATGTTTTCGAACTTCTTGCGAAATGCGTTTTCAATCAAGAGGGCTCTGGTCCTCGTTAAATTTATGTTTTTCCTTCTATTTTGAATTTATGGAAATAAAAAGAAATTTTATTTACATTCTGAGTCTCTGTGTTGATATTTCTTCTTTTTCTTCAAACATAATATTTCTTGAGAAATTTGCCATTAAAGGGCATCATGGCGACTCAACCATCCATACCAGTCAATTGATATGCTCCATTGGAAAAAACTTTGCTTACAACGTAGGGTCTGTTTGCCATGAAATACAAAAGAACAGAACAATTATCGGAGGACTGGACTTTTACTTCACAATACAAACTCGCTTGTACAAAGAAAGCCTAGGGACAAAAACCTAGGTACATCAATCTAAGTACAATTGTTTATTTTAGATTCTTGGGGGTGACGGTAGAGGTTCGGGAAAGCGACGGCAGCTCTGTCTTACTCCTTGGACGATCGGGTGCAGCCTTGGCTCTGTAGAAGAACTGCTTAGCGTTGATGAAGAAATGCTCTCTCTTCAGGCTCTATGGCTCTCTATGTCTCTCTCTGTATATCTCTCTCTGTCTCTGTGTATGTCTCTATGTGCGTCTCTCTCTATATCTCTGTTTGTGTCCCTATGCAAGGGAATGGCACCTTGCTATTTATAAGATTGGGGGCCTCATTAGGGTTTACAATGATTGTCCATTCTTGAAAGTCGGCGGCTAAGGATCATTGGATCTGGGCCGTTCATCGAGATTAGAGCAATAAATACGATTGCATCAAATCTCTTGTGGGTAATTAATGTTGATTGACATAAATCCTCCTGATTTGTTATGCCAACCTCGGATTTCTCAACACGTGTCATCAATTTGTTTGTTTTCCAATGATCTGATTTGATCCCAATATTTTATTGAGATTTGTTGAGGGATTTCGATCAATCTGATGCCACGTGCCCTACTATCATGCCACGCGTTGTAACTGCAAGCCACAGCAGAAATCTGAGCTGCAGGAAAGTTACTCCTCATTGGGCCGCATAAGGTTGGCCACGTGTCAAGGCTGCCTGAGAGTGGCCCTCTGACCATTTGGACCGCATGATAATGATTTGAGTCGCATGAATGTGGATGACCGCATGATGGGTGCGTTCTTCGTGAACCGCATGGAGATAGTCCTCGTGAGGCGCATGGGACTGATCTTCGTGAGCGGCATGGAGATAGTCCTCGTGAGCCGTATGGGCTGGTGTTAGTGAGCCGTATAGGGCTAGTCTTTGTGAGCCGTATAGGGCTGGTCTTCGTGAGCCGCATGGGATTAGTCTTCGTGAACCGCATGAAGATAGTCTTAGTGAACCGCATAAAGATAGTCTCAGTGAGCCGCATGGGGCTAGTCTTCATGAGCCGCATGGAGGAGCCTCCGCTTGGGCCGCATACGACTGTCCACGTGTCAAGGCTGCATGACAGTTTCTGAATCTCGGGGGATCGTGTCAGAGATTTTCTTCGCTTCCCTAGGAGTCCGTCATTATGAGGGAGTCATAATGATATCTTTGTGTCAGAACTGTCACCTTGTCAGAGCTGTCAGTCGTCAAAGCATTTAATACAGTAAAGGACAAAATGGAAGAGTTGTTTGCAGGCCACGTGGCTCCTCTCTGAGCCGCATAGAGCTTATTTGAGCCGCATGGATGTTTGGGCCGTATGGATACTTGAGCCGCATGAATTCTCTGAGCCGTATGGGGCTCTCTGGCCGCATAGATCCTTTTTTATTCTTTTCCATGCTTCTACAGGGTCCTTTCCACCTTTCTTCGAATTTGCCTTCGGTCATGTGAGTCATAGTCATAGGACGTTTGACGTTTAGAACTAGTTCTCTTTTTTGAAATGTTCTGACCTTGACATTACGGTTGAAGGCTTTTGATAGACGAGCTTGGTATAACTCAATATGTTGTTGAGCTAGGAGCCATTTTTCGTCAAGCGCTTCAAGCTCCTGAAGTCTCAGGCGATCATTATTTTCGGTTGTTAGTTCATTGGCAATGACAATCCTTAGGGAAGGGATCTGGATTTCCAATGGTAAGACAGCTTCGCATCCGTACACTAAAGAGAAAGGTGTGCAGCCTATAGGAGTACGTATAGTAGTACAGTAAGCCCATAGACATTCTCCAAGATTCTTACTCCAGTTTCGTTTGTTGGTAGAAACAAACTTCTTGAGGAGTTTGATGAAAGTTTTGTTAAATGCTTCTACCAACCCGTTAGCTGCATAATTGTAAGTTGTAGAAGCAATATTATTGATTATGTTGTCATCACAGAATCGAGTGAGTTTCTGACTGATAAATTGTGGTCCATTATTGTGAATGATTCGTTGAGGAACACCGAACCTATAAATCACATGATACTTGATAAAGTTGATGATGCTGCTTGTCTTGACCTCAGCTAGAGGTATTGCTTCAGCCATTTTGAGAAGTAATCAGTTATGGACAATATAAACCGATGCCCTCGAGACGAGGGAGGGTTGATAGGACCGATGACATCCATTCCCCAAGCTTCAAAGGGCCAAGATGCTACCGTCGGATGAAGGAATTCTGACGGTTGATGAATGAAGTCAGTATTGATTTGACATGCCCGACACTTTCATGCATACTCAATTGCATCAGATACCATTGAGGGCCAATAATAGCCCATACGGCAAATACGATCTTGTAATTTAGGACCAGGTTGATGTGTACCACAAACACCGTCATGAGCTTCACGAAGTATTTGTTTTGCTTCTTCCCCCGCAAGATAGCGTACGAGTAAGCCGTCAAACGTTCGTCGGTAGAGTGTCTTTGTAGCATGATTATAATAGAATCTGAGTGACCTCCGACGAATTGTTGTAGCCTCCTTAGGATCTTCGGGTAAGATATCATGGACCACGAAGTCTATGAAAGGATTCCTCCAGTCTTCATTAATGGCACAAATTTTAACTGAATTGTTGAATTCTATGTTTGAATGCTTGACTTCAATATTTAAGTTATTCTCGACGCAAAATAAGTCTCTATTAGTTATGACGATCATTTGTTGCCTTCTGACGGGAATTGCTAATAATGCTGCAAGATTAGCGAGTGTATCAGCTTCCGTGTTACAAGCTCGGTGTACATGCTCGATGAAGAAACCTTTGAATGAAGTAGCCATCATGATTGTCGTATCATGATATGGAACCAAATCTTGATGTCTAACTTCGTATGTCTCTCTTACTTGATTGACAATTAGTTTGGAGTCCCCGTAAACTTCAAGATATTCAATATCTAATTGTTGAGCCAATTGGAGACCAATGAGAAGAGCGTTGTATTCAGCCACATTGTTGGAACATGACTCATCTAAAGAATAAGCTCTATGGATAGCTAACCCTTCTGGTGAGGCAAGAACGACTCCAACTCCAGCAACAATAGTACCTTTTGGTCCAATTCTAGATGCACCATCAAAGAATAAACGCCAAATAAGAGTTTCTTCTGAAATCATGTTGGACTCCAAGGTTTCATCTGGATCTTATCGTAGAGTTTAGATGTTTCAGGAACTGTATGAGCTACTAGAAAGTCATCAAGGGCTTGACCTTTAACAGACTTTTGAGGAACATAAACCATATCATATTGTGCTAACAATATGGCCCATGTTGCAAGCCTAGAATTGAGTGTACTGGGCTTCTTCATCGGGACCCTGAGAGGGTTAACTCTAAAAATAACATGAATAGTTTGGCAAGTGATATAATGTCTCGTCTTTTGAACATCAAAAATCAAAGCTAAACATTCTTTTTCTACTGGAGTATATCGATGCTCTGCTCCAATCATCATGCGGCTAAGGTAGTAGATAGCCTGTTCATGACCTTATTTATTCTTTTGGGCTAATAAAGTACCTAAAGAGTGGTCCATTGCTCGAACATACATTAGGAAAGGTATTCCTGACACTGGAGGCACTAGAACTGGAGGGTTCATCAAGTACCGCTTTATGTCTTCAAATGCTCGTTGACATTCTTCAGTCCAAATAAAAGACATGCCTTTCTTCATGAGTTGAGTGAACGGTCTACAGCATCCAGAGAGATTTGAGATCAATCTCTTGATGTACACAAACCGTCCCTGGAATCCTCGTAGATCTTTTAGGTTGCGTGGATGATGCATCTCATGAATGGCTTTGATTTTCTCAGGGTCAACATGTATACCTATAGAGGTAATAACGAATCCAAGAAATTTTCCACTAGAGACTCCCAGAAATGACTTGGTGGGATTCATCTTAAGTTAATGATGGCACATTAGATCAAAAATAGTTCTAAAATCTTGAATATGGTCTTCTTTTAGATGACTTTTGATAGCAATATCGTCAACATAACATTTAACAGTTTTTCGTAAATGATCACGAAAGATAGTACTCATTGCCCGCTGATAAGTCGCACCAGCGTTCTTAAGATCGAATGGCATGACAGTGTAGCAATAGACTCCAAAAGGAGTGCAGAAATATGTATGTTTCTCATCTTTTGGATACATCTTGATTTGATTGTATCTTGAAAATCCATCCAGAAAGGACATACGTTCAAATCCGTAAGTATTATCAATCATGACATCAGTGATTGGGAGAAGAAATTCATCTTTGGGAGAGGCTTAATTAAGGTCTCTGAAGTCAATACAAACCCGGACATTCTCTGTCTTCTTCAAAACTGGAACAACGTTAGCCACCCAGTCTGGATGTTGTTCTTCTCTGATGAAATCGCAGGCGATGAGTTTCTTAACTTCTACATCTATGGCATCCATCATGTCAGGTCGAAACCGACGTTGTTACTGTTTGACTGGCCTTGCATTTGGTAGAATGTTGAGCCAGTGAGTAGCGATCTGAGGATCCAATCCCGATATATCTTCATAGTTCCAAGCGAATAAATCAATGTATTCCCTACTGAGTTTGATTAGTTCTTGTTTATCTGCTTCACGGAGGCTTTTACTGACAAATATTAGTTTTGGGAAAATTTTATCTCTAATATTGACTTGAACCAGCTGATCTTTAGTATGTGGCTCACATTGCTCAAAGTAAAGCTCCTATTGAGTATCCATCCTTTGTGCCTAAGGATCAGATTCAGAAGCTTCAGCAAAGTTTTCGTCATCTTCCGAGAACTCAGCAGTCACCATATTGGAAGATAGAGTCACGCGATGGACGTGCCCTACACTGGTATCTGAATCCCATGAGATAGACTAAAAAGAGTTAGATCGTTCTTCTTCCTCGGATTCGGAGGCTTGTAGAGTCGGAGTCGATGAAGTATAACCTAATTCCCGCTTCGTTTTGCCGTAGTATTATTATAATTTTCCTTTTGGAGCAGGAATACGAATTGGAGTTCGTCTTCCTTTGCCGCTATTGAGACCAGCTTTAAAATTATAGCCCATCTTTTGAATGATATCTTTTGATTGTTGACTATAACGACGTAGTTGAAGTCTTCCGTTATCTTGATTTTTTTCTTCACTGTCGGGCATGATCGTTTGTTCTGTTCCTTTACTAAAAGGTATAGAAAGTTTATCTTTCTTCCTGGAAGGAACTAAGAAGAAGGAATACTGCATTGGCTCGAGCAATACTTCATTTCTGGAAGCCTCAACTGCTGCTATGGTAAGTGGTTCGAAGTTATCTAATATTTTTAAATAACATCGAGTATAATAAAAGACATCATTATACTATAAAGGATATGCTACTTTATTGATTTGTACATCATCATTTACAACATGATTCTTAGCCTTAACAGAAGGCTTAGTAAGGTTGATAACTAGAGGATGAGAAGGAGGAGGAGAAGGTTTGTTACGACGAAGGTCGATAACAAGAGGCTTAAAAGAGGTGAGCTCCCTTTCTTCCTTTTCTACAGCAAGAGGCTGTTTGTTATGAGAGAAAAGATGTATGGTCAATGTCTGTGAAGAAGAAGGACAAATAGCACATCCTTTGATGGGGATCACGAGAACATCTCTTAAAGTATATTTTTGATCCTCCTCGCTATCTATTGCCAATACAACTTTCATGAACTCCTCTTTGTACGTCCGAAAGTCCGTAAAATATGCTTCAACCCCCCTGAAAGGAATTAGGTCAGCTACTTCCTTTTTGACTTCTCCATTGGCATCCATATATTTGAAGCATTGATGTAAAGTGGATGGTATAATGTTATACTCATGCTGAAAGGGTCTTCCCAGCAAAGCATTGTAAGAGCCGTGATTGTCGATCACATAGAAAGTAACCTTTGTACGAAGATTGTCTATTTGAACTTTCAGGCAAATCTTCCCTAAAGCTTCACTTCTCCCAGAATTGAATCCCAGGATTGTCGTGATGGTTGTTGAAAGATTATGTACAGGAATCTTCAATGCATCTAGTAGAGTCTTTGGCATGATGCTGAGTACAGACCCAGGATCGATAAGGATACGATCAACCTTCACGGTATCAATATATTCCGTAAAGTAGAGGGGTCGATCATGACGTTTATCTTCTAACAGCAGATCATCTTATGTGAAGGTGATGTTTGGAATCAGCTCCATCATACTATAGTAATAAAGGCATGTTATATGCTCTTCCTCTGGTTTCTTGAGAAGTACTAGACAAGTATCAGCTTGTGTCAAAGCTTCACTCAATGTTTCTCGAGTCTCCCTCGAATGACGGAGTAGCTCAAATATTGACAATCTTGCCGGAGTATTAGCCAGCTAAGCCAGTATATCAAAGTTATATGGCTTCTCAAGTCCCAAAGTTAGAGTCTTCTTCAATACTTTGTCGAAACGGTCAGGCTATTTTCCTTTGTCAGTTGTCATCGATTTTGGAAGAGTTGGCTCTATCGGAGGTGATGAAGCTGACGGATCATTGACAGCAGGAGAAGATGATGCTTGAGGAGCCTCCAGAGCTGGAGCAGGGTCTTCTTGATCTTCTGAATAGTCCCTAAGGTAAGGTTTCCCAGACCTGGTACCAGTCAAGACTTTTTCCTCGAATGTAGGCTCAAAGGACACCATATTGCAGTTCTTTGCCTGGATCTTATTTCTGGAAGATTTCTTTTGGCAAAATGGAGGGTTTGTCCAGTAACCCAAGCCAACCCGAGATAGGTTGTGAGAAAGACATAGAGAAAGAGGTACATGGGACCCCTTTCAATGGTTCAAACCAAAGGCCTCTTGTAGATCATATTCCATCTTTGTTATGAGTTCACGAGATTATGGACTGTACAGATGGAAAGCTGGTTGGTAATTGGCTTCTGATTTTGACAATGTTATCTTATTAGTGGAAAAAGAAGAAGGATTATCTGCTGCCGGAACGAAGGTAGCAGCTAGAGGTGGAAGACAATGCTCACCAAATAAAATTATGTGACATGATTTATTTTTAGTGGCCTTATTTGACTTGGTGGAAGAAGATGGTGTTTTAAAGTCTGCTACTAAATCTGGATATATCCATATGATCTCTCCTTTATCAGTAGATAGAGGAACAAGACCATCTGTCTGTGTAGGCAGAAAATTAACAATCTCCAGAGTAGTTCTTGGGATGGGGATGACACCGTCCTGCACAAGTTGAGCCAAAAAATCTTCAAACTGTAAAGAGACGACATTAGCGTTACAGTTTTCTCATCTTGCTGGAGAATGATTGTACCGAAATTGACCATCTCTTCTATTTTACCCTTGAGTACATAGCACGCTCGAGTTGGATGTCCAATAAACCTGTGGTAAACACAATATTTAGGATGGTCAATCTTACCTACTTCATCTGGCCATTTAGGTTCTGGCAGTTGGAGTTTGTTGCTCTTGATGAGGAAATCAAAGATACTCATGATATCATCTTCATCAAAAGAGTATTCTTCTTTTGGATGAGGTGTCCGTTGTGGTAGTGCTGAAGGGGTAGATGTTGGCTTATTTATATTGGTTGCTAGAGCTTCTTTGCCTTTGAGATTAGTGGCTAAAGTCTCCTTGCTCTTACGATTGTTCTGAAGGATATTATTATTTAGTGTAGCGCATTCATCTTTGTCAAGATTAGGTATTTGGATGCCTAATTGCTTGAATTTGTCAGTGCTCTCTTCTGCGGCTTTGGCGTTCACTATGAAAGAGGGCTAATCCTAAAACTGTGTTAATCCTATCCACATGCTGATTACAGGCAACAGGTTTGATTTGCAAGTGTCTATAGTTAAAGCATTTGGAGTTCCGAGAGGCATTTTGAGTGCTTCACGGCGGAACCGTTCAAAGAAATATTCAGTCATTTAATTATGTCGTTGTTTAATTTTGATGAGAGCAGACATAGTCATGTCGTTGGTTACCTCATAAAATCGTTCCAAAAACATTTGTTTAAAGCCAGCGAAAGAGGTTATGCACCCGTCTGGTAAACTACGATTCCTGTCATATGCTGCACCAGCTAAACAGCCAACAAATACTCTAGTAAGAAGAGCATCATTTGGTTGAAGTTGATATATCATTACTTCAAAGTGGTTGAGGTATTGACTTGGAGATGTGCTGCCATCAAATAGCATAATGGTTGGGGGCTTATATTTAGGATAAAATTGGTCCACTTTCCATTCTATGGGCTAGGGTTATTTGATCCCAAGCTTCTACGGGCCATCCTTCTGTTTGAAAGCTTCAAATTGAGTACGTAAAAGTTTTACGGCCTCATTGGTATCTCCTCTTGATTATGGAGTAGTGGATTGATTCAATGTGTTAGGAGGTGGCACCGCATGATAAGTACCACCCCTGCACCGGATTGACTTGGAATAGCCTGCGCAGGAATGGAAGTAGTGTGAGGAGATTGTACCCCCAGATCAATATTGGTGGGAATTGATGTTGTCACAGGTTCTTGAGTCGAAATTAGATTTGCGACTGATGGAACTGTATGTTGTGCCATAATTACAGCATGCATGCCTACCATCATCTCAGCCATGTTCTTCAAACTAGCCTCCAAAGCAGCATTTCTCTACTCTTGACTGAAAGAAGTGGAGGTATCTTGATCTTCTGTGACGGCATAAGCAGTCACTTCTCTAGCCTTTGAAGACGAGCTAGTAGAAAGAATGGTCCTCTCAGAACTTTCACTGTTAGCATCAAAGTCACATAAAGAACTTCCCCTAGAATAAGTAATAGGGATATCTTTTTGACTGAAGGAATCTTGGTTTGAATCAAGAAGATTCATTTGATCGATTGTATCTTGACTTTTTGATCGAGTATATTGGTATACTCCTTCAACGGATTCATGAATCCGATCTAAGTATTGCTGACTAGGATTACGGGACGCATTTCGTCTTGCACATTTTCCAACCCCAATGTTTCGAGATGCCATGTTAACAGAAGCATAGAGTAGTTCATCTTTGTCCACTAGGATTGGTTCAGGAGTCTGAACATAATTCAAACGGTCAAAGACAGACCGCTTGGCTGACTGATAGCATCATTTGATGACAACTTCATGATGGTGGTTGCAATGATGTTCTTGTTGTTGGACTACCGCTGGACATGATGGATTTACAACCTTTCGCTTCTTATTAAGAGTTCATGAAGGTCACTAATAGAACGACAAGAAGTTGCAGGAACGTAGTCCTTGATGATATTCGGGACATGGTTCTTGTTCCTGAGGTATCCTGTACCTTGAGTGTACAAGGACGTGCTAAGCTGGTTAGCATAAGTTACAGGATCTTTCACCTCAATATTTTTCCTCTGATGTAAGTTAGCAACTGATGCAGGTTACATCTTGTGATTTCTCGAGGGTGAGCCTAATTAGCACATGTTGATATAAGTACGCAAGGCTGACAGGGGGGCTACTAGTGTATCGACTTGAGATACTAGTAGTTTGTCACGTCGGGATCTTGAAATACATAGGGTTGGTAGATCCTGCCCTGATCTCTTTGGAGTAGGTAAAATGCCCTTTTGCATGGAAGATTTGTTCTGAATGGAACATATATTCCCGATAGAGATTTGGTTGTCTCTTTTAAGAAGAGCAGTACTTTCTATCCAATCAACGACTCGAGCAGAATGAGGAAAAGATAAAGAACCTTTTCCTTGATTTAGTAATTTTTCACTTAACTTCTGATTTGATGGCAAAGAGTGCTTTCCTTTACATTGTGCTTGGGCAGAAGTACATGCGGGTTGCACCAAGGCATGAACCTATACAAATTGTGCCGGAGCATGAACACGTGCAAATTGTGCCGAAGAAGAAAAGGCCAAAGGGCGCTTTCCCTTGTTTTTACCAGCAGTACGTCGAGACAGAATCTCCTTCGATTTCAGGGTCGGAGGAGTAGAAGGATTAGCCAAAAGGCTGCTTCCCTTAGGTTGCGCCGAAGCAGTGATGGACGCAACTTGCGCAGAAGCAGAAATAGGTACAGGTTACAATAGGAAAGAGAGGGCTGAAGGGCACTTTTCCTTGTTTTGGACAGCAGTGTGTCAAGACAGAGTCTCCTTCGATTTCAGAATCGAAAGAGTGGAGGGATTAGCCAAAGGGCTGTTTCCCCTAGGTTGTGCCGAAGCAGTGATGGGCGCAAGTTGTGCAGAGGTAGGAGATTACGTCGCCGATGACTTAGGAATTCAAACAGACTGTGTCTTGCTCTTAACTGCGATAGCAGTGCGCTTGGCATCCCCAGCATTGATCATGGTCCCGTAGGCTGTCTGGTCGACTTTAACGACCAGGGTCTTCTGCGTTTTACCGATTGACGCGGTATCATATTAAGTTGTCACTTTCTCGTTGGTGGAGAATGTCGTCCCCAGCAGAGTCGCCATTTTATTTACAAAGAACAAAAAGTTTTATTACAAACTAAGAAAAAGAGTACAAGAGCACAATTGATTTTTAGGAAAGTACAACTATAAAAATCTGATCAGAAGACGATCACTTTATCCCTTGGACGATGTGATATCAAAGACACGAGCCTCTGGAGAATGCAGCAGCACTTTAGTAGGAGATTATGATCACACTTGATGTCTTGTAATTGATTTGAAACCTTATTTATAGAGCTCTTGAAATAACTGTTTAGTAGTTATTCTGGATTACGTGTGCTTCAGATTGCGCTCCCCCTGTTCACTCGTGCAAACGGTTGTACTAACTGCTATGGTCGTATGGCATCGTTTGATTGAGATGCGCATGGTCGTGGACAGTGTAGTGGGCATGTTCTGTGCAGTTAGTGGCTTGTGGGCCACATCACTCTGTCTTGAACACCATTTGAATACTTTGTTCGTGCTTCATCAGGTTGCACGAGGGCACAATGCAACAACCTGTACGAGCGGTTTGCACCAACAGTCGTAGACGCGTGGCATCGTTTGATTGAGATGCACATAGTCGGAGGCAGTATAATGGACACGCTCTGCGAAGTTGATGGCTTGTGTGCCACGTAACCCTGTTTAAAAATAAGAGTTGATCAAGTGGCACCAATTTGTTAGGCTGTGTATAGGCGCAACTTAACAACTGGTGCCTTTGACTAGGTCTTCTGTACTGTACTGAATAATCCTTGCGCCATTCAGTGAGTTGGGCGAACCAGCTGTCAGCATTAATTACATGCTGACAAAGTCTTCTCGAGTGCCGTATTGTGCGAGATTCTAAGGGATTTTCCTTAATCTTTGTGCTGTCAGTTATCAGATAATGATGACGCCGTTACAACTTTTCGAGGAAGTGCGCCACGTGGCTCTTACGCAACCTGACTCCAGCGCAACCTGTCGTTGACGCAATCTGAAGCTGTACAACTTGTTTGTTAGGCGCAATATAATATTTTGGTGCCATCTGATGATCGAATGTTTTAATGGGTGGCACATCTTAATTTTTAGTCTCTACTGACAACACCTGTGGCTTCGAGCATATGTCTTTTATGGATGGATTCTCCGGCTACAACCAGATCAAGATGCTCCCCGAAGACGAAAAGCATAAAACATTCCGGACTTCGAAGGGGGTGTATTGCTACAAAGTAATGCCTTTCGCATTAAAGAACGCGGGAGCTACCTATCAAAAGGCTATGAGTACCATATTCTACAAGCATCTCCGGAAGATGGTAGAGTGTTATGTTGACGACATCGCCGTCAAAATCAAGTACAAGTCCAACAACTTGGATAATCTACGGACGGTGTTCGATCTAATGCGGACACATCAGCTAAAAATGAATCCAACCAAGTCCTTCCTGGACGTTTCCAACGGCAAGTTCTTAGGCTTCATCATCACAGCAAAAGGAATTCATATCGACCCGGAGAAGACCAAAGCAATTCTTGACATGGCACCTCTAAAGAACCTCTGAGAGCTTCGAGGTTTGCAAGGAGACTGGCGTATATAAGGAGGTTTATAGCAACTCTTTTTGGTAAATGTCAGCCCTTCACCAGACTAATGAAGAAAGGAATCACTTTTGAATGGACTGAAGAGTGCCAGCGTGCGTTCGACGACATCAAGAAGCACCTCACTAGCCCTCCATTGTTGGTAGCCCCAGTCGTGGAGGAGCCTTTCCTACAGTACGTCCGAGCCATGGATCATTCTCTTGGTGCCTTATTAGCCCAAAAGAATAAAGAAGGCTACGAACAAGCAATATATTATCTCAGCAGGACCATGGTTGGAGCACCAGTATAATCCTATTGAGAAGGAATGTCTTGCCCTTCTCTTCGCCATCCAGAAGACACGACATTATGTGACCGGACAGACGATCCATGTGATATCCAGGATCAACCCTCCCAGAGTCCTTATGACCAAGCCAGGGGCACTGAATTCGTGACTAGCCACATGGGCAATCCTCTTGACTCTTTACGACATGGTGTTCGTCCCACAGAAGGCAGTCAAAGGCCAAGCGTTGGCAGATTTCCTGTTCGCTCATCCAGTGCCAGAAAATTCAAAATTCTACGAAGAAATCCCCGATGAAGTACTGGAGTCCAACGCAGTTTCGGATAACTCAGTATGGCGCATGTTCTTTGACGGAGCCTCAAGAGCGGGGCCAAAGGGTGAAATCATAGCAGGGGTCGGGATCATCCTTGTTACTCCGAACGACCTAGTTATCAATCGTGCATATTCTCTCACGGAGTCATGCACCAATAATGTTGCAGAGTATAACGCCCTTATCATCGGACTCTAACTCGCCAAACAGCTGGGGGTTGACTACATCGAGGCCTATAGAGACTCAAAATTGATCATCAGTCAGGTTCGAGGTCAGTACGAGGTTCGACATGAGGACTTAAACCCTTACCACCAGGCAGAAATTGACATTATCTTCACCTTCACAGGATTCTTTATAGAACATGTGCCACGGTTTCAGAACTTGGAGGACGACGCACTAGCCGGTCTCGCCGTCTCTTTGGCCGTCCCCGTTGGATCTCATCATACCGTTTCAGTAACGGGCCGGGAGTTAGTATGTCCAAAGAATGCCCTGTGCGCATGTCCGAACAACTCGTTACAAGTAAGAACGGATGAAGGCACCAGGGATTGGCGGTTCCCATTTATAGACTTTGTAGTTTATGGGATTCTTCCTAAAGACCCAAGAAAAGCAGCTTCTGTCAGGAGGCGCTCACTCCGTTTCTTCTACGATTCGGCCACCAAAATGCTATATCGTCGCTCATATGACGAACTTCTTTTACGCTGTTTGTCTCGTACAGAGGCACAAGAAGCACTCAGAAAAGCGCATGATAGAACCTGTGAAGCCCACCAGCCGGAACTAAGTTACAAGACCGGCTGTACCGTATAGGCTATTACTGGCCCACTATGATGGCAAATATCAAGCCTACCGGCAAAGATCAAGCCTACCACATCCATATTATCTCTGGTCAGGCAAATCCATTATGAAGATTCCCTCTTTATTTTGGAGACAAAAGCAAAAGGAACAAGAAAGCTTCTACATATAAAAATATGTGGCTACAAAGACCAATTACAGACTCTTCGTAGTTACATACACAGAAGCAAAAAACCTAAAATTACGGTACAAGCTCTCAATAGTACGGGCAAGGCGGTGACAGATGTCATGCCCCAGTCCTAAAATCCATAAGGACTAAAGCACGTGGCATGCCAGCAGACAGATTCCATAGGTAAATCCAATTTAATAGACCAATGGAAGGTATCTTAAGTTGTAAAATAATCTAATGGCAGGCACATATCAATACTCATCCACAGAACCAGAATCACAGAATAAAAAATCATATCGTGCTGGAATAAAGGAATATAAACATGTCGAAGAGAAGTATAAATTCATATGGAAACTCCATGGGTACAAGCCTCCGTCAAATAAATGATCACTATAATATCTCAGATATAAGTATAAAAATCGCTACTACAAGTCTTCAGTTCTGACATGAAATAAAAAAAATAAAAATAGATGTCCACGAAGAACTACTCTGGATCAACCTCTTCGTCTATGTCTGGTGCAACATAAGAATAGACTCCTGGCCCGTACTCCTCAGGAAAGACCTCGTCAGCTAAATCTGGAGAATAACCAGGTCCTCAGGGGACATAGCAAGGCACATAATATACAAGCTAAAGTGCAGTAAGTAAACAAAGTATCGGGGTATCTAAACCAAACTGACGTGATGCTTTGAGGACAACGTTCGCAAGTACAGACATCTCCAAAGTAAAAGACATCCGGGTCAGCGTACATGTAGTCATAGCTCCGTAACGAAATCTCAACGGTAACTAAGAGAGAAACGTAGATCACAGAAAATAGGTAATCTCTCCGAATAAATGTATATACATATATAAGAGTATATGTACACAGCATGGCCCGCACAAGTAGTAGTCGTCCTCAACTCTCAAGAAACAATAAGTTGCAACCAAAACTTACCGTTCTGACCTCTATCTAGACGGCAATCCTATGACACATCTAAAAGAAAGATAAAATGACACAAACACCCTTAACCTACAGGTATCAGGAATAAGTTATCTCAAGTAATATGGCTCAAGTATCGGGTTAATATATGTGTCAATCACGTATCGTATCCTACAGGTCATTTATGGAAATAAATACATAAATCTCAGGCAGCCTCTATATATCAATACTAGACAACTCATTAGTTGAATGGCACCCAGATGTAATCTGGAAGCCCGTATCGATAAAATTCCTAAGGTCATGTACAAGAGATAAAATAGAAAGAAAGAAATAACAGAATGAAACAAGAACTATACGATAGCAAGGTGCACTTGCCTGATTTTGTGCTGTAAATATGAAACGTCGCTCCCGCGTCCACGTCTCCGGAACCCGACGCTCCTAGATAATTAATTAACTAGATTAAGTCACTACTCATAAAACTTACGATACGACTTAATTAGTCAAAGTAATGTGTTAAAATTATATTCAATCTCTCATGGAACCATTTAGGTCCATACAATTACACACACGTTCCAGGAGACATCGAAACACAGTTTTAGGGTTTCCAACTCTTAATTAGTCGGTTATGCCCCTACTTTAATAACATACTTAAAAATTATATAAAAATTATAAAAAATAATATTTAAACTAATTTTCTACTAATTTATCTCTGAAATGTCAGAATTAATATTTCTAAAGACATTTATGACTAGTTGATTACTACGTCAGCTAGTCTACCCGAAACTCGCCCGGAACATAGTTAATGACTCAAAATTGCTAAAATAATAAAAAAAATATTATAAATAGAAATTAAATACCTTATTTCACAGAATAATATTAGAGATACAAGAGTTGAGTTATACTACAAGTTTGGGACATTCTAGGTCAGTAGGTTACCCGAAAATAGCTAGTTTTGACCTATATTTTTCCCGACCAGATTAGAGTTGATATAATCATGGAAAAATACTTAAAAATAATATTTTCTATATATTAACACATATAAAATACATTTTTAAAAATAACCATCAATAACTTATAGTTTCTTCACAACAGGGTTACAATCGACCCTACCGAAACATGAATATTACAACCATAATTCATGAAACTTTTATAGGTGAAAATACATAACAAAAGGTAACAAAATACTATTTTTATATATTTAATAACAAAATTTCTACAGAATTAAAGCATGAGTTTGAGATGGAAAAAGTTGAATTTCTTACCAAAAGTTATTGCTGGTTGGGTTGTAGAGGCTTCTCCTTGCCAAAACTCCCACCTTTCTTACATCCTTGATTGCTACTCCCTTTTTGGTAAGTTTGAAGGGGTTGAAAATGGCTATAGATGGTTGGATGGGAATGATGGAGTTTCTAGGGTTTGTTTCGGTGGTTGGATGGATGTATAGTGAAGGAGATGAGTTTTTATGGAGGATGGAAAGATGTGTAATAGAGGGGATGATGTTATGAGGGCTATGGGGTTTGGTACTGTCGAAATTTGAGGGAGGAAGAGAGTATGGTCGGCTATGGAGGTGGAAAAGAAGGAGAAATTAAGTTAGGGTTAGGGTATAAGTTGATATATATATATATATATATATATATATATATATATATATATATATATATATATATAAAATATATATATATATATATATATATATATATATGGGCTTTATGGATTTTATGTATGTATAGGATTGAGAATCCTTTTTCCTTGGGGATGTACGGCCAAGAGGGGGGAGAGTGCTTGGACGACCACTTAATGGTGGGGATCCACTTGATTGGCTTGGGTGTTTGATGAGTTGGCTAATTGATTTTGTTAGAGATTTAAATAGGTCTTTCCTAATATAGAACTAATTAGATCTATATATATAAATACAATCCAAAATTTGAATAAATATAAAATATATGTATTTATTAATGTATTTTAATGTCCAACATGTCTATATAGGTTTGGGTTTGGTTTGGAGGATGTTTGGAAAGGTTTAGTGCAACTGGGTCTCCTAAAAAGTCATAAAGGATTTATAAACTAATTAATTAGATTAAAATATGACTTGTGCCATAATTTTAGTTGTTAACATGCAAGAGACTAAAATATTATCATGGCATTCCTAGCATGGCTAGTATGTTAGTCAAAGCACATGACTACAGTTGGCACGCCATACTTTCTAGTCATCTTGTACATTCAAACTCAATCATGACTATAGCCTTCTTATATAATATAAATAGAAAAAATAAATTAGAAATAAATAAAAATCCAAATTAATATGTTTAAGTAAATAAAATATTATTTTAATTTTGAGGGGTTTTACAAAAGAGCCAATCACCTCCTGGTCAAAAGGAAGCCATCATCCAAAGCTGCTACTGGCCCGAGCCGGGGATGGAGACCAGCACAGGACTCCCCTATCTCCCCAGCTGGCCGGAGAGAGCAACTACAGCAGCAGGCCTTACCATTTTTCAGTCAGAATGGCAACCAATGCGAAGTCAGGAAGCCAGGGTTCGAGACACCATTGACGCCCATAACATCCCGGATGCAGGACATCTCAAGATCCGGTAATAGTTCTACGACAGCTTCTTTGGATAAAAAGATTTGCCACTGACGGCCGCCTCAAGCAAACTCCAGGATCATCAGGAGCCGAACATCGGGCAAGCAAGGCCATTGTTGAAGTAGCTGAGTCTTCTCTTAAAGGGGGACAGTCCTTTATATAGGCTGTTCGTGTGGTCCAAGCACGAGCCAGACATCGGTCAGAAGGAAGCTTACAAGTTAAGCTAAAGCTTTGCTCCGTGACAGATGACAGTACTGCGAGTGACCAAAGGAACGTGACTCTAAACCTCCTCGCCTAAAGAGATTCGCGATCCCTACAAAGACGCAAGAGGCTCCAATATCAAGAAGCCATTAGGATCCTATGCTCTGAAACGATGACTCTGGATAATTAATGCTAAGAGCTAGGCATGACACCAGCCATCACCTAGCTCATACAGTCCTGACACATGTTCATGCTTCTGTTCAAAGTATCCTGAGCTTGACTCAAGTTCGGGACACTTTGAAGGGGGTCTTCTAAAAGCATGAAAATTTTTAGCTGAAGACATCCCTTCGCCAAAGCGCAGAAGATACAAAAGACTGAGGCTCGTTACTAAAAAGACAGAACAGAAGATATGGAGAGAAGTCCCTTTATTGTCATATCTACCAAAGTCTAGTACAGACACATCAGGTCCATACATAAGAGACTAATTTTGTTCTTCTGCAAAGGATCTAGTACAGATTCGACAGAAGCCTAGAGGGGTCCACAGGGGATGCAGTCTTCGGCGAAGCGTCGCCTTTCTTTTTCTCGATACACACGCTGGAAGATTAACCTCCACCGAAGCATGTTCTAATTTTCTTGTGGGTGCAGCCTCTTAGAAGAATATCAGGAACTTTTTACTTTAAAGAAGCTGGAGCCTTCAAGCCAGAGGCGCAACCACCTGCCTGTACCAACCTCAAAAATAAGATGGTGGTAAGCCCCCTCCCCTTCTTTTATTTCAGAAGCCAGTGTCTTCACTCCTGAGGCGCAGCTACCTGCGCCAATCTCAGACACACAAGGGTGTCATACCCTTCCCTTCGCAGCCAACGCCTACACTGTTCAAAGGCGCAGCTACTTACTTGCGTCTGTATGAGGCGCATGATGTTGATATGCACACACCATCTCCATTCCCACGGCACAGTCATCTGCTCTGGATCAGAAGCTTAAGTCACTTCTCTACAAGAGACTTGGGAACTCCCATCGCAAGCAATATAAGTCAACATGTCGCTCCAAAAGTACAGTAACCTCGCCAACCTGAAGCACAAGCCTATTTGTCGCCTACGGAACAATGACTCTGGTAGCCCAAAATACAGCTTCATAAGTTTCTCTATACGTACAGAAGTCTCGTCGTTATTCGAAGCCAAGTCCACTCGTCGCCTGAAAGCACAATGGTTTCGTCGTCTCTAGAAGCACAGTCTACTCGTCGCCCCAGAAGTACAGTAGCACTTAGTCTTCACCAGAGGTACAATAAGCATGGGTCCACCCCAATTGGTTTGTTTAAACCGCCTTTTGTAGAGAAGATTAGGATTAAATCATGATTGATATCATATCAGATTGATTTAAATCTTAGACGAGGATCAGTTAGACTCCAAATCTAGGATGAAATCCCAAGATTTACTCGGCTGTATCCGAGCATGCAAATCGGCACGCGCCATGTGTTACCCCCTTCGGTTATGTTTATAACCACCAAAGATCTAATTTGAGGAGAATCTCGATGTCCGCCACGTGTCAGCGCCGCAGAAGCCCATACCGTACATTGACGGCAGATTCTTTCATATCTCAGGAACCCTAATGCACATCGCATATGTTTTTGGTTCTTTATAAATAGAAGTTCTTCTTCCTCCACCAGAGAAGAAAAGAGACAGGGAATACTGACAATCGACAATCTTCAAAGGATCAGCAATCTCTATCTACGAAGAGTCGACCACCCTCATCTACCTATCAACCAAAGAACCAACCAACCAGCCATCTTCAAGGGATCTTCTCATCCAGACAGCCTCTTGATCGGTGACCCCAGAGTCCCATCAAAGGTGCCAGAGAGCCACATGAAGGTTGATTCTTCATCATATCATCAACGAAGTAATGGAGCTACTGTAGCGCCCGATCTCCACCATCACACTTTCCCAGAAACCTCTTCTTCCTGTACTTAGAATATCCTTTGTAGGACTTCCTTCTTTGTACACAGATACCTTATACGTTCAATAAAGCAAAAAAGTTTGATCAACATTTTGTTACGTCGAACAAATTGACGACTCTACTTGGGACTACCTTTTCCTCCAACGAAAAGGCGGTGACGCAATCTGATGACAACTTGCTTGAAGCTTCTCAAGACATATTCGTCGTATGCTTCGACCAGCTGGCTTTTGAAGATCTCCTCTCTGACGAAAATTCGAAGACTTCGAAGCGGTTCGTACAACCGAAGAAGACTCAACGTGTCTAGAGGCCAAAGGCGGCTGTAGCCAGCAGCACGATGGCGAGAACTTTGTCTTAGGACCCCCTCAACCTCAAGGCCACAGAGAGGATCCTGACTACTACAGCCTTGTCCTCTCGCTCAATTTTCATCCCGGGAAAGTATGGTGAGGAGGATGATGGTTCTATGGTTGATCTGACAAAGGAATGATGCCAAAGGAAGCGCACACCGGTCCAACCCCTCACAACGAAAGTATTGCCGGTAAGGAGATCTGTCTTCGACAGAATCGCTTTCCCTTCAGGTAAACCTTCGACGGACTCTGAATACTACTCGCCCTCTGGGGTAGAAAAAAGAGATCCCAAGTGGCACGTGCTTCATACAATAAGCGTGCGACACTAGCGGTAGACCAGAGGCCCGTGTTGACAGTAACACGCACAGCCGACAGAAAGCCACACAAGACAGGCTCTCACGCTCCGATGCCTCAACCAGTCAAATCTCCCTTCCACTTGGGTACTCCTGTACGTAATCCAAGCCAGGGGTACGTCCCATGGAGAGGGACCCACGCGAGCAGCATTCCCGTAGGAGCGATAAGAGGCTTCCTTGCCAGACCTGCACTGACCGTGCTTACATGCAGCTTCCCTACATGTACAATGGGAGTGCTACAATAGAAGATCCAACACTCTCCCAAGTGGAAGAAGAATCTGTGACACAAGACGTGCCAAAATCAAGGTACTCTTGTACCCAGATTACCATCAACTGCCGTTGTCAGTAGACGGCTGCGACATCGCCGAGCAGGCGTTCCGTCTTCCAGAGACTCTACTCCACGCTGACCCGACCCCAGAGGCTTAACAGGGGGTCTGTGAGCCGTAGAAAAGATGAGCCCTACATCGCCACATACTACGCGGCACAGGGTTCCAGAGCTTTCAAGAAGCCCTCCCAGAATCCTTTCACATCGGTGGCTAAACCGAAGAGGAGGCTAGAGAACAGTAAAGCTAAGTTACCCGATGCAGGCATGTTCTAAGGCACTCGTTCCAAATCTGCATTTAGTGTCTTATAAAAAACTAGGGGTACCCAGCCTCCTACCATGCACGACAACCCTGTATTCCAATATGACGAGGTGTAACACGACACGGATGTCTCCATTAGTACAGCCAGTCACCAGACCGGGGATAGCAACCATACTAAGTCCGAAGATGATCATAATCTTACAGTATATCCTGAAGACAGTAAGACTTAGACGTCTGGACTAGAAAGTGAAGGAACCACGGCTCCCTCGAGTCACTCTCACACTCGATCTGTGTTCATGGCCGATGGCAATGAGGAAGACAACAACGAAGCTCTCAAACGTATCGAAGTCCTCGAGACGAAGTTATATACGCTGACGGACACCATGAAGACCCTGTCCTGGGTCATAATCTACCTCAAGAGTAGCATGGCCTTCGTTACCTCTACACCTGCGCATGATCTGCCAACCAATGACGAATCCAGCAGGTTGTCTACTACAAATCTGGCAGAACCATCCTCATCTACTCCATCGACTGCAGACTCCGTAATGTCGGCCGAGATATAGCAGGCCATCAAGGAGCTGTATGCTCGTCATGATGCCAAGGAGGAGCAAGCGATTCTTTGGAAGATGGAGATCCGGCAGCCATACCCTGCCGAGTGGGACAACATCGTCTATCCTCCTAAATACAATCCATAGACGCTTACACCTTATGAAGGGAAGGGGTCTTCCTGATAATACTTGAGGTACTTTGCCTCTGTAATGGGGTACTTGCCAAAGGATGGTGCCCTCATGTCCAACATATTTATAGGATCCCTGTAGGGGTAGCCTATGAGTGGTTCTGCAGCCTTTCGGACGACTGCATCTCGTCATTTGAAGACCTGAAGACTTGGTTCATGGACTGATTCTACGAAGATGGCATGGATATGACCATGTCGACCCTCATGGAAATTGTCTAGAAGGAGAAAGAGCCTGTCCGCGTATACATCGAACGCTTCCGCCAGGCAGCCCTTCGATTACCACCGGGCATGCCTGAGCCCATGCTTATGGACTCCTGCCACAAGAACATGCTATCCGCTATAAAATTGTGGCACAGTGCTCCCTGCACGTGGTAGACGCCTTTTATTACAGAGGCGGATGCTGCACAAAGGAAAGCCTAAGACGCGCAGCTTCTGGGGCTATACTTTTCTATGCCCGAAGATAAGGGAGACGCTCGTCCAGCAACAACCCTAAAGAAGAAAAAGGCAAGCAAGCCATGACCGTCAACATCTCCAAAGGTTCAGCAGCTATGAACCCCAAATCTGCGAAAGCGCAGAGGCCGAGGGAGACTTACTCCTTCAATGACGAGGATACGCTGGAGCTCTTCGAAATGCTTACGAAGAGTGGTAAACTGTTTATCCTGGCACCCAAGCGTCCTAATGAAGTAGGAAAGATGGACCATCCCAAGTACTGCCATTATCACCGGTACGTCCATTACTCAACACAGGACTGCTATGTGTTAAAAGGGAAAATCTAGCACCTCATTAACGCCAACGTCATATCGTTGGATTACGAAGAGATGACTGTCACGGCCAACATGGTTACTCTCTATTCTAAGAGTAATCCAACCGCAGAGGCACAGCATTGCGTCATTTCTATCCCCGACGTGGCAGTAGAAGTGGTCAATCTTCTAACAACATCGGGTTACGAGCAAGAGGATACCCTGTACTCTGATGACAGAGCCGTTCGTGGCTTCGAGGAAACGCTATCCACCAACATGGTCTCTCTAAACCCCCCAGTCGAGGATGAAGACCAAGCATTCGAGTACTTTGAAGACGAACCCTGGGTGCATCGCTTAGGATCCCGATAGGAGTGGCATTTTAAGCAGCACGAACCCCCTACGGAAGATAAAGTCGTCCAGGTCAAATTAGGAGATGAGGCCTCACCTAAGCCTATCTTCATCAGCAAAAGTCTAACAAAAGATGACAGACAGTCCCTGATACAGCTCATCCGCGAGTATATCGACGTCTTGGTCTGGAGCTAAGAAGATATGCCAGGGCTAAACCCGTAAGTGGCCATACACCGCCTCAATATCCTGCCCCATGTTAAACCGGTCAAGCAGCAACAACGTCAGTTCTGCCCCAACATTATGGATGCTATTGAGGAGAAGGTCAGCAAACTTATCGAGAGATGCTTCATCCGCTAAGAGCAGCACCCAGATTAGATCGCAAATGTCGTCCCTGTCACTAAGAAGAACGGGAAGATACAAATTTGTAAATACTTCATAGACCTAAATTCGGCCTGTCCTAAATATGAGTTCCCCCTCCTAATCACCGACGTGATGATCGACAACACATGTGGCTTCGAGCGTATGTCCCTTATGGATGGATTCTTCGGCTACAACCAAATCAAGATGCTCCCCGAAGACGAAAAGCGTATGACGTTGCAGATTCCGAAGGGGGTGTATTGTTACACAGTAATGCCTTTCAGATTAAAGAATATGGGAGCTACCTATCAAAAGGCTATGAGTACCATATTCTGCAAGCATCTCCGGAAGACGGTAGAGTGTTATGTTGACGACATTACCGTCAAAAGCAAGTACAAGTCCAACCACTTGGATGATCTATGGACGGTGTTCGATCTAATACGAACACGTCAACTAAAAATAAATCCAACCAAGTCCTTCCTGGGCGTTTCCAGCGATAAGTTCTTAGGATTCATCATCACAACAAAAGGAATTCATATCGACCAGGAGAAGAACAAAGCAATTCTTGACATGGCACCTCCAAAGAACCTCCGAGAGCTTCGAGGTTTGTAAGGGCGACCGGCGTATAGAAGGAGGTTCATAGCAAATCTCTCTGGTAAATGTCATCCCTTTACCAGACTAATGAATAAAGGAGTCACTTTTGAATGGACCGAAGAGTGCCAGCGTGCGTTCGACGACATCATGAAGTACCTCACCAGCCCTCCTATGTTTGTAGCCCCAGTCGTAGGGAAGCCTTTCCTACTGTATATCCGAGCCATGGATCATTCTCTTGGGGCCTTATTAGTCAAAAAGAACAAAAAAGGCCATGAACAAGTAATATATTATTTCAGCGGGACCATGGTTGGAGCCGAGCACCGGTATAATCTTGTTGAGAAGGAATGTCTCGCCCTTCTCTTCGCCATCCAGAAGATATGGCATTATGTGACCGAATAGACGATCCATGTGGTATCCAGGATCAACCCTCTCAGAGTCCTTATGACCAAGCCAAGGGCACTGAATTCATGACTAGCCACATTGGCAATCCTTTTGACTCCTTACGACATGGTGTTCGTCCCACTGAAGGCAGTCAAAGGACAAGCGTTGGCAGATTTCATGGCGACTCATCCGGTGCCAGAAAATTCAAAACTCTACGAAGAAATCTCTGATGAAGTACTGGAGTCCAACGCAGTTACGGACAACTCAGTATGGCGCATGCTCTTTGACAGAGCCTCAAGTGCGGGCCAAAGGATAAAATTATAGTAGGAGTCGGGATCGTCCTTGTTACTCCGAATGGCCTAGTTATTAATTATGCATATTCTCTCACGGAGTCATACACCAACAATGCTACAGAGTATAACGCCCTCATCATTGGACTCTAACTTACCAAACAGCTGGGGGTTGACTACATCGAGGCCTATGGAGACTCGAAATTGATCATCAGTCAGGTTCGAGGTCAGTACGAGGTTCGTCATGAGGACATAATCCCTTACCATCAGGCGGCAATTGGCACTATCTCTACCTTCACAAGATTCTTTATAGAACATGTGCCATAGTTGCAGAACTTGGAGGCCGACGCACTAGCCGGTCTCGCCGCCTCTTTGGCCGCTCCCGTTGGATCTTATCATACCGTTTCAGTAACGGGCCGGGAGTTATATTTGCCATTGATTGTAAAAGTACAAAACAATTTTATGGGATGACTGAACTTTGACTCACAATACAAACTCGCCTGTACAAAGAAAGCCTAGGAACGAAAATCGAGGTACAGCAGTCTATGTACAACTGTTTATTTTAGATTCTGGAGGGTGACGATAGAGGCTCGGGAAGGCGACGGCAGCCCTGCCTTACTCTTTGGACGATCGGTATGCAGCCTTGGCTCTTGTGAAAAGATGGTTGGCGTTGATGAAGAAATGCTCTTCCTGCTCTCCTCGTATTGCTCCTCTGGCTTCTCTCTCTCTCTGGATTGATCTATGTGGGTTTTTCTTTCTGACTATCGGAGGAGCCTCTCTGTCTGGGCGTATCTCTCTCTGATAGTTTATATTTTACAAGGGAATGGCACCTTGCTATTTATAATAGTGGGATGTGATCATTAGGGTTGCCAATGATTACCTCTTGGAGATGGCGGCGGCCTGTGGATTGGTCAATCTAGGCCGTTCGCTTTTGATTGTGACGAATTCGAGCCATTGAATGTAGATTACACCAAATCCCATCAGCAATTAATGCTGATTGGAATAAATCTTCCTCATAATAGTCTTGTGATGTCTGCGAATAAATTAGATTTATTCTCCTGCCACGTGTCCCAGATTATTCAGATTTGACCCAATCTTTGATTGCAATAAATTTAAGGAATTGATCGGCTTAGGACACGTGTCCTAGGAGCCATTGTGGGGATCTGAACCGCATGACGAGTGAGCCGTATATGATTTTGGGCCGTATATGGTTATGGCCACGTGTCAGGGCTACCTGGGTAGTGGCCCTCTCATGGAGGTGATCATTGCGAGCCGCATAGGGATACATCTGCCTGAGCCGCATAGAAATGGTCCTCTTGAACCGCATAAGAAGTCTTTGCTCGAGCCGCATGAGGCTGTCTCGGCCTGAGCCGCATAGGACGGCTTCATTCTCAACTGCATGAGAAGTCTTTGCTCGAGTCGCATACGAACGCCCACGTGACAAGTCCATGTGGCATTTTTACGGCTCTCGGAGGATTCGTGTCGGAGATCTCTTTTCTCTTCCCTAGAAGTCTGTCATTATGACAGAGTCATAATTACTTCTTTTTGTGTCAGGGGCTGTCACTTTTTCAGAGTTGTCAGCCGTCAAACAATTAATGCGAGAGGACGGAGGAGAGGGATGTCCCGCCACGTGTCTTCTGAGCCGCATGGGATGTCTTGGGCCGCATAGTCCCTTATACCACATGACTCTCAGAGTCGCATGGGCTTTCTGAGCCGCATGGGGTTCTTTTGGCCGCATGGGTCATTTTCTTTAATATTTTCCATGCTTCTACAAGACCCCCTTCAAAGTTTTCAATTTACAAAATTGAAATACTTTGAATGAGAAGCATGGCTGTGTTCTTCTAGCCGCATATGAAACCCGGACAGCATAGGGATCTTGGCCGCATAGATTGTTCAGCCGCGTAGGTGGTTCAGCCGCAGGGGACTGTTCGGCCGCATAGCTCTTTGCCACGTCATTATTGCCACGTATGGCAAATTTTTGCATTTAAACGTTGTTGATTTGCTGTCAGCTTTAAAGGCCGCTTTTTGGTTCGACGGCTCATTTTGATAACCGAAGAGTCGGTCTGCGTGTACGCACGTGGATCGAAACGCTTCACCCTAGTTTATAAATATGGATGACTTTGGCCGGAGGGACTTCTTTACCTTCTCCTTCGTTCATTCTTTTTGATGTCTCCTCTTTCTGATCTTCTTTGTCCGCCCGTCGAAGCAAATGGCTCCTAAGTCTTACAAAATCATCTCTGTCGCCGCGAAGGGCAAGAGGGTGACGTCTTCATCGTCCGTCGAGCCCGAAGCGCCCGAAGTGCCCTCTGATGTTCGTCCTACTTTCAATGGTAAGGGTTATATTCGAATCTGGAGAACCCATGGCTCTGTTGCATATTTTGCACAAGCCTCCACCCAAGTTGATGGTAGAGCCGCATATGCTATATGGGCCGCATGACCTCCTCATACCCGAGCCGTATCGAAAATATCCCATGTCTGAATCGCATGGGAAGGATTTAAGTCTCTAGATAAAAATCGCATAAAGTCTCCTCTGAACGGAGCCGCATATGTTTCTAGCAGGCTGAACCGCATGGCATTTTGCGCCGCATGAGCTCTTCTGTTAGAGCTGCGTATATTCATCTGATCCGCATAAGTTATCGAGCTAGAGTCATACGGAACTCCCGTCTGATTTGGGCCGCATGAGACTATGTCGACTCGAACCGCATAGGCTTCTTCGAGACCGCATCCCTTGAGATCCAACTGGAATGGAGCCGCATAAGGCTTTGTTGACCCGAACCGTATAGGCTCGTGGGAGCTTCTTTATTCAGTGATTTTTTTGCTCTAACCATCTTTTAATCCTGTTTCTTTTTGTCCTTTTTTCAGTGAACCTCCCAACCAACCCAGCAGGAGAGCTTCTTGTGGGTTTCGCTCAGTTCGCCGTGGACGTGCGGCTTGATGACTTAATCCGTCATATAGTGGATCAGCTTCCCACTAATGAACCTAGGGAGAGGGTGGCTGCCATTAATAACCAACCTTTCCACTTTCTTTGTTCAATGATGAATTCGAAAAAGCTGGATGGAGAATATCTGAAACCGGCTTTTCTCTTTGGGAAGCCTTTTCCATAAAGAACTCCCGATTGCTGGATGTTTTAGAGCACTGGCACTTTTCTGTAGACGGAGTAGAGATTCATATCCCCGAGATAGAGCGGCATTATCCTCTCTCATGGTTTAACATGGTACCGTTGGGCAGGACAATGGTGGGCTCCCTGACTCCTACCTAACAGGGAATGTTTGTGAGCAAAATCCACAACAATAGGCGCACGGGTTTAGTATGTGCGGTCAAGGAATCAGTGAGTCGGACTGTGATGGGGTTGCTCCCTGGCACTTTTGTAAACATGACTGGCCCTAATTTTACTTTCACTCTAGCTGATACCTTTTTGAATCAGCTCGCTCGCAAGGGGCCTTATCCCGTGGGCAGATTGTCGCTGCTGAACTGGATCAACCCCATTCCCACATAGACTAATCTTACCTCATGGATCTTGAGGAAGTATGGGGAATTCCTTCGGGAAATTGACCTCTACTATGCCGTCAGGGGCACCTGCTATGGGTTGCCTATTAACAAGCCTTTGTTTATGGCTCTTTTGGAGCTGTATAATCGACGTACAGGGACTTTCTTTGCCCCCGGAGGAGAGCTGGGGCTTGCTCTCCATGAGATGAACGCTGTTTCCAGATTACCATGGGGAGGTGAAGCTTTTGAAGCATATACACCGACGAACGAAGAACTCGAAGACCTGGATCGACCATTTCCTGGTTTCGTCGCCGTGTACCAAGAACTGTTGTGCCATCATAGCGCTTGCCACCAGATGGCTATCAAGAAAGAAAATAGCTCAGATGGGAGCGCCCCTCATACCACGGCCTGGATTTTGTATCTTTTCAAGTTGCGTCCCTCCGGCTACGTTTCGTCTCGTCATCCTCGAACCCCGGAGGAGGTGAAGGACATGATCTTAAAGGTTAAAAAGTTGAGGTCTACCCGTGACCGGTTTGGAAGTCGCACTGACTCCCTCAGTTACTTCCATTACGGTACCCGGGAGATGTCTGATAAAGCGATCTTAGCTGGGTTCTTGATGGTGTGGCTACGCAATTGTGTAGTCTCGGGCGGCGCAGGTTCTATGGAAAGGATCAGCCGCCATTTTATTCTTCCTGCTATGAAATTGGTCTTCAAGGTAAGACTGGCACTCCTCTCGGCCATGGTGTGTAGCATATACCACGACCTTTGCGCCTTTTCATCTAAAGTCATTGCTCGTGATATGTCGATGGACTTTGAACGGATAGAACTACCATACCACTACCTCATGGGGTGGTTATTGATGCACTATCGGTCATTGATGAGGCCAGGAACTGATGAAAATATCACCGATGATGACGCCTTCCTTTTCTGGTATCGTCATCAGCCTTAGGAGCACGATACCATGCCGGCCTGCCGGAGGGCGTTGGCAAGAGTTGATGGGCCCGAATTCTTCGTATCTCTTCCTGAATTCACCCCTAGAGAAGTGAGGAGGGTACACATTGACGGCGTTGATCCTCCCCAACTTTTATCTGAGAAGATGCTTCTTTGGTTACATAACATCCGCCCCGTGCACCTAGTGTATCGTTACCGGAATAAAGTATACCTGGAGCCTTATCTGTCCAGTAGATTTTCCCGTCAGTTTGGGTATAGTCAATTATTCCTGGATTGCCCCAGCGCTTGCTTGGACTTTGAGGGCAGTGTACTAGATGGCGTCCGGGCTTAGCATTATTATAATGCGGCCCATACCCGGGCCAGTTTCTCAGTCCCTGATGCCAAGGTGACAGGGGATATCTTGTATATAGCGGCCCTTTATCATGTTGCAGCGAGCAAGCCTCCCGTTGATTTTAATATGAATATTAGCTTCATCGCTGGAACCGGTTTGGCTGAGAAGCCAGAGGGGTCTAAGAAGATAAAGAGGGGGGCGAACAGGGTTCCTGTGCCGGACTCAGAGTCCACTAGGGCGGAGGAGGAAGATGATGAACAAGATGCCGATGATTCATCTCATTCTTCGAACGAAGAAGTTGGGAATCAACCCCCTGTCGTGCCGGCTGAAAGGACTGCGGGCCAACCGTCTGCTTGGTCTGACGCGGTGGTGGAGGATCAACCATCTGCGGTACCTGACCCTTCGCATAAACGAAGCAGGCACGTGACCCTCGCTGACGACCGAACCTATTCCACGAAGCATGCTGCGGTAAGACGTCGCAGGCTGTTTGTTGATGATATAGATGTTGTTCCTGAGGTGATTTGGGCTTCGGCTGTTCGCTTTCTTCTTCTTTTATGTTATGGCCTAATCATTTGTTTCTTTTGCTCTTTATAGGCGTCGGATGAGCTCGCTCCTCAGGACCCAATTACCGAGGCTGACCCGGTCCTGTCTCATTTAGTTAGTGATGTGTGCACTGCTATCATTGCTGCTGGGGTACTTCCGGTTGCGGTCGAGGATTCCTACCTTGTTGGGACCTCAACCCAGGGGGATGGGGGTTTTACCGCGCCGTCCCTGAGATATTCGAACCCCAACATGATGACTTTGTGGGTGGGGAAACTACGCCAGCTGTGAACGAGCCGTCGCCCCCACGCTCTTCCCCTGGTAATACAAATCAAACCATAGCTTGTGAATGAGCCTATGTGTTCCGTCATTTTATCTTTCAGATTATGTCGACTAATGGTTGCTTTGGATGCTCATATCCCAACCCTTCATTGCCAGTGATGGATATTGCTGGATTGAACCCTACCGGAGAGGGCCTGACAGGATCTCCCTGTATCGAGGGACCTTCGTCTGGGTCGAGCTCGGGGTCCCAGGTAGCAGCGCAGCTGGGACAAGGGACGATGCCCCCTGTGTCCTCCTCTGCGGATGTAGTTTTGGGGGTCAACCTTTCCTCCCTGCCGAGCATCCAGGCTCTTCGGGCGGCAGAAGAGGAGTTAGCCACCATTCAAGCATCTTTCCGTACGGAATTTGCTTCCTTGGTGGCGGGTACAGTAACTTCTAAAGCCGCTCCTTCGGTACCGTCTGCCACTCTCCCTCTGACGTCGTCCTCCACGGAGGTCTTGGATGACGCGTTATAGGACGTGGTTGCCAGTTTCCATCGCCACCTGAAGAGGGGGATCGAGACAGCAGTGGAAAGGGGGACTTCCTTTACTCTGGCCCGTCGATGTGCCGGTGGCCAGATTAGTATCCTTAAGACACTCCCTGGCGGAGGGGAACTGGCTGCGCTACTGGAGCCTAAGCTATTAGAAGCTGATCGTCTCGTGGCCCAGTTTTGCATGTTGCAACAGACTGATTTATCGGCAGTCATAAATCAAGAGGGCAACTTTTTCATTACCACGGTGGAGAAGGTAATAGCCGCCCGGAAAACGCTCAAGCCGACTATATTGAAGGACCACCGGGATTTGACCCGATTGCATGATCAGTAGAGCCGTCGGGCTGATGATTATACAGCTCGGGAAGCGGGTGCCTCTCGCGGAGTGACCGACACTGGGGAACAAATCCTCGAACTCCAGAGAAAGTTGCTCTTCTTGGAGTCCGAGCTGGAGGCTGCTTGTACTGAAAAAGGAATTGCCATCCAGGAAGCTGACAAGCTTAGCAGGGCCTCCTCCAATCTAGAACTTGCTCTGAAGAAGATAGAGACTAACTGGCAGGCCTATATGTATCTGAATGATGCGGAGCAACTATCCCAAGAGGCCGAGCGCCGAGCTAAACAGAGGCTTGAGCGAGGGACTGTCTTGGTGAGAGACCGGCTCATGGAATTGTGCAATGTCGAACTGTAGTTGGCCTTTTCTTCTTGTTTTGTTTCTGTTTTCTTTCTTTCTGAAGGGGACGTGATCCCGGAATATATAATACTTTTTTCTTCCTTCAAATAAAGAGTACTTTCCATTCTACCCTTTATTTGTATTTGTCACGCCCCAGAACCAGAATACTGGAGAGCGGGGGCAGACATAGCCAGCTACGTATAACGGAATGGAATCCACACCGCTATACGGTCACGGCTGTCTAGATATGTGAAGGTTTCACTACAATCCATCAGTCTCTTAAGGTCATAAAATAGCCTATTGTCTCAATCTCAACCAACTAATAATAGTTACAAGATGTCAGACCACCAAATACACAATAGTAAGGCGTCCCATACATTACATATTCAGAATGATCAAGAAGCTAGTCGTTACAAAATGTGAGGACGAGCAAGAGTTCAGTCATACATGATCAACCCCCTGGGCTTGTCAATCATGTTACAGCCCGTAGGCGGACAGTAAGTAAGTACAATCGAGCTAACACTTGCTCGTCGGCTAAATGCCTCAAAAAAATAATTTACAATATTACAGTGGAAGAACAAAAGAAACCCACTCGATGCCCTGGTTACGCCTGGTGACCACCATCGGGCTGGAAGGCAGGGAGATCCTTTGGTGCTGCTCCGGTATCTGGCCATACAAAACCAGCTGGGTCAGACTCCAGAAAGAGCAAGTGCCACAAAGGAGGCTTCACTTAAGAACTAAAACCAACAATTCATTAGCATTCAATACCTAAGAAATAATAATAAATAACACAGATTGAGGTTTGCACACTACCAATGCACTTATCCCAATCAGAGAAAATAATTAAGGGAAGCATCATTGACATACGATAACTGGAGAATCATGCTAAATAAAATATAGATGGACAATATATGAAGAGAAGACGAAGGCACTATTCCGGAAGCCAGGTTACAATCCTTAAACCAAACAAGGACCGAGATTGTAACCCTTCGCCTGAACAGAACTTTGTCTCTGATCATTTATTGCTAAAGGTGCCAATTATTACGGGAAAAAGGAGAGAGTACAATGATAAAAGTGACAATGAAGAGTGCAATACGCTAGAGTGACAATAAAGTACAATCGTCATAGTAACAATCTGGAGTGACAATCATTATAGTGACAATCTTGAGTGACAATCATTATAGTGACAATCTGGAGTGACAATCATTCAATCAATCACTTCTAGACAATACTATACTGGACTAGACTCCATCCAAGCAATCACGGCCAATCATTGCCTACGACTTTCTACATTAACTAACTAGGGTTATCACAATCCTAGTTACTAGCAAGATGCAATGAGATGCTCCAAGTAGTCACAGGCCCTGCAGCTATCTAGGTTATCCAGGCGATCATTATAGTGACAATTTAGAGAGTACAATACACAAGGGTGACAATAGAGTTCAATCATTTAAGTGACAATGGTGGGTGCCCCACATAACAGTGGGCTGGAAATGTGCCCTACTCGTCGGCAGGCTACAAGTACAAACATTTGCGGCCGGGATAACGGGATCGCCTGTAACTGGGAAACATCTCTTCATGACTAGTGAATTATTCTAGTTGTTAACCTTAGTCCATTTCAGTAGTTACTCCTGACTGTGGTACTCAGGAGTCCCTTCCTAGACATGATGCAAGACAGGACTGGATTATTTGTACAAGCACAATCGCCCAAGGTGTCCAGGATTAATTATACCGGTTAGGTCATGTCAGGTAGCAGTCGCAACAGCTTATCAAGATATATCATGTCCGGTTATCATACGAAGTATACTTTGTCAAGAGTGTGCCACGGTGGGCTACTATCATGTCATGTCAGTTCCTTGTCACATTAGGTACAATTATCATTTCAATCATGTCAATCAAATCGTAATTTACCAAGTTCAGGACAAAAGGCGTAAGGATATAAATGGGCATAAAATATCTAAATAAATATCAATACACAGGGCTATAGACGAGCCATGCGGCAAAGGCATATGCGGCCAGGAATGTTAGGGAACTCATGCGGCTGGCGGGGGATTGGTCCATGCGGCTGAAGGAGAATGGATTCATGCGGCTAAAGGGTATCAGTCGTATGCGGCCAGTGGTAAGGAAGGAGCATATGCGGCTCAATTTAGAGCACCCCATACGGCTGGAAAAAAAACATATGGGTCCATGCGGCTGGTGGGAAACCAAGCTTATGCGGCCAGCGGGGGAATTGATCCTTATGCGGCCGAGAAGACACGGGTCCATACAGCTCAGAAGAAAGGACGCATACGGCTGAAAGGACCAGAGGGTTTATGAGGGTCAATTCAGTTAGGTCTCATGCGGCCGAGGCTAGAGAAATCATATGCGGCTGGGAGAACTCCCTATGTGGCTGGGCTCAAGTGAGTCTCATGCGGCTGGGTAGAACTTTCCATGCGGCTGAGCTCATGCGAGTCTCATACGGCTGAGAAGGAAATAACCCATGCGGCTGGAAATCACTTGCCGCATGAATTATTCATGCGGTCAAGTCAAGTACTGTTTTTCTTCTCCATGTTTCAGAGGAGAAGAACACCATGAACCCAAGCTTCCAAGCTCCATAAAACCTTCATCCAGAGTCCAAATCCGTACTTCCTCAGGTCAAAATGGGGTAGAACGAAATTCTCTACAATATGGAACCATCAAAACTTGAAAATAACAAGATTAAGTAGATCAAAACCCAAGAAATCTGAAAGTAATGTAAATCTAGATCTACAAGAATCTAGCCATAGAAAATGAAAATGCCAAGTTCTAAAGTGATTTAAAATGCTGTAAGGAAGAGAATAAAGTTATAAAATCCGAGTTCATCCATGAAGCAAGTTGTATTTGCCTAGAACTCTCTCTCCTCTCTCTGGTAGGTGAAGGAAATAAATGAGGAAGAAGAAGATAATTAAATGAAGAGAGAGAAAGGGAGAAGGGTTAATAAATATCAAGGGTGGTGGTAGGTAGGGGGTTTATCCATGGGTTCATCATGAACCCTAGCAAAAACAAGCCAGGTCGAACCAATCCAAGGAAATAAACCAAGCTAAGAAGGAAAAAGCTAAGCCAGAAAATCATGTAATACAAGAAAAAATACGTACACGTATTCCAAAATACGTAATACGAACCACATGCATTACAGTATTGCTTGCTGCGTCTGTGATATTGTGGTGATGTTCTCCCTCGCATAGGGGATATATTTGTGGACCTGTTACCCATGGTATACCTTGGTTTTAGGTAGAGATAACAAGTTTTGGTCAGGATACCTGAAGCAGCCATGGCAAAGTGGTCATGGGTGCTCTTGGTATTGGGAAAAGGAATACCGTAGAGCAGATGGGCTCCTGGGGCGTGATGAGATGGTAGGTTTGTGCTGAGAAACTTAGCTGAGGAAATTTGTGGGCCTATTATCCTTGGCGTACCCTGGTTTAAGATACGGATAATAGGATGAAGGAGAACCGACATACTTGCTCAGAGGTAATGAGGACATGGAAAGCAGAAAAGTTTTGTAGAGTTTTCCTACTCAGAGATAATGTGTACATGGCAGGAGTGAACTCGACGGAGGGTATTGGTGGTCAACAGAGGATATTTGTGGTCAACAGAGGACGTTTGTGGTCAACAGAGGACATTTGTGGTCAACAGAGGACATTTGTGGGCCTATTACCCTTGGCGTACTCTGGTTGTGGGTACAGATAATAGGTCGAAAGGGGATCATCAAACTTATTCAGAGGTAATGAGGGCATGGCAAATATGAAGGTTTCTTCGACGGAGCCTTCCCATTCAGAGGTAATAAAGACATAATAGGAGTGGGCTCAATGAAGGAGGGCACATAGAACGACTCAGAGGTAATGAGGACATGGAAGTTCTATGTAGGGTGATTTATTTTTGGTGGAAGTAGAACGACTCAGAGGTAATGAGGACATAGCCATTTTGGAAATTTGTTGATCGATTACCCTTTTTTGTGTACTGTAAGTGCAGGTATTGGATTATGAGGGAGGATCTCTTCCAGGACGAAAGTTCAGATATATGATCATACATGACTTTCTGTCTGAAAAAGTGACCGAGAGGTGAGTTCAGAGGCACCATCGGGTACATGACTCGATATTGTGAAAGTGTGAGTTCAGTGGCACCAGCGGGTACGTGACTCGGGATCTAGAAAATTGTGAGGGCGAGTTCAGTGGTACCAGCGGGCACGTGACTCGAAAATCTGGAGGATTATGAGGGTAAGTTCAGCGGTACCAGTGGGTACGTGACTCGGTAATCTGGAGAATGGTGAGCGTGAGTTCAGCGGTACCAGTGGGTACATGACTCAAAAATCTGTAGAATTATGAGGGTGAGTTCAGTGGTATCAGCGGATACATGACTCAAAAATTTGGAAAATTATGGGGGTGAGTTCAATGGTACCAGTGGGTACGTGACTCAATAATCTGGAGAATGTTGTGGATGTGAGTTCAGCGGTACCAGCGGGTACATGACTCGATGATCTGGAGAGAATATCGTTTAGACATAATATTTCTTCAGGAACTTGCCGTTGACGGGCAACATGAGCAAATCTCCGTTTTGCTTTGCGAGGCGGTAAGCACCGTTGGAGAATACGGCCTCGATGATAAATGGACCTTCCCATTTTGGCTGGAACTTGCCAACGATCTTGTGAGTCATAACCATCGGCCTCCGGACTGCTAGAACGAGATCGTCCACTTGGAATGTTCTGACTTTGACCTTCTTGTTGAAGGCTCCTGAGATGCGTGCTTGGTATAGCTCAATTCATTGATGAGCCAAGAGGCACTTTTCATCTAAGGCCTCCAACTCTTGTAGCCGACGTCGGTAGTTATCATCCGTCATCAACTGATGTGTGAGGGCGACGCAGAGTGAGGGGATTTGAGTCTCCAATGGGAGGACTGCCTCACTCCCGTATACTAGAGAGAATGGTGTGTTCCCAGTAGCTGTTCGGACTATAGTATGGTACGCCCATAAGCATTCGTCGAGCTTCTCGTTCCAGTCGCATTTGTTGGAGAAGACAAACTATTTGAAGAGTTTGATGATTGTTTTGTTGAATGCCTCTGCCAACCCGTTCGCCGCCGGGTTGTACGGTGTCAAAGCGATATTATGAATACGATGCTTATCACAAAACCGATAGAATACGTGGCTTGCGAACTGCAGACCATTATCATGGATGATCCTTCGGGGCAGTCCAAAGCGGTAGATGATGTGATGCTTAAGGAAACTGATCAGGTTTGAAGTCTTGACTTCTGCGAGTGGGATAGCTTTCGCCCACTTGGAGAAGTAATCAGTGATCGTAAGTATGAAGCGATGTCCTCGGGAGGAAGGTGGGGTGTTGGACCAATAATATCCATTCCCCATGTTTCGAATGGCTAGGACGCCACTGTCAGATGTAGAAATTCGGATGGTGTGAATGAAGTCCGTGTGGACTTGACAGGCTTTGCATTTCCTAGCATAATCTATCGCATCTGCCACCATCGTGGGCCAATAGTAGCCCATTCGTCGAAGGCGGTCTTGTAATTTAGGACCGGGCTGGTGGGCCCACAGACGCCATCATGAGCTTCTCGTACGGCTTCTTTGGCTTCTGCGTTTGACAAACATTGAAGCAGTAATCCGTCGTGGGAGCGGCGATACAGCATTTTTGTCTCTGTATCGTAGAAGAATCTGAGAGAACGTCGTCTGATGGAAGTGGCTTCCTTCGGGTTCTCGGGTAGGATGTCGTAGACGACGAAGTCGATGAGTGGTTGTCTCCAATCTGGGGCATCATCGATCGTCTGTGCGAAATAACTTGCCACGAAGTGCACATTGTTCTTGGGACAGACCAGTTCGTGGCCTATCACATCCACTAATTGGTGATCATAGTTTAAAACTTCTAGGGAAGCCGCAAGACCAGCTAAGGCATCAACATCGATATTTCGGAGTCTGGGGACATGTTCAATAAAGAAGCCCTCGAATGACGAGATGATGTCAATTGCTATTTGGTGATACGGGATCATGTCTTCGTGGCGGACTTCGTATGAACCCCGTATCTGATTGACGATTAGTTGGGAATTGCCGTATGCTTTAAGGTATTCTACCTCCAGCTCTCTTACAAGTTGGAGGCCAATGACCAGAGCATTGTACTCGGCCACGTTGTTAGAGTAGGTCTCGGTGAGGGAATAAGCACGGTTAATCACCAATTCGGAAGGGGAGACCAGCACTACCGCAACTCCGACGACTATATTGCCTTTAGGTCCGGTCTTCGAAGCACCGTAGAAGGACATTCGCCATATATTATCGTGAGAGGTTGCATGCGAGTCGGCGACCTCATCTGGGATCTCTTCATATATTCTGGAAGACTCCGAGCCTGGGTGGGCTGCTAAGAAGTCTGCCAGGGCTTGACCTTTGACTGCCTTTTGTGGGACGAAGATCATATGATAAGGGGACAACAATATTACCCATGTAGCGAGTCGAGAGCTGAGTGCCTCTGGTTTAGTCATGAGGACCCTGAGAGGGTTGATTCGTGAGATCACATGTATCGTTTGTCCGGTGACATAGTGCCGCATCTTCTGAATGGCGAACACCAAGGCGAGGCATTCCTTCTCTACCACGGTGTATCGGTGCTCTGGCCCAATCATCATTCGACTGAGGCAATATATGGCTTGCTCATGGCCTGCGCCATTGTTTTGTGCTAGCAGAGCCCCGAGGGAGTGTTCCATCACTCATATATAGAGCAGGAATGGTTTTCCAGGAACCGGTGCCACCAAAACTGGAGGATTTGACAAATATTCTTTGATGCTGTCGAAAGCACGCTGACATTCCTCGTCCCATACGAATAAGACTCCTTTCTTCAAGAGGTACGTGAACGGTCGGCTTCGCCCGGAGAGGTTAGAAATGAACCTCCTGATGTAAGCTAGCCTCCCTTAGAGGCCTCTGAGTTTGCGGAGATTTCTCGGGAGACCCATCTCCATGATCGCCTTCATCTTCTCAGGGTCTACATGGATACCCTTTGCAGTGATGATGAATCCCAAGAACTTCCCGCTGGATACGCCCAGAAAGGACTTCGTAGGGTTCATTTTCAAATTGTGCGCTCATATTAGGTCGAATACCGTCCTTAGGTCCTGCAGATGGTCTCCCTTGCAGCGACTCTTAATGGCTATATCGTCAACATAGCACTCCACTGTCTTACGTAAGTGGTCTCTGAAGATGATGCTCATGGCTCTTTGATATGTGGCGCCAGCATTCTTCAAACCGAAAGGCATGACTGTGTAGCAGTACGTGCCAATTGGCGTTCAAAATGATGTATGCTTTTCGTCATCAGAAGATATTTTGATTTAGTTGTACCCCGAGAAGCCATCCATGAATAACATGCGTTCGAAGCCGCAGGTATTGTCGATCATGATGTCTGTGATAGGAAGGGGGAATTCATCTTTGGGGCACGCCTCGTTCTGATTGTGGAAGTCGATGCAGATTCGAATCTTTCCGTTCTTCTTGAGGATGGGCACTATATTGGCGACCCAATCGTGATGTTGTTCCTCATGAATGAAACCGCTAGCTATCAGTTTATTATCCTCGGTTTCGATCGCGTCCATGATGCCTGGGCGAAAGCGTCGCTATTGTTGTTTGACTGGCTTCGCATCCGGCCGAATGTTGAGTTTGTGAAGAGCAATGTCGGGATTTAACCCTGGCATGTCTTTATAGCTCCAGGCGAACACATCAATGTATTCTCTGACAAGTTCTAGCAGCGACTCCTGCTCTTCGTCTGCTAGGCTTTTACTGACGAAGATCGATTTTGGAGGAGATTCGCTGCCGAGATCCACTTGTATGACCTCATCTTCAGTAGGAGGTTCTCTCTGTTCGAACTGCTTTTCCTATTATGCGTCTAATTGCTGGGCCCACGTCTCTAGCTCGAGGATTTCGAGGATGTCTTCGTCTTCCTCGTAAGCGTCGGCGAATGCCATGTTGACTGACAAGACTTGTCTGAACACGTCTCCATGCTGGTATCCGAGTCAGAAGTTGGTGACCCGGTTGAATGTGACTACCAGTCGCATTCTTCATCTGAACTTTCAGGGCTTGTAGTAGGCGTTACATACCCCAAACCGTATTGAGTTTTGCTATAGTAGGCTTGTGGTTTGCCTGCCGGGACTGGCGGCTTCAAAGGTAATCGTCGCCCAGTGCCGTAGTTCAAACCTGGCGTCGTCTCCAAATCATACCCTTGTTTCTGCATAAGATATTTGGATTGAGGGCTATAGAAATACAGAGGCAGTCTTCCGGCATCTGACCCGAGGTCGGCTTCCTCTATGGTGAGGGGATGCGGGTTGTTCGTCCGGCCGAAGATGATTGGATGGTCCCCTCCCTCGATTATTCGGTAAGCATCTTCTACTGGAGTAAGCTGGATTGCGGTGTACACATTTGTCACCTGTGTGTGTAGGTGAGTGCCTATATCGTGTTCCATAGCATACATTGTACATAGCTTATTGAGCTTGATGTAGTTCAAAGATAACCCTTTATTGATGAAGTAAGGTATCTTTTCTAGGGGGATTACATCATCAGCGGAGAGAACATCAGTGTAGGCAGCCACAGACTTGGCTAGCTCCGGTTCCTCTTCGGCTATCCCCTGTGTAAATGAAGACAGAGAGGACGACCTGGAAAGCTTGATTGTCAGTGGTTCAGTTGATGGAGCAGAGCGTGGAGTCGTTTGGCAGACTTGCGACCCCCAGTTTGGCATTTGATGTGGAGCGAGGAGTGGCAGGTTCGCTAGAAGTGTCAGACCTCGTATCGGGGTGACGATCCTTCTTGGGAAGGCGTATCGTCAGTGGCCTATCGGAGGGATTGAGCCTCTCCATTTGGGGTTGATCGACTTTCGGCAGTCTGATTGTCAATGGCCCCGTTGTGGGTCTCGGCACTTGGCCGGACCTTGGCAGCCAGATTATCATCTGCTCCTCCTGCGCCGAGAGGTTGATCGCGTCCTTCCGCAGAGTGGCAGTAAGGGGTGTGGACTTGTCCGTCTTGCGATCTTGGAGGTGGATCGTCAGAGGTCCTTCTGATCCCGTGGCCGTTTCGGTACCAGCTTATTCATTTCCTTCATCCAGGTGCCTCTTCGACTTTTTGTATAGGCAGGAGTCCGAGTACTAAGATTTGATCCCTTTGAAGTGATCGATGTCAGCAAATTCCGTTATCACAAAGCCGTGTTTGTCGACATATTTGACGCACTGGTGTAGCGTGGAAGGCACGATCATATAATCGTGTATCCATGGGCGCCCCAAGAGGATGTTGTAAGAAGTGTCTGCATCTATGATGTAGCAGGTGACTTCGGATTGGAGGTCGCCAATTTGATACTTCAGACGAATCTTTCCAATTGGGTAGCTCCTGCCCGAATTGAAATCGCTGATGGCGGTGCTTGTAGGCGTTAGGCGATGCATTGGGATGCGAAGATGATGTAGCAGACCCTTCGGGATGATGCTTATGGAAGAGCCAGGATCAATGTGCATCCGATTCACCTTCACGTCGTCGATGTATTCCGTGTAGTATAGCGGACGATCGTGTAGGTTGGTTTTGATGAGCATGTCCTACGGAGTGAAGATGATGTTGGGCATTGCTTCCGTGCAGACACTGTCTTGGAGATCCACGGGTGAGTCCTCCCCGATGAGGTTGGATTGAGCCAGATAGACATCGACATTTTGGAGTGCTTCACTTAATGCAATACGAATGTCCTTGGAGAGCCTTAGGAGTTCGTACAGTGACAACTTGGCCGGTGTGTTAGCCAATTGCGCTAAGATGTCAAAGTTGTAGGGCCTCTCTAGCCCTTGGGCTGCCTCTTTTCGGAGGAATTTGTCGAAGCGAGTCTCCCTCGGCCTAGGCTTGTCGGTCGTCGAAGGCTGAGCCGGTCCCGGAGCATCAGTTGTAGTGGGTTGATGATTTTCAGCTGGATTGTCAACCACAGGTTGGGATTGCACTCCGGACCGTGTGACGACTGCTGTAGCTTCCTCGTTGTCTGCCAAGATTGTATGGCAGGTCTTGACTTTTCTACTTTTCTTCTTGTCGGTGGAAGATGGTGTGGGCCGAGTCACTTCTGACAACAAGTCTGGATGGATCCACATGACCTCCCCTCGTGATGTGGTGAGGGGTAATAGACTGGCAGCCTGATCTCGGAGAGGTGGAAGATTGGTAATCTCTATTGTCGCTAGAGGGATGGGGACTACCCCATCTTGAGTTTCCATTGGAGAGAAGCTGTCAAATTGTACGGACACCATATTGGCCGCCACGGTTACCTCTTCGAAATCGATGGCCAGAGCGTTTGAGTCGATGAGATTTTGGATGTACCGTTTCAATTGGTAGCAATCGTGTGTAGCATGATGAACATAGCAATGATAATGGCAGTACTTTGGATTCTCCATCTCTGCCGGCCGCGGTTCCCATCTTGGTGGAGGAAGCTGAATTCTGTCCCCTTGTACAAGCATGTCCAAGATGGGCTTGACATGACCGTCTTCGAAGGAGTAAGTGATTTGCGGCCATTGTTTGTCTGCTGGCTTCGGCTCAGGTTTTTGTGCTGTATTGGCCACCATAGCCTGCTTTCCTTTGCTATCCCGATTGTTGGAGGGGCTACCCCCATTATCGTTGTTGGGACGCTTGCCTTTATTTTCTCCTTCCGAGATGTGCAATCCCAGTTGACGAGCCTTCTTCCATCGTTCTTCGGCGCTCGTGGCGCTGATGATGAACGTCTTCCAATCTTTGAATTGACTTTCGTCCATCCAGAGACTGATCGTTGGAAGCAGTCTCTTTTGGCAAATTTCAATTAAAGAGGAATCTGAATTTCCGGAGGGCAGCTTCATGGCGGTTTGGCGGAACCGTTCAATGTAGTTCCTTGTCAGCTCCTTCTCCCCTTGGACAACATCCATGAGGGTGGACATGGTGACGTCCTGACCTACTTCATAGAATCTCTCCAAGAACAGGCGCTTGAAGCCGACGAAGGAGTGGATGCAGTTGTCCGGCAGATTGCGATACCAGTCGAAGGCGACTCCTTCCAATGCCCCGATGAATAATCGTGTGAGAATGGCATCGTCATGGGGCAGATGGTCGGTGGTGACCTCGAAGTAAGTGACGTACCGACTTGCTGAGGTCTTGCCATCATACGGGTTGATATTGAACGGCTTATATTTCGGTGGGAATGGAACATCCCTCCATTCAGCAGGGTATGGTTGCCGTATTCTGAGGTCTTGAGCATTTTCTCGGGCATGGAACATGGCTCGGAGCTCCTGAACCTCTCTTCTTACTTCTCGGGCCTCATCTGTCGCAGTAGGGGCTGTTATTTCAGGAGGATTATTGCACGGGTTCGGTGCCGCTGAGTTCGAGTCCGTATTGACCGTGGGACCCGTGCTTGTTTGGCCAGGTGTTCCTCCTAGCAGAGCTGGAAAAGCTGCATTAATTTCGTCTACAAATTTGACCAGGGCCTGTAGTATGGCCTCCAGAGTATCGATGCGCTGGCGATCACTGGAACCACTTTGATTGCTGTCTGTCATGAACACCGTCCTTATATGATGAGAAATGGAAGGGACGGTGGAGGATGTATCCTCCGAGTCATACCCATGTACCGAGAAGTCATTGGGATATGTGGGAATATTCTCTTCTGGTTCGGACTCGGAGGGAATAGTACCCCCGGCTTCAGAGCTTGCTTCATCTTGAGAGTCGTGGACGTCCTCGGGGATGCCAGCCTTGGCTATATCTGATGGGATAGTTATCTCCCTTGGCTCGTTTTCTTGGAATATTGGATTATTGTGGAGGCTCGGAGGGGTGCTGCCTCCAGCCCGAGCAATCCCCTGCGTTACGGACGATGGGCCTCCCACTGTTGCAGATTTCGTCTTAGAGCGAGTACCTTGGAAAACACCGGTGGTGGGCACTCGCTTAGACGACAGTCTTTTAGTTGCAGTGGTTGAGATCTTCGGGCTGGAGATGCTTGCCTTCTTCCCTCTCCCCTCGGTGGGGACTTTCTGAGTGGAATTGCAGGAGGCAACAGGAGGTGCCTCATCTTTTGAGCTCGGATGCTGTAGTCTTTGGAAGACTGACGGCCGGCCTTCCGTTACTGCCGCATTGTTGCAACAGCAGTTGACGATGATTTAGGTGCAGTGACGTCCAAGTGAGGACTCTTTGCACGCCGGAACCCCTTCTCTTTCCTTGCGCTTGTGGAGGATATCCTCACGCAGGCCAGAGGAGCCACTATGTCCGTTCGCCGCCGGGGGCTCGATTCGAGTAGTTCTGTACAACTTTCCATCAGAGGCCCACGTGATAATCAGCGGGATGCCCCGATGGTCAGAGGTTGGGGCAGCTGACTGGGCTTGGTGAGCCCGCGCTTCCCTGGACTTCCTCCTTTTAGCACTTGCGGGTGCGTAATAGGAGGAGTCCAAGTTGAATACCACAGAGTCCGGCTTATCATCCAGAGAACCATCAGGGTCCGGACCGTACAAGAGACGGTCGAAGACTGACCGAGAGAAGCGTGGAATGGATGCTATGTGGCTAGAATTGAGTACCGTGCAGGCTGTCTGCATGGGGTTGTCTTTAGCTGTCGGATGAGTTGTTTTGGTATGATTAGTAGGAGTCACGATCGTGCAGGCTGGCCGCATGCGGTTGGCAATTATGGCCGCATGGGTTTTCTGCAAGCGATTGACTTCCATAGCCGTATGAGTTTGATCCATGTGGTTGGCAACTGCAGCCGCATAAGCTATGCGGCTGACAGATGTGACCGCATGATTTTTCTTCATGCGGCTAGCGGATGTGGCCGCATGAGCTTTTTTCATGCGGCTAACACCCTTATGCGGCTCGGATCGCGTAGAGTTCCACTTTGCCCCCACATGTCCAGCATCATAGTGTTTTCTTCTGCCGGACTTGGGTACAGCAGAGTTGCCTACGGTCTGAAGTAGGGCCGCAGGAGAATCTTGCTCGTCGTCTTGAACCACAGAGGGTACTTCTGCAAGAACTTCAGTAGGAACGAAGGATCGGGGTCTCCACTCCTTGCGGGCCTTCTTCGTGCAGGCTCGCTTCTGGACCAGGCCAGCGCTCTTGTCGGAGAGCATTTTTTCGAACGCCTGTTGGTCGAACCGGGCGACCATCTTCTGTTGCGTGGAGCCAAGCTTGGCTGCATCCGATTGCGCCACCAACTCCTCAGCCGTAGAGAAGTTTATCCCCAGCAGAGTCGCCATCGTGTTTGCCATTGATTGTAAAAGTACAGAACAGTTTTATGGAAGGACTGAACTTAGACTCACAATACAAACTCACTTGTACAAAGAAAGCCTAGGGATGAAAACCTAGGTACAGCAGTCTAAGTACAATTGTTTATTTTAGATTCTGGGGGGTAATGATAGAGGCTCGGGAAGGCGACGGCAGCCCTGCCTTACTCCTTGGATGATCGGTATGCAGCCTTGGCTCTTGTGAAAAGATGGTTGGCGTTGATGAAGAAATGCTTTTCCTGCTCTCCTCGTACTGCTCCTCTGGCTTCTCTCTCTCTGGATTGATCTCTGTAGATTTTTCTCTCTGACTATCGGGGGAGCCTCTCTGTCTGGGCGTATCTCTCTCTCTCTGATAGTCTATATTTTACAAGGGAATGGCACCTTGCTATTTATAATAGTGGGATGTGATCATTAGGGTTGTCAATGATTGCCTCTTAGAGATGGTGGCGGCCTGTGGATTGGTCAATCTAGGCCATTCGCTTTTGATTATGACAAATCCGAGCCATTGAGTGTAGATTACACCAAATCCCATCAGCAATTAATGCTGATTGGAATAAATCTTCCTCATAATGGTCTTCTGATGTCTACGAATAAATTAGATTTATTCTCCTGCCACGTGTCCCAGATTATTGGGATTTGACCCAATCTTTGATTGTAATAAATTTGAGGAATTGATCGGCTTAGGACACGTGTCCTAGGAGCCATTGGGGGGATCTGAACCACATGACGATTGAGCCGCATATGATTTTGGGCCGCATATGGTTATGGTCACGTGTCAGGGCTGCCTGGGTAGTGGCCCTCTCATGGAGGTGATCATTGCGAGCCGCATAGGGATACATCTGCCTGAGCCGCATGGAAATGGTCCTCTTAAACCGCATGAGAAGTCTTTGCTCGAGCCGCATGAGGCTGTCTCGGCCTGAGCCGCATAGGACGGCTTCATTCTGAACCGCATGAGAAGTCTTTGCTCGAGCCGCATACGAACGCCCACGTGGCAAGTCCACGTGGCATTTTTACGGCTCTCGGGTGATTCGTGTCAGAGATCTCTTTTCTCTTCGTTAGAAGTCTGTCTTTATGACAGAGTCATAATTACTTCTTTTTGTGTCAGAGGCTGTCACTTTTTCAGAGTTGTCAGCCGTCAAACAATTAATACGAGAGGGCAGAGGAGAGGGATGTCCCGCCACGTGTCTTCTGAGCCGCATGGGTTGTCTTGGGCCGCATAGTCCCTTATGCCACATGACTCTCAGAGCCGCATGGGCTTTCTGAGCCGCATGGGGTTCTTTTGGCCGCATGGGTCATTTTCTTTAATATTTTCCATGCTTCTACAAGTTAGTCTATCCAAAGAATGCCCTACGCGCATGTCAGAACTACTCGTTACAAGTAGGAAGGGATGAAGGCACCAGGGATTGGCGGTTCCCATTTATAGACTATGCAGTTTATAGGATTCTTCCTGAAGACCCAAGAGAAGCAGCTTCTGTCAGGAGGCGCTCACTCCGTTTCTTCTATGATTCGGCCACCAAAATGCTATATCGTAGCTCATACAATGGACTTCTCTTACGCTATTTGTCTCATACAGAGGCACAAGAAGCACTCAGAAAAGCACATGATGGAACCTGCGAAGCCCACCAGCCGGGCCCTAAGTTACAAGACCGGCTGCGTCGTATAGGCTATTACTAACCCACTATGATGGCAGATGCTCTTGAGTATGCAAAAAAATGTTGGGCATGCCAATTTTATGCAGATTTCATCCATCCACCTCCGAAATATTTATACCCCACGGTGGCCGCGTGGCCATTCGAAGCCTGGGAATGGATATTGTGGCGACAAGCAGCCCACCATCCTCTAAAGGACACCGGTTTATCCTCGCAATTACAGATTATTTCTCCAAATGGACAGAAGCAGTACCATTGGTAGAGGTGAAGACTTCCAACGTAATCAGTTTCATCAAACCTCATGTCATTTACTGCTTCGAAGTTCCCAAAAGAGTTATTCACGATAACAGTCCTTAGTTCGTAAGCCATGCATTCCACCGGTTCTGTGACAAGAGCCGAATTCAGATTATGGCATCAACAGCTTACAACCCGGCAGCTAATAAATTGGCCGAGGTATATAACAAAATCTATTGTCAAACTCCTTAAAAAGGTCATCTCCTCCAACAAACGCGACTGGAATAAGAAGTTAAGCGAATGTCTATGGGCCTACCATACGACTGTTTGTACACCTACAGGCAGTACACCATTCTCCTTGGCCTATGCGAGCGAGGCTGTCCTCCCCTTGGAGATTCAAATCCCGTCCTTACGGGTAGCCATCACTAATCAGTTAACCGTCGAAGACATTCAGCACAGGCGCTTATAAGAGTTAGCGTTGGAAGAAAAGCGCTTGCTTGCGCAGCGAAGGATTGAGCTTTACCAAGCTCGCATCTCTGGGGCCGTCAACAGAAAGGTCCGCGAAAGATCCTACCAGGTGGGCGACCTCGTCTTGGCAGTACGGAGATAGATGGTGATGACACACAAGACCACTGGGAAGTTCGAGCCCAAGTGGGAAGGATCGTTCGTCATAGAAATGTCGTACTCCAATGGTGCTTATCGGCTAGCTAAGCCAAATGGGGACTTGCTAATGATGCTCATCAACGGTAAGTTCCTAAAGAAGTATTACGTCTGAAGATAGAACCAGCACAGGCACCCATATCCCCTGAAAAGGGTGCCCATGAGTTCTAGAAAGGGGATCTCTCGCTCTCCCTCCTATATATTCTCTAAAGTAGATGAAGCACTTCACGTCCACATTACCTCTGGATGGCTCCTCTATGCCTGGAAGATGCGACTACCATGTCCACATTACCTCTGAGTAGTCGTTCTTCTTGCATCATCTCTATGATTATTTCGGCGGTCTAGAAAACAATTCACGTCCATATTACCTCTGGGTTGTTGTTCTATACCCCGGCAAAGATCAAGCCTACCACGTCTATATTACCTATTGTCAGGCAAATCCCTTATGAAGATTCCCTCTTTATTCTGGAGATAAAAACAAAGGGAACAAAAATGCTTCTATATATAAAAACATGTGGCTACAAAGACCTATTACAGACTCTTCGTAGTTACATATACAGAAGCAAAAAAGCTAAAAATGTGGTACAAGATCTCAATAGTACGGGCTAGGCGGTGACAGATCCAATCACCTCCTGGTCAAAAGGAAGCCACTGCCCGAAGCTGCTACTGGCCCGAGCCGGGGATGAAGACCAGCACAGGACTCCCCTATCTCCCCAGCTGTCCGGAGAGTGCAACCACAGCAGCAGTCCTTGCCATTCCTCGGTCAGCATGGCAACCAATACAAAGTCAAGAAGCCAGGGTTCGAGACACCATTGACGCCCATGACATCTAGGATGCGGGATGTCTCGAGATCTGGTAGTAAGTTCAACTACAGCTTCTTTGGATAAAAAGATTTGCCACCGACGGCCGCCTCAAGGAAACTCTAGGATCATTAGGAGCCGAACATCGGACAAGCAAGGCCATTGTTGAAGCAGCTGAGTCTTCTCTTGAAGGGGATAGTCCTTTATGTAGGTTGTTCGTGTGGTCCAAGCACAAGCCAGACATCGATCAGAAGGAAGCTTACAAGTTAAGCTAAAGCTCCACTCCATGACAGATGATAGTACTTTGAGTGACCAAAGGATCGTGACTCTGAACCTCCTCTGCTAAAGAGATTCGCGATCCCTGCAAAGATGCAAGAGGCTCCAATATCAAGAAGCCATTAGGAGCCCATTCTCTGAAAGAATGACTCAAGACAATTAATGCTAAGAGGTAGGCGTGACACCAGCCATGACCCATCTCGTACAGTCTTGACACATGTTCATGCTTCTGTTCAAAGTATCCCGAGTGTAACACCCCAGTCCCAAAATACGTAGGACTAGGAACGTAGACATGCCAGCTATTTTCATACGAAGTATACTCCAATATATGGAAGCCTCGTATAAATACATAAGCTGTAAAATACAGTAGAACCATAACTAATCTCATCCACACAGAATAAATGAATAAAAGATCATATAATGAGAATAAATTTGTCTTGATACAATATGTTGGGCGGAGACAAATCCACTACCAACAAAATAAGGAAAAGTACATAGAAAATGAAATGAGTGGCGAGCGAAGCGAAGACGATCCAAATGCAATCATCCTCGAAGAAACAGCGAAGATCACGGCTAGAGCTAGAACACCTGCGAAAGTCAATGGCACACACCTAGAGAGATAACCAGGTCCTCAGAGGGACGTAACAAGACACATAATATCATGCCATATAAACTGAATAAATATTGCTCAAATAAATAAGTAAATCGAATTTATAACATAGTCCAATACGCACCTACTGAACGAGAGTACCATCCCCCCAACCAAACAAGGATAGGAGATGGTAAACTAATTCACGGCGACGTATCTTTCCATGCTATGAATCCAATATGGTATCCGGACCCCAACAAGGTTCAATACCTTCTCATCGAAGTAGTAAGTCACACCTACAACCAAACAAGGACAAGATATGACGAACTAATCTGCGACAAGTTATTGTTCCAAGCCACGGTCAGATACAAGTACCCAAACCAAAAGTACTCGTACCTAACGGATAAGGTAGCCTACCGTTCTAAGTGAAATATAGTTAAGAACAATCCTTCCTACGCATGGGCCCTGGCTGAATAGGATCGGCATAGTCCCCTTATGGGCACCAGAGGCCCCATCAGTAATCATGGGTCATCAATCCCGTATCTCCAGCGGAGAGTCCGGGTCACAAGGGAAAGTGCATCGAAGCCCATACGCTAAGGAATCGTCCTCCCCGCCCAATGCCTACTATGTTGTATCCACAACATTAACCTCTATAACCGCTAAGTCAAACTAGCATGCAACCTCTATTAGCGGTTATTCCTATCGCACGGCTTGTACGTACTGGTGGCCAGCCAATCACGCACTTTCGTGTTCTACATGCGCCACACAACCTCGTATTTACAACGTGTTAAGGCTAATGAATGCAACACACAAGGTTGTCCCTTAAATCTAGGTTTAATGTGAGAAAAATAATAAATAGCAGGAAAAATAAATGAATAGTAAGTTCTAACAATTATGCCATGTATCACAGTTTTTGTATAAAGAAAATAAATAATGCATTAAATATGAGCAAAAAATAAGTAAACAGCAAATGGCAAGGTGCCTTGCCTGGTAGGACGCCTGGTGTGCTGCGGTGATCAAGGTGGCACGATCTACAACTTCGGTGCAACAACTATACATGGTGACCTCGGATGGTGGCACGGACAGTTCCATCGGGTCCAGAAGGGTCAAATTTTATAGGGTGGACATAAGGTAATCTCGAAATGGACGAAAAAATAGGAACAATGGGATTGGTTATGGAAAGGAGGAAATCAAAGAAAATAGGCAATAATAAATATACAATTTTTTTAGAAACTATTTATAATTCTTGAAAAATACTTTTATTATCCCAAAAATATATAGGTAGTTAAATAAAACTCATTTTTAGGCAAAATATCCTAATATTTCGAAATACATTTTTAGGTAGGAAAAACTATATCTTATTAGTAAAAACTTTTTTTGGATAAACATTTATAAGTTTCGAAACCAGTTCAAGACAAAACTAATTTTGTTAAAGTAAATTATTTTGGTAAAGCTATACATTTTTAAATGTCACAAAATAATATGGCAAATACCTTTAGGGCTTCCAGCCCAATTTTGAAGGTAGGTGTACGATCAAGGTACGATAAAAATAGGGCATAACTAATGTTGAAAATATTTATGTATGGTTGCAACAATAATAATATCAATAAAATAATACAAACACTATTGCTACAACTACTACATGATAATACTAAGTGTGGTACAACAATAAATACTATTCTTTATATTATAGTTGAACTTATAGCAATATAATACTAATAGTAATATTAATACAAAATAAGTTAATCACCAGTGTAAATAATTAATCAATAAATTATGACAAGTACACCAAAACAGTGAAATAAGCTCCGAATCAAAAGAAGAAAAGAAAAAGAAAAAAAAATGAAAACTTAAGTAGTGGTTCTCTCTCTTCGAGAGATTACTGTAGGTAACAGGAAAAAAGGAATTTAGAAAGGAGTCAATAGAGAGAGAGAGCAGAAGAGAGGCGATCGGCGGGGAGAGCTCGGCCGAGGGCGGAGGAGAAAGGGAAGAAGTCGGGAGCGGGAGACGGCGGAGGGTGCGGGACGAGCGGCGGTGCGTGGTCGGAGAGGGTCGGGAGAAGTCGGCTGGGGCCGTCGCGGCGGATCTGGGAGGAGGAAGGCGGAGGAAGCGGTGTTTTGGTCGGCGCGAGCTAGGGTTTCGGCGGTTGCGGTGCTAGGGCGGACGGCGAGCGGGGAGAGCCGGGGTGAGGCGGCGCTCTTCACCGGAGGGTTTTCGAGAGGGGGTTTTGTGGTGGGCGGCGCTGGGAAGCGTCGGGACGCGGCGGAGTAGGGATGAAGGGGCGGTCTCCGTGGGAGGCTCCGGCGCGTAGAGGGTCGATGGGTGAGGATGTCGACCGGGCACGGTGGAGAGGGTTCGGGCGGCGCCGGCGGTTGACTCAGGTGGGTTTGGTAGACGACGCGGCCGCGAAGGGAGGAGTACGGCGGAGGGTGGCCGGCGAGCGGGAGTAAGCTCGGCGCGGCGGAGCTCCCACTCCGGCGGTGAAGGAAGATGGAGAAGCCAGTGGCGGAGGAGCGCCGGCTGGTCGATCGGCGGAGGAAGAGAGGGTTTGATCGGCGGCTAGGCACCGGCCACGGTGGTCGCGGTGGACCGAGGGACAGCGGATCTCGGCCGGGCAGCAGAGGGGTTGGCTCGTGGTGGCGGCAGGGACGACGGCTACGGGCGGGAGCACGTCGGCGGACGGCGCTGGGATTGGACGGAATCGGCAAACGCGGGTCGAAGGTCAGGTGATGGTGTGTTTCTATTTTTCCCTGTGAATTTTTTGTTTGGCGTCGGTCGTCTGGTTGGTGGTGTTTTGGTCGTGGTGAGGGTGATGGCTGGTGGTGGAGGTGTAGGCTGTGGCGGTGGTCGATACCTCGATATCAAAGAGTCTTAGTTGTGGCTATGGAGTATGTGGCAGGTTGGAAAGGAAGGCATAGGCCCGGTAGGTGGTTGTAGTAGGGTGAGGAGTCAGGTCTGGTGGGATCCGAGCAATGGTCGGAGTTTGAAGGGTGGAGATGGTGGCAGTCCGCCATGATGGATAAGGCAGGGTGGAGGACGGGACAGGAAGCTAGTTTTGGGGTTAAGGATTTAGTTGCTAGGACTTGGAACGTGTTGGGTGTGCCCGACACGGGCTGGGTTTGCTGTGTCGAGGTCGTGTCCGACATGTGGACACGAAGAAGGTGAAAATATAATTGTAAATGAATTAGAATAAGAATTTGGACGGGGAACACGGACACGAGACACGCACCATTGGGTTGTGGAATTTTGTAGATGAATAATGTGGATGATAAAAATATTGGAGGAGTACCTGCCTATTTATAGGACGTGGAAATTCCCAATTGGATAAAGTTTAGGAATATTTAAACCCAAAATAGATAATTCATCTATTAATTTAAAACCAATCAAATCTAATCCAAATCCAAATCCAATTAAATCTAATTAATTTTTTAGTTTAAAAATCAATTGGAATAAATCAAATTTCAATTATTTACCTATTTAAATAATTACATAAATTCAAATCAAGATTTAAATTGCCATAATAATTTCAAAATATGGTTTCCAAAAATACTATAATATTAATTTCGAAAATACCTTATTATTTAAAATAAACTTAATATAATATTTATGAAATAAATATTTTTGTACGAAAATTTTTATTAATAATAACTGCTAAAAAAATAATAGACTTTTTTTTATAGCAAGAAGAATAATTCTATATAATATTTTGAAATTGTAATAAAATAGAAAAATTATTTTTCTAAAATATGTACGCTCGTACATATTCGCACTCGTCGAGCAAAACGAAAAATAAAATTTCCGTGCATGACGTACAATACGACTACGCGACGTACAATACAAAATTTTAAATCGGTATCAAATTTAATAAAAAAATAGTAGAAATTTAGGGGTTTTACATCCTACCCAACTTAAAAGAATTTCGTCCTCGAAATTAAGAATTAGTAGGGGGGTGAGAAGACACAAGGGGGTATCGATGGGAAGCAATCGATAACAAACCATGCCGTAAGAAATCACGATTTAGATCATAGAAAAAAAATAATACGGTATGGTCACGGGTAATGAATGAGAGTCACGATTAAGAGAACGAAATAGATTCGCTTAAATTAAGCGATTAGAGGGTCTTGAAAGGGCCGAGTAGTTTGGGATGAAGATATATCAATATCGAGGAAGAATGGTCATAGCCGATAGGAAGGCTAGAGAAATTTCTAGTATAACGCCTTCGTCCTCCTAAAATAGGCGAGGGCGAAGTAATATAGAGTTCGAATGAGGCGTTATCGAATACGAATACATGATTCAAGGACGACCAAAAAAATTTAAAAGGAGTTGCCAAGGCAGTCGCAGATGGGACTCTAGAGGACAAGTTTAGCTATGTCCCCATCTACGTAGAACGATAAATAAAAGCGAACCAAAGTGCACTCGGTTGATCAGACCATTATGCACCGGTTCTGATAGATAATATGTTAGTGGGGTACCTCCATTAACATATATGTCACGAACAAGCTTGGTAAGCTTGCAAAAACTAGGCTACATTAGCATCATTAGTCTAGATGGTAAAAATATTGGCACGAGATTAAGATTGAAATAAGGAACAAATATGAATAGTCTAAGCGTCATAAGGATCTAAGTCTTGTTTATTCCTATACCATTATTCTACGGCTTTATTGACCAAGGCTTGGTTGACCAAATGAGTTAAATTCCTCTAGTCTCTATGGTATAGATAATACCATTTGTATTCCCTTAATGGTCAAGGGTGTGTGGGGTATTCTACCTAACTTAAAGAATTAAGCTAAGGGTGTTTTGGGACAACTAACTAGGAGGGTCATTCTCTAGCAAGCACGAAGGGATGATAAGAATAATGATAGAAAGAATCAAGCAAGATGCAGTCGATGAGTCGAACGATAGTTCGAATATGGAATCGAGGAAGGAGGTCAAATATGTGGATGAGATCCTAGACTTCTAATCCTATACGCAGGCTTGCTTGGTACGGTAAAGTAACCAAACAATTTATCTTGACCTGCATGGGCCACCACAAAAACGTGTAACGCCCCAGTCCCAAAATACGTAGGACTAAGAACGTAGACATGCCAGCTGTATTCATACGAAGTATACTCCAATATATGGAAGGCTCGTATAAATACATAAGCTGTAAAATGCAGTAGAACCATAACTAATCTCATCCACACAGAATAAATAAATAAAAGATCATATAATGAGAATAAATTTGTCTTGATACAATATGTTGGGCGGAGACAAATCTACTACCAACAAAATAAGGAAAAGTACATAGAAAATGAAATGAGTGGCGAGCGAAGCGAAGACGATCCAAATGCAATCATCCTCGAAGAAATAGCGAAGATTACGGCTAGAGCTAGAACACCTGCGAAAGTCAATGGCACACACCTGGAGAGATAAACAGGTCCTCAGAGGGACGTAACAAGACACATAATATCATGCCATATAAACTGAATAAATATTGCTCAAATAAATAAGTAAATCGAATTTATAACATAGTCCAATACGCACCTACTGAACGAGCGTACCATCCCCCCAACCAAACAAGGACAGGAGATGGTAAACTAATTCACGGTGACGTATCTTTCCATGCTATGAGTCCAATATGGTATCCGGACACCAACAAGGCTCAATACCTTCTCATCGAAGTAGTAAGTCACACCTACAACCAAACAAGGACAAGATGTGAGGAACTAATCCGCGATAAGTTATTGTTCCAAGCCACGGTCAGATACAAGTAACCAAACCAAACGTACTCGTACCTAACGGATAAGGTAGCCTACCGTTCTAAGTGAAATGTAGTTAAGAACAATCCTTCCTACGCATGGGCCCTGGCTGAATAGGATCGGCATAGTCCCCTTATGGGCACCAGAGGCCCCATCAGTAATCATGGGTCATCAACCCCGTATCTCCAGCGGAGAGTTCGGGTCACAAGGAAAAGTGCATCGAAGCCCATACGCTAAGAAATCGTCCTCCCCGCCCAATGCCTACTATGTTGTATCCACAACATTAACCTCTATAACCGCTAAGTTAAACTAGCATGCAACCTCTATTAGCGGTTATTCCTATCGCACGGCTTGTACGTACTGGTGGCCAGCCAATCACGCACTTCTGTGTTCTATATGCGACACACAACCTCGTGTTTACAACGTGTCAAGGCCAATGAATGCAACACACAAGGTGGTCCCTTAAATCTACGTTTAATGTGAGAAAAATAATACATAGCAGGAAAAATAAATGAACAGTAAATTCTAACAGTTATGCCATGTATCACAGTTTTTGTATAAAGAAAATAAATAATGCATGAAATATGAGCTAAAAAATAAGTAAACAGCAAATGGCAAGGTGTCTTGCCTGGTAGGACGCCTGGTGTGCTGCGGTGATCAAGGTGGCACAATCTACAACTTCAGTGCAACAACTATACATGGTGACCTCGGATGGTGGCATGGACAGTTCCATCGGGTCCTGAAGGATCAAATTTGTTAGGGTGGACATAAGGTAGTCTCGAAATGGGCGAAGAAATAGGAACAATGGGATTGGTTATGGAAAGGAGAAAATCAAAGAAAATAGGCAATAATAAATATACGATTTTTTTAGAAACTATTTATAATTCTTGAAAAATACTTTTATTATCCCAAAAATATATAGGTAGTTAAATAAAACTCATTTTTAGGCAAAATATCCTAATATTTCGAAATACATTTTTTGGTAGGAAAAACTATATCTTATTAGTAAAAAAAATTTTGGATAATCATTTATAAGTTTCGAAACCAGTTCAAGACAAAATTAATTTTGTTAAAGTAAATTATTTTGGTAAAGCTATACATTTTAAAATGTCACAAAATAATATGGCAAATACCTTTAGGGCTTCCAGCCCAATTTTGAAGGTAGGTGCACGATCAAGGTACGATAAAAATAGGGCATAACTAATATTGAAAATATTTATGTATGGTTGCAACAATAATAATATCAATAAAATAATACAGACACTATTGCTACAACTACTATATGATAATACTAAGTGTGGTACAACAATAAATACTATTCTTTATATTATAGTTGAACTTATAGCAATATAATACTAATAGTAATATTAATACAAAATAAGTTAATCACCAGTGTAAATAATTAATCAATAAATTATGACAAGTACACCAAAACAGTGAAATAAGCTCAGAATCAAAAGAAGAAAAGAGAAAAAAAAAGAAAAAAAATGAAAACTTAAGTAGTGGTTCTCTCTCTTCGAGAGATTACTGTAGGTAATAGGGAAAAAGGAATTTAGAAAGGAGTCAATAGACAGAGAGAGCATAAGAGAGGGGATCGGCGGGGAGAGCTCGGCCGAGGGCGGAGGAGAAAGGGAAGAAGTCGGGAGTGGGAGACGGCGGAGGGTGCGGGACGAGGGACGGTGCGTGGTCGGAGAGGGTGGGGAGAAGTCGGCTGGGGCCGTCGCGACGGATCTGGGAGGAGGAAGACGGAGGAAGCAGTGTTTTGGTCGGCGCGAGCGAGGGTTTCGACGGTTGCGGTGCTAGGGCGGACGGCGAGCGGGGAGAGCCGGGGTGAGGCGGCGCGCTTCGCCGGAGGGTTTTCGAGAGGGGGTTTTGTGGTAGGCGGCGCTGGGAAGCGTCGGGACGCGGCGGAGTAGGGATGAAGGGGCGGTCTCCGTGGGCGGCTCCGGCGCGCGGAGGGTCGATGGGTGAGGATGTCGGCCGGGCACGGTGGAGAGGGTTCGGGCGGCGCCGGCGGTTGACTCAGGTGGGTTTGGTGGACGGCGCGGCCGCGAAGGAAGGAGTACGACGGAGGGTGGCCGACGAGCGGGAGTAAGCTCGGCGCGGTGGAGCTCCCACTCCGACGGCAAAGGAAGAGGGAGAAGCCAGTGGCGGAGGAGCGCCGGCTGGTCGATCGGCGGAGGAAGAGAGGGTTTGATCGGCGGTGCAGCGGTTAGGCACCATCCACGGTGGTCGCGGTGGACCGAGGGACAGCGAATCTCGGTCGGGCAGCAGAGGGGTTGGCTCGCGACGGCGGCAGGGACGACGGCTATGGGCGGGAGCACGTCGGCGGACGGCGCTGGGATTGGACGGAATCGGCAAACGCGGGTCGGAGGTCAGGTGAGGGTGTGTTTCTATTTTTCCCTGTAAATTTTTTTGTGTGGCATCGGTCGTCTGGTTGGTGGTGTTTTGGCCGTGGTGAGGGTGATGGCTGGTGGTGGAGGTGTAGGCTATGGCGGTGGTCGATACCTCGAAATCAAAGAGTCTTAGTTGTGGCTATGGGGTATGTGGCAGGTTGGAAAGGAAGGCATAGGCCCGATAGGTGGTTGTGGTAGGGTGAGGAGTCAGGTCCGGTGGGATTCGAGCAATGGTCGAAGTTTAAAGGGTGGAGATGGTGGCAGTCCGCCATGATGGATAAGGCAGGGTGGAGGACGGGACAGGAAGCTAGATTTTGGGTTAAGGATTTAGTTGCTAGGACTTGGAACGTGTTTGGTGTGCCCGACACGGGCTGGGTTTGCTGTGTCGAGGTCGTGTCCGACATGTGGACACGAAGAAGGTGAAAATGTAATTATAAATGAATTGGAATAAGAATTTGGACGGGGAACACGGACACGAGGTACGCACCATTGGGTTGTGGAATTTTGTCGATGAATAATGTGGATGATAAAAATATTGGAGGAGGTGCCTATTTATAGGACGTGGAAATTCCCAATTGGATAAAGTTTAGGAATATTTAAACCCAAAATAGATAATTCATCTATTAATTTAAAACCAATCAAATCCAATCCAAATCCAAATCCAATTAAATCTAATTAAATTTTTAGTTTAAAAATCAATTAGAATAAATCAAATTTCAATTATTTAACTATTTAAATAATTACATAAATTCAAATCAAGATTTAAATTGCCATAATAATTTCAAAATATGGTTTCCAAAAATACTATAATATTAATTTCGAAAATACCTTATTATTTAAAATAAACTTAATATAATATTTATGAAATAAATATTTTTGCACGAAAATTTTTATTATTAATAACTGCTAAAAAAACAATAGACTTTTTTTATAGCAAGAATAATAATTCTATATAATATTTTGAAAGTGTAATAAAATAGAAAAATTGTTTTTCTAAAATATGTACGCTCGCACATTTTTGCACTCGTCGAGCAAAATAAAAAATAAAATTTCCATGCACGACGTACAATACGACTACGCGACGTACAATACAAAATTTTAAATCGGTATCAAATTTAATAAAAAATAGTAGAAATTTAGGGGTTTTACACCGAGCTTGACTCAAGTTTGGGATACTTTGAAGGGGGTCTTGTAGAAGCATTAAAAATTGCAGCCGAAGACTTCCCTTTGACAAAGCACAGAAGATGCAAAAGACTGAGGCTCATTACTAAAAAGACAAAACAGAAGATATGGAGAGAAGTCCCTTTATTGTCATGTCTACCAAAGTCTAGTACAGACACATCAGGACCATACATAAGGGACTAATTCTGTTCTTCTACAAAGGATCTAGTACAGATTCGACAGAAGCCTATAGGGATCTACAAGGGATGCAGTCTTCGTTGAAGCGTAGCCTTCCTTCTTCTCGATACACATGCTGGAAGATTGACCTTCACCGAAGCATGTTTTGTTTTTTTTGTGGCCGCAGCCTCTCAGAAGCATATCAGCAACTCAGCACTTTTAAGAAGCCAGAGCCTTCAAGCCAGAGGCGAAGCCACCTGCCTACGCCAACCTCAAAAATAAGATGGTGGTAGGCCCCCTCCCCTTCTTTTATTTCAGAAGCCAGTATCTTCACTCAAGAGGCGCAGCTACCTGCCTGCGCCAATCTCAGACGCGTAAGGGTGTCGTACCCTTCCCTTCGCAGCTAACTCCTTCACAGTTCATAGGCGCAGCTACTTACTTGCGTCTGCATGAGGTACAGGATGGTGATATGCTCACACCATCTTCATTCCCACAGCATAGTCGTCTGCTCCGGATCAGAAGCTTAAGTCACTTCTCTACAAGAGACTTGGGAACTCCCATCGCAACCAATGCAAGTCAACATGTCGCTCCAAGAGCACAGTAACCTCACAACCTGAATTACAAGCTTACTTATCGCCTACAAGACAGTGACTTTGGTAGCCTGAAACACAGCTTTATACGTTGTTCTATATGCACAGAAGTCTCATCGTCATTCGAAGCCAAGTTCACTCGTCGTCTGAAAGCACAGAGGTTTCGTCGTCTCCAGAAGTACGGTCTACTCGTTGCCCCAGAAGCACAACAGCATTTAGTCCTCACCAGAGGTGCAGGAAGCATGGGTCAGCCCCAATTGGTTTGTTTAAACTGCCTCTTGCAGAGAAGATTAGGATTAAATCATGATTGATATTATATCAGATTGATTTAAATCTTAGACGAGGATCAGTTAGACTCCAAATCTAGATAAAATTCCAAGATTTACTCGGCTGTATCCGAGCAAGTAAATCGACACGCGCCACATGTCACCTCCTTCATTTATGTTTATAACCACCAGAGATCTCGTTTAAGGGGAATCTCGATGTTCGCTACGTGTCAGCGCCGCAGAAGCCCACACCGTGCAATGACGGCAGATTCTTTCATATCTCAGGAACCCTAATGCATATCACATGTGCTCGATTCTTTATAAATAAAAGTTTTCTTCTTCCACCAGCAAAAAAAAGAGAGAGGGAACAATGACAATCGACAATCTTCAGAGGATCAGCAATCTCCATTTACGAAGAGTCGACCATCCTCATCCACCTATCAACCAAAGAACCAACCAACCAGCCATCTTCAAGGGATCTTCTCATCCAGACAGCCTCTTGATTGGTGACCCCAGAGTTCCATCAAAGGTGCCAGAGAGCCATAGCAAGGTTGATTCGTCGTCAGATCGTCAACGGAGTAAAGGAGCCACTGTAGCGCTCGATTTCCATCGTCACACTTTTCCAGAAACCTCTTCTCCCTGTACTTAGAATATCCTATTTAGGACTTTCTTCTTTGTACACAGATACCTTATACGTTCAATAAATAAAAAAGTTCATTCAACCTTTTGTTACGTCGAACAATGGTCCCATCCAATCGGTTTGCTTAAACTGCCTCTTTCAAAGATAGGATTGGGATTGATCAAGTTGATAAATACAAATATCTTATCAGATTGATTTAAATCTCGGACGAAGATTCCACAGAATCTAAATATGAGATAAAATCCTAAGATTTGCTCGGCTACATCCGAACAAGCAAATCGGCACACGCCACGTGTCACCTCCTTCGATTATTTTGATAACCATCAGAGATCTCGTTTGAGGGAAATCTCAACACCCGCCACGTGTCAGCGCCACAGAAGTCGACATCGTGTAAGGACGACAGATTCCTTCATATCTTAAAACCCTAATGCACATCGCATATGTGCCCCTCTCCCCTATAAATAGGAGAGGTTTTTCTCCAACAACATGATCGATAAGGAGAAAAAGATCCACAGAATTATCAAAATTTTCAACTTCGACGTCCTCCTAGTCGGCAATACTAAAGTTCCATCGAAGGCACCAAAAAGTCAGAGCAAGTCTCATGTCATCATCGGATTGTCAACGGAGTAAAGGAGCCACTGCAATGCTCAATCTCCACCGTCACACTTTCCCAGAAACTTTTGTACTTAGATTTCTTTGTATAAGAATCGATTGTACTCTTTTTTACGTTCAATATTCAAAAAAGTTTGTTCAATCTTTTGTCATTTCGAACAATGAGACTAACTTAGGATACATGAATCTAACATACATCTTGTTGACACAAAGTCACATTCAACCAAATATTGACAATATTGACTAAATAATATCTGTAATAATTCAATACGACACACGACGTCTGCATTAAGCTCAAGACAAAAGACAGCTCAGCTTCCGTGTCTCAATTGATTCGAGTCTGTATTTTACACTTTCTTTGAGTCTAGACTAATGTAATCTGAGTCATGCTGAGCTCTTGAAACTTAGACTATAGCCTACCCAAAAATCCCAAAGCTCCACCAAACCAGAAATTCCCAAATGGTCCCCTTTGAACCACTCTGTGCTCTGGAGACAGAGTTCGGGCCGAACGCTGCCTCCACACAGAGTTCGGGCCGAACTCTGTCCCCTAGAAATCAGGAACCCTAATTTTAGGGTTAGCTGGTTGCTAGTTGTCCAACGGCCAAATATTTGAATTTTTCTACCCGAATTCTGCCTATAAAAACACTATAAATAGGGCATGAATTCTCTCATTCCAATCCATCCAATCTTCTCTTCTCTTATCTCTTATAAGCTCAAATAAGCCATATCCTTTCCATCTACTAGCCACAAGCCTCCTAAGTCTCGAGTGCTCAGCATCTCTCAGTTAGGATTCTTGTGCAAGAGTCGAAGAAGTCGCTTGGACAATTCCAAGCAAATCGCCACTGCGATCATCTGTTAGAAGTTGACGTGCTCTTCTGAAGTAAAGGCACGGGTTGTAAACTACTATTTCATAAATAGTGGATTTAATCCTGAGCTAGAGTTCTCAGGCCTGGACTAGTCCTCCACGAGGGAAACCAGGTTAAAATCGTTGTGTTTGCGTATGCTCTTTTGCTCTCTATTTATTTTCTGTACTTTACTCTGATTATTTATTATTGGTGAAAGAGTTATTTTTAATTGGCTATTTTTCTACATAAACTCTATTTACCCCCCTCTAGAGTTGCCAAACTGTTTCTTCAATTGGTATCAGAGCTCTGTTCTCTTTACAAGGACTAACATCCTAAGAGCTGATCCATGGCAACCACACAATCCTTGATTTCCAATCATGGTGAAGGTCAGTCCACTCATAGGCCTCCCCTATTTGATGGGACTAACTACATATATTGGAAAATAAGGATGAGCTTCTATCTTAAGTCTCTAGACTTTGACCTGTGGACTGTCGTCACTGACGGTTACAAAAAGCCCGCCAGGATAGTTGTCGATGGTGACCTCATTGAGAAACCACACGACAAATATTCTGTCGAGGAGAAGAAACAGGCAAGTCTAGATGCTAGGGCTATTAATGCTTTATTCTGTACTATAGACAGGAATGAGTTCAACAGGGTCTCTACATGCACCACTGCTCATGAAGTATGGAGACTTCTATAAGTAACGCATGAAGGAACCACACAGGTCAAGGAATCCAAAATAAGCCGTCTCACTCAAGAATACGAAGCCTTCAAGATGAAGCCATATGAGACGATCACTCAAATGTTCACAAGATTCCTCGACATCATCAATCCTCTATCCTCGCTTGGAAAGCAGTACTCAAACCACGAGAAGATTCGTAAGTTGCTCAGAGGGTTACCAAAGATTTGGAACCCTAAGGTGACTGCCATCATAGAAGGAAACGATCTCACAACAATGTCAATGGAGACCTTGATAGGTAAGCTCATGACTCACGAGCTTGACCTCAAGGACTTCGAAGAGCCTGCTCCGAAGACCAGGGAGATCGCACTCAAAGCTCATCAGCGAAAGGCTAATCACGATGAGACCGAAGAAGATAACTCGGATGATGAAGACCAAGCTCTCATGGTTCGTAACTTCAGGAAATTTCTTCACTTCAATCGAAGGAAGAAGGAATCACAAGAAGACGATGAAGAAGAGCCAACTTGTTACGGTTGCAAGAAGACTGGACATGTCCGAAAAGACTGCCCATTCCTGAAGAAGAACAACCGCTATGAGAAGCTATACAAAAAGAACTCATCAAAGAAATATGCCAACACAGACATTTGGCATGAAAGTGAAGCGAGTGACTCCGAGGAAGAAAAGGACTCTCCTCAAGATACAGCAAATGTGTGCCTAATGGCAACTTCCAACAAGGTATCTAACGAAACTCTAGATGACTTCTCTTTTGATGAACTTGGCGATGCTTTCACTGATTTACTCGATGATCACAAAAAGGTCATTGGTAAATACAAACATGCCAAGGACAAAATCAAAAGTCTTGAAGATGAGATACAAAGAATTTCCTTACTTCTTGATAATATTAGAAACACGACACCCACTAATGACACTGATGAAGTATCTAAGCTTAAATTAGGCTTACATGATGCTGAAGCACGTATTGAGCAACAAACTCAAGAAATCACTACACTCAATACGTTGCTTGCTGAAGAAAAGAGTAGACACAAGATTTCCATGACTAAGATATATGGCTTAAATATTAAGGTTGATGAACTGCAAGCTGTTTCTAAAAGATTAGAAACCAAATTGGGTAAACAGGTTGTTCAACCTCAAACACAATCACATGGGCACAACACCACTCATGCTAGTCAACCACGTCATTCTCATGCAGCACATAACCATGCATTTATATACACAAACTTTCACAAACCACGTGCACGTAAGAATAATTCTCACTCAGTACACAATCATCATGCACAAAGACACAATCAACATCACTCCACACATAGGAATCATCATGCCATGCCATATAGACAAGATCATCATACAATGCCATATAGACAAGATCATCATATGCCATATAGACAAAATCATCATGCCATGCCATATAGACAATATCAGCATGTCACACATCATAGACAATACCATCATGATATGCCTCATAGACACCATCACCATGCCACTCATTCTATGCATAATCATCATCACCATGCTGACTCTTCACATCATGTTCATCCTCATCCTGTTGCTTATAGATATTATTCTCATGCTCCTAGTATAAATAAGAATGCTATCTGTACTTACTGTGGATCACATGGACACATCTCACCACAGTGCAAAGTTAGAAGACTTGTAGATAAAAAGATATATGCTTGGTTTCCAAGACTAACTTTTCAGGACCCTCAAGAACTCGGGTACCAAAGGTCACATCTACTCTTGATATAGGTGGACCTTCCCTCTTCAACTGAAAGTAAGTGGATTCTCGATAGTGGATGCTCGCGACATATGACGGGAGACGCAAATCTTTTTACATCACTATCGATGAAGAGAGAAGGATATGTATCATTCGGTAACAATCTCAAAGGGCACATAATAGGTAATGGTATCATTGGTCATCCTCCTTCTCCTGTAATAAAGGATGTCTGCCTAGTGACCGAGTTAAAGCATAACCTGCTCAGCATTAGTCATCTTGCTGATCATGGATATGATATTAACTTTGGACAAAACAGTTGCTACATCTCTGATAGGTCAACAGGAGACATTGCTTTTGAAAGGAAAAGAGAGGACAACATATATATTTTCTATCTTTCTATAAATACTAACAATGCAGGTAGATGTCTATATGCCCATAAAGACGAACGACTACTTTGGCACCAGCGTCTTGGTCATGCCAACATGGATGCTATATCCAGGCTGTCTACCAAGAAGCGAGTGAGAGGATTGCCTGACATCACATTCAAAAAGGACACTGTATGTGCCGAATGTGAACTAAACAAGGCAACTAAATCCTCATTTCATTCCATCAACTCTGTAAGTACCACTAGACCCTTGCAACTACTTCATATGGATTTATTTGGTCCTAGTAGAATAGCTAGCCTTGGTGGCAAACTTTATGCATTTGTTATTCTTGATGATTTTTTGAGATTTACTTGGGTTTTCTTTCTCGCCAATAAGAGCGATGCTATTTCTGTTTTCAAAGTTTTTGTAAAGAAAGTTCAAAACAAAAAAGGCTACATGATTACTCGAATCAGAAGTGATCATGGAGGCGAATTCGTAAATTATGATTTTGAAAATTTTTGTAATGCAAATGGTTTTGATCATGAATTTTCTTGTCCTAGAACTCCTCAACAAAATGGTGTTGTGGAGCGAAAGAATAGAACTCTCGGCGATATGGCCAGAGTCATGTTGAATAAATTTTCACTTCCGAAATACTTTTGGGCAGAAGCTGTCAGTACAGCATGCCACATTTTGAATAGGGTGCTGATTCGTCCCATTACGAAGAAAACACCCTATGAGCTTTGGTTTGGGAGAACCCCCAATGTTTCTTATTTTAAAGTTTTTGGTTGTAGATGTTTTATCCTTAACACCAAAGACAACTTAGGCAAATTTGATGCTAAAGCTGACGATGGTATCTTTCTTGGTTATGCCGCCAAGAGTAAGGGATATAGAGTTTTTAATAAACGCTCACTTATTGTGAAAGAGTCAACAAATGTGACTTTTGATGAAGATAACAGTGCAGTAAGTACTCTTGATGATGACGTTGAGCCATCAACTTCTACTCCAATGAATACTTCAACCGAAACTGATTCTCTGGAGGGTTTGCCTAAGAAATTCTCTTTCAAACCTTCTCATCCAGAAAATTTAATTATAGGAGAAGTTTCACGTGGAGTAACTACTAGATCATCACTAAGAGACTCCGTTGCTAGCACTGCCTTTATTTCACAAGTAGAGCCTAAAAACATTTCTGAAGCTTTTAATGATGAATTTTGGATTTCTGCTATGCAAGAAGAACTCAACCAATTCGAGAGAAGCCAAGTATGGGAACTCGTTCCTAAACCGGTTAATCACTCGATAATTGGTACTAAATGGATTTTTAGAAACAAAGTAAATGAAGATGGTTCAGTCACACGTAACAAAGCTCGTCTAGTAGCTCAAGGATACAACCAAGAGGAAGGTATCGACTACGATGAGACGTATGCTCCTGTTGCTAGACTAGAATCCATTCGGATGCTTTGTGCTTTTGCTAATTTTTAAAACTTTAAATTATTTCAAATGGATGTGAAAAGTGCTTTCTTGAATAGTTTTATTAAGGAGGAAGTTTATGTGAAACAACCTCCTGGCTTTCAAAATCACAAATTTCTCGACCATGTGTTCAAGCTAAAGAAAGCGCTTTATGGCCTCAAACAAGCCCCCAGAGCTTGGTATGAAAGGCTAAGTAGCTTCTTACTTGAGAAAGGTTTTTCAAAAGGGAAAATTGACACTACACTGTTTATAAAATCTTTTAAAGACAATATTCTGTTGATTCAAATCTATGTTGATGATATCATTTTTGGCTCTACTAATGAAACCCTCTGTCAAAAATTTGCCAAGTGTATGCAGACAGAATTTGAGATAAGCATGATGGGAGAGCTCAACTACTTTCTTGGCTTGCAAGTGAAACAAATGGCTAATGGAACTTTCATCTGTCAATCGAAGTATACCAAGGACATGCTGAAGAAGTTCGATCTTGACAACGTCAAACCAATCAGCACTCCAACGGCTACTTTAACCAAACTCGAACCAGATGAGAGCGGCAAACCTGTTGATCAACGTAAGTATCGAGCTATGATAGGCAGCTTACTTTATTTAACTGCTAGTCGTCCCGATATCATGTTTAGTGTTTGCCTATGTGCTAGATATCAAGCTAATCCTAAGGAATCACACATGACCGCGGTTAAGCGTATCTTTCGATACCTTAAGGGTACGGTTACAGTGGGCCTATGGTATCCCAAGTCTACATCATTTGACCTTATTGGTTACTCTGATGCTGACTTCGCTGGATGCAAGGTCGACCGTAAAAGTACGAGCGGCACGTGTCATTTATTAGGAAAGGCTTTAGTCTCCTGGTTTAGCAAGAAGTAGAACTCTGTCGTACTATCCACAACAGAAGCTGAATACATAGCAGCTGGGCGTTGTCGTGCACAAATTCTGTGGATGAAGCAAACCCTTGAAGACTATAAGTTATCTTTCATGCATATTCCTATATTCTGTGACAACACTAGTGCCATTAATTTGACTAAGAACCCTGTCTGCCACTCACACACTAAACACATTGAGATTAGACACCACTTTTTGCATGATCATCAGCAAAACGGCACGATTAACTTAGAATTTATTGACACTGATCATCAGCTAGCAGACTTCTTTACTAAGCCTTTATCCGAAGAGCGCTTCAATTTCCTTTGTCGTGAACTTGAAATTTTAGATGAAGCGGTCATAAATTGAAACTCACCTGCGTAAATATCGAGTATAGTATGATTCTTTTACGATAAATTTGGTATGGGTACAAGCCGAAAGGGTCCTTCTGACAACAAGGCGTAAAAGCCTAAGCGATACGGTGCACTAGTCCTCAGGACTACCGCTAGCTGGGATCCGGCCCCTGCAGCTAACCCATGGCAAATTCAAACTATTGAATTATATTATATTTCCTTGTTTATTATATGGTTTGTTTTGATTTATTATTGCCTATTTACTAATTTCTAAGTTCATTCTGATATGAGTCTACCTCTCTATCTATCTGATTGATTTCATCAAGCTTTTATCCTCATTTCTAACTCTTTTTCACCACTTAACCTTTTCTCTAATTTTTGGCCTGACTTATGTTCTGGGACATGAACCCAGAACTCGGGCCGAACTCTGCCCCTACCAGAGTTCGGGCCGAGTTCGGTCCCATTGTTCCAGCGTCGGGGACAGCCTTCAGCCGTTGGATCTTTTTAGATCATACGGTCAGAATTTTATTCGACCAAAGAAAACCCCCTCTTATATTTCGGGTTTTCTTCTCTCTCCTTCACTATTTCCTTCTTCTCCACCTCTCCAAACTTTCTCCTACAAACCCTAACCCTAGTTTTTTATCTAGTGTGCTCCATTCCTTCTCAAAATCAAGGGAAAGGGGCTTCTCATCATTCTCTTTCACTGTTTGTTGCTGTTTTCGGGTATAACTCCTTCTTCTTCTCTACTTCTTTTTGTGAAATGGCTCCTCGTTTGTTCAACCGTGGAAAGAGAATTCGGATCGAGGGTGTTTCCTCGTCAGATTCTCCTTCTCTCGTTGAGCAACCATTTGAACAACTACAACCACCTCATCCGTTGTTCAATCCATCTCGTCCCCGCAATCCTAAGACTTATGACGACCGATTATTTATATCACTTGAAGCATCCAACGAGTGGTTTAATGATTTTTGGACTCGTCCGGTATTCGCGGGGCATCCAATTAATTTTTCTATTTTCTCTCTATATGACTCTTTGTTCCACGACCTTTGTCTCGATGAGTTAGTCACTGCAACTTATGCCATCTATCGCCATGCCATCCAAATGTTCTACTGCAACTTGACCTATGATGACACTCACATCTATTCAAGGGTTGCAGGTATTGATATATCTTTTGATGACTTTGACTTAGCCGAATATCTTGATCTACAAGAACCCACATCATGGGAAAAGCTTGTTGAAGCCCGGTCGTTCCACTTTCCAGACGAAATTTCCCTTGAGAGCTTCAAGGACGATCTGTGCACCGCGTACACACGTCCTCGCAAGCTTATGGCTAAATTTTTAAATCCATATTTTTCTGATCTTCATCGGATTATTTTCAATACTATTCTGCCAAAAGCTGGCTCACCCGATGAAGTTACATATTTTGAAATCTCAGCTATGTATCATCTTCACTTCGGTATCTCGTTCAATCTTCCACGTACCATGATGGACTGGATGATTAACTGTAGGAAGAAACTACGAGCCTTGGTTTTTGCATTATATCTTCCTATGGTCTTTCGTGCGTTCCGTATACCACTTGACACCTGTCCTTTCCTGCCTGCTCCTACTTTTCTTCAGGCAGTCGTCGCCTCTCCTAAGGCTTCTGAGCATTCTGATGATGAGGAGCCTGACTCCCCTCCACTCGGTCAGGATGCACTTCCTCCACCTGCCTCTCTTGAGTCTATTCAGACTATGCTCCGGGATCGTTTTACTCTTGAGGACGATCGCTGGACACAGCTGGATTATCGTACTACTCTACAGATGAGTGCCCTCGGCAACTCCCTGCATGATATACGGTACTCCATGTCTCATCATCTGCACATTCCCATGGAGCGGGATCCTGAGCGCGCGGGCCATCGCATTGATGATCCATGGGTCATGCGTTACATGGATTCGGATGCTGCATTTCTGGACCCCCGTCGCTCCTTTCCTGGTCCTTCAGACCCTCCAGGACCTTCTCGTGCTCCGTGATGGAGATTGGCTAGATCTGCTGCTGCTACTGATGAAGATCTTAGTTGATGCTTTTTTATTTCAGTTATTTAGTTTATTATGGATTTATGTACTTGGTTTTATGTACTCAAACTCTGGTTGTGTGTTTGACACTTGGTTTTATGGATAACATTTTATGCTCATTATCATAGTTTTACTTTATGCTAGTGACTCATTTTGTTTAGTCATACACTGTTTCTTCTCTGCTTGGTGTGGTTGCATCACTCTTAATTGTCTATACTGCAGTTTATATGATCTTTCATTCATATGCAGTCTATATTGCTAACTGCCAAAAGGGGGAGAACTATGTATATTCTGGCTAGATATATTTAGTATCATATCTTTCGCTTTCGTATATCTGTGCTTGTTTGTGCTTTTTGAGATATTATACAGGTTCAATGCATTCTTTACGGGGGAGCTATTTCTTCTAGCTCAGCACCGTTCACTGATCACGGGGGAGCTCTTCTTTCTAGCTCGGCATCGATTATGGGCGAGCTATGTTGCTATGATCAACTGTGTCCAGGTATGAATGTTGAATATATATATATTATTTTGTCAATTATCAATATGGGGGAGATTGTTGACACAAAGTCACAGTCAACCAAATATTGACAATATTGACTAAATAATATCTGTAATAATTCAATACGACACACAACGTCTGCATTAAGCTCAAGACAGAAGACAGCTCAGCTTCCGTGTCTCAGTTGATTCGAGTCTGTATTTTACACTTTCTTTGAGTCTAGACTAATGTAATCTGAGTCATGCTGAGCTCTTGAAACTTAGACTATAGCCTACCCAAAAATCCCAAAGCTCCACCAAACCAGAAATTCCCAAATGGTCCCCTTTGAACCACTCTGTGCTCTGGAGACAGAGTTCGGGCCGAACTCTGCCTCCACACAGAGTTCGGGCCGAACTCTGTCCCCTAGAAATCAGGAACCCTAATTTTAGGGTTAGCTGGTTGCTAGTTGTCCAACGGCCAAATATTTGAATTTTCCTACCCGAATTCTGGCCGAATTCTGCCTATAAAAACACTATAAATAGGGCATGAATTCTCTCATTCCAATCCATCCAATCTTCTCTTCTCTTATCTCTTATAAGCTTAAATAAGCCATATCCTTCCCATCTACTAGCCACAAGCCTCCTAAGTCTCGAGTGCTCAGCATCTCTCAGTTAGGATTCTTGTGCAAGAGTCGAAGAAGTCGCTTGGACAATTCCAAGCAAATCGCCACTGCGATCCTCTGTTAGAAGTTGACATGCTCTTCTGAAGTAAAGGCACGGGTTGTAAACTACTATTTTACAAATAGTGGATTTAATCCTGAGCTAGAGTTCTCAGGCCTGGACTAGTCCTCTACGAGGGAAACCAGGTTAAAATTGCTGTATTTGCGTATGCTCTTTTGCTCTCTATTTATTTTTCGCACTTTACTCTGATTATTTATTATTGGTGAAAGAGTTATTTTTAATTGGCTATTTTTCTACATAAACTCTATTCACCCCCCTCTAGAGTTGCCAAACTGTTCTTCACATCTAACAAAACAAAATCTGAGACTAACTCTCATGACTAACTGAACTCAGATAGCCTAACACTCTAATACATATATCCTATACATTAACACACTAACTTCAAATCTAACTAACTAAATATCTGAAACTCTCTAATACACTAATCTACAGATACATCACTCAACCCAAACTCTGATACATACAAGCTAATGGCCGCTGCTGCCTATGCTTAGCCATCCCCTGCTGCTGTTTTTGCTCTGCAGGCAAATGCCCTACAAATGGGCAGTACCCGACCCCTTCTCTACACAGCTGCACACTCATACACTGACACATAAAGACATAACTCAAAGTCCTATTTAACAAGTCTGATACCACATATATATAAACCCACACACACTCGCACAAGCCTATGGCCAAATGGCCAACTACCAATTAGTTCACTGTGACAGTGAACCACCGTCACTCTCTCAAATCAACACACACACTCAATAACTGACTAATCCCTAATATCCAAATCATATTTAGGATACTCACAAATCCTATACTCTAAAACCAGAAATCTATGGCCAATGGCCAAACCCAATGGCCAAGTGCCAATGGCCAAGCAATCCCCTCTGCTCTTATTATTCTGCATGCCTAACCCGACCCCCATACATCTGCCACTATCACAAACCACTGACAGTGAACAAGTACTCAAACCCAACACACATAGAGTATACATATATATATTTACCATACAATATATAGATACACATATATATATAAAATATAGCTCAAAATATATATACATATATATAGGAAATCATTAGGAAATTAAATAGAGAGCCTAACTAATGAAAAACCTATATATACCATCAAAACTGAAAACAAGGCCCAAAATAGCCTATGAGGCATTTCATCAAATACTTGGAGGCTCTCCTCGAATTTCTCTAAGGATGGCACAAAAATCCTATGTGAAATGCACAAAAATGAAGGTTAGAGCCTTGCCCACCTCCCCATGGGTATCCATAACCAATGTGGGTGTTCCTATAAGGTATCATGCATGAAGAAGGTTCTAAAATTATGAAAATGCAAGGTTTTACCTATTGGCTGGTTGATTTTCCAATAAAATCTCTTGTGGATGCTCTTGTGTCAAGTTGGACACAATTTCCTCCTCCTTTGGACACTTCCCCATGAGCTCCTTGGTCTCCAAGCTCATAGCCTTAAAGAATGAAGGTTTTGGAGGAGTTTGGGAGAATTTGGAAGAGTTTTAATGGTAAGAATCCATGGAAATGGAAAAGGGCTCTTCTAGGGTTTTATGGAGGCTCATTAATGAAGAGGAAGATGACATAATGGCTCATTAATACCAACCAAGAGAGGAGCCCTAAAACCCCTCTAAAATGTCTAATTTACCCTCTCAAGTCATCATGAACCATCTCATAATTCAAGGGTTAATGGTGCACTAAGTTTGGGATTAAAATCTAGTCTAAACTAAGCCTAACATGACTTAAATGAAGCTAGTTGTGTTCATCCTAGGTTATGGGCTCAAGTGGTCACGTCTAGTGTAATTGTGTTCACAAGCTAAGGTTCAATTAATGGGTCAGTCAACTAATAATTGCCACAATCATATTTAATTAATAAAAAAATAGACCCACTATATAAATAATACAAATAACAAAAATACCCCTATTTTGAAAATGTGGTAATGACAGTCGCTTCGGATAAGCCCAAATTTAATGGTTCTCATCCCAAAATTGATTTGATAGCCTATCAAAAGAGGGTCCTACGCAAAGCAGTCATACGCCGAAAGCACCTTTACGCCATGCTTCTTATTCAAAGTATTTTAAAACTTGTTCACGTTTTAAAAGCTTTGAAAGGGGTCTTATAGAAGCATGAAAAATGTAAGAATCATGTACCCTCTGGATATGGCGTAGTGCAACCCAATGCCAAATTGAGCATACCCCAATACAATAATTGAAGGATCATGTGCCTAGATCTAGATGTGCCATAACCACAGTTGCGCCTAGAAAGTCATACGCCCAAGCTTCAACTCAGGGCATTTAATGCCTCTTTAACAGATGTGCTAGCTGTCAGCCAAACGCTTTGAATATCATGCAACACATGTCCCACGGTGCATGCAGACAACGGCAGCACAAGACCAATTCAACATTTTCCTCATTAACCAATATGCCCAGTTGATGGCGTAGGGTAATATAGGCGTAGTTATGCTGCCTTTGCTAAAAGACAAGATGCTTCAAACATCAAGTTGACAACATACGTCAACGTTTGCATCAGCATAATAATTAAATTTTCTGCCATTAATAGCTGAGTAGTGCCACGTGGCCAGGCGAAGAAACTCCCCTACGCCAAAGCATGCCACACGACAAAGATCATTTAGGCATATGAAATCCCCATATGCCTAAAATTCTATACGCTGAGCATACGCTCCTCCATTGCGTAGCAATCAATTCTGTTTCGATAGATTAAGATCTTTGAGCAATATGCATGCACCACGTGTCCTTGACTCCGTCATACCTAAGAGGGGGATCTAATAACCCAAGATCTCAACAACTGTCCAAGTCCTAACCATAGCCACACGGCAGTTGGTTGTGCCACATGTGCAAACTTGTAACTATATTTTGTTCAGAGATGCCACGTGTCAGATCCTCCGTAGCTCACAGCGTAGTTGCAACAGAATCTCGTTACGAACTCATGCGCGCAGCATTCCTGTACCAAGAAAAACATATGTGCGTATCGCATATGCGCGCATGGGTTGCTTATTTCAGAAATCTATAAATAGAAGGAACCTTCCTTCATTTCAGGCCTGGTCGCCCCCGGATCTACACAGAGACTTCAAAAGAATCAGAGCAATCTCTTCTCATCGTTATATCGTCAATGGAGTAAAGGAACCGCTACAATATTCGATCTCCACCATCACGCTTCACCAGATTAATTTATACTTAAATCTTTTATTTAGGAGTTCTACTCTAATGTTCTTATTTGCAACACAAAAAGTTCATACAACTTTTGTCTATGGCGAATAGTGGCAAGCCAAGGCAAAAGAATAATCCTAGTGTCCCTTGTGGTTCCCAATTACCTACAATAGTCCCATGGCAAACAAATATCAGTCAACACTACAATGCTTCCATTCATCCAAGTATAGAAATTTAAACTTATTTAAATAATTTTATTATATACGAATCTACTTATGATGCTATAGTTGGAATAAAAGTCTGGTGTAGTTTGGATGCTACTCAACTTACTAAAATGTTATTAAATATTGAGTTTGGACATTTTAATATTATAAATCTTTTACAAGTTGTTGAACTAGATTTTATTTTGTCATTAAATATCCTAAATTGTCATTCTTTTACAAGTTAGCTATACTCCTAAATGCTAAAAGATGATATTGCCCCCATCCAAACTAATTTCCTTAAAGGCCATTACTATTTCATGCAGCCTGCGAGGTGGCACACGATTAGACCAATAGAGCAACAATAATAAGGACTATGCGGTGTCGTGGTGTTTATGAAAGAAGTGGAGTTAAAATTAGGGTTTATATTTTATTTTTTAATATTTTTTTGAATTTGTCATGTTTCAGTCCCAAAGTACATAAAAGTAGTACGTGATTATGCCAGCTAGTATGCATATAAAGGCTACTCTATTATATGGAACCTACGAATATATAATTATGCTTTATATGAGCCCTAGCTCATAAGTTAAACTAATATGTCACATAAATATAATAACAAATATCATCCACAGAATAAAGAGAAATAACTAAACTAAAAGCAATAATGATATATGTACAGATGTAAATAATTCAGTAGTATTGATAGTTGGGTGGAAAAAAATTCACTACCAAATGACTATAATAAAGTGAAAGCATAAAATAGTCCAAGCATCATAATAAAATAAAAAAAACTAATCCAACTAGATAAAATCAAGGAAACTCGAAGGACAAGACATTCTCGTCTGCTAGGGCACAATCTGGTCCAAATCCGTACTCCTATGGATATTGTTGTTCGTCCAAGGCTAGAAGAAAATCAGGTTCTGAGAGGGACATAGCAAGATACAAACAACATGCTAATATAAACTAAAATATATAAATATGCAAAAGGTGTTTCTTACAATCTAAGTGCATAATTTGAGGATAATTTTTGAACGCATGGATATAGGAGTGAATAGAAATATGGCATAGCGCAAAGCTAGAGGCCACTACATATACTATCAAACAGTCATCTACAAATTGTGCATTACGTTTATTGAACGTCAGAAGCTAGCGTAATATCTAGCTCATAAAGACCATGGTTCAATGATTTGGGTAGTCCATATGCCTAGTGATTGTCCTCCCCAATCCCAATTGACTGACCATGTTGTAAACATAACATTTCCAGTTTGTAACTGCTAGTCTCTAATACACTAATCATAACAACTATGTTCTATCCGTCACACGTCACATATTTATCGATAGCCGATCGAGTGCGATAGTTTGTATCCTATCATGAATCTAATATACCATGTCATGTGAGTGTCAAGGCTAAGGAGATATGAAAATATCACAAAGTAATAAGGTATTCGACTTACAACTAGGCCGATGTGCATAAAGTAAACAAGAAACAAGTAAATCAACAAATTCCATCAATCACAATCAAGTCTAGCTCAAACGTACAGTTTATATAACAAATAATCATAACCATGAAATAGAAATAGAATAACATACTAAAATATAAATAATAACAATAAATACAATAAGGTATATAGGTTTAGAAAGAGTTTGGACGACATTTTTACTACGAACTCATTAGATCATGGATAGTATAAAAAATGGAATATGCACATACGTTATTGAATCCTGAAATAAACATCACCAATACGTCTGAAATGGGTGAGATACTCAAAATAGCCCACCCATATATCCAATTTGGATATAGGGCAAATAATTATAGTTTCGATTAAAATAGGATCCATAGTATCACACCCTGATTCTGTAGAATCGCTACGTTACCACTGGACATGAGGGCGTACAAGTCTAATTTGTACTTGTACAAGACAAGGTCAATCATAACAAACATAGTTATTGTAGCAAATAAGCAAAAAAAAGTTGAATAGACACAAAATAATACAAAATGCTTCTCTTTATTGATAATATTGCTTGTATTTGGTATTTCATGTTCATGTCTCATGTATCGATGCGACATCTTACATGTGTTGCTCGTACCCATATCTACTAGTAGTATTTTTTATGTATTGATGAGTATTTTGTTATTGGATTTATTGTGATATTTTTACACCTTACTATGGCATGGAGTAGTATGTCGTCTCATAGTAGTGTATCACTCATTGTCCTTGTTTGGTTGTAGGTGTGTTCACTACTTCGATGATAGAATACCGGTCTATGTTATGGCACATGTTTTTTATGTATCGTATATGTTCAAGCCTTGTTTGATAAATGATTGACTTGTGCAATTGTATTTGGTTTACTGGTTTTATAATAAGATAATTATGTATGAGACTATCCTAAACCTAGTATACCTGCAGAATACCCAGTGGCATCTGTCATAAATCTACACCAGGACCCTTACGTATAACGGAGTACCCTAAAATTTTATAAAAAATTAGAAACTTTAGGTTCACATCAGTATACCGCAGTATACCACCAGTATGCCATTTTAGACCCATTTAGCTCAATCAGCCAGCTAAATTAGGGGCTTTCTATTATCAAATAGATTCTTGGTTTTGTTTGTATGGTTAGGATTTCATATGGGAGGCATGGATTTGTGACTTGGCATGATCAAGGACCAAGCACCATCCTCTCTTCATTTAAAACCCCTCATCTTCTCTTTATTCTTTTTTTTTCCCTCTTCTTCACTGCCTTTCCATTCTCTTCCCTCAAGCTTAAAACCTTAATACTAGAAGCTAGATCTTGAGATCTAGGATGTGATTTTTTGAATCCCCCCTTGGTGGTAGAGTAGAATCTAGGCTTGAAAGGCTAAACCTAGGCAACTACATCTTGCTAGAGTGATGAAACTTGATTTTTTTTTTTACTTGTTTTGTGATATGGATCTTGTAGAAGCATAAAAAATGAGTATCACACAGGACGCACCTAGCAAACAATACTATATGGTCAGCTTTGCAAAGTGCAGCAGACTTGGTTCTCGAACAGGCATCGGTCTCTTTTCTTCTAGCCCACATCCCTAAAGACAACATTGTTAGGGATTACTTCAGAGGGACTTCATGTTGTATCCGTGGATGAGCCTTCAGCAGAAAATGTCACACCTACATACATCGCACTAGCTTTTGAGTTGACAATTGTGTCAGTGCAATTAATGGCTATCACTCAATGGGAACTGAAGGGGTACGACTCACGATATTTGACAGTCCCAAAAGTGTATCGACCAAACCCGCCTTGAAGAATGATAAGATGCTTTCTTAGCAAAGGATAACTTTTGCTAATCATCTACCAAAGGAAAATTGTGCTCTTATGCCTCAGCAGAATAAGTTATGCCCTTCATCAGAGGTCATCTTTACACCAAAGCTCTAGTTTTCTAATGACATAGGAAGATGTGTACAGTCGTCAACTCCCCACTTTCTTGCAAAAGGCCCTGGTTTGCTGCCAACGTGGAGGAGACGCGTATAGTCATCAAACCTCCATTTTTGCATGATGGTCCTAGTTTGTTGCCAACATAGATGAGACGTGTACAATCATCAAAGCCCCATTTCTCGCATGATGTCCCTTGTTTGGTGCCAGTGTGGAGGAGATGTGTACAGTTGTCAAGTCCACATTTCCTACATGATGGCTTTATTTTGCTGTCAACATGGAAGGATGTATATAGTCATCAAATATTATATCTCAATACAATAAACGATGCCACAATACTTAAAAATCATAAAACTAATACAATCAACGATGTTATATATTATGTCATTTATGTACAAAAGAAGAAATCTTCAACCGAACAACTTCAACATGCAACCGAGCTCCAATGCCTCAGCACGTCCAAGCAGCTTCCCCTCACCTTTGGAGTTGGAATACATCACATTGTGGAATGTACTAGTGGGTGGCCCTAACCCAACTCACCTAAAACCAACACATTTGATTATATGAGTCCAGACAAATATTATGTGATATTTCTAATCTTGCCTTAGAATTAGTCAACAATTCATAAAGATGCATGTGTCTATAAACATAAATGTGTCAATCAACAAATTGAACCTTACCCAATACTTGCCTTCCTTTCTTGTCATTACAATGATATTATTCATAATATATAGGTATTTCATAATGTGTGTCAATGTATAAGACATTCGTTAGCATTCACAAAAAAATAGAAATGTGTCATGAACTCGTCCCTGTGGCCAACTTGTTAAGCCTGTAAGCAGATGACATTAGCATGTAGCCTAACTATATAAAGGTCACTGGCACGACAAGCTAGCTTGGACTATCTTGGGTTAGATGGCTCCCCTTCAGCCCAGATTGCTAGCCTCTATTGAAAGTTTTTGAATCACCCAGTATTGTACCGTACCCTTCTAGTCTGGCTAGTACGTCAGCATGTCCATCCTAGTTCCTCCTAGGCCGAGTCGGTCCGGTACCCCTGACGACCATTCAAGAAACCTAAAAAAATTGTGCACAAGTTATCTATGATAATACAAATACATGAACGGTCTAACTATAGGACATGCATGGTGCAAAAACTAAAACAACCATACATCACATCTTTTCTCATTAGCACATTCCTCGAACCATCACTCCCACTTCCATTCTTCCTATTTAGGAATTTCTACCTTGGTGACTCGATGGTCCCAAACCATTCCATTCATGTTCCATTATTCTGAAACCACAACACTTATACACCACAAGTACTACAAGAAAAATGATCATTTACGGTGCGCGAAGCACGCCGTAAATGATCTTTCATGGCATATATTTTTGTACCATAAAAGGCCATGTCATAAATGACCCTATTTTTTACAACGCGCATTCGAATGCTGTAAATAACCCATCTCCATCTTTCTACAACGTGCACTGGAAAGATGAAAATGATACTACTTATTTATTTATAACGCGCATTCGAACGTTGTAAATGACCCTTTTTATTTAATTACAATGCATAGTTGAACGATGTAAATGACTCTATTTTTTATTTATAATATGCTTTCAAACGCTGTAAATAATTATCTCTGTTAGTCCCGGGGCTTGATCAAAGATGGAAAAACTGATGCAATCGAGATCTGAGATGTCACACAAAACATTGCAGTGATCAAACTCAAGATCTACGATGGTACAATAAAATAAATAGCCAAATTACAATCTGAAGGAGAAAAATATAGAAGAGAAGATCTCTCGTTCTTCCTTGCAAACGTGTTGCAATTGGGACAAAACGAGTTACAATAATCTGGAGGAAGATTAGATGAAGAACAGTTGTTGGGGTGTCAAAACACCGTTGCTCAAAGCAAGATTCGCCCCACACGATCTGCTTCCAGGAACCAGCAAGTTGAAGAACTTGTGGAACGCTCGAAGTCACCTTTGTTCTGACTCCTCGGATGGACTTGCAATGGCGGCAGCAACTCTCTCTTTCTTTCTCCTTTTCTGACTTCTATTTTTCGTAGTTGTCACAAAGGAGGCCGGAAGAGAGTATATATAAAGAGAGGGTGGAAACCCTAGCCGCCTCTTCAGTTATGGAAAGATTGAATCAAATCCTAAAAGATAGCAATGAGATTTAATTCAAATCCCACGAAATTAATTCAAATCCCACAAAGATAGGATCTGAATTAATTCAAATCCCACAAAGATAGGATCTGATTTAATCGCATTGATTCAGCCTTTCCATTACTGATTTGAATCTACACAGTCAGCGGATCCCTTCATGCGGCAGCAGCAGCAGCCTGGCCGCATGAGCCTAATGGCCGCATGGACCGTATGAGCCACATGGACCGCATGAGCCGCATGGACCGCATGAGCCGCATGGACCGCGTGTGCCGCATGTGCCGCATGAGCCACATGAGGCTGCATGAGGCCGCATGAGGCCGCATATGAGCCGCATGCCGCATAAGACCGCATGGCCACATATGAGCCGCATGACTGCTGACGTGCTAAGTGCAAAGTGTGCCAACAAAATGCCATATTATGCCTCATGAGCCCATGAGCCCGAGTCCGATTCTGAGTCCGAGTCGCTAAGCCCCTTTGGGGCTTAGCTCCAAATGGAATTAATCCAAGAGAATGACAAAAGCATTAATGCTTAATCCTTGGAGCCTTATTCTTACCTCCTTGTAAAATCACCCACATGGTTCCCTCCTTAGGGTCACCACCCCATGTGGATCTCTCAACAACACACCCAAGTATATATGTTGAGATAACTTATGGTGCATTTCCGATGTGGGACTAAAATTTACAAGGCATATTGAGAGCAAGCTCTCTCCATGTAAAGAAAGCACCAATAATCCCCCACATATCACAACATATATATGTGTCCAAGGTTGAGCGTTCCCCACAGTAACTGTCTATTTTGTATTAGGATAGATGTCGCTGATGACTTGAATCTTCCCGCATGGGTTAAATAACAGTGTGATACAAGAATGGACTACGCCTTGAATTCTGTACCACAATTGTAATTCTTTCCACACACAAAGTGTAGTTATGTGTGCTTCTGGCTGTACATTAAAGGCCCTATGCCAGCCTGGTTTCAGTGTATAATTTTGGGCGTCTACAAGTTTACCCTCAAGAGACGGCCTGATATCTCTTTCCACACACTATAGGTGAGTTCTTTATTAAAGAGATATGGCATGAAGCCTTGTGCTTCGTTGCGGTGCTATACCGCTATGACATGGCCTGAAGCCGAGGCATTACCCCTACCTGGGAACCTTATCGTAGTGTCATACTACTATAGCATGAGGTCACAAGCCTCTTTGTAGTGGCAAACTACCCAGCATGAAGTCTGAGGCTTCCTTGCGGTGTTACGTCACAACGACATGGCTTGCAATGCCGAGGCTTTACCCCTACCTGGGTACCTCATCGTGGTGTCGTGCCACTGTAACATGGGGCCATCCTCCCCTTTGTAGTGCTGTCTACAACTCTTTAATTATGTCATACAGCATTAGGCTACCTGTCTATTTGCGGTGCTACGCCGCTGTGACTTGGCTTGCAAAGCCGAGGCATTACCCCTACCTGGGAACCTCATGGTGGAGTCACCCCACTGTAGCATGGAGTTTCACTCCTTGTAGTGCTGCTCTACCGTGCTTCCTGTAAAGCACACCAGGCATTCACTCTGCCTGAGAACTCATTAAGGCGTTTAAGCCAACCTTCCACAGGATCTGTTTTTTTGGCAGAAAAATATAAAGCAGACAACAGTGGTTATGGGTTCGTATCCCTTCTATGTTTCAGAGAACAAGTACCCACTGTTACCTGATAGTTTCCCAGTCAGTGATCCTCCTTTGAACCAAAAGTTAGATGCCTAGTAGATTTCTCTTTGAACTAATAGCATAAAACTTTATGGTAGGATTACAAAGACACACTATCAGAATGCCTTCAAACCCATTTTACAAGCTGTATCATCGACCAACTAGCGCTTGAGGCCCTTTGTGAACGGATCTGCCAGGTTCTCCTGACTCCGAACATCAACCACTGCAATTACACCTCTTTTGATAAGATCGTGTACTGCCCTGGGCTTCAACCGCACAGTCCTCTTCTTCCCGTTAAAGAGGTCATTTGATGCCACCGTCGCAGTCGCCTGGTTGTCACAGTATATCGGTATCGTTGGTATCTGAGCCCCAACCACTGGAAGATCATATATGAGCTCTCGAAGCTATTCTGCTTCATCTGCTGCAGTTTCAAGTGCATAGAATTCAGATTCCGTAGAGGAACGAGAGAGTATAGTCTGCTTCTTCGACTTCCACGATATAGCACCTCCACCCAAGGAAAAGACATATCCACTTGTGGATCTCTCGATTTCTACCTCTGAACACCAGCTAGCATCACCGAAGCCTTCCACTACTGTCGGATACCCGTTGTAATGCAGTGCATATGTCTGATTTTTTTTGAGATATCTCATCACCCGCTTCACAGCTTTCCAGTGCTCAACCCCTGGGTTGCTTGTGAACCGACTCAGCATTCCCACGGCGAAAGCTATGTCAGGCCTTGTGGCAGTGGTTGCGTACATCAAACTTCCGATAACGCTAGAATATTCCAGCTGCCTGACGCTTTCTCTTAAATTTGGCTTCAGCTTCTGATCACACCTGTATGGTGTATCGATCCCTGGAAGATCTTTATACCCATAGCGTGTGAGCATCTTCTCAATGTAGTGAGATTGTTACAACGCTACTCCAGTGTCTGTCCTGATGATCTTTATGCCCAAGATGATATCTGCATCCCCCAAGTCCTTCATACTGAACTTGGTTGAGAGGAACTTCTTTGTCTCTGTGACACAGCCTATATCCGTACCTAGGATTAGCATGTCGTCCACGTATAGACAAACGATGACTCCTCTTCCATCAACGAACTTTGTGTAAACACATTTGTCCGTCTCGCTGACTCTGTAGCCGTTTGACCTAATAACTTTGTCAAACTTCTCATGCCACATCTTGAGAGCTTGCTTCAAACCATACAATGATTTCACCAACTTGCAGACTTTGTCTTCAAGACCTTTGACGACAAATCCATCTGGCTGTTGCATGTAAATCTCTTCGGTCAGCTCCCCATTCAGGAATGCGGTCTTTACATCCATCTGATGTATCACCAACTTATGTATAGCTGCTAGAGCGATTAACATCCTGATGGGGGTCATCCGGGTTACTGGAGCGTACGTGTCAAAGTAGTCTATCCCCTGTTTCTCAGAAAATCCCTTGGCTACCAGCCTGGCCTTGAACTTGTCAATAGTTCCATCTGCCTTTATCTTCTTCTTGAAGATCCATTTACATCCGATGGGCTTTTCTCCTTCAGGTAGATCTACCAACACCCATGTGTTATTGGAGGTGATAGAGTCAAACTCGTCATTCACTGCCTCCTTCCAGAAGATAGCATCTCTGGTCTTCATCGCCTCATCATAGGTAAGCGGATCTGCTTCCACATGATAGGTGACAAAGTCATCTCCGAAATCTTTCGGTCTCCTCGCTCGCTTAGCTGACGGCTCTGCGAGTTCTGGTACAAGAGTTGTTTCCTCAACAACAGCTTCTTCTTGGACTACTGGCTCATATGAGATTTCAGTCTCATTTGCACCTACATCATTTTTCGGAATGTCCGAAAGAACAATGTTTTTGTCTTTTACAAACTTGTCTTCAAAGTATTCAGCATCGCGAGATTCGATGATATGATTTGACTCAATATCAAGAAATCTCTGAGCATCACTCTTCTCGGTATATCTCAAGAAGATCGCCTTCGTAGTCCTTGTCCCTAGCTTATGAATCTTCAAATCTGGGAGCTTCACATACGCCAGACACCCCCACACTCGAATGACATTCAAGTTTGGTCTGACTTTGAACCAGAGTTCATGAGGAGTTACGTCCGAAGTTGCATATGGCACTCTATTTAGAATAAAAGTGGCCATCAATGCAGCTTCTCCCCAGTAGCATTTTGGAAGGCCTGCAGTAAGCAGCATAGAATTCATCATTTCTGTTAATGTTCGGTTCTTCCTCTCTGCTACTCCGTTGGATTGAGGAGAATATAGAGCAGTAGTCTCGCATATGATTCCATGTTCTTTGCAGAATGATGTGAATTCATGAGACCTGTACTTCCCACCTCGATCACTTCTCAACCTCTTGAGTTGTTGTCCAGTCTGCCGTTCAGCTTCGACCCTGAACTTCTCGAAAGCTTCGTCTTTAGACTTGAGCAAGTAGACGAATGCATATTTTGAGAAGTCATCGATGAAGGTTATGAAATACTTCATCCCGGCCTTCGTGGAGAAATGTTTGAAGTCACAGATATCAGAGTGCACCAACTCCAGAAGATCTATGCTTCGATTGACCCGATGAAAGGGTTTTCTTGTGATCTTCGTCTGAGCACATACTTCACACTTCTCCACCTTACCCCCACATTTGGAGATAAGTCCTAGACTAGACATTTTGTTAATTCTTTTACAATGAACATGTCCTAGTCTATTATGCCACAACTCAAGAGAATAGTCAAAAAATGCAACTGCATTAATGTCTTCAAATTGGTTAACAAGCTGAATTTTAAACATTCCTTCGGTTTGATAAGCCTTCCCGAAGTATGTTCCTTTCTTGGAAATCACCATCTGACCAGCATTGATGTCCATCCTCAAGCCTGCGTTGCAGAGCAGGCTCCCAGAGATCAGGTTCTTGGCAATCGCCGGAACATGCTTTACGCCTTGAAGCGTCAGAGTGTTCCCAGAAGTGAGTTTCAGTTCCACGGTCCCGATCCCCAGAACTTCAGCTTGGGCCTGGTTCGCCATGACAACCTTCTCATATATCGGCTGGTATGTGACGAACCATTCCTTGCCAGAACAGACATGGCAAGTCGCACCAGTGTCTATCCACCAGTCAGAGTCAACCCCTACATTTGTGACCTGTGCGATCATAGCAACAAAGTTAGATACCAATGAAACCTTATTAGGCTCACCTTTCTCTGATTGTTTAGGCTTAGATCTGTATTCACTCTTGTAGTGGCCTTTCTTGCCACAATTGTAACAAGTCACGTGGGACTTAGTCTTCTGTTGTTTGAAAGAAGGACCCTTCACTTTTAGATTAGTAAAGTCCTTCTTTTTAGGATGAGAAGCCGCCTGCTTCCCCTTGGGATCTCTCGTCTGTACAAGATTGGCTTTAGCCAACTGTTTGGACAGAGTATCCACCTTCTGTTGGGAACGCATCTCGTCCTCAACATGGATCTCTTGAAGTAGATCTCCCAAGCTAATGTCTAGCTTCTTTCTGTGCATCCTTGCATAGAAGGTACTCCATCCAGCAGGAAGTTTTGAGACGATCCCTCCGACGACAAACTTGTCGGGAAGAGGCATCTCTTCGTCTTCCAGTTTCTGACGCAGCTTCGAAAATTCCTTCACCTGCGGCAGCATGGACTTTTCGTCCTCAAAGAGCAATTTGTGATATTTTTCAACCATAAATATTTTGCTCCTGTTCTTATCTTCTTCATACAAATTTTCCACAGACTCCCATATGTCTCTGGCAAGTTCCTTCTACGAGTAGGATTCTGCCAGGGAGTCCTCCATAGCATTCAGGATGAGAATGAAGAACAGTTTGGCAACTCTAGAGGGGGGTGAATAGAGTTTATATAGAAAAATAGCCAATTAAAAATAACTCTTTCACCAACAATAAATAATCATAGCAAAGTGCGGAACATAAATGAAGAGCAGAAGATCATACGCAAACACAGCGATTTTAACCTGGTTTCCCTCGTGGAGGACTAGTCCAGGCCTGAGAACTCTAGCTCAGGATTAAATCCACTATTTGTGAAATAGTAGTTTACAACCCGTGCCTTTTCTTCAGAAGAGCACGTCAACTTCTAACAGATGATCGCAGTGGCGATTTGCTTGGAATTGTCCAAGCGACTTCTTCGACTCTTGCACAAGAATCCTAACTGAGAGATGCTGAGCACTCGACACTTAGGAGGCTTGTGGCTAGTAGATGGGAAGGGTATGGCTTACTTGAGCTTATAAGAGAGAAGAGAAAAGAAGATTGGATGAATTGGAATGAGAGAATTCATGCCCTATTTATAGTGTTTTTATAGGCAGAATTCGGCCAGAATTCGGGTAGGAAAATTCAAAAATTTGGCCGTTGGACAACTAGCAACCAGCTAACCCTAAAATTAGGGTTCCTGATTTCTAGGGGACAGAGTTCGGCCCGAACTCTGTTTGGAGGCAGAGTTCGGCCCGAACTCTGTCTCCAGAGCACAGAGTGGTTCTAAGGGGATTTTTGGGCAGTGTTTGGTTCAGTGGAGCTTGGGATTTTGGGTAGGCTGTAGACTAAGTGTCAAGAGCTCAGCAAGACTCAGAGTACACAAGTCTAGACTCAATGAAAATATAAAATACAGACTCGAAAACACACTGAGAGCCGGAGACTGAGCTGTCGTCTGTCTTGAACTGTTATGCAGACGTCGTGTGTCGTATTGAATTAATACAGATATTATTTAGTCAATGTAGTCAATATTTGGTTGACTGTGACTTTGTGTCAACAATCTCCCCCATATTGATAATTGACAAAATGATATATGTATATTCAATATTCATACCTGGACACAGTTGATTATAGCAACATAGCTCCCCCATACTTGATGCCGAGCTAGAATGTAATAGTTCTCCCGTAATCAGTGCATGGAACCTGTATAATATCTCCTAACAAGCACAAACAAGCACAGAAATACGAAAAGATAGGATCTGATACCAAACAAGTATATCTAGCCATATATATCTGATACCAAACAAGTATATCCAGCCATATATATCCAGGCAGAATATACATAGTTCTCCCCCTTTTGGCAGTTAGCAATATAGACTGCAGAGAAATGAATAATAAAAGAAAACTGCAGTAGACAATTAATAGTAATACAACCACACCAAGCAGAGAAGAAACAGTATAGAAATAATCAAAAGAAGTACTAGCATAAAGTGTCATAACCAAATGTCAAACACACAACCAGAGTTTAAAAGCATCCAAGTACATAAAACTAAAACTAACTAACTAAAAAGAAAATGCATCAACTAATGTCATCATCAGCAGCAGCAGCAGCAGATAGTAGCCAATCTCCATCACGGAGCATGAGATGGTCCAGGAGAGTTTGAACGTTTGGGATCCACAAGAGCAGCACCCGGATCCAGGTAAGGCATGACCCACGGATCATCAATGCGATAGCCCTCACGATCGGGATCCCGCTACATGGGAATGGCCATAGTAGGATGATGGGACATGGAGTACCGAATATCATGCAGCGAGTTGCAGAGGGCACTCATCTGCAGGGTAGTACGGTAGTCCATCTGAGCCCACCGATCGGCCTCTAAGTCGAAACGATCCCGGAGCATGATCTGGATGGAGTCAAGAGTGGCAGGTGGAGGTGGTGCATCCTGACCGAAAGGAAGGGGGTCAGACTCCGCATCATCAGAATGCTCAGAAGCCTCAGGAGAGGCGACAACTGCCTGAGTACGTCGTGCCTTGGACAGGAAAGTAGGAGCAGGCAAGAACGGACAGATATCAAGTAGTATGTTAAATGCACGAAAGATCATAGGAAGGTACAAAGGATAAACCAGAGCTCGTGGTTTCTTCCTACAGTGAATCATCCAGTCCATCATTGTACGTGGAAGATTAAAAGAAATTCCAAAGTGAAGATGATAAAGAGCAGATATCTCAAGATAAGTGATGTCATCATGGGAACCTGTTTTAGGTAGAATGGTGTTAGAGATAATCCAATGAAGATCAGAAAAATATGGGTTGAGATATTTAGCCATGAGCTTGCGAGGACGTGTGTATGGAGTACACAAATCGTCCTTGAAGCTCTCAAGGGAAATTCCGTCGGGAAAACGGAACGAGCGAGCGTCAACTAGCTTTTCCCAAGAATTGGGCTCTTGAAGATCAAGATATTCGGCTAAGTCAAAGTCATCAAAAGATATATTGATACCTGCAACTCGTGAATAAATATGGAGATCATCAAAGGTCATGTTGCAGTAGAACATTTGGACAGCATGACGATAGATAGCAGAAGTGGTAGTGATAAGCTCATCAAAACAGAGGTCATGAAATAAAGCATCATATTGAGAGAAGATAGAAAAATTAATAGGATGTCCTGCGAATACCTGACGATTCCGATAGTCACTAAACCAGTTGTTTGAGGCATCTAGTGAGACAAATAATCGGTTGTCATAGGTAGAAGGATTTCAAGGACGAGGTGGGTTGAACAATGGATGAGGTGGTTGAAGTTGTTCAATGATCTGTTCATTCGTTGGAGGAAAATCCGAAGAGGAAACACTCTCAGTTCGAATCCTCTTTCCACGATTGAACAAGCGAGGAGCCATAAAAACTTGATAGTGTGAAGTATAGAAGACAAGAATGATACCTCAAATAATCAATAAACAGTGAGAAACTCCTTTCCCTTGATTTTGAGGAGTAATGGAGCACTCTAGATCAAAAACTAGGGTTAGGGTTTGAAGGAAAGAGTTTGGAGAGATGAGGAAGGAGGCAATAGTGAAGGAGAGAGAAGAAAACCCGAAATATAAGAGAGGGTTTTCTTTGGTCGGAAGCTATATTGACCATTGGATCTAAAATGATCCAACGGCAGAGCCAGATCCCGACGGTGGAACAATTGGACCGAACTCGGCCCGAACTCTGTTTGGGGCAGAGTTCGGCCCGAGTTCTGGATTAGTGGTCCAGAACAGAAAACAGGCTGAAAAGATAGAAAAATTGGTTAAGTGTTGAAGAAAAGTGATGGTTGAGGATAAAAGTTTGATGAAATTCAATGAAGTACATAGAGAGGTACACAAAAGTCAGAATGAACTTTAGAATGTAGTAATTAGACAATATTAAGTCGAAACAAACCATATAATAAACAAGGAAATATATTGTAATTCAATATTTCAAATTTGCCATGGGTTAGCTGTAGGGGCCGGATCCCAGCAAGCGGTAGTCCTGAGGACTAGTGCACCGTGTCGCTTAGGCTTTTACGCCTTGTTGTCAGAAGGACCCTTTCGGCTTGTACCCATACCAAATTTGTCGTAAAAGAATCAAAATATACTCGATATTTACGCAGGCGAGTCTCAACTTATAACTGCTTCATCCAAAATTCCGAGTTCACGACATAAGAAATTGAAGCGCTCTTCGGATAATGGCTTAGTAAAGAAATCTGCTAGCTGATGATCAGTGTCGATAAATTCTAAGTTAATCGTGCCATTTTGCTGATGATCACGCAAAAAGTGGTGTCTGATCTCAATGTGTTTAGTGCGTGAGTGGCAGACAGGGTTCTTAGTCAAATTAATGGCACTAGTATTGTCACAGAATATAGGAATATGCATAAAAGATAACTTATAGTCTTCAAGGGTTTGCTTTATCCACAGAATTTGTGCACAACAACGCCCAGCTGCTATGTATTCAGCTTCTGTTGTGGATAGTGTGACAGAGTTCTGCTTCTTGCTAAACTAGGAGACTAAAGCTTTTCCTAATAAATGACACGTGCCGCTCGTACGTTTACGGTCAACCTTGCATCCAGCGAAGTCAGCATCGGAATAACCAATAAGATCAAATGATGTTGACTTGGGATACCATAGGCCCACTGTAACCGTACCCTTAAGGTATCGAAAGATACGCTTAACCGCGATCATGTGTGATTCCTTAGGATTAGCTTGATATCTAGCACATAGGCAAATACTGAACATGATATCAGGATGACTAGCAGTTAAATAGAGTAAGCTGCCTATCATACCTCGATACTTACGTTGATCAACGGGTTTGCCGCTCTCATCTGGTTCGAGTTTGGTTGAAGTAGCCATTGGTGTGCTGATTGGTTTGACGTTGTCAAGATCGAACTTCTTCAGCATGTCCTTGGTATACTTCGATTGGCAGATGAAAGTTCCATTAGCCATTTGTTTCACTTGCAGACCAAGAAAGTAGTTGAGCTCTCCCATCATGCTTATCTCAAATTCTGTCTGCATACACTTGGCAAATTCTTGACAGAGGGTTTCATCAGTAGAACCAAAAATGATATCATCAACATAAATTTGAATCAACAGAATAGTGTCTTTAAAAGATTTTATAAACAGTGTAGTGTCAATTTTCCCTTTTGAAAAACCTTTCTCAAGTAAGAAGCTACTTAGCCTTTCATACCAAGCTCTAGGGGCTTGTTTGAGGCCATAAAGCGCTTTCTTTAGCTTGAACACGTGGTCGGGAAATTTGTGATTTTCAAAGCCAGGAGGTTGTTTCACATAAACTTCCTCCTTAATAAAACCATTCAAGAAAGCACTTTTCACATCCATTTGAAATAATTTAAAGTTTTGAAAATTAGCAAAAGCACAAAGCATCCGAATGGATTCTAGTCTAGCAACAGGAGCATACGTCTCATCGTAGTCGATACCTTCCTCTTGGTTGTATCCTTGAGCTACTAGACGAGCTTTGTTACGTGTGACTGAACCATCTTCATTTACTTTGTTTCTAAAAACCCATTTAGTACCAATTATCGAGTGATTAACCGGTCTAGGAACGAGTTCCCATACTTGGCTTCTATCGAATTGGTTGAGTTCTTCTTGCATAGCAGAAATCCAAAATTCATCATTAAAAGCTTCAGAAATATTTTTAGGCTCTACTTGTGAAATGAAGGCAGTGCTAGCAACGGAGTCTCTTAGTGATGATCTAGTAGTTACTCCACGTGAAACTTCTCCTATAACTAAATTTTCTGGATGAGAAGGTTTGAAAGAGAATTTCTTAGGCAAACCCTCCAGAGAATTAGTTTCGGTTGAAGTATTCATTGGAGTAGAAGTTGATGGCTCAACGTCATCATCAAGAGTACTTACTGCACTGTTGTCTTCATCAAAAGTCACATTTGTTGACTCTTCCACAATAAGTGAGCGTTTATTAAAAACTCTATATCCCTTACTCTTGGCGACATAACCAAGAAATATACCATCGTCAGCTTTGGCATCAAATTTGCCTAAGTTGTCTTTGGTGTTAAGGATAAAACATCTACAACCAAAAACTTTAAAATAAGAAACATTGGGGGTTCTCCCAAACCAAAGCTCATAGGATGTTTTCTTCGTAATGGGACGAATTAGCACCCTATTCAAAATGTGGCATGCTGTACTGACAGCTTCTGCCCAAAAGTATTTCGGAAGTAAAAATTTATTCAACATGACTCTGGCCATATCGCCGAGAGTTCTATTCTTCCGCTCCACAGCACCATTTTGTTGAGGAGTTCTAGGACAAGAAAATTCATGATCAAAACCATTTGCATTACAAAAATTTTCAAAATCATAATTTACGAATTCGCCTCCATGATCACTTTGGATTCGAGTAATCATGTAGCCTTTTTCGTTTTGAACTTTCTTTATAAAAACTTTGAAAACAGAGATAGCATCGCTCTTATTAGGGAGAAAGAAAACCCAAGTAAATCTCGAAAAATCATCAACAATAACAAATGCATAAAGTTTGCCACCAAGGCTAGCTATTCTACTAGGACCAAATAAATCCATATGAAGTAGTTGCAAGGGTCTAGTAGTACTTACAGAGTTAATGGAATGAAATGAGGATTTAGTTGCCTTGTTTAGTTCACATTCGGCACATACCGTGTCCTTTTTGAATGTAATGTCAGGCAATCCTCTCACTAGCTTCTTGGTAGAAAGCCTGGATATAGCATCCATGTTGGCGTGACCAAGACGCTGGTGCCAAAGTAGTCGTTCGTCTTTGTGGGCATATAGACATCTACCTGCATTGTTAGTATTTACAGAAAGATAGAAAATATAGATGTTGTCCTCTCTTTTCCCTTCAAAAGCAATGTCTCCTGTTGACCTATCATAGATGTAGCAACTGTTTTGTCCAAAGTTAATATCATATCCATGATCAGCAAGATGACTAATGCTGAGCAGGTTATGCTTTAACTCGGTCACTAGGCAGACATCCTTTATTACAGGAGAAGGAGGATGACCAATGATACCATTACCTATTATGTGCCCTTTGAGATTGTTACCGAAGGATACATATCCTTCTCTCTTCATCGATAGTGATGCAAAAAGATTTGCGTCTCCCGTCATATGTCGCGAGCATCCACTATCGAGAATCCACTTACTTTCAGTTGAAGAGGGAAGGTCCACCTACATCAAGAGTAGATGTGACCTTTGGTACCCGAGTTCTTGAGGGTCCTGAAAAGTTAGTCTTTGGAAACCAAGTATATATCTTTTTATCTACAAGTCTTCTAAATTTGCACTGTGGTGAGATGTGTCCATGTAATCCACAGTAAGTACAGATAGCATTCTTATTTATACTAGGAGCATGAGAATAATATCTATAAGCAACAGGATGAGGATGGTCATGATGTAAAGAGTTAGCATGGTGATGATGATTATGCACAGAATGAGTGGCACGGTGATGGTGTCTATGAGGCATATCATGATGGTATTGTCTATGATGTGTGACATGCTGATATTGTCTATATGGCATGGCATGATGATTTTGTCTATATGGCATATGATGATCTTATCTATATGGCATTGCATGATGATCTTGTCTATATGGCATGGCATGATGATTCCTATGTGTGGAGTGATGTTGATTGTGTCTTTGTGCATGATGATTGTGTACTGAGTGAGAATTATTCTTACGTGCACGTGGTTTGTGAAAGTTTGTGTATATAAATGCATGGTTATGTGCTGCATGAGAATGACGTGGTTGACTAGCATGAGTGGTGTTGTGCCCATGTGATTGGGTTTGAGGTTGAACAACCTGTTTACCCAATTTGGTTTCTAATCTTTTAGACACAGCTTGCAGTTCATCAACCTTAATATTTAAGCCATATATCTTAGTCATGGAAATCTTGTGTCTACTCTTTTCTTCAGCAAGCAACGTGTTGAGTGTAGTGATTTCTTGAGTTTGTTGCTCAATACGTGCTTCAGCATCATGTAAGCTTAATTTAAGCTTGGATACTTCATCAGTGTCATTAGTGGGTGTCGTGTTTCTAACATTATCAAGAAGTAAAGAAATTCTTTGTATCTCATCTTCAAGACTTTTGATTTTATCCTTGGCATGTTTGTATTTAACGATGACCTTTTTGTGATCATCGAATAAATCGGTGAAAGCATCGCCAAGTTCATCAAAAGAGAAGTCATCTAGAGTTTCGTTAGATACCTTGTTGGAAGTTGCCATTAGGCACACATTTGTTGTATCTTGAGGAGAGTCCTTTTCTTCCTCGGAGTCACTCGCTTCACTTTCATGCCAAATGCCTGTGTTGGCATATTTCCTTGATGAGTTCCTTTTGTATGGCTTCTCATAGCGGTTGCTCTTCTTCAGGAGTGGGCAGTCATTTCGAACATGTCCAGTTTTCTTGCAACCATAACAAGTTGGCTCTTCTTCATCGTCTTCTTGAGATTCCTTCTTCCTTCGATTGAAGCGAAGGAATTTCCTGAAGTTGCGAACCATGAGAGCTTGGTCTTCATCATCCGAATTATCTTCTTCGATCTCATCATGATTTGCTCTTCGTTGATGAGCTTTGAGTGCGATCTCCCTGGTCTTCGGAGCGGGCTCTTCGAAGTCCTTGAGGTCAAGCTCGTGAGTCATGAGTTTACCCATCAAGTTCTCCATTGACATTGTTGTGAGATCGTTCCCTTCTATGATGGCTGTCACCTTAGGGTTCCAAATCTTTGGTAGCCCTCTGAGCAACTTACGAATCTTCTCGTGGTTTGAGTACTGCTTTTCAAGCGAAGATAGAGGATTGATGATGTCGAGGAATCTTGTGATCATTTGAGTGATCGTCTCACTTGGCTTCATCTTGAAGGCTTCGTATTCTTGAGTGAGACGGCTTATTTTAGATTCATTGACCTGTATGGTTCCTTCATGCGTCACTTCTAGAAGTCTCCATACTTCATGAGCAGTGGTGCATGTAGAGACCCTGTTGAACTCATTCCTGTCTATAGCACAGAATAAAGCATTAATAGCCCTAGCATCTAGACTTGCCTGTTTCTTCTCCTCGACGGAATATTTGTCGTGTGGTTTCTCAATGAGGTCACCATCGACAACTATCCTGGCGGGCTTTTTGTAACCGTCAGTGACGACAGTCCACAGGTCAAAGTCTAGAAACTTAAGATAGAAGCTCATCCTTGTTTTCCAATATATATAGTTAGTTCCATCAAATAGGGGAGGCCTATGAGTGGACTGACCTTCACCATGATTGGAAATCAAGGATTGTGTGGTTGCCATGGATCAGCTCTTAGGATGTTAGTCCTTATAAAGAGAACAGAGCTCTGATACCAATTGAAGAACAGTTGGCAACTCTAGAGGGGGGTGAATAGAGTTTATATAGAAAAATAGCCAATTAAAAATAACTCTTTCACCAACAATAAATAATCAGAGTAAAGTGCAGAAAATAAATGAAGAGCAGAAGAGCATACGCAAACACAGCGATTTTAACCTGGTTTCCCTCGTGGAGGACTAGTCCAGGCCTGAGAACTCTAGCTCAGGATTAAATCCACTATTTGTGAAATAGTAGTTTACAACCCGTGCCTTTTCTTCAGAAGAGCACGTCAACTTCTAACAGATGATCGCAGTGGCGATTTGCTTGGAATTGTCCAAGCGACTTCTTCGACTCTTGCACAAGAATCCTAACTGAGAGATGCTGAGCACTCGACACTTAGGAGGCTTGTGGCTAGTAGATGGGAAGGGTATGGCTTACTTGAGCTTATAAGAGAGAAGAGAAAAGAAGATTGGATGAATTGGAATGAGAGAATTCATGCCCTATTTATAGTGTTTTTATAGGCAGAATTCGGCCAGAATTCGGGTAGGAAAATTCAAAAATTTGGCCGTTGGACAACTAGCAACCAGCTAACCCTAAAATTAGGGTTCCTGATTTCTAGGGGACAGAGTTCGGCCCGAACTCTGGCAGAGTTCGGCCCGAACTCTGTCTCCAAAGCACAGAGTGGTTCTAAGGGGATTTTTGGGCAGTGTTTGGTTCAGTGGAGCTTGGGATTTTGGGTAGGCTGTAGACTAAGTGTCAAGAGCTCAGCAAGACTCAGAGTACACAAGTCTAGACTCAATGAAAATATAAAATACAGACTCGAAAACACACTGAGAGCCGGAGACTGAGCTGTCGTCTGTCTTGAACTGTTATGCAGACGTCGTGTGTCGTATTGAATTAATACAGATATTATTTAGTCAATGTAGTCAATATTTGGTTGACTGTGACTTTGTGTCAACAGAGAAGCCTGCAGATGCTATTTTTCCTTCTCCACTTGGCCTGGAGTTTGGTAGCCGCGTTGATTGTGGCAGAAGATCCAGTGTCTGGAACAGAAGGTTCTTCCTCTAACAGAACATGATCAACGTCTTTCAGTTGAAGAGTTAGGTAAACCTTTCTCTTCCAGACTTGATAGTGCTCTCCATCGAACTTTTCCAACTTGCAGAAGTCCGATTGGAGGAGCGAAGCATTAATGTTTTCCATCTATACGGATCTTGCTTTGAGATTGTTAGTCCCGGGGCTTGATCAAAGATAGAAAAACTGATGCAATCGAGATCTGAGATGTCACACAAAACTTTATAGTGATCAAACTCAAGATCTACGATGGTACAATAAAACAAATAGCCAAATTACAATCTGAAGGAGGAAAATGGAGAAGAGAAGATCTCTCGTTCTTCCTTGCAAACGTGTTGCAATTGGGACAGAACGAGTTACAATAATCTGGAGGAAGATTAGATGAAGAACAGTTGCTGGGGTGTCAAAACACCGTTGCTCAAAGCAAGATTCGTCCCACACGATCTGATTCTAGGAACCAGCAAGTTGAAGAACTTGTGGAATGGTCGAAGTCACCTCTGTTCTGACTCCTCGGATGGACTTGCAATGGCGGCAACAACTCTCTCTGTCTTTCTCCTTTTCTGACTTCTATTTTTCGTAGTTGTCACAAAGGAAGCCGGAAGAGAGTATATATAGAGAGAGGGTGGAAACCCTAGCCGCCTCTTCAGTTAAGGAAAGATTGAATCAAATCCCAAAAGATAGCAACGAGATTTAATTCAAATCCCATGAAATTAATTCAAATCCCACAAAGATAGGATCTGAATTAATTCAAATCCCACAAAGATAGGATCTGATTTAATCGCATTGATTCAGCATTTCTATTACTGATTTGAATCTACACAGTCAGCGGATCCCTCCATGCGACAGCAGCAGCAGCCTGGCCGCATGAGCCTAATGGCCGCATGGACCGCATGAGCCGCATAGACCGCATGAGCCGCATGGACCGCATGAGCCGCATGGACCGCATGTCCCGTATGTGCCGCATGAGCCGCATGAGGCCGCATGAGGCTGCATGTGCCGCATGAGGCCGCATATAAGCCGCATGCCGCATATGAACCGCATGACTGCTGACGTGCTAAGTGCAAAGTGCGCCAACAAAATGCCACATTATGCCTCATGAGCCCATGAGCCCGAGTCCGAGTCCGATTCTGAGTCCGAGTCGCTAAGCCCCTTTGGGGCTTAGCTCTAAATGGAATTAATCCAAGAGAATGACAAAAGCATTAATGCTTAATCCTTGGAGCCTTATTTTTACCTCCTTGTAAAATCACCCACATGGTTCCCTCCTTAGGGTCACCACCCCATGTGCATCTCTCAACAACACACCCAAGTATATATGTTGAGATAAGTCATGGTGCATTTCCGATGTGGGACTAAAATTTATAAGGCATGTTGAGAGCAAGCTCTCTCCATGTAAAGAAAGCACCAACAATCTCTATATTTTACAATACACATTAGAACGTTGTAAATGTTCCTATCTTTGTACAACGTGCATTCGAACGCTGTAAATGACCCAACATAACTGAGACATTTGTTAGGACATCAACAGTTATGCATCCATAGATCAGGCAAGGTGCGAAAACAAATGCAATAATAGCAAGCAAATATATAGTGAAGCTTTGCCAAGTTCAAATAACACCAATGCAAGTGCTATAAACATAGATTCAATACAACTCAAATTCAAATGTCACAAATTCAAGAGCCAAATAAATATTCGATAAAGCTTCTGCCAAGTGCAACCAAAATAATTGTTCAAATTCAACAGACACAAATGCAAGTGTAATACAAATACTCAGTGATAATTCAAATTCAAATAACACATTAAACAAATATTCAGTGAACTTCTGCAAAGTGCAACAAAAATGGCAGTTCATATTCAAATAACAAAAATACAAGTTTCAGTTGATAAAATCTCCTTTGTCATTGCCTTGTATATTGAAATAAAAGCCACATCATCCATTTCTTCTTCAGTTGATAAGATCTCCCTGAGTTGGTTTAGGAATAAAGCATTGAGTTCCTGACATAGCAATTACAACATTTTGTTAGCACGCAAGGATAAAAATACAAGTTTCACATTTTTTGTGATTTTCTCAAAAAAACATTTTGCCTTTAGATTGATTTGGTTGTAAACTTAGCATTTTTGATAATGCAAACAATACAAGAAAGCTATTAAGATAACAAGTCGTAATCCTTGTGTTAGTAGATCTAACTCCCAATATACAGGGAATTCTCAGCTTCCAGTTAAGAAAATTATCAAAAGGAACAAAGAATTCAGCAGTAAAGGACTGATTGTTATAAGCCAACATACTAGAAAAATAGCATTTAATTGCAAGAAGTTTGAACTTCTGAAAGCTGGTGACAATCTAGCCACAGACTTGGTTGATTTTCTCTTTCTACAGGTGAGGTTAAACTCCTCTAAGCTGGTATAAAATCCAGTGTCTAGATGCTAATTAGCCTTTATTTTCCATATTACATGTGAGCAAATAATAGATATTCAGTGTCTAGAATTTTTTTTAAAACTTATAATTGCAACTAGATGTACAACAATTTTCCAGATTACATGTGAGCAAATTAATCCTTGTGCAATTGTAACTATATGACAACATGAGCCTTAAACTCCTCTAACCTGGAATAAAATCCAAAATTAGCCTTTATAAAATCCAGTGTCTAGAATGTCGAGTTCTAAAAGAAAATAATATATATTCTTGTTGCAGCAACTACAGTTATGAAGTATCTCCCCACAATAATTGCAAAGAAAGCTTATATGAAATATTACTGCTACATTGTCTGGTTTTAAATTTTATACCTATATTGATATCACCAAGCAATATCCTTGGCATCTGGTGTAGCTTTTATATGGAATTTCTTGAATTTTATACCTATATTTGACGACTTAGTAGTCCTCTCTATAAGAAATTTCTTGAATTTCTTTCAACTTTGAAAGGTTTTAACTTGAAGTAAACAAGTAAAGTCCAGATTGTAAAAACCTTCCATAACCTTCTCATATGTTATGTTGACACTTCATAGAACAAAATTTTCCCAGGCATGGCATTATTTCAAGTGAAAGCACCAAACAACAAAAAAATAAAAGTTTCAAGTGAAAGCACCAAACAGTAATAAAGTACATATTGTAAAATGAAAGTAAAAAAATGTGAGCTTAATTGAGAAGGAAAAATGAAAGCAATTACATGTGCCTTGATCTCATTTACACAAAATAGAATGCTACCTAAACAGTGATTCAGGTAACTATGATCATAACTAGGTGACAACCGATAACTAAATTTTTACGAAAAAACAAGTAGCTTTCTCTTAATCCAAAATCCAATTTCCAAGTCCTTCACAAAAATCATTGGGAAATCTTCGTCTCCAATTTTCTGAATTTCCAATTCCCGACAAGAGTAATACTTATGTTTCACAGCCTCTTTTCTAACTACACTAAAAATCAACACCAATTTTGTATCCTACCTCTCCACACAAAAATCTAGAAAATTGTAGCAATGCTCCTCAAGGTAGGCCTGATACAATAGTCGTCACCAGATTTGTAGCACTGATATATGTTGATAGAATTCGATAAATTAATTAAGTATCAAAATTATTGGTGTTAGTGTAATTGGAAAGGAAATCTGCAGATTTCTAGCAAATTGTTGATATTGTAGATTTCTAGCAAATTATTGGGCCTTTTCGTTGATTCTAGTAATTGTTACTAAATGCTGCACATTATGTAGCAAATTGTTGGTTCAGTTTATGATGTCAGGATTCTCAACAATCTGTAGCTTTGCCATCTCGTCCATCTTTTTCTTCAATTGGGTCTGTTCCAGCACCAAAGGAAGTTGTAGAATGCATGGCACTGAAAGTGTATATGAAGCCGCAAAACATCAGAATGAAGAAGCTGCATAGTAAGCACTCTCCTAGCATCAAATACTATCTGATATAGTGATATCTATTCACCTTCGCATAGATATATTCTCAAAATTGGTGGAAGTGATCACAAAATTTTGGGCATCACTTCAAATTTATGTTTTCAAATTGTTTCAGTTTGTTATCATCTCATCAGTTGAACATTATTCTACAAAAGGGACAGTCAAGCCTGGTTCTGTTTTACTTTTCCCCACTTTCTGTCAAACCAAGCACAAACTTAATGAATGAGGTCTAATCATTTTCCCTTTTTTGAGCTCCTAATGTTGTCTAATCAACTAATTACTCACGAAACTCTTGCTCACATTTCAAACCTATACTCCAAGAATTAAATAGGACATATTTCAAAGGTTCTTATATTGCTTCAATAGTCAATGCCATATAAAAGCTTCATACTATAATTAGAATAATATAAAATGTATAACCCTCCAGTCTAGCCTTACAATATGAGAGTTTTGGTATATTGTCAAGAACTTTTACATGATATTAGAGCCGGGTTCAAATTTTATCTTGCATGCACTTTAAGCTAATTTTGTAAAAATTGTACCACCTGTGAAACCATCGCTCATCCCATAAAATGGGCAGTTGACCTGTGCAGTAGATAATTTAAAATATCCAAAACCTTATGACAACTCTAAAATGCTTACGATGTCAGGATTCTAAAGCTAATTTTGCAGTAGTGCATAAAATTGTACTGATGTGCAGCCTACACTAGAGCATTAGGCAGTGCAAGGAACAAAGAAACTGTCAGTTACACTATATCAACTGTCATTTTCACAATTAAAGCAAAAAGGACCTCTAAGTTTAATTGAAAAGGAAAAATGAAAGCTCTAATTTATTTTTTATTTGTGTTCTTTGAAGATCTAATTTATTTTTTATTTCTATGTTAACAAAGGTTAATATGTTATTCGTATATTCATTTAGTATTGTATCCCTCACACACCAAATCTCATTTTCTCAAGATTGTTATGTCGGCGGATCTGTATCATGTTGTACTGTGTTGTATATGCTATAACTTTTTGAAGCCTATACCAACTTTTGATAACTCATTTGAAATTTAAAAGCATAATGACTTCAACAGAAGGTGCAATATAAAATGACCACTCTTAAGAAACTACTCTTCCACCTCATGCATAAAAAACTGGATTGAGAATAATAAGCATCAGCTCTCAATTTTTGCTTATATAGATATTGATATTCCGGTATTTGATCAACATGAATAGATTTCAGATCATATAAAAATTTTAAATTCTCTTAACTCCAAATATTGTGAATTCATGGCCATATTATAAGTCAATGTTAACTAGAAAAGATAAATAAATAATGTGACTTGCATTCTTATTGAGAATTATTTGTGAATTCCAGAACCATTCTCTAAGAGACTAGATAGAGAATTTAGCATACCCTTTTGATATTCTAGAAGTACTTCTTAGTCTACGAAGCATTCGCACATCAAATTTATTATCAGTATCTTGTATCCTACAATCTTTGTGCGTACAACGGCCATTTCTTTTAAGCTGATAAAACAATCCTGCAGGGATTTTAAAAAAAGCACATGAAAATCAAGTTTCTAAGTATAGGATATAAATAAGAGGTGTTGCATGGATTCATACTTAGGAGTTGATTTAGTGCATTTAACCACTTACCATCAGAATAAAAACATCACAATACAAAGAAAGATTACTTAACAAGAATATTGTATCTATCAAGCTAATAAATACGGAAGTGGATGATTTGTGCTATATATTACATACATCTAGACCTGAAAAGTAGAGTAGATATTGCATAACTATCTACTGTACCAAAAGAATCAACCAGAAGCAATATGATAGGAGGAAAGTAGCATCAGTAATGGGTATTTCCATACAGCCAGTTAATAATATTGCCACCAGGAAAACAATCAAGTTCTCATAATGTTTGAAAGACGAATAACGAATTCTTGGGATAGGTAGCCTAGTGTCCTAGGGCTTATTATAGAGCTTAGGCATTGTTATACTATTTTAAACTATAAATTAAAGTTAAAAAAGTAAGATATATAAAAAAATGCTAAAAAGAAATGAAGACTCTAAAATCATGGAATTAATTACCTGTCTGTGTCCAAAACAAAGAAATTAATATGGAATTATTAGTTAATTACACTTGGTAAGAAAATAGAATTAGAGCGTGCCATGCAGTCGATGCAGCAAAAAGAACAACAGTTGCCTCCTACAACATCACAGGCACTTATGCTCACATGACTAAGCAATAACACAAACTACATCACATCAAACAGAAAGAAATATAAAATCTTCAAAACAGTACAACCCTAATATGCGCTCTTTGAAGCAAGAAACATGACAGTCAATAATATACCACAAAACACCTAGAAAGCTGGAATGTACCTCATGCATATGTTTTGCCTTAATGATGGTATCCTTGATGGGATCCTGATCTATTTAACCATGAGTACTTGAATTCATGGCATAATTTGCCAAGATAGGAACAATTTGAGAATAAAACAAGAACAATTTGGGGAAATTTAGGGTTTATTGAGCTAGAAAAGCAATGTGGAAAAGCTAAAATAGCAAGTAAAAAGTGCAAGTAAGTAAAGTAGAAAAAAAATTAATTCAGCAACAAATTTTTGATACTCTTCATTCCAATTTGCTCTTATTTATACTGCAGCTGGCACTGGTATCTCCTGTGCAGAGGTGGCACTAATTGTCATAGAAGGATTCTGATTGGCCAAACTAGAGTGAGCTAGTTGCTGAGCTGGTAAGTCACTAACTGAAATAAAGACAGTGAGTGGCTCCCTGAGCTGTGCACTTAGGTACGTATCAACTCCCTTCCCCTTAAATTGACCTTGTCCCAAGGTCAATGGAGAGTAATTTGGATTCCTGGATCCCACAAATAAACATGGAAGCTGGCACTATCAGCTGCTTTTGCATCAGCTGAACATTTGGGTTCGTCCTCTTTAGAAACTCCAGATTGCAAGTAGTTTAGTGACACTGAACTAGAATGCTGAATATTGCATCTATTGGTGTAGTCATTGTTGTAGGTTGAGAAGATACCCGGATCCCATACCATCTGCAGTTCTTCTTCAGAGTTTATTTTATGGTTACATTCTCTTCTATGTATGGCTGAACCTGGATCCCATATCCAAACATGGAAAGTGACACCCTCATCTAAGAGTGGATCCTTAAACTTCCTGTCAAGACATGCCTGAATATTTATTATTGGATTTGAACTAGGGCTTGGATCCCATATAGTTTTCACTAACTTCCTACTTTGTGTAACATCCCACCTCTCCCTAGTTTCAAGGTCCGTGGTTGTATCACTAAAATTTGGTGATACAACAGAACATATATATGACTTGCCAAACAATGTCAAAACCTTCGTAATATTAACATAGTAGATTGATGAGCTTTTTCAACAGACAGCCAAGCTAAAGCCTTCAAATATGATGGGCAAGTGTTGTTCTGACCTCTTAGAGTAATAAACATCAAAATATAACTCATTTTTTGCTCTCACACCAAATAAAACCTGGTCCTGAAACTTAGCAACTTCAGGTTTGCTTCCTGCAGTCCCATTGGAATCTTCAACATCAAATGTAATTGGATAGAAGGGTGGAATTGCAGCTAGTGCATCCGGAGTCAAAGGAAGTCCACATGCTTTAATCTTGTTTCGACAAGAATAGAAATCATTGGAGCCCAAGATAGTAATATCAAAACCCTTCCAAAGTAGCTTGTCTAATGCATCCTTCCTTGTCTTGTCATTGAAGATCCCCTTTGCTACTACTACAACATTTTGAACTGCTTTAATTTCTGTATTAAGAGTTTGCCGTAGCCACATTACCAACAGTTCTAGGCAATTTTCCTCTAATTGTTGAGCTACAACTTCATCAAAATCAGCTGCCCATATCATCTCCCACATACGAAGGGCTCTCGTAAAGGGTAGCTCACGACGAAAAAGCACCAGCCACATACTAAAAGCAAAATGAAGGCTTTCAGCTCCAATGACTGAAAGTTGTTCAAAAAATTCAGAATCTGTTAGTGCCAAGATCTTCCACAATCCTTGTAATTGACTCCTCACCCCAGTTGGTCCTTCCATCTGGAAATTCTCACACATTCTTCGTAGAAGCATCTCAAAGCACTAAAAGGCTTCCTTGAAATCACTTTGAACCTGATACTCGCTACTATCTGATACTTGAAAAAACAAAAAGATAGAGATACCTGGGTTCCATATTATTATTGTCTGATCCATACTTCTTGCAGTAGCCCAAAGGTAACTTACAATGATTGCAAGTGCGGACTCTGGGTTGATGGACAGGTCTGTCAGTCCATTTTTAGTGTGGACCGAGTCTTCGACACCTTCATAAGTGTTGCTCCTTGAAGACAGTGTTGCAGCAGTTACATCTCTAATGTCTTCAACCGAGCTTAGCTTCATTTTATGTTCATCTCCAAACGAGCTATCTTCCTCAATATTCTTTCCCAGACCTTGATAACCTGTGTATTTCAATATCTTTTTCTCCCCATCGCCAGGCATATTTAATATGGAGGTAATTGAATTTGTAACTTCTATGATGTTCCAAGGGTTAACAAGGGGCACCAACTCCTAAAGGTTGAATCATCTTCAGTTCTTCTAACACACTAGGGGCATAGGTTGAATCTTCTTCAGTGAAAGGTTCTCCAACACTAGTAGGCTTAACATCCTGCACCAAGGATGGTTGCAAAGTAGGTGCTACCTGGATTTGCTCTTCAAATGATTTTGAATCCCTTTTTGCTTTATATTTCAGAAATATTGCATTTAATATCTTGATCCTTGTCTCATGTGGACTTCGTGCAGCCACGATATAGATTGGAGTTGGTATAGAGAGGGAATGTTGGTTCGAAACCTCAGGGTTTCGTTTAGAACGGGTCAATTCTTCCAACAATTGTTCGAATTTATCAAATTTGCCCTCAAATTTTTCAAATCGACGATTCAAATCCATAATTGTACCTGGCAAAGCTCCTATGTTGCCTTTGATGGAGATAAATCGATCCTCATCCACTGGAACTCTCCTTCCTTCTGATGTCACCTCCTCAAGGCTCGCCATGGCCGGAGCTTCCTTCCTAACTGCCTTCACTCACAGGATCTAGAGGCTCTAATACCACTTAATAGGATCCTTGATGGGATCCCGATCTATTTAACCATGAGTACTAGAATTGCTGGCATAATTTGCCATGACAGAAATAATTTGAGAATGAAACAAGAACAATTTGGGGAAATTTAGGGTTTATTGAACTGGAAAAGCAATGTAGAAAAGCTACAATAGCAAGTAAAAAGTGCAGGTAAGTAATGTAGAAAAAAATTAATTCAGCAACAAATTTTTGATACTCTTCATTCCAATTTGCTCTTATTTATACTGCAGCTGGTACTGGTATCTCCTGTGCTGAGGTGGCACTAATTGTCATAGAAGGATTCTGATTGGCCAAACTGGAGTGAGCTAGTTGCTGAGCTGGTAAGTCACTAACTGAAATAAAGACAGTGAGTGGCACCCTGAGCTGTGCACTTAGGTACGTATCACTCATGCATCCCAGGACTAGAAAAATGAAGTAATGTACCTAAACTATAAATCAGCATCTCCGGGAACCTGTAGATCCCGAATAAGCACAGTCGAACCTGGTGATATAAGAAGAAGAAATAAGAGAACAAACACTATATCTAGTAATGTACATGAACAAACCTGGTGATATAAGAAGAAGAAGAAGAAGAGAACAATGCACCCGTATCTCCGAGAACAATGCACCCGTAGCTAATTTCCTATAAAGACGGAGTAATGTACCTGAACTATGCACCCGTAACTTCGAGAACCTCGAGATCCCAAACAAACACAACTGATACCCAACAAAAACAATCGATCAACCTGGTGATATAAGAAGAAGAAGAGAACAAAATAGACGATGTCTCCAAATTAAAGAAAAGAGGAAAGGAACAATTGGACAAGCCCTAGATAAAAAAAAACCCAAAATCAAATCAATTAATAGGAGAATAATTGGACAAACCCTAGATCGTCGACGGCTCCAAATTAAGGAAAGGAGGCCCCCAACTCTTGCGGTGACTCCCAATTCTTGCTGGAAAAATGAAATGTGGGGGAAGCAAGTATGGGGCCGATCCCTAATTTGTGGGGAAAATGAAATGGAAGGAAACCAATTGTAGGGGAAATAAAAACTTGAGGGAGATAAAAACTTAAGGGGAAAACATCAGGCCTAATTTTCCTAGGAGGGATCAATTACAACGTACATATAAATGGGCCATAAATGTGTAGCCAAACACAACGTGCAAAAATTCATGTCGTTTCTAGGAGGGATCAATTACAATGTACATATAAATGGGCCGTAAATGAGTGTTCAAACACAACGCTCGCAAATTTATGCCGTAATTGAGTGTTCAATTACAACACACAAACATGCCTGCCGTAAATGAGTGTTCAATTACAACACGCAAAAAATGCATATCGTAAATGAGTCTTCAATTACAATGCGCACAAATACATGCCGTAAATGAGTCTTCAATTACGGCGTACATGTAAAATACGCCGTAAGAAAGACAAAAAGCAACTCTTTTACGGCACACATATTTACACGCTGTTAAAGAGTGTCATTTACAACACGCAACAATTGCACACCTTAAATTTTGCGCCATAAATGCTATATTTTCTTAAAGTGAAGGTACATAACAACAACACTATATTCCATATCTATAACATAAGAAAAGAACAATACTCTATATGATAATGTAACTACAGTGGTACAAAATTCATGTCTATAGCAGTAATAAGAAAATCCATGTCTATAACAACAGGCTAATAATCCATGTTCTATATGTATCTATAAAGCAAGTTGACAACAAGAATATTACTCTCTTTCATCTTAGTTCTTTCTAATAGCATTAAGAAACTCATGCCATATAGAATATGACATGCAACATCTTTTTATTAAGTATGAAGATAAAGAAAGAAGGATCAAAACTACCTACCATGAAAACTGCATATATGTCTCGATCGAACAAATATTGCAAAATTTCTCTCCATGAATCAAAGTCCAAATGGCCTTTCGAGCAAACATGCCAGCATAATACACATGGAGTGGGGCATTACAACTTTTACTATCACGTGTCATAACAATCCGTATAAAAAAATTAAATTTATTTACCCATATTTTAGGTTTTTAGCCAAAAACAAGAAAAACTTTGATATAATTTCAAAATAAGAGTAATTCTAACATGTATGAGACCCTTATGGTCAAAATCTATCTACTAAAGCCAAGAAAACATCATTAAAAAAATTATTTTTTAGGCCAAGACTCCATTAGCAAATTGTACTTACCTCAGCTCGGTCGGAGCAAGTCATTGGCTAGTCTTTTTGTCCGCCTCAAGACAAGCTCAATGAGCACATGTCAAACTCTGCAATGCCATAGTTTGATTGTCGAGGAGTGGGAGGCCAAGGTCAAGAAGAGGGAAATGAGAAAATGAAAAGAGAAGGAAATATATATATAATAAAATAAGAAGGGTTTATAAACCCCTCCTTGTTAGGGTTATATACTAAAAGCATCACTTTTGTAGTAACCTTATTTCCTTATATTTTGAATAAGAATCATATGGGCAAATGTTTGCATATTTTATTTGTTGCATGTGTTAATGCAAATGTCTGATATTCTATATTATAGATAATATGGTGTGTGGTGTCACACAGAAGATCTTATTATCAGTTCCCTATGGAGTATATAAATAGTTCACAACCTAGATGGACTTGGACAATCTATTGGAAAGGTTGTAGTGTAATCTGGTATTAGTCTATCTTGACTATAGGTTTACACTAGTACACTTTGTGTGTACTGAAGGGACCACTTGAGGTTGTTCTCTTTGTACTGACTACATAAGTGAACAAACACCTCTATTATTATGGATGCTTGTGCTCTTAATCCGGATATAATAACAGACATGTATATGCAGTGTGCATTACTTTGACTCATGAAAGAGTGAGATTAATTATGGGTTAACAACCTCTATGAATTGGGCAATAACATTGTATGTACGATGGGTTGTTGATTATAAATGAAATCCATGTCCCGATACATCGGGTTGATGATGTCCCCTTAAGGAGCTTATAAGGATTGGCATGTAAATCCTGCAGGTGGATTATATCCAACATGATAAATAAAGTTGAGCGGTACTACTTAAGGATAAAAGATGTCGAATCAATATAGTTGTCAGTAACTTAATTTGATCGACCAACATTCGATATCTTAACATGGAGAGCCAAACATGCATATAATAAAAGGAGCCCACAAATATAATTTGGGATTAGGGAGGTAGTGCAACAATAGATCATTAGTGGACCGAGCTATTGTTAATGGGCCTGGATTGTGTGTTCAGGCTGAACACGGGATATCCAGATTCGTTAGGAAGCCTAACCCTAATTTCTCCTCATGGCCCCTGTCGTAACCTATATATATCCTCTATTTTCTGGCCGCTAGACGTGAGATCAGAAATCTGAAGATTTCTCTAAATTCGTGATTCACGTAAGGAGAGAAAGAGAGGGCTGCCAAGGATAAGAAAAGGTTGGGAGATCGTTGCCCACACGACGTCCAACTCGAGGAAGGAATACGTACAGAAGATCTTGGGGTCGTCCGCTCGACATTGCCAGGAACTACTTGTCTTCTTTCTGCCGCAGGTATAATTCGTGAACCCTAGTTTCCGCCTATAAAGTGTTAGAACACGTATTAAATCTGTTTAACTTTCTATCGATCAATACGCACACCAAAGTAAAGGTCCTGGGAATCCCCAATTCCATCACTCCTCTCCTGGCTTTGATTGGCCACCCCCCTAAACGACCCTGGTCGTTCAGCCATGATCCATGTCAGCCCCAGTTTTTCAAAATTTTTGTTAATTAGTATTAAATTGGCCATTAATGATTATTTTAGTATTAAAATATTTTATAGTAAATATTAGGAATTTTTCCTGAATTTTTAAATAATTTTAAATGGGTTTTAAATACCAAAATATCATTTTGCAATTATTTAAAGTTGTTTTAAATAGGTTTGCAATTATTCAGATTGTTTTAAATACTGTTTGTAATTTTCCAATTGTCCTTTGCAAATTTATTTTGCAAACTAAAACCGCGGGGGTCAGTTTGTAAATTATTAATTGCATTTGACATTGGGGAGGACCTATTTGTGAAATCCTAAAACCTAGGGACTTTTGTGCAAAATCACCTACCCCCCCCCCCCCCGACCGACTCTCTCTCTCTCTCCCCTGACTCGACGCTGCCCCACGACCGACCTACGCTGCCCCCGCCGAACCCGGCTGCCCCCGACCGACCCTAACCCTCTATAAAACTCCCCTCTCTCCCCCCCTACCGAAACCCTAACCCTAAATCTCCTTCGCCACCCTCCACGACCACCTTTCCTCCCCGAAACCCTAGCCGCAGCCACCTAACTCCGGCGACCCTTCGTCCAGCCTCCACAGTCGCTGCCGTCGTCATCCACCACCACCATCACCTTCGTCTCGACGAGGCGAACTCAGCGCCACCGCTCCGCCACGACGCCGACGCCTCCCCCGCCTGATCGCCCTCTCGACAGCAAGTCGAGCTTGGACACGTACGTGTCATCTACTCCCCCCGTGTCCTGTTGTGTCTCGTTTTCGTGTATGATGTTCGCCAGGACACGACGACCCCAGCCCCGTACTTGGACACGCGAGCTAGGACTCGTGCGTGTCGTGCCAAGCCTTAGACACAGACTCCTGTGTCCCTAACTGTCAGGACACAGGACTGTGTTTTTATATTTTTTTTTATTATTTAATCAACTAAAACCTATTAAATAAAACTAAACCCCTTTCCCTAACACAACTGATGGGCTGACCCCCTGGCCAGCCCATCCCCGCCTAAACCCCCCCCCCCCCCGCGCGCTCGGCTGACCCGAGTTCGAATCCCCCCCCCCCCTTAGTTGCTGTTTCATTTCCCTTTTCTTTTCTTTTTCTTTTTCTTTTCTTTTTCTTTTACTGTTTTTATATATATATATATATTTATATATATATATATATATATATATGTATATTAGTATATATGTATATATATATACTGTTTTAACAGTATGTATGTATATATGTATATATTATATGGTTAGTAAATTATATGTATATATGTTAGTATTTATATATATATATATGTACACATATGTATATGTATATATATTTTCTTGTATATGTATATATATTATTATATACATATATATATACTTTATAAATTAAGTATTTTCTTGTGTATATATATATGTACTTTTGGGATAGGTATATAAATATTCTTTTGTATAAATTTACCTTATTAAAATAATAATAAATATTTTGCACTATTACCAACTAGTATTTTTTTATTATTGTATTTAAATTACTGCAACCATTTTGATGTCCAAGCCTAGCATGGGTATTTGGGCTCAAATGTGTTTTCACACATTCAAGGCCTGTACAAGTCATATTGGACTTGATTCATGGCCTTGGGTCCTGTATTTGAACTTTGGTTCAAATTATATACATGGACAAAATACGCAGATAATTAATTATTATTGTACATAGCTGTTTTATGATTTTCTAAAAATACTTAGAGTATTGCTAAAATTATGGAAAAATAGTTTTTAGATACTTTGTTAAGTTGGCTAATTTAGTATAATTTTTGTAGTAATTAATTTACTGTTTTGCCTCTAGTTTGGCATATGAAACCAAAACTCACTTTCTGTATACTTAGGAAAACTGATTTTTATAAAATATTTGTACTGGTTAATAAATCCCAGAAAAATTATAATAAATTTCTATAGTTAGCAAGGATCGTTTTTGTACTTTGTTTTATGCAAAACTAGGCTTTTTGTCTACTTTAAAAATTGTTGGAACACAATGATCTTCTGATTTATTTATTGATTAATTACGACTTGTAGCTTTTTGTGTTATTTGGAGTTTTAGTCGTGTTGAACCCCACCCCTCACTAGTGTAAAGACCCTAGAAAGTTAGTTAACATAGTGTGTCACCCCACATTGGTCTCCTAGGCCAAGTCATTATTTTGGCTAAGTGCCCAATCACAAGTCGTGTCGTACCAGATTAGTGTCCTAGTGTTTTAGCTTAGTGTAAAGCTAAGTTATTGTATGTATTTCTACAGTGACGAGTTACCAGACATCCATAGCACTTTTATCGCAGCTTGTTTTGCTAGAGGCAAGTACATCTACAAACTCATTTACTGTCTTTTAATGTTAAGTACATGTGACAACCTTGTAAATTACCATTAATCCAGTTGCAAGTCTTTTGTTAAATGTTAAAACACTGTTATGTGATAAAAGAATGTTAATCAACCCATGTGAATGCTGATCCTTGGAGTAGCAAGTCAAATCATAACATGTTTCATACTATTGACAGTTCCCACCATGCTTTACACTATTTCCCGTATCTTTTACATGATGATCACTGGGTTATGAGAGAGTTGATAGTATAGTTACTGGACTCGTGGAATGTACTCACTTACATTGCAATATACTAATCGTGTAGTTTCTGGACTTGTGGAATGTACATACGTACATTGCAGTAAACTAACAGTGCGGTTTCTGGACTTGTGGAATGTACATACGTACATTGCAGTAAACTGAGAATGTAGTTTCTGGACTTGTGGAATGTACTTACGTACATTGCAGTAAACTAACAATGTAGTTTCTGGACTTGTGGAATGTACATACGTACATTGCAGTAAACTAGCATAGCACTTATTGACCGATCTCATACCAGCCCCAGTTTTAATACATAATGTACACATGCCACAATTGACAAGAGTGTCTTAAAATGATAATCAAGATATACCATGATTTTCCACTTTATATAATTTACCCTGATTCCAGTATGTCTATTTTTTTGTCTTATCATACCATGTTCCTGTTGTACATCTCTTACATTATACATTCAGTACTTTAGTAGTAGAGGTTGTACTTGCTCCCGTCCTGACAGGATAACGTTGTAGGTATTTTGACCGAGGAAGAAATGCTTTGTGACCCGTACTATGGAGCTCCAGTTGAGGATATTCCAACAGGGAATCCTGCTTAGCTGCTTAGTTTGACTTAGTGTTTGGTTATTATCACAGTCGCTGTTTTGTACCTTTAAACTGGACCTTGTCTCCAGTCTTACATTTTGGTTTGTATTATTATCAAACTTAGTGGTTTTTCATCTATATAGAAGCTGTGTTGTGATCATTCTTAAACTATCTTAATTATTAGCACATTTATCATTATTACCTGACTGTCTAGAACAGCTTACTGCGCTTTATCTTAAGCGTAGGCTGGACATGGCTCGGCCCGGCCCAACAATTTGGGTAACGGGTCGTGACATGTTTTTTTGGCGGCCCATGCAGGTCCTGACTAAAGTTGTTTGGTTACGTTACTGTACCAAGCACGCCTGCAGAAATTAAGGATAACTAGATAACACTAGGAACAACATCTAGAACACCTAGAGGATTCTAGGATTGCAACATAGGAAAACTCATCACAGCATAGGACCGGTAGTGTAACTAAATTGTTTGCTTATGACTGCTTGCTTTATTCTTATAATTCCTTTGTCTTTTATAAATAGATGGACCCTACACACTCTCCCGATTCCGCCACCTCAGGTGACGGTATACCTCCACCACCTTCTACCCCGCAGACCCAGATGCCTCCACCCCCACCTCCTATCATACCTCCCCAGACTGTTGTTTCCCTCGACGGAACCCAATTACTGGCTTTGATCCAGGGGCTCCTGAATACTCAGCATACCCCCGTCTCGCAACCTATAGAACATCAATTGAGGCTAGGTAGTATCAAAAGTTTTATGAACCTAAAACCGAAGGAGTTTCTTGGGACGGAAGGCATAGTTGTAGCTGATGACTGGTTAGATTCCGTAGAGAGGAAGCTCATAGGGGCTAGATTACCTGACGATCTTTGGGTCGAGGCAGCAGGATTTTTGTTAGCAGACTTGGCAGGGGTCTGGTTCAGAAATGAGACGATGTTCATTGGCGGCAGAGGAAACTGGGAGCAATTCAAGATCCAGTTCAAGAGGAAGTTCTTCTCCACCACCGCTAGAGTTACCATGGGATTGCAATTCCAGAACCTGCAACAGGGGAGCCGTACAGTTGATGAGTACGCAGGTGAGTTTAGCAGACTCAGTCGTTTTGCCCCGAGCTTAGTAGCCGACCCCGAGGAGATGGCTCGCAGATTCTGCCATGGTCTTGTCCCGGACATTAGCATCTTACTAGTGGCCAACGGGATCACAGACTACTACCAGCTACTGGAGAGAGCCCGAGGTATCGAGGAGCGTCTTTTGTCTTGCAAGAGGCCAGCTACCACACATCATGACGGTCCATCCAAGCGCCAGACTTTCCAGCAGAGGACGACTACCCAGCACCAGCAGGCCTATTCTCCACCAGCTCATCCTCAGCATCAGTTACCATTTGCCCGAGATCCGGGGCAACAGCAGCAGAAGTGGGTCTCTTGTGCCTTCTGCAAAAAGCCAGGGCACGATGTCTCCATCTGTAGGAAGAAATTGAGCCAGTGTCTTGCTTGCGGGTCTTCCACCCATATGATTCGGGAGTGCCCAAAGGCGAAGCCATTTACCAGAGGACCTTCAGGGAGAGCATACCCTTTAGCCATCCAGGCAGCAGTACCAGTACAGGGCCCAGAGCCAGAGCCAGAATACTTGACAGACGGTGCCACAGGTTGGATTTATTTGCATATGACTGTTTGATTCTAGTGCCTCATTAAGTAACCTGTCATTAGACCTTTACCAAACCATCATTTAGTAGCTGCACTCATAAGATAAGCCATTGACCAGTAGACCTGTTTCATAGACGTTCCATCATTAGGAGATAGCCTTAGTCATCGCTGTAATTATTTTTAAAACGTTAGTTGCCTTGCGTGTCTTCAGTTCTTGTAAATTTCGAGGACGAAATTTTTCAAGGAGGGAAGATTTGTCAGCCCCAGTTTTTCAAAATTTTTGTTAATTAGTATTAAATTGGCCATTAATGATTATTTTAGTATTAAAATATTTTATAGTAAATATTAGGAATTTTTCCTGAATTTTTAAATAATTTTAAATGGGTTTTAAATACCAAAATATCATTTTGCAATTATTTAAAGTTGTTTTAAATAGGTTTGCAATTATTCAGATTGTTTTAAATACTGTTTGTAATTTTCCAATTGTCCTTTGCAAATTTATTTTGCAAACTAAAACCGCGGGGGTCAGTTTGTAAATTATTAATTGCATTTGACATTGGGGAGGACCTATTTGTGAAATCCTAAAACCTAGGGACTTTTGTGCAAAATCACCTACCCCCCCCCGACCGACTCTCTCTCTCTCTCCCCTGACTCGACGCTGCCCCACGACCGACCTACGCTGCCCCCGCCGAACCCGGCTGCCCCCGACCGACCCTAACCCTCTATAAAACTCCCCTCTCTCCCCCCCTACCGAAACCCTAACCCTAAATCTCCTTCGCCACCCTCCACGACCACCTTTCCTCCCCGAAACCCTAGCCGCAGCCACCTAACTCCGGCGACCCTTCGTCCAGCCTCCACAGTCGCTGCCGTCGTCATCCACCACCACCATCACCTTCGTCTCGACGAGGCGAACTCAGCGCCACCGCTCCGCCACGACGCCGACGCCTCCCCCGCCTGATCGCCCTCTCGACAGCAAGTCGAGCTTGGACACGTACGTGTCATCTACTCCCCCCGTGTCCTGTTGTGTCTCGTTTTCGTGTATGATGTTCGCCAGGACACGACGACCCCAGCCCCGTACTTGGACACGCGAGCTAGGACTCGTGCGTGTCGTGCCAAGCCTTAGACACAGACTCCTGTGTCCCTAACTGTCAGGACACAGGACTGTGTTTTTATATTTTTTTTTATTATTTAATCAACTAAAACCTATTAAATAAAACTAAACCCCTTTCCCTAACACAACTGATGGGCTGACCCCCTGGCCAGCCCATCCCCGCCTAAACCCCCCCCCCCCCCCCCCCGCGCGCTCGGCTGACCCGAGTTCGAATCCCCCCCCCTTAGTTGCTGTTTCATTTCCCTTTTCTTTTCTTTTTCTTTTTCTTTTCTTTTTCTTTTACTGTTTTTATATATATATATATATTTATATATATATATATATATATGTATATTAGTATATATGTATATATATATACTGTTTTAACAGTATGTATGTATATATGTATATATTATATGGTTAGTAAATTATATGTATATATGTTAGTATTTATATATATATATATGTACACATATGTATATGTATATATATTTTCTTGTATATGTATATATATTATTATATATATATATATACTTTATAAATTAAGTATTTTCTTGTGTATATATATATGTACTTTTGGGATAGGTATATAAATATTCTTTTGTATAAATTTACCTTATTAAAATAATAATAAATATTTTGCACTATTACCAACTAGTATTTTTTTATTATTGTATTTAAATTACTGCAACCATTTTGATGTCCAAGCCTAGCATGGGTATTTGGGCTCAAATGTGTTTTCACACATTCAAGGCCTGTACAAGTCATATTGGACTTGATTCATGGCCTTGGGTCCTGTATTTGAACTTTGGTTCAAATTATATACATGGACAAAATACGCAGATAATTAATTATTATTGTACATAGCTGTTTTATGATTTTCTAAAAATACTTAGAGTATTGCTAAAATTATGGAAAAATAGTTTTTAGATACTTTGTTAAGTTGGCTAATTTAGTATAATTTTTGTAGTAATTAATTTACTGTTTTGCCTCTAGTTTGGCATATGAAACCAAAACTCACTTTCTGTATACTTAGGAAAACTGATTTTTATAAAATATTTGTACTGGTTAATAAATCCCAGAAAAATTATAATAAATTTCTATAGTTAGCAAGGATCGTTTTTGTACTTTGTTTTATGCAAAACTAGGCTTTTTGTCTACTTTAAAAATTGTTGGAACACAATGATCTTCTGATTTATTTATTGATTAATTACGACTTGTAGCTTTTTGTGTTATTTGGAGTTTTAGTCGTGTTGAACCCCACCCCTCACTAGTGTAAAGACCCTAGAAAGTTAGTTAACATAGTGTGTCACCCCACATTGGTCTCCTAGGCCAAGTCATTATTTTGGCTAAGTGCCCAATCACAAGTCGTGTCGTACCAGATTAGTGTCCTAGTGTTTTAGCTTAGTGTAAAGCTAAGTTATTGTATGTATTTCTACAGTGACGAGTTACCAGACATCCATAGCACTTTTATCGCAGCTTGTTTTGCTAGAGGCAAGTACATCTACAAACTCATTTACTGTCTTTTAATGTTAAGTACATGTGACAACCTTGTAAATTACCATTAATCCAGTTGCAAGTCTTTTGTTAAATGTTAAAACACTGTTATGTGATAAAAGAATGTTAATCAACCCATGTGAATGCTGATCCTTGGAGTAGCAAGTCAAATCATAACATGTTTCATACTATTGACAGTTCCCACCATGCTTTACACTATTTCCCGTATCTTTTACATGATGATCACTGGGTTATGAGAGAGTTGATAGTATAGTTACTGGACTCGTGGAATGTACTCACTTACATTGCAGTATACTAATCGTGTAGTTTCTGGACTTGTGGAATGTACATACGTACATTGCAGTAAACTAACAGTGCGGTTTCTGGACTTGTGGAATGTACATACGTACATTGCAGTAAACTGAGAATGTAGTTTCTGGACTTGTGGAATGTACTTACGTACATTGCAGTAAACTAACAATGTAGTTTCTGGACTTGTGGAATGTACATACGTACATTGCAGTAAACTAGCATAGCACTTATTGACCGATCTCATACCAGCCCCAGTTTTAATACATAATGTACACATGCCACAATTGACAAGAGTGTCTTAAAATGATAATCAAGATATACCATGATTTTCCACTTTATATAATTTACCCTGATTCCAGTATGTCTATTTTTTTGTCTTATCATACCATGTTCCTGTTGTACATCTCTTACATTATACATTCAGTACTTTAGTAGTAGAGGTTGTACTTGCTCCCGTCCTGACAGGATAACGTTGTAGGTATTTTGACCGAGGAAGAAATGCTTTGTGACCCGTACTATGGAGCTCCAGTTGAGGATATTCCAACAGGGAATCCTGCTTAGCTGCTTAGTTTGACTTAGTGTTTGGTTATTATCACAGTCGCTGTTTTGTACCTTTAAACTGGACCTTGTCTCCAGTCTTACATTTTGGTTTGTATTATTATCAAACTTAGTGGTTTTTCATCTATATAGAAGCTGTGTTGTGATCATTCTTAAACTATCTTAATTATTAGCACATTTATCATTATTACCTGACTGTCTAGAACAGCTTACTGCGCTTTATCTTAAGCGTAGGCTGGACATGGCTCGGCCCGGCCCAACAATTTGGGTAACGGGTCGTGACAATCCAATGGTCCAAAACTATTGATTAAGCCAAGTTAAGAAGTTGAGTTTTCTAAGAAACTTGCAATAGTATACTAGCTGTCATAAATTCGCTCTCACTTTTTAGGATACGAGTATGTGGCCAAATCCATCCAAAGTTGCAGCATCAATGGTAGTATGTTGTCTAGACTTCAATTCATATAATATCATCACCAATAATATAGATCTAAAGAATAATCTAGCTCCACAACATATACAAACTATATCACAATATTATAGCAAAAGAAAACAATATATCTAATAGTATCTAATAACAAATAATCCAAAGAGTACCAGCTACAAAGACAAGATCCAACTCAGGAACAACCCTACTAAATAAATAAATAACTAAATTTTGATGTACTAACGGAACTAAATAAGGAACTCATGGATCTCATCTGCCACTAGGACTGATCTTCGAAAATGTCTCCATCACAGGGTCTGTAATGTGTAGGATAGAGATCTTCGTCTATACTGTCATATTAGTTTATCAAGTTAGGACTAAGATAAGTACACAAACCAACAAAAGTAATATCTATAGGATATATGCATGTAACAGTGTAAGCATGAATAATATAATACTATCTACGAACATATTTAAGGATGCCATGTAATAAAGCATGCATATATTTATGAAAAAAATATTGTAGGACCGTTGAGCACCTCTAGAGGGAGGGTGAATCGAGTGTGTGCATGCGCAAAATTAATATCACAATTTAAAAACTAAGTAATATGGATAATCAAATATGGGTAAAAGCAGATGAATATCAGTATATGAATTGCAGAAAAAATAAAGAGTTAAAAAGAATCAAACTCAGTGATACAGCGATATATACTGGTATCCCTCGTGGAGGACTAGTCCAGTCTCGAGTACTATTGTTCGATGTTAATTCACTATGGCGCAAGCTTTAACTGAGTGCTTGCAACTCTTACGGCACCATGCTTGGGGACAAGTGCACGACCAATTTCAACAACACCATGCTTGGTGACGAGTGTATGGGCAAATCCAAAAAGTGTTTGAAAATTGGAACATTTGTTTAGATAACCTTCGACACAACTCTTTAAACCAAACTCTAGATTAAACTGAACTGATACTCGCTTGGCTAAGAGTATTATAGGCTAAATATGAAAGTGTATAGCTCATAGAAAATATTGAAGGAATAGAGAGAAGAGAAAGTGAATGAGATTGGATGATTAAAAATGTGAAAGTTCTTCTTTATTTATAGTATTTTTATGAACCGAATTCGGGCAGAGTTCATATGCAGAAATCTCGCATTCGAACGTTGGATACATATATTCAAGAAGCTCAAAAACATTTTAAACGTTCTTGACTGAACTCGAGCAAAGTTATGTCAGGGTTTTAACTGTCACTACCACAATCCTAGATAGGATTAATTTTGTCTTTTTACATTTATTATATTGTGTGTATAGTTATTTTATTAATTACTTCTGAAGGTTGCATTTATTAGTTGACTAGCCTATTTATTGGACACTTGATTAGTGGACCTATTTGGACTAGACATAACACTTGGACCTATGTTTTTGGTTGGACACAATTAGTCTCATCTAAGTCATGTTAGGTCAAAATTAGAGTTAGAACTAACCAAACACTGAGACTAGAAACAACTCCACATTAATTTAAGTGTTCATGACAACTTAAGGGGCACTTTAGACTTTTCCTATCGGCTTCTAGGGAAACCCTATTTGGCCGACCAAGAAGAGGGGATAGCCTCATTCTTCCACATTTCATATGAGCTCCCAAAAACCCTAGTTTAGAGCTCTCTAGCAAACCCACTATATTTCCCACTTATTCCTCCACCAAAATCCCTCCAAACTCCCTCTAATCTTCACCCATTCTTCATCCTAGAAGGCTTGGATCTTGGAGACCAAGGAGCATAAGAAGAGGAGGCCAAAAGCTTGAAGGATTGTGTCATACTTGACACCTGAGTCCTCTTTGGATATTTCATTGGGAATCCATATCCCAATAGGTAAATACTTGTCATTCCTCCTAGTTTAGACACTGTTTTCATGCATCATACTATTAGGAACTCACCCATGGACTAGGGGTACCCATAGGAAAAATAACTAGGCTCTAAGCATAATTTTAGTAGAAGTTATACAGAGCTTTTGTGCCATTTTTGAAAAAATTCTAGGATGGCACCCCAAGTGTTTGTCATATTATTTGATAGGCTAAACAGACATGTGAATAGTATATAAGGCTAGAAATGTGTCCATATATAGATACTAATAGGTTGTGTCATGTCACACTAGGAAACAGAGTCAATTTGAGGGTTTTACTCCTCCTACACTTGTCACAACATGTCATATTTCATATGACACATTGCACTAGCTAGACACTATATAAATAGCTTATAATTGTCATTTTAGACATGTTCATATTTTGTGGGATAATTAGGACAAGGCTTGGTATAGGTACCATGAGAGTATCGGGGATTTAGTACGATACTAGCATGGTACACACCAAGCGCTTGTGAAATTGCTTGTGTATGCATGTACATGTGTGTGTGTGTGTAGTCTATACCTATGTGTATTGTATGTAGAGTGCTAGTGTGTGCCTGTATGTATGTGTTAGTATGTATAGGTTGTCAAAGAAAGATAGGGTAATGTGTGTATTCATGTGTGTGTGTGTGTGTGTGTATGTGTGTGTATAATGTCTATAAGACAGTCTGTCATTGTGACAGTAGTGAAGGGATAGGGTGAGTCACATTGAATGTGATGTGTTTGTGTATCCTGTCACATAAGTGTCATGTGGCCTATGTGAATAAGGGTAACGCAGTATAGTGTCATGAGTGTAATGAGTGTCAAGTGCCTTGGTGTAGTGTGTCTAGGAGAAGCTGTCAATGTGATAGTGAGAAATTACAAGAGTAGTGTGCATGTCTCTGTGTGTTGTATGTAGGAATTAGAGAGTGGAGAGAGAGAGAAAAAGAGAGTGAGAGAGAGAGAAAGAGAGAGAGTGTGTGTGTGTGTGTGTGTTACACACACATGAGTGTCAATGTGAGTATGTAACTGTTACGACCCGTACCCAGAAGATTTGGGCATGAGTCGTACGTACGTCCAGTCTACGCCGTAGTATCGATGGTAGAACGCTGTCTAGACCTCCAATATACCAATACTGATCCAACTACTGCCAATATGTACTCAATCACAGCATACTAAGCAAGACATGAATAAAAAATAATAATTTCTAAATACAAGATCACCTCTTGGTCCAATTTGTAAGAGTAGTCTCATTTATAGCATCCATCTGAAGTCTAAGAACACGATGTCAAGACCCGCACCCTAGAGTAAGGACACGAGACGTGGGTACGTCCAGCCTACGCCGCAGTGTCGGCGGTAGAACGCTGTCCTAGGTCACATCATCTAACAATATAATACTGAACAGTTTATACTCCCCGAATGGGAGTGACATAGCAGAATGTAAACTCAATCACAACTAAGGAAGAAGATAAGATAGAATGATAGATAGATAAATACTGCTGAAAGGGAAGGGAATCCACAAGTACAAACAGAGAGTCTAAGTGTCGTCCACAGCTAAAGGCTCATGCAGCTGGTCCAAGTCTGTACTATCATCTGGGGGAGCCCCATAATAAGTGGGACAGTCCGCCTCGTCCTCATCCTCTGTAATATTTCAACAGGTCCAGTCAGGACAGGAGCGAGCACAATACATCTCACCAAGTCATAACAGGAAAGGAAATATAATCATGCTAGAGAATAAAATACAGGAAACCGAAGAATAGCATAATATAAAAGAGAGACAGTAAGTAAATATCTATGATATATAAAAGAGAGACAGTAAATGAATATCTATGATATATAAAAGAGAGTGTCACGCCCCAGTTCCAAATAATCGGATCGGGAACACGTGGCATGCCAGCTGTACGATCAGACATAGTTAACCCAATTTAATGGACTATGACTAGTCGTAGTACGCTGAAGTAAAACTAATAATAATAACAACACAGGCAGGTAATATCTAGTCTCATCCATGAAACAAATAATAGATAACTGCAAAGAGAGTCTCCAGAGTCACAATAAATGTCAAAAGAAAGACCAAACACTGCACAGTACATCTGGAATGAAATAAAATGGAAAGTAGGAAATAACTGAATACAGGAAATGAACCCACATCAGAAGATAAAGCTAGCCTCCAAAGGATCAGGGCTGTGGCTCCACCTCAAGGTCGTCGTCTAATCCAGCTACTCCGTAATCAGTCGGGTAGGAATCCTCGTCAAGCTCTGGAAAAGATACCAGGTCCTCAGAGGGACATAACAAATACATAGGAAAAATGACATGCAAGATAATACTGAGCAGTAAAGTAAAAGTAACTAAATAAATATGTTACTAAGTAATTCCTTAATCAAACAAAGACAGGAAATACGTAGTACACAATTAAAGGTGTTCTAACCATCTAAGTGTAAATGCATTTTGAGACATCTCTAGTGGCACATGAGAGGGAAAGAAGAAGAAGAAACGTCCACCAAGCGTTCTACGGTTTGAGAACGAGGGGCTACGAGCATCCAGCGTACATTGGAAACAGAATTCTCATACACCACTAGTAGACTCTCCCCACCCAATGAATACCTGTACCGTATATACGGTACAAATAATATGCAAGACGGCAATATACATATAATGTAACTAACCACTGCTACAACTCAAGATCACATGTTAATGGCCAATCAACACAAAATCTCTGCACTCAACTCACTCATTTGTGATGCGTGTCTGAGACGTGTCAAGTTATACTAACTATTCACAGGGTAGTCATAAATGGTGACGAGTGCATACAATTGTAATAACTGGTCAAATGTAATACTGCATAGTAAAGTCAAGCAAGGTGTACTTGCCTGTGTCCAATAGCTGAAAATCCGAGTCTGGTATCGAGTCCAAGTTCCGAGAAATGAATAATCCTACAATAACATTTACCCTAATTCATTACTATTTACCCAAATTAACTATACATTTAATTGATAATTAATACCAAACCATTACTACTAACTAATCATTACTAAAAAATATGAATAATATCATACAATAATAAGTATGAAGCACTTATTATTATACTTTATATTCTGAAATTATTAATACAATTAATAATTTAATAATTAATAAATTACTTATAACTAATTAGTTAAACAATTAAGAAACACATGCATTCACAAATTCCCATTAATGATAAATACTAGTTAATAAATAATGACAAGTCTAAATTTGGTAAAAAAACACTTTTCCATGAAATTCTACTGTAAATAATATTTTTAATATTATTTACCTAATTTATAAGTAAATAAAACATTTAACTACTAATATATAGAAATTACTATTTTAGCTATTGCAATTAGAATTAAATGTTAAAAATTCACTAATAAATTGGAAAAAATCATAAATCACAGAAAATAACATTTCCAAAAGTGACTATACATTTATGAGCATTACCAATAATAATTTATATTTATTATAAATTAAAACTAGTATTGAACTAATTACATAATCAAATATATTTAACTCTGGTTTAATGCCAAATAAATACCAAACATAATTATTCTATTTTGAAAATTTTACATTAAATAGGTATAATTATTATCTCCCAGTTTTGTATAAAACTCATTAATTAATTCTTAATTAATTAATTAATAAAAATCTAAAACAGTGTAAATAAACAGTCATTTAGAATCAGTAATTCACAGTTTAAAATATAAATAAAATATCTAAACTATTTATTAAATCTTCAAAATTTAACAGTAATTAGATTACATAATTACCTACAATTTACGTATAGATCATAACGAGTGATTCCTAATGGATTAAATTCTAAAAATCAAAAACAGCATATATAATTCTGTGGAACTTTACACAAAAACTGTATTATTGACATCAGTTAAAATACTTAATAAATACGAATAATTTGTATAAAAATCTGATACAATTAATATAGAATCTATACTAATGTCTCTAATCAATAGGCTAATAATTTAGGTACAAATTACTATCAATTTATCCTTACTTAATTAATTACACAGCCATAATCACACCAAATAATTACTTCACATTCACGAATTAATATGGATAAAAGCATAATAATTCACAACAATTTCTCTACAATTTATTTCTGATTCTACGCTAAATTAACAATCATTAAACATTAATAATACTAATTAAAATCATTATTTCTTCCTTACACAAATTATTAATCAATGACTATTTGCAGGAAAAGAGAATATAGAAATTAATGCTCTAGGTTTTGTAGGGGGGATATCCTCGTGACAAAGCCACGTGGAGGCTCGAGATCGTACCTGCCGACTGCAGGGAGTCGGGGCTACGCTACGGAGGCGATGGCGCTGCCGGAGATGGCCTGAACGCCGAGGACGAGGTGATCTCCTCGCTGAATGCACGCCGGCCGGGATAGGAGGGAAGGGGAGTTCTCGGGTAGCCGGAAAAATGGAGGGGGAAGAAGTTGTGGTGTGGCCGAAAAAATGGAAGGGAAGGAGAGGTTATCATTCGGTTACATGAGATCCACACTTTGTGGTAACCGAAAATCAATGGGTAGGAAATGGGTTAAGGGTTGGTTAAGTAAATCAAGCATTATATTTATATAAACATGTGAATTTATTTCTTAATTAAAATAGAGACTAAAAATAGATTAGGGTTAGGACTAAACTTAGGTTAAAGGTTAAGTTATCTAGAGTTTTAATTAGGTTTACATATTACCACACATCCACAGTTGAATATAGCCACATATATATACATATATATTTATATATATATGTTACTATATATCATCAACATTAATTAATTACTAGTTAAAATAACAATTTAATAAAAATAAATAAAAATAAAAATAAAAATTAATTTGAGGGGTTTTACAGAGAGACAGTAAGTAAATATCTATGATATATAAAAGAGAGACAGTACTAGTGATTTAGAGTACAAACGAACATGTGAATGGCTTAGGACTGATTCATGACTACACTAAGAGTGATTCATGACTATACTACTTTTGGATATTTATTCACACGACCATTCATACTCCCCCGTACCCCAATCAATACACAAGGATCCAGTCAAGTTACGTTAAGATTCGTGACTAAACTACTACCCGTATAGGGTGATTCATGAATTGATTTGTGAAAGCTCGGTGATCATGAGAGTACATGAGTCACTAGCTGATTCCCGAAGATTTATGAAAATAGAAGCATAAGATACGTGATGTAAGTGAAACACACAGGACAAAAGTATCTGATGCTCCCGAGAGGGATAACATCTCATGAAGGGATCCATATAGTACTAATCCGTGTTACCAACGTGTCAGCATCAAGTAAGATAATCTAAAGCAGGAAATATAATCCTAAACAAGATAATAATGATCAGAGAATGTACTCGCCTGCTATCTGAGTGTCCAACTGAAATATACTGTCCGAGGAGAGGTATCTGGCTCCTAATCAGAACAGCACAAGTCACAACATGTCTAAAATGATAAGATGAAGCACTATAATGCATTCTACATGAGTCTAGGTCAAACTAGGCCAAAGTCAACTCTTGGTCTACCCTGGTCAACCAAGAAGTCAAACCTAGGTCAACTATGGTCAAACTAGGTCTAACAAGTCTAATTAGTCTTAACTAGTATATTCTAGGCCTAATCAAGACTAAACAGCCTAACTAAGCTCTCACTAGTCTAACAGACACAACATAGTCCCAAAACCATATATAGAATATGTATCACTATTCACATATGAATGTATACGTATATCCACATATACAAATAGAAATGTGCCTAGCACATTAGCTATCACACATAGGAATACCCATTACATCCTACACTACCATCTACACGTAGGCTAGTATATCTATTTACCCACATATACAATATATGTATAATTCTCATATACATAGATTAGGAATTATCTATATACATAAATATGTGTGGATATATATGTGTAGACATGTGTGTGTGTATATGAGATGTATCAATGTGTGACAGGAAATGCAAGACAATGTATACATTATGAATTGTGTGTGTGTGCTAGAGGGGAAACATGTGTGGTGAACATGTGAAAACAAGATTCAATATCAGGCCTAACAATGACAGTAAAACAGTGGGGAAAATCAGGACAGTGTGTGTGTGTCTGTGATCCTGAAACAGGAATATAGGTGTGTGTGTATAGCTTAGGTTATCAAATCATTACAATGGCAGGAATTTAGAAGTCATGTGACTGAAATCCCTAGAGATAGTAACATGTGTGCAGGAAAATGAAAACAGTGTATTCATTAGAGGGAAATCACAGCCATGTAACATATGTGTGTGACAGGAAACAAGGACAGGAATTTGAGTGTGTGCCAGGAAATATATATACAATGTGTGGGATGGGTGTTAGAGTGTTCTCAGGAATGTGTCAACAGGGAAAATGTTCTCAGGAACCCAACTAATCAACATTTCACATTAATTGAGTTCTCAGATTTTTTTTGTTCATTTATAAGTTAACTGGTTCTCAAAAAAAAAAAAACTGGAACACAGAGTTAACATTAATCCCATCTCAGGAATCATATGATAGGCAATTCACAGTTCAATTAATCAGGCTGTTAACTGAAAGTTAACATTTCCAGTTCTAACCCATTTCGAATCTAATTTCCTAACATCAATTAATACACAATTCTCAGGTTCCTTAAATAGTGAAGAATTACATGTAATAAGTCTACAGGATACTACTATTAATCAGTAATTCGTGGTTCAATTCTCAAAAATGAGTTCATCACAGGAATGATCTCCAGGTCTTCAGTTTCATTAACAGTGAAACTTACCCCGTGTGTGTTCAGTCATAGGGAGAAATTGGAAAACAAGTGTGTGTAAAGAGATTGTGCAAGAGTGTACCAGATTCGATTTGTGTGTGTACCCGGAATATGACAGATATGCATGGTATTGGCAGGACAGTGTACCAGTGTACAGAAATTTAGGGAGTGTGTGAGTGAATGAGTATAGGCTAGTGTGTGTGTTTATGTAGAGGACTGTGTGTGTGTGTTACACATAGGAAAAATTAGTGATACATTGTCAGGTAATGTGTAAACCATGACAGGAAAGTGCCTTTGTGTCTCAGATTTGTGGAGTGACAGGTAGTACATGTGTGAGGCTAAACAGTGTACAGGAATTTACAATGTGTGTAAGTTATAAAATGTATTTGAAGAGAGGAATGTGAATGACAGGATCACAGTACCTCTAACATCACACAGGGTCACAGTATCTCTAACATGTTATTTGTTGCACAGCAAATTAACATAAATAAAACACATGATATAAATCATTAAAATACAATCGAAATAGGGAAAAACAGTGAATCAATTCACTGATACTTAACAGCATCAAAAAATTGGGGATATTCCTATTTATCATTGAAATAGTAGTAATAGGCTTAGAATATTGGTTGGTAACTGATAACAACTATGTGTTCGTGTCATACATTTAATGTCGTGTCCAGAAACCAGACACGAATGTGTCCAAGACCATACACACGCACGCACGAGCTTGCACGAGCTCGAGTGACCTGTGCACGTGTCCGCACGCACCCGACACGCAACCAAGTGACACAAGACTTGGGGAGTGTCGTGTCAGACACTGCCCCGAGCTCCATGTCAAAGGACACGCGTCCACGTGTCCTGAACAACCCACACGAACCTACGAGCAGCAGGACACTGCTGTCCACGTGCATGCAGGCGTGTCCAAGGGCTCGACACGACACAAAATCGATAGAAAATCACCTCAGTGTATCAAAAACGTGTAAGCGACACTAAAACACTACTTCCTATTCAAACACAATTTGAAATCTCGAACGCCTGCGCACAGAACTGATATGTGTCCAATACGGACTCGTACAGGACACGAAAATTGGCATTTCGTCGAACACCTGCGCACAGAACTGATACGTGTCCAATACGGACTCGTACAGGACACGAAAATTGGCAAACCCAATTCCTATAGGACCAGGACACCTAGGGCTAGGTATTTATGCAAAGAAAACCAAATTTTGATGGGTGGATAGGAATTTACCTATGGCTGTTCTTCAACACAAAAAGTCTCTTCCAAGGAGTTCTTCTGTCACGCTCCAGAACCAGAATACTGGAGAGCGGGGGCAGACATAGCCAGCTACGTATATGAAATGGAATCCATCTCGCTATACGGTCACGGCTGTCTAGATACATGAGGGTTTATCTACAACCCAACAGTCTTTTAAGGTCATGAACAAGCCTAGTATCTTAATTACAAGCAAGTAAAGAAAAGGTTACAAGAAGTATGATCATTAAATATACAATAGTAAGGCGTCCCAAACATTACATATTCAGTTGATCATGAAGCTAGTCGTTACAAAATGTTAGGACTAGCAAGAGTTTAGTCATACATGATCAACCCTAGGATCTGCCAATCATGTTACAGCCCGTAGGCAGACAGTAAGTAAAGTGCAATCGAGCTAAACAGGTGCTCGTCGGCTAAACGCCTCAAAAGAATATTTTTACAATAAAGTGGAAGATCAAAAATAAACCCACTCGTTGCCAGGGTTCCGTCTAGTGGCCACCATCTGGCTGGAAGGTCGGTAGATCCTCTGGAGCTGCTCCGAAATCTGGCCATACAAAACCAGCTGGGTCAGATCCCAGAAAGAGCAAGTGCCACAAAGGAAGCTTCACTTAGGAACTAAAACCAGTAATCAGCACAAGAGTATAAATAAAAGTAACAAATGGAAATAAAAAAAATACATCAGGATGATATACGACGAAATAACCATGGAACTATTTAGATAACCGGGTTACAACCCGTAAACCAAACAAGGACCGGGGTTGTAACCCTTCGTCTGAATAGAGCTTGGAATTCTCACCATTTATCGATAAAATAAATACAGGCATTCAGGTCATGTAGTAATCAAGATCAGGGCAAGACCAGACTGGTTAGACTCCATCCAATCATTACACGGCCAAGCAAGAATTACGGCTTGATACTTTAACTAACTAGGGTTGTCACAAGCCTAATTACTAACAAGATGCAGTGAGATTATTCCACAGCCACAAGCCCTGCAGACCATTCAGGTTACCCGGGTTAAGAGATTTAGAGTTGAATTCAGGTGGGTACATCGTCCAGGAAACGAATGTACCCTTAGGTAGCTTGAAGGGTGCAACACATGACAGTGTGCTGGAAATGTGTCCTACTCGACGGCAGGCTACAGATCCCAAGGCGTGCCCAGGTAACGGGATTGCCTGTAGCTGGGAGATCTCTTTATGACTAATGTATTAATCTAGTTATTTAGCCTTAGTCCATTTTAGTGGGTACTCCTGACCGTGGTACTCAGGAGTCCCCTCCTAGACATGATGCAAGACAGGACTGGATTATTTGTACAAGCAGAATCGCCCACGGTGTCCAGATTAATTATATAGGTCATGTCATGTCAGGTAGCCGTCGCAACAGCTGTTCAAGATATATCATGTCAGGTTATCATGTCAAGTGTACTAGTCAGGAGTGCGCCACGACGGGCCACTATCAGGTCATGTCAGGTTATTATGTCAGGAGTGTACCACTACGGGTCACTATCACGTCATGCTCAATTATCAATTCCAAACATATCAAATGGACGTTAAATATCTAATAAAATATCAATATACAGGGCTATAGAAGAGCCATGCGGCTCGAGCACATGCGGCCAGGATGGATCTCATACGGCTGGGGAAGGAACAACCCATGCGGCTGGAGGGGGTCAGGTGCATACGGCTGAGAAGGGAAAAGTCCATGCGGCTAAGAAGGAGTTCGTGTCCATGCGGCTGGGAAGTGTAGTATCATACGGCTGGGTATAGAAGGGGGCACATGCGGCTGGGTCAACGTGGCTGCTTATGCGGCAGGGAGTGAAGGGTGCATATGCGGCTGATAATGGACTCAGCCTCATGCGGCCAAGGGTGCTGATGCATATGCGGCTCGGAAGCAAGGCCTTATGCGGCCAGACAGGTTATAGGCCTATGCGGCCAGGATATGAAGGGGTGCATACGGCTCGGTTAGGAGCTCATACGGCCAGGTCAGTTCAAGAGCTCATGCGGCTAAGAAGTGGTACAAGTTCATGCGGCCAGGAGAAGCAAGGGCACATATGCGGCTAAGTGGGGAAAAGTCTATGCGCCAAGAATGAGACTCAGCCTATGCAGCTGAGAGTCTCATGCGGCTGGATCACTTGCCGCATGAATTGTCATGCGGTCAAGTCAGGTCTAAGCACAGTTCATCTTCTCCAAATTTCTGAGAAGATGAACACCATGAGAGCCAAGTTCTCAAGCTCCACAACTCCATCATCCGGAGCCCGAATCTGAACTTCCATAGGTCAAAACGGAGTGGAACGAAATTCTCTACAACATGGAACCATCAAAACTAGGAAATAACAAGATTAAGTAGATCAAAACCCAAAAATCCGAAAATAAAGTAAATATAGATCTACAAGAATCTATCCATGGAAAGTGAAAATGACAAGTTCTAAAGTGCTTTAGAATGTAGTAAAAAAAAGAATGGAGCAATAAAATCAAAGTTCCTCCATAAAGCAAGTTGCACTTGCCTAGACCTCTCTTTCTCTCTCTGGTAGGTAAGGAAGTAAATGAGGAAGAAGAAGATGATAAATGAAGAGAGAGAATGAAGTGGGCTAATAAATACAAATAGTGGTGGTAGGTAGGGGGTTCACCTTGGGTTCATCATGAACCCAATCAAACCAAGCCAAGAAGGAAATCATGCAATACAAGAATAAATACGTATACGTATTCCAAAAATACGTAATACGAACCACAGGCATTACAACTCTACCCACCTTAAAAGAATTCCGTCCTCGAAATTTAATCAAGAGGCTAGAGGAGCAATGACAAGCTACATTAATCACATGCAAGCTATAACTAGGCAGACAATCACTCATTCAAGCAAGGAATCAAAGGCATGAGGCATAAGAAAGACATTATACCTTACGAATCAAACAAGTCGGGATATCGCGATCGGATATCATCCTCACGCTCCCACGTTGACTCCCCCAAAGAGTGATGACCCCAAGCAACTCGGACTAACTTGATAGTCTTGTTCTTGAGGATCTTCTCTCTCCGGTCCAATATAGACACGGGCCTCTCCTCATAGGAAAGGTTGGTACCAACAACCAATTCCGAATAATCCAGGATATGGCTCGGGTCCGGGATATACCGTCGTAATTGGGATACATGGAACACGTCATGCACCTCGCTTAGAGACGGCAGAAGAGCAAGACGATAGGATACATCTCCTACTCGCTCCAGAATGTCAAACGGTCCTATATACCTAGGACTAAGCTTGCCCCGTACGCCAAAACGAATGACGCCACGGTTAGGCGAAATCCTCAGGAATACATGATCGCCGACCGAAAACTCGAGAGGGCGCCGATGAGAATCGGCCCAATGACGCTTGCGGTCTTGGGCAACTCGAAGATGATCTCTTACTCGCCTGACCACTTCAACTGTCTGGGTAATTATTTCTGGACCGAGCATCTGTCTCTCTCCAATATCATCCCAGGCTAGCGGAGATCTGTACTTCCTACCATAAAGTGCCTCGAACGGTGCCATCTGGATACTGGCCTGGAAACAGTTGTTGTACGAGAACTCCACCAGGTGCAGGTGATCTTTCCATGAACCACCGAAGTCAAGTGTGCAAGATCGCAACATGTCTTCAAAAGTCTGGATCGTACGCTCCGACTGGCCATCTGTCTACGGGTGATATGCTGAACTGAACTGGAGATGAGTTCCCAAACTCTCTTGCAAGCTACGCCAAAAGTACGACGTAAATCTTGAATCTCGGTCCGAGGTGATACTGATTGGCATACCGTGCAATCTAACAATCTGCCTGAGGTACATCTCTGCTAACTGAGCTGTCGACTGACCAACTCTGAACGGAAGTAAGTGAGCTACCTTCGTAAGCCGATCAATAATAACCCAGATAGCATCTCTACCAGCTGGGGATCTAGGTAATCCAGTCACGAAATCCATGGTCACATGCTCCCACTTCTATTCTGGAATTGGTAAGGGCTGAAGAAGTCCAGCCGGTCTCTGATGTTCGGCTATAACTTGTTGGCAAACCAAACACGGAGAGACAAACCGAGCTATCTCTCGCTTCATACCATTCCACCAGAAATGCTGACAGATATCACGGTACATCTTCGTACTACCGGGATGGATGGAATACTGCGAACTGTGCGCTTCTGACATGATCTCCTACCGGATATCTCCGCTGGGTACACAAAGACGCTTACCATATCGAAGTATACCATTCTCATCAATGCATAACTCTGGTCTTCGTCCTGCCTCACACTCTGCTCTGAGTCGCTAAAGCTTGGAATCTATTGACTACGCCATCCGGATTCTCTCGACTATAGTGGACTGAACTTGCATACTGGCCATCAATGCCACACTGGAAAGGAGAACAACTTCAATACCCATCTTCTGAAGATCTGCTAACAGCTCTGGTTGCGCTGTTAGAAAATAAACTCCAGCTCTCCTGCTCAATACATTCGCAACAACATTGGCCTTCCCAGGATGATACTGCAGGTTGACATCATAATCCACAAGAAGCTCCAGCCACCATCTCTGACGCATGTTAAGATCCTTCTGAATGAAAACATACTTCAGGCTCTTGTGGTCGGTGAAAATCTCTACCCTGTCTCCATATAAATAGTGCCTCCATAACTTATGTGCAAACACCACTGCTGCCAGCTCCAAGTCATGGATTGGGCAATTCCTCTCATAATCACGAAGTTGTCGTGACGCATAAGCTATTACCTTCCCATGCTGTATCAGAACACATCCTAAACCTATGCCCGAAGCATCACAATACACGAAGAATCCTCCTATTCCATCTGGAAGCGCAAGAATAGGAGCCGTCATCAAGCTTCGCTTCAACTTCTCAAAAGAATCCTGGCACTCTGCTGTCCAAGCAAACTACGCATCCTTGCGGGTCAACTGGGTCAATGGCGCTGAAATTCGAGCAAAATCTGAAACAAACCGACGGTAGTAGCCGGCCAATCCAAGAAAACTATGAACTTCTGCAATTGTGCTGGGCACTGGCCATGACTCAATAGCCACAATCTTCTGGGGATCCACTTCTACTTCTCCTCGAGTGATGATATGACCCAAGTACGAAATACGATCGAGCCAGAACTCACATTTACTGAACTTGGCGTACAACTGATGCTCTCTAAGCGTCTGAAGGACGATTCTGAGATGCTGCTCGTGCTCTGCTTCGCTCTTGCTGTAGACCAGGATATCATCTAGAAACACGATCACGAACTGATCCAAATAAGGCATAAAAATGCGATTCATGAGGTCCATGAATACTGTCGGCACATTGGTTGCTCCAAAAGGCATAACAAGGAACTCCCAATATCCATATCTTGATCTAAAAGCTGTCTTCGGGATGTCCTGCTCTCTGACTCCGATCTGGTGATAACCTGAGCGCAAATCAATCTTCGAAAATATTGAAGCCTCCTTGAGTTGATCAAACAAGTCATCTATCCTCGGAAGAGGGTATCTGTTCTTGATTGTCACTGAGTTCAAGGTACGATAATCAACACATAACCTGGATGTACCATCCTTCTTTTTCACAAGAAGCATCGGGGCTCCCCAAGGCGATCTACTTGCACGAATGAATCCTTTGGTCCTGAGTTCTTCAATCATCTTGGACAATATCTCCAATTCTGACGGTGCCATCCTGTAGACTCTCTCTGACACTGGGGCTGTCCCGGGAATCAAGTCTATAGTGAACTCGATCTCCCGCTCCGGAGGCATACCTGGAAGTTCTTCTGGAAAAATATCTGGAAACTCCTCGACTATCCTGGGCAACTGAACTGCTGCTACTGCCATCCGCAATATCGGAGGAGAAGGCTCAACCTCGCCTCGAGAGAAAGAAAATTCTAGCTCACCTGGAATACTAAAAACAACCCTGCCGATATGGCAGTCTATTCTAGCATACTGGTTCCTCAACCAATCCATCCCTAAGACCACATCATAATCGGCCATCGGGAACTCTATCAATCTAGCGGAGAATTCCCTACCGCTAACTACGATCCGACAGGAGGAAAACACTCTATCTAGTCCCACAAGTTCGTTACCAGTAAGTATATTAAGCCTTACTGATAATGACTCGGGCTCCAATACTATCTGTGTCGCGAATCGTGCAGACATAAAAGAATACGATGCACCAGAATCAAATAAAGCTAAAGCTGGAAATGAGTTGACAAGAATAGTACCTGCCACTACCTCTCCTGGTGCCAATCATTCCTCCACGGTCATCACCATTGCCTGACCGTGCCCTCGGGGTGCTGGTCCCCTCTGCTGAAATCCTCGCTGCCTACTCTGACTCTGGGCTTGGACTTGTGCATACTGCTGGGGGTTCTGCTGCTGGAACACTTGGATCTGAGGCGGCAAGGGCCTTGGTAATGGATACTGCTGCTGCTGGACCGGAGCTGGTCCCCTCACTGAAGAGCTAAAAAGGTTGGACGATGATGAACCACCCATATTCGGGCAGGATCCAACCCTATGGTCTGGTGCTCCATAAGCCAGGCACAATCCCTGCGCCCTGCGACATTCTGCCACCACATGGCCTGGCTTCCCACAATGAGAACAATCCACTGCGGAAGATTGCTTCTGCTTCTGCTGCTGAGGGTGCGTCGGAGTTGAATGCTGAACCGACGTTACTGAGGTCGCTCGCCTCGGAGCTCCAATAGTCAAAGCCCTGGCTGTCGGAGCTGGTACTGAAGACTGATTCATCTGGCCGTGAGATCTCTTCCGACCTCCGGCCCTATCCACAATCCTTTGGGAGGTATACTCATGCCTCCTTGCTGCTCTCAAAACTGCATCAAAAGTCTGATGCTCAAACTGCTCAACTGCCAACAAGATCTCCAGGTGAAGTCCCTGCTGGAACCGCTGGGATCTATCATACTCGATTGCCACCAAAGTATGAGCAAACCGACTGAGTCTGGAAAACTCGGCCGCATATTCGTCGACCGTCCTGCCTCCTTGCTTCAGATTGGTAAACCTCGTTTACAGATCACACCGAGCCACAGTATCGAAATACTTGGTCTGGAATCTCTCTCTGAATACTGCCCAAGCAATGGGTGCTGCTAATCCAACAGCCTGCGCTGTCCACCAGCTGCAGGCAAGATCCAATAACTATAAGCGCACCACGGCTACCTTCTTATTCTCTGGAGTCCTGGCTGCTTCGAGAATCACCTCAGTGTCCTGAAGCCATGCATCTGCTGCGATAGCCTCTTCACTACCGTCGAAGAATGGAGGATTCAAGTGCTTGAAGCTGTTGGCCGCACTATTACCCTGATGACCTCCTCTGGTCAGAGCATCCGTCACTGCCTGGTGCAAGGCATCTCCACGCCGGTCTTGGGAAGCTATCAAGGTCCTGACGAGTCCTACTAAAGTGCCATCATCATGTTCTACAGGTTGAACTGGCTGGACTGGTGGCTCTCCGCCAGAAGGCACGACTCTGGAGGCTACTCCGGAATGCTGGGCTTGATCTCCAGGTTGCTGCTGGTCCGCGGGAGGTGCTCCGCCTTGCTGGTCGGTAGGACCACGAATAATGCCGCTAAAGAAGACGACATAGAAAACAATAAGGAAGGACCAGGACAGATCAATGATACAAGCATATGATCAGGACAAGAATCCAGGGATTCAGAAGATACGAGCAGAGATTAAGGACGAATACTGATTGAGACATCTATTCGGTAAACCCTCACATATCTTGATTTACAAGACCTGCATGGGCCACCACTTAAACCATGTCACGCCCCAGAACCAGAATACTGGAGAGCGGGGGCAGACATAGCCAGCTACGTATATGAAATGGAATCCATCTCGCTATACGGTCACGACTGTCTAGATACATGAGGGTTTATCTACAAGCCAACAGTCTCTTAAGGTCATGAACAAGCCTAGTGTCTCAATTACAAGCAAGTAAACAAAAGGTTACAAGAAGTATGATCATTAAATATATAATAGTAAGGCGTCCCATCCATTACATATTCAGCTGATCATGAAGCTAGTCGTTACAAAATGTTAGGACTAGCAAGAGTTTAGTCATACATGATCAACCCTAGGATCTGTCAATCATGTTACAGCCCGTAGCCAGACAGTAAGTAAAGTGCAATCGAGCTAAACAGGTGCTCGTCGGCTAAACGCCTCAAAAGAATATTTTTACAATAAAGTAGGAGATCAAAAATAAACCCACTCGTTGCCAGGGTTCCGTCTAGTGGCCACCATCTGGCTGGAAGGTCAGTAGATCCTCTGGAGCTGCTCTGAAATCTGGCCATACAAAACCAGCTGGGTCAGATCCCAGAAAGAGAAAGTGCCACAAAGGAAGCTTCACTTAGGAACTAAAACCAGCAATCAGCACAAGAGTATAAATAAAAGTAACAGCTGGAAATAAAGAAAATACATCAGGATGATATACGACGAAATAACTATGGAACTATTTAGATAATCGGGTTACAACCCGTAAACCAAACAAGGACCGGGTTGTAACCCTTCGTCGGAACAGAGCTTGGAATTCTCACCATTTATCGATAAAATAAATACAGGCATTCAGGTCATGCAGTAATCAGGATCAGGGCAAGACTAGACTGGTTAGACTCCATCCAATCATTACACGGCCAAGCAAGAATTACGGCTTGATACTTTAACTAACTAGGGTTGTCACAAGCCTAATTACTAACAAGATGCAGTAAGATTATTCCATAGCCACAAGCCCTGCAGACCATCCAGGTTACCCGGGTTAAGAGATTTAGAGTTGAATTCATGTGGGTACATCGTCCAGGAAACGAATGTACCCTTAGGTAGCTTGAAGGGTGCAACACATGACAGTGTGCTGAAAATGTGCCCTACTCGACGGCAGGCTACAGATCCCAAGGCGTGCCCAGGTAACGGGATTGCTTGTAGCTGGGAGATCTCTTTATGACTAATGTATTAATCTAGTTATTTAGCCTTAGTCCATTTTTGTGGGTACTCCTGACCGTGGTACTCAGGAGTCTCCTCCTAGACATAATGCAAGACAGAACTAGATTATTTGTACAAGCACAATCGCCCACGGTGTCCAGATTAATTATACAGGTCATGTCATGTCAGGTAGCCGTCGCAACAGTTGTTCAAGATATATCATGTCAGGTTATCATGTCAAGTGTACTAATCAGGAGTGCGCCACGACGGGCCACTATCAGGTCATGTCAGGTTATTATGTCAGGAGTGCACCACTACGGGTCACAATCACGTTATTCTCAATTATCAATTCCAAACATATCAAATGAATTCATGATTTTCAAGTTCAGGACAAAAGGCGTAAGGATATAAAATGGACGTTAAATATCTAATAAAATATCAATATACAGGGCTATAGAAGAGCCATGCGGCTCGGGCACATGCGGCCAGGATGGATCTCATGCGGCTGGGTATAGAAGGGGGCGCATGCGGCTTAATAGAAGCCCATGCGGCTGGGTCAACGTGGCTGCTTATGCGGCAGGGAGTGAAGGGTGCATATGCGGCTGATAATGGACTCAGCCTCACGCGGCCAAGGGTGCTGATGCATATGCGGCTCGGAAGCAAGGCCTTATGCGGCCAGACAGGTTATACGCCTATGCGGCCAGGATATGAAGGGGTGCATACGGCTCGGTTAGGAGCTCATGCGGCCAGGTCAGTTCAAGAGCTCATGCGGCTAAGAAGTGGTACAAGTTCATGCGGCCAGGAGAAGCAAGGGCGCATATGCGGCTAAGTGGGGAAAAGTCTATGCGGCAAAGAATGAGACTCAGCCTATGCGGCTGAGAGTCTCATGCGGCTGGATTACTTGCCGCATGAATTATCATGCGGTCAAGTCAGGTCTAAGCACAGTTCATCTTCTCCAAATTTCTGAGAAGATGAACACCATGAGAGCCAAGTTCTCAAGCTCCACAACTCTATCATCCGGAGCCCAAATCTGAACTTACATAGGTCAAAACGGGGTGGAACGAAATTCTCTACAACATAGAACCATCAAAACTAGGAAATAACAAGATTAAGTAGATCAAAACCCAAAAATCCAAAAATAAAGTAAATATAGATCTACAAGAATCTAGCCATGGAAAGTAAAAATGATAAGTTCTAAAGTGCTTTAGAATGTAGTAAAGAAGAGAATGGAGCAATAAAATCAAAGTTCCTCCATGAAGCAAGTTGCACTTGCCTAGACCTCTCTCTCTCTCTCTGGTAGGTAAGAAAGTAAATGAGGAAGAAGAAGATGATAAATGAAGAGAGAGAATGAAGTGGGCTAATAAATACAAATAGTGGTGGTAGGTAGGGGGTTCACCTTGGGTTCATCATGAACCCAATCAAAACCAAGCCAAGCCGAGCCAACCAACCCGAACCAGGAATAAACCAAGCCAAGAAGGAAATCATGCAATACAAGAATAAATACGTACATGTATTCCAAAAATACGTAATATGAACCACAGACATTACAACTCTACCCACCTTAAAAGAATTCTGTCCTCAGAATTTAATCAAGAGGCTAGAGGAGCAATGACAAGCTACATTAATCACATGCAAGCTATAACTAGGCAGACAATCACTCATTCAAGCAAGGAATCAATGGCATGAGGCATAAGAAAGACATTATACCTCACGAGTCAAACAAGTCGGGATATCGCGATCGGATATCATCCTCACGCTCCCACGTTGACTCCCCCAAAGAGTGATGACCCCAAGCAACTCGGACTAACTTGATAGTCTTGTTCTTGAGGATCTTCTCTCTCTGGTCCAATATAGACACGGGCCTCTCCTCATACGAAAGGTTGGTACCAACAACCAATTCCGAATGATCCAGGATGTGGCTCGGGTCCGGGATATACCGTCGTAATTGGGATACATGAAACACGTCAAACACCTCGCTTAGCGACGACGAAAGAGGGAGACGATAGGATACATCTCCTACTCGCTCCAGAATGTCAAACGGTCCTATATACCTAGGACTAAGCTTGCCCCGTACGCCGAAATGAATGACGCCACAGTTAGGCGAAATCCTCAGGAATACATGATCGTCGATCGAAAACTCGAGAGGGCGCCGATGAGAATCGGCCCAATGATGCTGGCGATCTTGGGCAACTCGAAGATGATCTCTGACTCGCCTGACCACTTCAACTGTCTGGGTAATCATTTCTGGACCGAGCATCTGTCTCTCTCCAACATCATCCCAGGCTAGCGAGAATCTGCACTTCCTACCATAAAGTGCCTCGAACGGTGCCATCTGGATACTGGCCTGAAAACTATTATTGTACGAGAACTCTACCAGGTGCAGGTGATCTTTCCATGAACCACCGAAGTCAAGTGTACAAGATCGTAACATGTCTTCAAGAGTCTGGATCGTGCGCTCCGACTGGCCATCTGTCTGCGGGTGATATGCTGAGCTGAACTGGAGATGAGTTCCCAAACTCTCTTACAAGCTATGCCAAAAGTGCGATGTAAATCTTGAATCTCGGTCCGAGGTGATACTGATTGGCATACCGTGCAATCTGACAATCTGCCTGAGGTACATCTCTGCTAACTGAGCTGTCGACTGACCAACTCTGAACGGAAGTAAGTGAGCTACCTTCGTGAGCCGATCAATAATAACCCAGATAGCATCTCTACCAGCTGGGGATCTAGGTAATCCAGTCACGAAATCCATGGTCACATGCTCCCACTTCCATTCTGGAATCGGTAAGGGCTGAAGAAGTCCAGCCGGTCTCTGATGTTCGGCTTTAACTTATTGGCAAAACAAACACCGAGAGACAAACCGAGCTATCTCCCGCTTCATACCATTCCACCAGAAATGCTGACGGATATCACGATACATCTTCGTACTGCCGGGATGGATGGAATACTGTGAACTGTGCGCTTCTGACATGATCTCCTACCGGATATCTCCGCTGGGTACACAAAGACGCTTACCATGTCGAAGTGTACCATCCTCATGAATGCATAACTCTGGTCTTCGTCCTGCCTCACACTCTGTTTTGAGTCGTTAAAGCTTGGAATCTATTGACTACGCCATCCGGATCCTCTCGACTATAGTGGACTGAACTTGCATACTGGTCATCAATGCCACACTGGAAGGGAGAACAACTTCAATACCCATCTTCTGAAGATCTGCTAACAGCTCTGGTTGCGCTATTAGAAAATAAACTCCCACTCTCCTGCTCAATACATCCGCAATAATATTGGCCTTTCCCAGGATGATACTGCAGGTTGACATCATAATCCACAAGAAGCTCCAGCCACCTTCTCTGAAGCATGTTAAGATCCTTCTGAGTGAAAACATACTTCAGGCTCTTGTGGTTGGTGAAAATCTCTACCCTGTCTCCATACAAGTAGTGCCTCCATAACTTATGTGCAAACACCACTGCTGCCAGCTCCAAGTCATGGGTTGGGTAATTCCTCTCATGATCACGAAGTTGTCGTGACGCATAAGCTATTACCTTCCCATGCTGCATCAGAACACATCCTAAACCTCTGCCCGAAGCATCACAATACACGAAGAATCCTCATGTTCCATCTGGAAGCGCAAGAATAGGAGCCGTCATCAAGCCTCGCTTCAACTTCTTAAAAGAATCCTGGCACTCTGCTGTCCAAGCAAACTACGCATTCTTGCGGGTCAACTGGGTCAATGGCGCTGAAATCCGAGCAAAATCTGAAACAAACGGACGGTAGTAGCCGGCCAATCCAAGAAAACTACGAACTTCTGCAACTGTGCTGGGCACTGGCCATGACTCAATAGCCACAATCTTCTGGGAATCCACTTCTACTCTTCTTCGAGTGATGATATGACCCAAGTACGAAATACGATCGAGCCAGAACTCGCATTTACTGAACTTGGCGTACAACTGATGCTCTCCAAGCGTCTGAAGGACGATTCTGAGATGCTGTTCGTGCTCTGCTTCACTCTTGCTATAGACCAGGATATTATCTAGGAACACGATCACGAACTGATCCAAGTAAGGCATGAAAATGCGATTCATGAGGTCCATGAATACTGTCGGCACATTGGTTGCTCCAAAAGGCATAACAAGGAACTCCCAATGTCCATATCTCGATCTAAAAGCTGTCTTCGGGATGTCCTGCTCTCTGACTCTGATCTGGTGATAACCTGAGCGCAAATCAATATTCGAGAATATTGAAGCCCCCTTGAGTTGATCAAACAAGTCATCTATCCTCGGAAGAGGGTATCTGTTGTTGATTGTCACTGAGTTCTGTAGGAACGAAATAGTAAAGCGTAATACTCTAGACGGGGGGTGAATAGAGTTGGCAGCGGAAAAATGCTAATTAAAAATGTTAGCAGCACAATCACAGAATATTAATCACAACTGAAATAATGTAAAGGCAAAGTTAAGAGAGCAAACGCAAAGACAGCGATGTATACTGGTATCCCTCTGTTGAGGACTAATCCAGTCGGTAGAACTCTTGCTACCAGTTGAATCCACTATTAGAAAAATTGCAAGTTTTCTTACGAAGTCCTTGCAACTTCTACAACGCGAGCTTTGATACGAAGAACTCGTCCAACTTCAAATGTGAAGAGGTATTCTTCAATCAAGCCTTCTGATTACAATCTCTCAGAAACTTCTAGACCGTACCGCACTGGCAAATTGACTAGAGGATTGTAACTGGCTTGGAATCTGAAATTGAAAGCTCTAGAAAAACTCTTTGGAAGACTGAAAGCTTTAGATAGAGAGAAGATTGAAAGTGAATGAGTGAATTGAAATGATCGAAATTCTTCTCTATTTATAGGAGTTCCAAAGGCAGACTTCTGTCAGAATTTGGGCAAAATTCGGGCAGAACTCTTTGAGCAAATCTCGGTCAAATCCGCAACTGCAGGAGGACCAAGTTCCAAGGATTCAAAATCACAGCAGCCACCAACCGAACTCTGGCCGAACTCTGGCCGAACTCGGTCCGAGTTCTGTCAGGGTTAAATCAGGATTTAGTTAGGGTTTTGAAAAAGCTTTTGGTGTTTTTTGAAAACCTTTTTGAAAACCTTTTTGTAAACCTTTTTGAGAGGTCATTTTAAAAACATTTTGAACTCATTTAGGGATAGCCTATTTGCCAGTACGACTCGGTGTACAACATATTCCTAGACTCAAATAAAATGAAAAAAATATTGCATAAGGAATTACAGACTCGAGTAGGCAAACAGATCTTCGGTCTTGAATGGAGTGGATAGCCAATCTTGATCACGTCCAAGAATCCGAGATGTCCCGACTAGCTTTGTATATCCAGACAGAGTTTGATCAATTATTAAAATCAGGTTGACCATATGACCAATGGGCCAACAATCTCCCCCATTTTGATAATTGACAAACTATGAATGATATAACATTAAGCTAAGCTTGTTCAAAAAAATATCAAAAAGTAGAAATTGTTCATGTCCTGTATTATCTCAAAAGAAATGTTAGATCTTTAATTTTCTTCCCCTTTGTCACTTAGCAAAATAATTGCAAAAGAGAAGGCTCCCCCGCAATCAATGCATAAGTAACAAGTAGTGAGAAAACATATAAAAGGCATAAAAAAATTTGAGAAACACATTACAGCATGTATTGTTTCTACCGATCAGCATAACAGGCATGTATTGTTTCAAAAAAAATCTTAAGCATGTTATTTCACAGGCAGTTTGTAATGAAGAAGCAGTATAAAGAGATAGTGCTAATAATAAAAACAAAGTGCTGAAATAAACTGAAAAGCCATAACTGAAACATCATAAACATGTCCATGAAATGATAATAGTACTGAAACAAACTACAAAGTGCTGATAATAACTAGAAAGTACTGATAAAATAAATACTGATAAAAACTTGGAATGTTGAAGCATTTCCAAGTGTATAATAAAATGTCACTAAAAAATCAAATCACATCTCCTCATAACTATCCTCGTCATCACCAACATCAGCTCGACCAGCATGTCCTGAAGGACCAGCACCAGAAGTACCAGCGCTAGAAGGATGATTAGGGGCGCCAGCATAGAACTCACCAACGTAGTCACGAGGTGCACGATACCAATCATAGGAGTTACCTGGCTAGAAGTAGGCATGGACAGCCTCATCTTCACAGCGGTAACCCGAAAAAGCTGGATCTCGAGGGATGGAACCGGCTGAATGACCAGTCTGAGCGAAACGAAGATCAGCCAAGGAGTTTGCCATCGCCTGATAACGGGTGACGTCGCAGAACTCACGCTCGCGAGCCATGTCCATCATCGAGACGTGCAAAGTAGATAAATGCTAATATATGCCCTCAAATGTCATGGCATACTGATGAGGTGGTGCAGGAGGTGCAGTAGGAGGAGCAGTAGGTGGAGCTGTAGCAGTCATGCTACGATGAGATAACTGAAGAAACTTGGGCTCAGGGTCCTAAGTACAAGTCGACAGATCGATATCGAAGCGCTGAAAGATGCGTGGGAGAATCATCGCGTAAGAGAGATTTCTATCTCTTGCACGACAACGACCCATCATCTGAATCATGGTCTTAGGGGCAGAAAATGGAATCCCCTTAAGAATGTGGTACATGGCGGACAGCTCAAGAGAAGTCACATCATCCTTTGAAGTAGATTTTGGAAGAATAGTGGAATAGATGATGCGATGCAATTCATAGTTAAACAAGTTCAGGTTGTTAGCCTTGAACTTTCCAGAGCATACTCTATCAGGTGCACAGAGTTCCGCTTTGAAACTTGTGAGTGTCGTGCCTTCGGGAAAATCAAATTCAGTGATATCAACTAGTGGTTCACCTTCGTTAGGGATACCAAGGATCTCCGCTAAGAGGCTATCATCGAAATTGATATTAATACCTTCAACACGTGTGCTCACATCGAAAGTGTCTAATATGAGATTGCAGTAAAATAATCTAATGGCATTAGTTGCTATAGGGAAGCATATTTTAACAAATAAGTGTAACCCTAATGCCTCAAACAAATAACGATGATCAGGAAATACAGTCCATTTGACTGGAGCGCCTGTGCATATGGATCGCATAGAAAAATCACCATACCACAGTAGGGCTTGGTTGAGGGTTTGAAAAAAAAACCCGTCGAACGTACCGTCGCTCGTTTGGACCGACAAAAAGAGTGAATCCGTATATTGATGCGAAGATGACCCTTCCTCACTAGGGGTCATCTTCTTCCTCTTAGATGGATTGAATTTAGGTGCCATATGTGCAAATTGGAATAAAAATGCACTAATTGAAAGATGGAGAGAGATGGAGTTATACCTCACGAAATTAAGATATGTCGTAGAGAACGATGATCTCCGCACGATTCCAAATTTTGGAGAGATTTCACCACTTGGATTGGATGGAATAGGATGGTGAAGAACTAGGGTTTTGATGCTCGGGTTGGCTGCTGCTGCTGTTTGAAATAGTTTGAAAGCAATGAAGAAGAAGGGCTGCTCGGGTTCTGTATATATAACCAGATACCCTCAACCGAACTCGGGCCGAATTCGGTCAGAGCTCTGGCCGAATTTGCCTAGGGTTCTATAAAGTTGATTTTGCCAATCATTTTTATTGTCTCATTTCAAATATTTAATTCAAAGATTAGTTATTTTAGCCTTCAATTAACATAATTAATATTATTTTATGAATTAAATGTCGTTACACAGCAACTGTCTCAGATTAGCTGTAGGAGTACTGTCCCAGCTGGCGAAGGTTCACCGGGGAACTCTTAAGTACCGCTTCGCTTCAACCGTAGTTGTGGTGACAGACAGACTCTTTATTAGCTTATCTCTAATACAGTTTTTGCATAATGATATATAATCATAAAACAAAATCAATTAATATTATTGACATCCAAAATTCCTAATTCTCGACATAAATAGTTGAAACGATCTTCCGCTAGAGGTTTAGTGAAGATGTCAGCTAGTTGATTTTCAGTATCTATGTACACAAGGTTTATATCTCCATTTTGATGATGATCTCTAAGAAAGTGATGTCGAATCTCGATATGTTTAGTACGAGAGTGACATACTTGATTCTTAGTCAAATTAATAGTGCTTGTGTTATCACAAAAAATGGGAATATGTGTGTAAAATAAATCATAGTCTTCTAGGGTTTGTTTCATCCACAAAATCTGAGTGCAACAACGTCCTGCGGCGATGTACTCAGCCTCTGTTGTTGATAGGGCTACAGAATTTTGCTTTTTACTAAACCAAGAGACTAAACCTTTGCCTAAGAAATGACATGTGCCACTTGTACTTTTTCTATCAACTTTGCATCCAGCAAAATCTGTATCCGAATAACCAATAAGGTCAAAGGACTTAGTTTTGGGATACCACAAGCCAACAGAAGAAGTGCCTTTAAGGTATCAAAAGATACGCTTAACTGCGGACAGATGTGATTCCTTTGGGTTAGCTTGAAAATGTGCACACAGGCAAACACTAAACATTATATCTGGACGACTAGCAGTTAAATAAAGTAAACTACCAATCATACCTTGATACTTACGTGTGTCGACTGGCTTGCCTTGTTCATCTGAATCAAGCTTTGTTGAAGTTGCCATTGGAGTGCCAATAGGTTTGACATTGTCCAGATCGAACTTCTTTAGCAGATCTTTTGTATATTTGGCTTGATTAATGAACGTCCCATTATTAGTTTGTTTGATTTGTAATCCGAGAAAGAATTTCAGCTCTCCCATCATGCTCATCTCAAACTCATTCTGCATACACTTATAAAATTCTTGACACAGAGATTCATCAGTAGATCCAAATATAATATCATCAACATAGATTTGAATTAAAAGCAGCTTGCCATTAAAAGATTTAATAAACAGTGTAGTGTCAACCTTGTCTTTTGAAAAACCGTTGTCAAGTAGAAAAGAACTTAAACGATCATACCAAGCACGAGGTGCTTGTTTTAAACCGTATAAGGCTTTCTTCAACTTGAAAACATGATCTGGGTTTTTGAAATCTGTGAAACCTGGAGGTTGTGCTACAAAAACTTCTTCTTTTATAAAGCCATTTAAAAAAGCACTCTTCACATCCATTTGAAAAAGTTTAAAATCATGAAAACATGCAAATGCACATAACATGCGAATGGATTCTAATCTCGCAACTGGGGCATAAGTCTCATCGTAGTCGATACCTTCTTCTTGATTGTATCCTTGAGCTACGAGTCGAGCCTTATTACGAGTCACTAAACCATTCTCATTCAGTTTGTTTCGGAATACCCAACGGGTACCAATGGCCGGATGATCAGTAGGCCTGGGAACAAGTTCCCAAACTTGATTCCATTCAAATTGGTTTAATTCCTCTTGCATAGCATCTATCCAAAAACTATCACTATATGCTTCATCAATAGTTTTGGGTTCTAGCTGTGAAATAAATGCCACATTAGAAATAATATCTCTACAGGATGTACGAGTACTTACTCCCTTGGTAATATCACCAATTACCAAATCCTTTGGATGATCAGCTGTAAATTTCAACCTTTTCGGTAAATTCTGAAGGTAGCTGGTTCCTGGATCTTCTCTAGGAGGTTCAGCTAGTACAGAGCTTGGTTGAGAATCAGCTGGAGTTGAGCTTGGTACAGATGTATCTTCGTCATTGTCATCAATAGTCATTTGATTCAATTCATCAAAAGTGACATTGATTGACTCTTCAATGATCATGGTACGTTTGTTGAAGACTCTGTATCCTTTACTCTTGGCCGCATAACCTAAAAATATACCTTCATCGGCCTTTTCATCAAATTTTCCCAAATTGTCTTTTGTATTAAGAATAAAACATTTACAACCAAAAATTCTAAAGTAAGAAACTGAGGGAATTCTATCAAACCATAACTCTAATGGAGTCTTCTTCGATTTGGGTCGAATTAGAACTCTATTGAGTACAAAGCAAGCTGTATTGACAGCTTCAGCCCAAAAATATTTGGGTAGACTAAACTGGTTTAACATCACTCTGGCCATTTCGGTTAGAGTTCTGTTCTTACGTTCCACAACTCCATTTTGTTGTGGAGTCCTAGGGCAGGAGAACTCGTGTATAAAACCGTGTGTGTCACAAAATTGCTCAAAATCAGCATTCTCGAATTCGCCACCATGATCGCTTCTCATGCGAGTGATCACGTAACCTTTTTCATTCTGAACTTTCTTGCAAAAGACGACAAATTCGGATAATGCATCATTCTTGCGTGTCAAGAAATATACCCACGTGTATCTAGAGAAATTATCTACAATTACAAAAGCATAAAGTTTACCTCCGAGGCTAGCAACTCTGCTAGGACCAAATAAGTCCATATGAAGCAATTGTAGAGGTCTAGTAGTACATACTGCGTCTACTGATTTGAATGTGGATCTGGTAGCTTTGTTCCTTTCACATTGGCTGCATACCGAATCCTTCTTGAAAGTAATGTCCGGTAAACCGCGTACTAACTTCTTTATGGATAATCTTGATATTGTATCCATATTAGCGTGACCGAGTCTCATATGCCACAGATGACTCTCATCACTCTTGGCCATTAAGCATCTACCTGAAATGTTAGTTTCTTCTAACAAATAGAAAACATATATATTGTCTTCCCTGATACCTTCAAAGATAGTACTACCAGTTGAGCTATCAACTATAGTACATTTGTCTTTGCCAAAGTTGATTCCATAACCATGATCAGCTAGGTGACTTATGCTGAGTAGGTTATGTTTCAACTCGATAACCAGACAGACATCCTTAATCACAGGATAGGGAGACTTACCAACATCACCGATACCAATAATATACCCTTTCAAATTATTACCGAAGGAGACATAGCCTTCCTTCTTTTTCTTCAACAGTATTGCAAATAGGGTAACGTCACCGGTCATATGCCGTGAGCAACCGCTGTCGAGGATCCATTTGCTTCTAGCATGTGAAGGGTGTTCCACCTACAAAACAGTTTACAGATGAAACCTTTGGTACCCATTTCTTGTAGGGTCCTGAATTGTTAGTTTTAGGTATCCAAGCATAAACATTTAAATCAACAAGCTTTCTCATTCTACATGCAGATGATATATGACCAATGAGGCCACAATAATGACATTGTGCATGTCGAGTATTGAAAGCTGAGTGGTATGCATGGTTGATAGGTTTGGGTTTTCTAGTATAGAAGAAAGCATACCTATAATCTTGTTTGGGCTTAACCTTTTAGGGTAAAGGTTTTATAGGGTTAGGTCTGACAGTGTTTAGCTTGGGAATGTTCCAATTTTTTGGTAAGTGACACGTGTTAGGGAAGGAAGCAGCAGGCTCAGGCTATTTTCCTAACCTAATTTCCAATATTTTGGAAGTGTCATACAAATTAGTATAATCAGAAGTAAGTGATTCCATTCTGATTTGTGCACATTGAAGACTTTTCTTCTCTATAGAAAGTTCTTCCTTGAGTTGGTCAATAATTTTGTCTTTCTCTTCAGATGACTTGGTAGTCTCGTGTAATAAGAGCTTTATTGAAGAAAGCTCACCAAACTCACTAACATTATTTCTAACCTCAGCTAGTAGGTCGGTAAGTCTACCTATTTCACCTTTGTACTCTTTGAGTACCTTCTTAGAGGTCTGATACTTACTACGCAGTTTCCTGTAATCAGTCATCAGGTCACTGAAGGCATCTCCTAATTGCTCAAAGCTGAAGTCATCATAAGTATCAACTACAGGTTCAGTAGGTACCTGATCGGATGCCATAAAGCATACGTTTGCAGCGTCTTCTGATTGTTCGTCTTCTGAGTCGCTGGCTTCACTTTCATGCCATATGCTGGTGTTGGCATACTTTCGTGATGTTGATCTCTTCAGGTTCCCTTTTTCATACCTGTTGCTCTTCTTGCTTGATGATGAGTTTGTGGGACAATCCTTCTTCATGTGTCCCTTCTTCTTGCAACCATAGCAAACAGCATCTTCTTGGTACTAGTTGTTGCTATTGTTTTCTTTGACTCTCTTCTCATGTCTCATGAATCTTTTGAACTTCCTTGCTAGGAGTGCTTGATCTTCAGCGTCAGATCCACTGCTATCTGAGTCATCTTCAGCAGCTTTTCTGTGCTGAGCCTTGAGGGCGATAGTCTTCTCCTTTGGTGCAGGCTCTTCAAAATCTTGTAGCTCCAGTTCATGAGTGAGTAGCTTACCCATGAGTACTTTTAGGGACATCGTTGTGAGGTCGTTCCCTTCAATGATTGCAGTAGCCTTTGGAATCTAGTTCTTGGTGAGAGCTCGCAGGAGTTTGCGAATCTTTTTATGGTTACTGTAATCTTTGCCTAGGGAGGACAAAGGATTTACAATATCCAAGAACCTCTCGAACATTTGTGTAAATGTTTCGTTGGGCTTCATTTTGAACGCCTCGTACTCTTGAGTAAGTCTGCTGACTTTAGATTCCTTGACTAGAGTCGTGCCTTCATGTGTGATTTCGAGTAGCTTCCATACTTCATTAGCCGTTGTGCAGATAGACACCCTGTTAAATTCAGTTCTGTCTAAAGCACAAAAAAGAGCATTAATGGCACATGCGTCAAGACTGGCCCTTTTCTTTTCTTCCTCTGTATATCTGCTATGGGGTTTTTCAACAAAAACTCCATCAACATTTATATGAGGTGGCTTCTGATAGCCATCAAGAACAATAGACCATAAATCAAAGTCAAGAGATTTCAAGAAGAAACTCATCGTGTTTTCCAATATGTATAATTCGTACCATCAAACAGTGGGGGTCTATTTGTGGCCTAGCCTTCACTTGTGAATTTCACAGTTGCCATGTGTTGTGCTGGGATCTATATAACAGTTAATTAAAATGAATAAATAATTGTACTGTTACCTTTGCTTTACCTGTAACACCTGCTTTGATACCAATTATAGGAACGAAATAGTAAAGCGTAATACTCTAGAGGGGGGGTAAATAGAGTTGGCAGCGGAAAAATGCTAATTAAAAATGTTAGCAGCACAATCACAGAATATTAATCACAAATGAAATAATGTATAGGCAAAGTTAAGAGAGCAAACGCAAAGACAGCGATGTATACTGGTATCCCTCTGTTGAGGACTAATCCAGTCGGTAGAACTCTTGCTACCAGTTGAATCCACTATTGGAAAAACTGCAAGTTTTCGTACGAAGTCCTTGCAACTTCTACAACACGAGCTTTGATACGAAGAACTCGTCCAACTTCAAATGTGAAGAAGTATTCTTCAATCAAGCCTTCTGATTACAATCTCTCAGAAACTTCTAGACCGTACCGCACTGGCAAATTGACTAGAGGATTGTAACTGGCTTGGGATCTGAAATTGAAAGCTCTAGAAAAACTCTTTGGAAGACAGAAAGCTTTAGATAGAGAGAAGATTGAAAGTGAATGAGTGAATTGAAATGATCGAAATCCTTCTCTATTTATAGGAGTTCCAAAGGCAGACTTCTGTCAGAATTTGGGCAGAATTCGGGCAGAACTCTTTGAGCAAATCTCGGTCAAATCCGCAACTGCAGGAGGACCAAGTTCCAAGGATTCAAAATCACAACGGCCACCAACCGAACTCTGGCCGAACTCGGTCCGAGTTCTGTCAGGGTTAAATCAGGGTTTAGTTAGGGTTTTGAAACAGCTTTTAGTGTTTTTTGAAAACCTTATTGAAAACCTTTTTGTAAACCTTTTTGAGAGGTCATTTTAAAAACATTTTGAACTCATTTAGGGATAGCCTATTTTTCAGTACGACTCGGTGTACAACATATTCCTAGACTCAAATAAAATGAAAAAAACATTGCATAAGGAATTACAGACTCGAGTAGGCAAACAGAACTTCGGTCTTGAGTGGAGTGGATAGCCAATCTTGATCATGTCCAAGAATCCGAGATGTCCCGACTAGCTTCGTATATCCAGACAGAGTTTGATCAATTATTAAAATCAGGTTGACCATATGACCAATGGGCCAACAAGTTCAAGGTACGATAATCAACACATAACCTGGACGTACCATCCTTCTTTTTCACAAGAAACATCGGGGCTCCCCAAGGCGATCCACTTGCACGAATGAATCCCTTGCTCCTGAGTTCTTCAATCATCTTATACAATATCTCTAATTCTGATGGCGCCATCCTGTAGACTCTCTCTGACACTGGGGCTGTCCTGGGAATCAAGTCTATAGTGAACTCGATCTCCCGCTCCGGAGGCATACCTGGAAGTTCTTCTGGGAAAACATCTGGAAACTCCTCGACTATCCTGGGCAACTGAACTGCTGCTACTGCCATTCGCAATATCGGAGGAGAAGGCTCAACCTCGCCTCGAGAGAAAGAAAATTCTAGCTCACCTGGAATACTAAAAACAACCCTGCCGATATGGCAGTCTATTCTAGCATACTGGTTCCTCAACCAATCCATCCCTAAGACCACATCATAATCGGCCATCGGAAACTCTATCAATCTAGCAGAGAATTCCCTACCGCTAACTACGATCTGACACGAAGAAAACACTCTATCTACTCCCACAAGTCCGTTACCAGTAAGTATATTAAGCCTTACTGATAATGACTCGGGCTCCAATCCTATCCGTATCGCGAATCGTGCAGACATAAAAGAATGTGATGCACCAGAATCAAATAAAGCTGAAGCTGGAAATGAGTTGACGAGAATAGTACCTGCCACTACCTCTTCTGGTGCCAATCCTTCCTCCACGGTCATCACCATAGCCTGACCGTGCCCTCGGGGTGCTGGTCCCCTCGGCTGAAATCCTCGCTGCCTACTCTGACTCTGGGCTTGGACTTGTGCATACTGCTGGGGGTTCTGCTGCTGGAACAATTGGGTCTGAGGCGGCAAGGGCCTCGACAATGGATACTGCTGCTGCTGGACCGGAGCTGGTCCTCTCACTGAAGAGCTAGAAAGGTTGGACGATGATGAACCACCCATATTCGGGCAGGATCCAACCCTATGGTCTGGTGCTCCACAAGCCAGACACAATCCCTGTGCCCTGCGACATTCTGCCACCATATGGCCTGGCTTTCCACAATAAGAACAACCCACTGCGGAAGATTGCTTCTACTTCTGCTGCTGAGGGTGCGTCGAAGTTGAATGCTGAACCGACGTTACTGAGGCCGCTCGCCTCGGAGCTCCAATAGTCAAAGCCCTGGCTGCCGGGACTGGTGCTGAAGACTGATTCATCTGGCCGTGAGATCTCTTCCGACCTCCGGCCCTATCCACAATCCTCTGGGAGGTATACTCATGCCTCCTAGCTGCTCTCAAAACTGCATCAAAAGTCTGATGCTCAAACTGCTCAATTGCCAACAAGATCTCCAGGTGAAGTCCCTGCTGGAACCGTTGGGCTCTATCATACTCGGTTGCCACCAAAGTGGAAGCAAACTGACTGAGTCTGGAAAACTCGGCCGCATATCCGTCGACCGTCCTGCCTCCTTGCTTCAGATTGGTAAACCTCGTTTGCAGATCACACCGAGCCACGGCATCGAAATACTTGGTCTGGAATCTCTCTCTGAATACTGCCCAAGCAATGGGTGCTGCTAATCCAACGGCCTGCGCTGCCCACCAGCTGCGGGCATGATCCAATAACTGTAAGCACACCACGGCTACCTTCTCATTCTCTGGAGTCCTGGCTGCTTCGAGAATCACCTCAGTGTCCTGAAGCCATGCATCTGCTGCGATAGCATCTTCACTACCGTCGAAGAACGGAGGGTTCAAGCGCTTGAAGCTGTTGGCCGCGCTGTTACCCTGATGACCTCCTCTGGTCAGAGCATCCGTCACTGCCTGGTGCAAGGCATCTCCACGCCGGTCTTGGGTAGCTATCAAGGTTCTGATGAGTCCTACTAAAGTGCCATCGTCATGTTCTACAGGTTGAACTGGCTGGACTGGTGGCTCTCCGCCAGAAGGTACGACTCTGGAGGCTACTCCGGAATGTTGGGCTTGATCTCCAGGTTGCTGCTGGTCCGCGGGAGGTGCTCCGTCTTGCTGGTCGGTAGGACCACGAATAATGCCGCTAAAGAAGACGACATAGAAAACAATAAGGAAGGACCAGGACAGATCAATGATACAAGCATATGATCAGGACAAGAATTCAGGGATTCAGAAGATACGAGCAGAGATCAAGGACGAATACTGATTGAGACATCTATTCGGTAAAGCCTCACATATCTTGATTTACAAGACCTACATGGGCCACCACTTAAACCATGTTACGCCCCAGAACCAGAATACTGGAGAGAGAGGGAAGACATAGCCAGCTACGTATATGAAATGGAATCCATCTCGCTATATGGTCACGGCTGTCTAGATACATGAGGATTTATCTACAAGCCAACAGTCTCTTAAGGTCATGAACAAGCCTAGTGCCTCAATTACAAGCAAGTAAACAAAAGGTTACAAGAAGTATGATCATTAAATATACAATAGTAAGGCGTCCCAAACATTACATATTCAGCTGATCATGAAGCTAGTCGTTACAAAATGTTAGGACTAGCAAGAGTTTAGTCATACATGATCAACCCTAGGATCTGTCAATCATGTTACAGCCCATAGGCAGACAGTAAGTAAAGTGCAATCGAGCTAAACAGGTGCTCGTCGGCTAAACGCCTCAAAAGAATATTTTTACAATAAAGTGGGAGATCAAAAATAAACCCACTCGTTGCCAGGGTTCCGTCTAGTGGCCACCATCTGGCTGGAAGGTCGGTAGATCTTCTGGAGCTGCTCCAAAATCTGGCCATACAAAACCAGCTGGGTCAGATCCCAGAAAGAGCAAGTGCCACAAAGGAAGCTTCACTTAGGAACTAAAACCAGCAATCAGCACAAGAGTATAAATAAAAGTAACAACTGGAAATAAAGAAAATACATCAGGATGATATACGACGAAATAACCATGGAACTATTCAGATAACCGGGTTACAACCCGTAAACCAAACAAGGACCGGGGTTGTAACCCTTCGTCTGAACAGAGCTTGGAATTCTCACCATTTATCGGTAAAATAAATACAGGCATTCAGGTCATGCAGTAATCAGGATCAGGGAAAGACTAGACTGTTTAGACTCCATCCAATCATTACACGGCCAAGCAAGAATTACGGCTTGATACTTTAACTAACTAGGGTTGTCACAAGCCTAATTACTAACAAGATGCAGTGAGATTATTCCACAGCCACAAGCCCTGCAGACCATCCAGGTTACCCGGGTTAAGAGATTTAGAGTTGAATTCAGGTGGGTACATCGTCCAGGAAACGAATGTACCCTTAGGTAGCTTGAAGGGTGCAACACATGACAGTGTGCTGGAAATGTGCCCTACTCGACGGCAGGCTACAGATCCCAAGGCGTGCCCAGGTAACGGGATTGCCTGTAGCTGGGAGATCTCTTTATGACTAATGTATTAATCTAGTTATTTAGCCTTAGTCTATTTTAGTGGGTACTCCTGACCGTGGTACTCAGGAGTCCCCTCCTAGACATGATGCAAGACAGGACTGGATTATTTGTACAAGCACAATTGTCCACGGTGTCCAGATTAATTATACAGGTCCTGTCATGTCAGGTAGCCGTCGCAACAGTTGTTCAAGATATATCATGTCAGGTTATCATGTCAAGTGTACTAGTCAGGAGTGCGCCACGACGAGCCACTATCAGGTCATGTCAGGTTATTATGTCAGGAGTGCACCACTACGGGTCATAATCACGTCATACTCAATTATCAATTCCAAACATATCAAATGAATTCATGATTTTCAAGTTCAGGATAAAAGGCGTAAGGATATAAAATGGACGTTAAATATCTAATAAAATATCAATATACAGGGCTATAGAAGAGCCATGCGGCTCGGGCACATGCGGCCAGGATGGATCTCATGCGGCTGGGGAAGGAACAGCCCATGCGGCTGGAGGGGGTCAGGCGCATGCGGCTGAAAAGGGAAAAGCCCATACGGCTAAGAAGGAGTTCGGGTCCATGCGGCTGGGAAGTGTAGTATCATACGGCTGGGTATAGAAGGGGGCGCATGCGGCTTAATAGAAGCCCATGCGGCTGGGTCAACGTGGCTGCTTATGCGGCAGGGAGTGAAGGGTGCATATACGGCTTATAATGGACTCAGCCTCATGCGGCCAAGGGTGCTGATCCATATGCGGCTCGGAAGCAAGGCCTTATGCGGCCAGACAGGTTATACGCCTATACGGCCAGGATATGAAGGGGTACATGCGTCTCGGTTAGGAGCTCATGCGGCCAGGTCAGTTCAAGAGCTCATGCGGCTAAGAAGTGGTACAAGTTCATGCGGGCATGAGAAGCACAGGCGCATATGCGGCTAAGTGGAGAAAAGTCTATGCGGCCAAGAATGAGACTCAGCCTATGCGGCTGAGAGTCTCATGCGGCTGGATCACTTGCCGTATGAATTATCATGCGGTCAAGTCAGGTCTAAGCACAGTTCATCTTCTCCAAATTTCTGAGAAGAAGAACACCATGAGAGCCAAGTTCTCAAGCTCCACAACTCCATCATCCGGAGCCCAAATCTGAACTTCCATAGGTCAAAACGGGGTGGAACGAAATTTTCTACAACATAGAACCATCAAAACTAGGAAATAACAAGATTAAGTAGATCAAAACCCAAAAATCTAAAAATAAAGTAAATATAGATCTACAAGAATCTAGCCATGAAAAGTGAAAATGACAAGTTCTAAAGTGCTTTAGAATGTAGTAAAGAAGAGAATGGAGCAATAAAATCAAAGTTCCTCCATGAAGCAAGTTGCACTTGCCTAGACCTCTCCCTCTCTCTCTCTCTCTGGTAGGTAAGGAAGTAAATGAGGAAGAAGAAGATGATAAATGAAGAGAGAGAATGAAGTGGGCTAATAAATACAAATAGTGGTGGTAGGTAGGGGGTTCACCTTGGTTCATCATTAACCCAATCAAAACCAAGCCAAGCTGAACCAACCAACCCGAACCAGGAATAAACCAAGCCAAGAAGGAAATCATGCAAGGAAATCATGCAATACAAGAATAAATACGTACACGTATTCCAGAAATACGTAATACGAACCACAGGCATTACATCTTCAAAGCCACCCAAAATCTCCAAATTAATACAAATCTGAGATTTGACTACACAATCAGTAAGAGAACATTGATTAGAACACAATGGAAGAAATCCCAATAAAAATGGAGTCCTATTGATTAAACTATGAAGAAAAATAAATAAAGGCTTACCTAGTCTTAGAAAAATGATGAACTAATAAAAAAGAGACACAAATTCCTATGGAGACATTATATAGGCAAGGGGGTCTTGGCTGGCCACTTAAGTTAGGGTTAGGATTTTTAGGTTTCATCTAAGGGCTAGGAATGAATCAAGGGTAATGTGTGGCCTAAAATCTAGGGCTATTTCCTAGTCTTTAGCAAATCACTCAATCTCAACTAAACTTGACTTAAACCATTAACCAATACCAACTAATTCTCAAATGGCTAACTAAACTAGTTATGACCAATCTAGGTCAGGTTCAGTCTAGGTTAGGCTAACCAAAACCACATAGCAATAAATAAACTAGTATTTAAATCACACATTCAAATAAATCATTTTAAATTCCTAATAAAATATATTAAATTCAAATTATTTAAAAATGACAAAAATATCCTCAAACTAAAATGATAAAGAAATGCCCTCATCACACGGCTAGGCTCTAGGGTAGACAGTCTCTACGGTTTCACTAGCAAAATACCAAAATCACAAGTCTTGATTTTAAATAGTTTTAATATGATTAAAAATTACTAAAAATCATATTATTATTTAAATATCATAATTAAATAAATTAAAATACAAAATTTCAAAATTACCCTCATTTGGAGAACTGGGTGTTACAATCCTACCCACCTTAGAAAAATTTCGTCCTCGAAATTAAGTTGATCGCACCCCCTTCTAGGTCAAACATAGTCAAGGGTCAATCACTAGTCAATTTTCTCAACATCCTAGTACTTGGTCATCAGCTGGTCAACTTTCTAGAATTTTACCTATGCTAGCTACCTAGTGTTGGCAACTAGAGATTAGCAAAAGAAAACTCTATAATAGGCTAGCTCTTAACTTTCCAATCCTATCAAGTCGCCCATAACTAAATACCTACAAGCTAAGCACACCAATCCCAAATACCACATATATGTGCTCAAGAACAACAACCCATCACATATATCCTAAGTATATCATCTATATATGTATATGACTGATCAACCAAGGGTTAAAGTAGACTAGACTCATAAGGGACTGAAACAAAGCTTAGAATTAGGCTAAGGATAAATGGTCTGAAACATCAACATAGGCAAAAGGGAATGATGCCAAGGGAACTGAAATATAAGCTAAAGGACAGGACGTTTGGGTCCACTTGTAAAGTCAAAGTGAAAAGAAACCTACACAGTGATTGAAACATGCCTCTAGATCAACCTGGCCTCTCCTCTATATCTGGCTGAACTAACTACATGCAGGATAGCGGTCTGAAGAAGTGAACCAGACTGGTGTACAGGGAATGCAATAGGCAGTATACCGCAATGAGTGCAGGCTACGTACCAATCAAAGTACATTACATATATATACAAACTATATATATTAACCCTCATTACCTCAACTCTACTCATGGTCTAAAACACACACTCCCTACCACATGCCTATCACTCCAATGAAGGGGTCAGATACTGTAAGGTGTATTGGGACAGAACAGTGAACTGTACCAAGGGGTGAGTACAGGCCTATAGTATGCATGATACTAATTCTCTAGATATGCAGAATATAGTAAGGGGTTGATGGCTATATAGGTGAGTCAATAGTTGGGTCTAAACTATGGTCCAGTGAAACCTATGATGCAATATGATAGGTAATAAAATTTGAGTACAGTGAACAACTTGTACAAGTCTGAACCAAAGGGGACAAGGTATCTAGTGAAGGGCCTGCACATTACCTATAAAGGTTGATCAACATGACTGAACTCAACACAAGAGAACTTACTAAAATAGGGAGTGGACCAATATAGGCTAACAACATGTCTATAATCCTATGCAACAATGCCCTATAGATACCAACCAAACCCATGTCTCATATGCCAATCATCTGTAACCTATCTATATATATATACCTCTCAGTCTCAGGTGAAGCAACAACTATACTCATGGATAGGATCTGGTTATGGGCGCCTTATTGGAAGAGATAAGGAAAATAATAATAAATCATCAAGGCCGTAAGGCATACTAACATACTATACGTAACTGGTTGATATTATAAATAACATGGGAATCACCTACACTGGGTTACTATTCTAATACCAATGCTAACTATCATCCCCCGGGTACAGGCACTCTACAAGTCATCATATCATGATACTATGAAGGAACTACCTATGAATACGCTCCACAAAACTAAATATCCCTACTCCTAAGTTATTTACAACAATAGAAGGGTATGATGTTCAAAAACCTTCAAGATACAATCTGATAATCATATGCGTCTGTCCAAAATTATGTTACTCAGAGTCTTCATCATGCTAGTGAGCAAGGCTACGATAATCACAGACTAAGGTACATACCTCTAGGTTCATGGCATTTAAGATATTCGTATTGTTGCATGCGACGGCAAAAATCTTAAATTTACATACCCGAGAAATACATCCAAAATCTGACTACATGTCCTCACTATGCCAACTAACACGACTGTCGAAGATTCTAGATTCTATAACTGAGGTGACCTAGCCCATATGATTTTCTTAGAAGAAAAACAAGCATAACAAAAGAGCAACATGACAAAATTAATGAATCAGCAAGGACAGATGGAATCAGATTTCAAGGTAGTTATAAAAGACAATTACGAAAATAGAATCGAGAAGAACGAAACTTGCAGCAAGATCTCCAATGGTCTGTGCATCCTCGACTGTTCTGACGATAGCTCGTCCTGCTGGTTTCTCCTGGTCTGCTGCTGATGCTGCATGAACTGCCGCTACTAAAAAAAATTGGAAATGACGGGAGAAAGTCTCTGTACAGGCAGAGGTGCACCTCCAATGTAGCAGAAATGCCAACCTGAGTCGGCACAACAGAAACTACGGTCTCGAGGCCCTGATGAACAGGACGAGAGGTGGCCAGCCTCTCGATAGTATTTCCCGAACCGGAGTGATGAGATCGTGTCTTCATAACCATCATGAAGACAGATCAAAACAAGAAGTAATTTCTGAGAATGAAGTGAAAATTCAAGGGAGGACAGTTTATATTCAAGGGAAGTCAATAAGCAACAATTTAGATAAAATAAATTTGATTAAGAGTTTTCCTAGTGTTATTGAGTACCCTCAAAATATCCTAGTCCTACTGCAGGCTGTAGTGATATTCTAGTTCGAATACCACTACATAAACTAGACCTGCATGGGCCACCACTAAAAACGTGTCACGACCCGCACCCTAGAGTAAGGATACGAGACGTGGGTACGTCCAGCCTACGCCGCAGTGTCACCGGTAGAACGCTGTCCTAGGTCACATCATCTAACAATATAATACTGAACAGTTTATACTCCCCAAATAGGGGTGACATAGCAGATTGTAAACTCAATCACAACTAAGGCAGAAGATAAGATAGAATGATAAATAGATAAATACTGCTAAAAGGGAAGGGAATCCACAAGTACAAACAAAGAGTCTAAGTGTCTAAAATAAATACATATCCCAAGTACCAAATATATACAATCATCCAGAATGAAATGAAAGAAGACATCCTAGTCTAGAGGAGTGTCGCCCACAACTAAAGGCTCCTGCAGCTGGTCCAAGTCTGTACTATCATCTGGGTTAGCCCCATAATAAGTGGGACAGTCCGCCTCGTCCTCATCCTCTGTAATATTTCAACAAATCCAGTCAGGACAGGAGCGAGCACAATACATCTCAACAAGTCATAACAGGAAAGAAAATATAATCATGCTAGAGAATAAATTACAGGAAACTGAAGAACAACATAATATAAGAGAGAGACAGTAAGTAAATATCTATGATATATAAAAGAGAGACAGTAAATGAATATCTATGATATATAAAAGAGAGACAGTAAGTAAATATCTATGATATATAAAAGAGAGACAGTGCTAGTTATTTAGAGTACAAACGAACATGTAAATGGCTTAGGACTGATTCATGACTACACTAAGAGTGATTCATGACTATATTACTTTTGGATATTTATTCACATGACCATTCATACTCCCCCGTACCCCAATCAATACACAAGGATCCAGTCAAGTTACGTTAAGATTCGTGACTAAACTACTACCCGTATAGGGTAATTCATGAATTAATTCATGAAAGCTCGGTGATCATGAGAGTACATGAGTCACTAGCTGATTCCCGAAGATTCATGAAAATAGAAGCATAAGATACGTGATGTAAGTTAAACACACAGGACAAAAGTATCTGATGCTCCCGAGAGGAATAACATCTCATGAAGGGATCCATATAGTACTAATCCATGTTACCAACGTGTCAGCATCAAGTAAGATAATCTAAAGCAGGAAATATAATCCTAAACAAGATAATAACGATCAGAGAATGTAATTGCCTGCTATCTGAGTGTCCAATTGAAATATATTGTCCGAAGAGAGGTGTCTGGCTCCTAATCAGAACAGCACAAGTCACAACAAGTCTAAAATGATAAGATGAAGCACTACAATGCATTCTACATGAGTCTAGGTCAAACTAGGCCAAAGTCAACTCTTGGTCAACCTTGGCCAACCAAGAAGTCAAACCTAGGTCAACTATGGTCAAACTAGGTCTAACAAGTCTAATTAGTCTTAACTAGTCTATTCTAGGCTTAATTAAGACTAAACAGCCTAACTAAGCTCTCACTAGTCTAACAAACACAACATAGTCCCAAAACCATATATAGAATATGTATCACTATTCACATATGAATGTATACGTATATCCATATATACAAATAGAAATGTGCCTAGCACATTAGCTATCACACATAGGAATGCCCATTACATCCTACACTACCATCTACACGTAGGCTAGTATATCTATTTACCCACATATACAATATATGTATAATGCTCATACACATAGATTAGGAATTATCTATATACATAAATGTGTGTGGATATATATGTGTAGACATGTGTGTGTGCATATGAGATGTATCAATGTGTGACAGGAAATGCAAGACAGTGTATACATTATGAATTGTGTGTGTGTGTTAGAGGGAAAACATATGTGCTGAACATATGAAAACAAGATTCAATATCAGGCCTAACAATGACAGTAAAACAGTAGGGAAAATCAGGACAGTGTGTGTGTGCCTGTGATCCTGAAACAAGAATATAGGTGTGTGTGTATAGCTTAGGGTATCAAATCATTACAATGGCAGGAATTTAGAAGTCATGTGACTGAAATCCCTAGAGATAGTAACATGTGTGCAGGAAAATGAAAACAGTGTATTCATTAGAGGGAAATCACAGCCATGTAACATATGTGTGTGACAGGAAACAAGGACAGGAATTTGAGTGTGTGTGCCAGAAAATATATATACAATGTGTAGGATGGGTGTTAGAGTATTCTCAGGAATGTGTCAACAGGGAAAATGTTCTCAGGAACCCAACTAATCAACATTTCACATTAATTGAGTTCTCAGATTTTCTTGTTCATGTATAAGTTAACTGGTTCTCAAAAAAAAACTGGAACACAGAGTTAACATTAATCCCATCTCAGGAATCATATGATAGGCAATTCACAGTTCAATTAATCAGGATGTTAACTAAAAGTTAACATTTCCAATTCTAACCCATTTCGAATCTAATTTCCTAACATCAATTAATACACAATTCTCAGGTTCCTTAAACAGTGAAGAATTACATGTAATAAGTCTACAGGATACTACTATTAATCAGTAATTCATGGTTCAATTCTCAGAAATGAGTTCATCACAGGAATGATCTCCAGGTCTTCATATTTCAGTTTCATTAACAGTGAAACTTACCCTGTGTGTGTTCAGTCATAGGAAAAAATTGGAAAACAAGTGTGTGTAAAGAGATTGTGCAAGAGTGTCTCTGATTCGATTTGTGTGTGTACCAGGAATATGACTGATATGCATGGTGTTGGCAGGACAGTGTACCAGTGTACAGGAATTTAGGGAGTGTGTGACTGAATGAGTGTAGGCTAGTGTGTGTGCTCATGTAGAGGACTCTGTGTGTGTGTTACACATAGGAAAAATCAGTGATACATTGACAGGTAATGTGTAAACCATGACAGGAAAGTGCCCTTGTGTCTCAGATTTGTGGAGTGACAGGTAGTACATGTGTGAGGCTAAACAGTGTGCAGGAATTTACAATGTGTGTAAGTTATAAAATGTATGTGAAAAGAGGAATATGAATGACAGGGTCACAGTATCTCTAACATCACAAAGGTTCATATCCCAAGTGATAGGGTGTATCAATGACAGTTCCATAAATTTCCATATTCGAAATCCTATTCAATCAATTCTTCCCAAAAATGATTCCCTACATCCTAACATGTTATTTGTTGCACATCAAATTAACATAAATAAAACACATGATATAAATCATTAAAATTCAATCGAATAGGAAAAAACAGTGAATCAATTCACTGATACTTAACAGCATCAAAAAATTAGGGATATTCCTATTTATCATTGAAATAGTATTAATAGGCTTAGAATATTGGTTGGTAACTGATAACAACTATGTGTTCGTGTCATACATTCAATGTCGTGTCCAGAAACCAGACACGGATGTGTCCAAGACCATACACACGCACGTACGAGCCTGTACGAGCTCGAGTGACCTGTGCACGTGTCTGCACGCACTCGACACCCAACCAAGTAACATAAGACTTGGGGAGTGTCGTGTCAGACGCTGTCCCGAGCTCCATGTCAAAGGACACGTGCCCACGTGTCCTGAACAACCCACATGAACCCACGAGCAGCAGGACACTGCTGTCCACGCGCGCACAGGCATGTCCAAGGGCTCGATACGACACAAAATCGACAGAAAATTACCTCAGTGTATCAAAAACATGTAAGCGACACTAAAACACTACTTCCTATTCAAACACAATTTGAAATCTCGAACGAAATGCCAAAGTGGCATTTCGTCGAACACCTGCGCATAGAACTGATACGTGTCCGATACAGACACGTACAGGACACAAAAATTGGCAAACCCTATTCCTACAGGACCAGGACACCTAGGGCTAGGTATTTATGCAAAGAAAACAATATTTTGATGGGTGGATAGGAATTTACCTATGGGTGTTCAACACAAAAAGTCTCTTCCAAGGAGTTCTTCAAAGCCACCCAAAATCTCCAAATTGATGCAAATCTGAGATTTAACTCCACAATCAGCAAGAGAACATTGATTAGAACACAATGGAAGAAATCCCAATAAAAATGAGGTCATATTGATTAAACTATGAAGAAAAATAAATAAAGGCTTACATAGTCTTAGGAAAATGATGAACTAATAAAAAAAGAGGCACAAATTCCTGTGGAGACATTATATAGGCAAGGGGGTCTTTGTTGGCCACTTTAGTTAGGGTTAGGATTTTTAGGTTTCATCTAAGGGCTAGGAATGAATCAAGGGTAATGTGTGGCCTAAAATCTAGGGCTCTTTCCTAGTCTTTAGCAAATCACTCAATCTCAACTAAACTTGACTTAAACCATTAACCAATACCAACTAATTCTCAAATGGCTAACTAAACTAGTTATGACCAATCTAGGTTAGGTTCAATCTAGGTTAGGCTAACCAAAACCACATAGCAATAAATAAACTAGTATTTAAATCACACATTCAAATAAATCATTTTAAATTCCTAATAAAATATATTAAATTCAAATTATTTTAAAATGATAAAAATACCCTCAAACTAAAATGATAAATAAAATGCCCTCATCACATGGCTAGGCTCTAGGGTAGACAGTCTCTACGGTTTCACTAGCAAAACACCAAAATCACAAGTCATAATTTTAAATAGTTTTAATATGATTAAAAATCACTAAAAATTATATTATTATTTAAATAATTAAATTAATTAAAATACAAAATTTCAAAATTACCCTTATTTAGAAAACTGGGTGTTACACACGAGCACAACTTCTCCTAAAAGTGTGGTTATCCAGTCAGGATTGGAGCAAAGTACAATAAATAAAAGCAGTTCCAGATAATGACAGAGACTATAAAGTAGGAATATAGTAAATTTAATACATGATTAAAGAAAACTGGAAATCACAAATGACATTTATAATAATTAAGTACAACTAGAGTCATGGTAGTAAACAAGAAAATAGAAAATCAAAATAACATGGTAAATGCTTATTATTTCTAGGTGTTTTGAAATACTACTTGATATGTGACCGACTTAGGTGCAGCAGGGAGTTTCAGGTCCAGCTATTCATACGCGAGTGTATGATTAGCTATCCACATGAATCTACCATATAAATATAAAGGTATTAATCACATATCTTCTAGTATTTCTTTCGTCCCAACTAATACAAATGGATCTGAATCACGACATGTCACAACACGTAAATCACAATGTACAGAATAAATGTGTACGGAATAAACATGAGCACGATGATCATGATACAATAATAGCATGAAAGGCACATCTCCTGACTAGGAATCCATATAGTACCAGTGTAACATACGTGTAAAAATCAAGTACATATTACCAAAACATGTAATATAGAAACTATCATATACTGATAACAATCAAAGAATTGTACTTACCTGTGGTCCTGAGCCGAAAGTAACAATCAAGTCTGTAACGATGTCAAAGACCTATATTATGAATATACTTCATCAATCTATGAAAAATAACCTACACAATCATGTTATCTAACCCATATAACACTAATGTCAAGTTTGTATGGATAGAGGGTACACCTTCCTACAATTTCTAGCTTATATTTTACCCAAAGAAAAGTTTTCAAAAGATTACTTTATACTGACTTTAGGCTAGTGAACGAGTGGTCAGAGATAACAATGAACTGTTCAAACTTAAGGATTCAGAAGAATAAAGTTTTGTCTAATAGTAGAAGAAAATTCCAAACCAATCCAACGGTTGGCTTTTCCAGAATCGAAGCACAAAATTGCAATAAAATCTGATTTCACACTTGGAAATAATTTGAGAGCAGAAATTTATAATTTTTTTCGTTTTAGAAGCAACATTTGAGTAAACAAACAATGTTATTATGGCTCAAATTTTAGGATCTAATATAGATATAACAAGAGGTTACTATGGAAAAACCATATAGAAATCCAATGGTTTGATTTTGGAAAAATTGAGCTCAAAGTGTCCTCCAAAAACAGTTTCAGTCTGAAATGTTGAAATGTTATTCATGAAGCTCACTTTGTCCTCAATTTACATAATCCAAAACAAGTAGTCATAAAACCTATATAAAATGATTCACAACTTAACCAAGAATACATACATGGCACTGGAATATAAGAATATGATATATAAAAAAAATAAGGCACATCCAAAGTTGGTAAAAATAATTCCAGACTTTTATTTCAGTATGCAAAAAATGGCTCATGGTGTCTACTTTGGTCTTATTTTAACTAGTAAAACAAATTATTCTGGACATGGCTTCTATACAAAGTTGAACAAAGTATTATAGATTTCAATACCATAATTGAGTCTGGAAAATAATTACTGCACAGAAAGTTATGCATGCCCAAAGTTGGAAGAAAACTATAGTTTCAAAATTCGGTGTTCATAGGTCAACTTTGAGTCCTATTTACACCAATTAAATGAAGTATTTTGGGCATGGCTCCAACATAAAATTTGTAGACAACATAACCAAGATTCTATATAAATTTTTGGAATTAAAAGATATTACATATATGAAAAATTATACTAATTTAAAATTGGATGAAAACAATTTACCTTTGAAAGTTGAAAAATCATCCAAAGCTCAATTGCGCACAACCCCAAGCTCCCTGAGATTTGTGGTCAAGAGAGATTGAGTAGAGGAGTGAAGAATGATGGAAAAAGAAAGTTGTGGCTGAAGTTTGATTGAGAAATGAGAGGAAAGAGAGTGGGTTTGAATGCCTAAAGAAGGGGTGAGTGGGTGGTTTCAATAACTACCCATATTTGCACTTTCTTCCACCTACTAGGTTGGCTATAAGGGTTGTATTAGCTGCTTAAATATCCTAGTTTAGGTGACAAATACAAGCCCTATCACACTTAATTGAAATCCACATACAACCAAGTACATAAGGTTTACGTTTGGGTTTAATTTGGATTGGTTTGAATAGGTTTTGCTAACCTAAACTAACACACTAGCTCACTACACTAGGTTGACATAACACAACATGTCAAACACCTATTCTAGGCCTAACATAGGTCATATAACATATACACAGATGTATATAACATAAATTTGTAGTATAATTATACTAACTACTAACTAGATAAAATAATTCAGATCATTGAAATAAAAAGGTTACAGTAACCTATGACAGTGAGTAGCACAGGGGCAAGAGTGTGTAGGGGTTAGAGGGGTAGGCAACAGCTGTTGCACAGGGAGTGGTGCATGCAGCGATGCTGCAGTAGGAAGATGGCTGCACTAGTGTAGCAAGGGATTTTTCTTTCTACATAGCAGAGGATGTCCTGTGCAAGGGTGTGCAACTGTCACTACCACATTTCTAGAACAAGGATATTTTATCATTTTATAATTTATCTAATTTGTGTATTTTTTTATTTATGATGGTTGTAGTTATTAGTAGACTCGCCTAATCCTTAGACTTGGTGGACCCCATTTAATTAGACTTGACCAATAGACTTGATTAATTAGAATATCCATCACTAGACAAGTTAGTTAGTTAGTTATAACATTAGCTACACATTATTAAAGATTCTAGACATGACAAAAGGGGAAGGGCCTTTAAGTCATCTTATCCATTCCTATAACCCAACCCCAACCCTAATGAGACTCAATATAAAACCCTTCATGACATGCCTTACTTCATTTCTTTCATTCTAACCTAGAAAGAAAACCCTAGCACACCATTCCAAAACCCATTCCCTTTCATTCCAAGGAAGCTTGAGGCATAATATTGCTAAGGGAGCTTGGTGTGGAGCTTTCTAGAGGGAAGTGTCCATCTACTTCCTTGTGTCCCCTTCGTGCAATACATTGGGAATCTATTTCCCAATAGGTAAATTCCTTATTTCTCTTGTCATTTCACATTGCATGATGGTTTTGACCCCTAGTGACCCTCCCATGACTAATAGGAAGAAGAATGAGGTCCTAATAAGTCCTATTATGATAGCTACATAGACTTTTGTGTCCATTTGGAGGCAACTACGAATTTTGCCCACCTAGTGTTTGTCAAAATGACAAATTGGCCTTTGAGTTCGGTTTTCTTCAGTTTTGTAGTTAGGAATAGTTTGGATGCTCATTTGGATAGACATATAGATTCTAAGAGTCATATATATATATGTATATATATTTTTTTTTTTATATATATATATATAAGAGTCATATATATATATATATATATATATATTTTATATATATATATATATATATATATATATATGTATATATATATATATATATATATATATATATATATATATAGGGGATTGAATGTGTGTGTCAATATATATATACATATATATATGTTTGAACTGTGTGTGTGGGAATAAGAGAGACTGTTTAATTACAGACATTTTAACATCAAGAGTGGCAGTGGTTTTAAGTGTCTTGTGTGTGTCTTGTCATGGTATCCTAGTGATTTGTAAGGGTGTGTGAGGGGCTGTTCATGTGACTGGAGTATAAGTGTAGGGAGAGTATCAACTGCAGCCCCTGTGCAACAAGTGGTTGCCACGTCCAAGTGAGAACAACAGCTATAGCAAAGCAATGCCAAGTTGTGCAAGCAGTGAGAGGTAGGGGACTCCCCATGTTCGAGCCCTACGATGACCAGGCAGGCCATTGGCCTTGGCAGTCATTGGCTTAGCTTGGCAGGCCTATAAATAAGAAGGGGTGGACTGTCGTTGACAGCATTGCGAGTATGAAATAAATGTGGTGTCAAGAGTGTATTGAATGGATGATTTAATCCAATAAATTAGATGAATAGACAAGTATATAAATAAGTGAGGGTGTTTGGGGCTTTTTCTGGCCTTGGGCAAGCAAGGCAGTGAGATGTCCTTGCTTGGCATCTTGATGATCGGTCCTGCAGTTGGCAGGCCAATATATGGCTTGGCCACTGATGTAGTGGCAGGTTTTGGAGGATCCTGTTGGACCTGGTTTGTTCAATGCACTGTACTGTTTTACAGTGCTAAGTGCAGGACTTATGTACCCGTACATAAGAAGTGCATAGGGTATGATCTACAGGTATATTTAGGGGGGAGTGGCAGTGGCAGCAGGACAATCATGTGTGTGTCTATATGTATGTAGATATGTGTATATGGGGTATGTTGTTCTATGTATATATATATCAATATTCTATGTGTAGCTAAATGAGGGCGTGTGTGTCTATGGATTTAGTGAGTACCAATTAGAGTATCATAGAGTATCAGTTATAATGAGAATAGAGTGCTCGAGTATAAGGGGACTTGATAGCTTAGAATGGCCATTTGCAATTGGTCATTATGTGAAGCCACCTTGTCTACCAGATGAATGAGGGGGTTTGTCCATTGTTCGGGTAATGTAGAGAGTTGGGGTTTGGCCCTAATTGTATAGGGGTTCAAGTGTCAACAGGGATATGCCAAGGTGAGAGGGGCCCGGGTTCAAGCAGTAGGTAAACTAAGGCCTGTGAAAGAATTACCTGTGTAGCTTTAAGTGTCTATGTTCAAGTAGATGAGTGTGTCTATATGGAGTATAGGCGGGGTAAATCTGTAGGAGGAAAGCAGAGCAGTAGGTAGGTATGCCAATGGGTCTCCAATTGAGATCGGGTCATAGAGAGAAGGGTTTGGCTATGGCCACTTGGCCATTGGCCACGTGTCGAGCGAGTAAGTGAGTGCCATGGTGTCATGACCCGTACCTGCTTTTTAGACACGAGCTCATGAGCAAGCCAGCTTATCGAGCAAACTCCGGCCCGACTCGAATATGTAAACATTATCAAGGCTATGGTCTACTGCCAAATCATAGCAATGTAATCTATATCTCAAATCCACAATAAGTATACAAAACATGAATGAACACTATAAGTCCTGGTCTGCAGCCCACTAGCATAAATGTCCGATAAGACTCTAAGGAATATAACAAGAGTCTATAAACTGAATCAATAAATAAGATATCGCATGATACTGAAAAAAAAGCACGAGAGGATAACAATGTAATATCACTGACAAATACCTGAATCTTACAAGCAATATTGTAATCATCTGAAATCCACAAGTGTCATAATCATCCGCCATCCAGAACTGCTAACTAACTCCATGCGATCACTAACCTGAAGAGATCATCAGGTCCTCAGAGGACATAGCAAGATACATAAAAACAAGCCTGTCTAGCAGTTTTATCATGCACAAGAAAATAAACAAGAAAAAAATAAGAACACGACAAATGACTACGAACACGAACACAAACACCAACACTAGAACAACTACGTATAAATGAACTGCCGAGTGAATAATGAACAAGAGATCAATGGAAGAACCAAACCCTCGACCCGAGTTGACTTGCAGGTTTGAACTAATCCCTAACCCTCGTCCCGAGTGTGGACTCTCTGGTTAGTTCACGGCAAGGCATCCTCGTCCCGAGTGTGGACTCTCTGGTACAAGTATAAGTCAACATCCTCGTCCCGAGTGGACTCTCTGATGTAAGTATAAGTCAACATCCTCGTCCCGAGTGGACTCTCTGATAAAAATAGATCAAGACAAACACCCTCGTCCCGAGTGGACCCTCTGGTGCCAAGGAAACAAATACCCTCGTCCCGAGTGTGGACTCTCTAGTGCAACGGATCAACCCTCATCCCAAGTGTGGACTCTCTGGTTGGGTAAAATGATAGTCAAGGATTTAGCAGTTCACTACATGCACTTGTTCTATGACACGACTCAAGTAAGGTACTGGTGAGAAACTCTAAGTATGAACCACAAGACCAAACATGAACACGGCTATATGCAATAAAAAGAGCTTGACAAAATATAATACGGAAAGCACATGTCCATAACAATCAAAACTGAAAAATGAAATATAATACATATAAATAAAACTGTAGAGAAAGGCAAGGTATACTTGCCTGGAGGTTGCATGCAGATCCAACAAAAATATAGCCAACTGTCCAAATTATCACAAATTATCACAACTGTCTCCAAAATTATCACAAATTATCACATAAAGTCCAAATTATCACAACTGTCTCCAAAATCTGAAATAAACATTACCAATATTTTTAGAATAGTCAAATTAGCTAGAATTGCCTGTCCTTAAGTCCAATTCTGGACACGGGGGCAAAACGATAATTTTTGGTCAAAACGGTATCCGTCGTTGGACCCGTTTTGCACCGAAAAGCGTGCCAGAGTTAATGGTCTCTAAAGTCATCAAACCACATGTCTATGAATTCTTTTTGATGATACAAACCCAACGATATGTCCAATTGTGGATTTCGGTGGGCCGTGCACAAAATCGCCCGTTGAATCGGATCGTAAGACCTACAAAACGACGATCCGATCAACTGTCTCAGAATTAGACCAAACTTGGCATACAGGACCAAAAAAATGATACGTTCCTATTGGCGCAAGATTTGACTCGATCTGACAAACGTGCATAAAGTAATTGAGAGATTTGCACAAAGACCGATACGGTGAATTTTGACGGATACGGATCAAATTCGTCGCGCACACGCAACCAATTTGTATTCCGTCAAAGCCCACACGACCACGAAGCCGTTATGCACCCTTCGATGCTTTCGGTTCACGACCACGTCGCCCGGATTGGTGGGACGCACGTCGTATCGATGAATTCTCTATTTTTTAAAAACAGTTTTCATATGTTTTTCCCGATTTTGGAAATCGAATCACTTCGTATATACTTAATGAAATCAGGAACTACAAGAATGGTTTTAACCTCGTATATGTTGTCTAGAAACTTGTTTAATTATATTTTGTGTTTTCTAACAGGATCGACCAATTTTGGCCTCCCAAGATGGGTGTCTAGATTCGAGATTATGTCCAAGTTTGGACAGTTTTTCGACGATCTTTGATCCAAATTTTTGATTGATCTACTGGCTTATAACCAACTCCTTTTGAAGGGGGTCAAAGAGGATCAATTAGGCTACACGTATAAATTTACAGATTGAAATTCTATTGAACGATGAGAAAGAATTTGTACCTAGAAGTCGGGTCGGTCACTACTCGAACTGTTGCGGCTACTGTCGATGTTGGTCGGCTTGGGGGCAGCCCTGAACGGTCGTCGGTGCTGTGCAGGCATGTGCGATGCCTGGGGGAGACACTGGGGTGGCGCCAGGATGGGGGAAAGGGGTGGCACCATCAGAATTTATGGTTCGATTTAGTGTTCTCTCTTTCGGTTTTCGAATACATATATACAATGTATAACAAGGGTCGGGGGGGTGCTGTGTTCTGCTGATGGCCTATGGGCTGTGGGAGATCAAGTTCGTGGGTATTGGGGGGGCTTAGCTATGATGAACTCGGGTTGGGGGTACTACGGTTGGCTGGGCTGGGCTTCACTTGGTCCGGATGGGCTGTGGGCAGGCCGGGCTGGGATTTTCTCTTTGTTTTATTTCTTTTTCTTCTATTTAAGCCACTAATATATATATATATATATATATATATATATATATATATATATATACATACATAAATCGTTATCATTTAATAACAACAAAGTAATATTAATGATAATAAAAATCCTAATAACAATTAAAATAGCCCAAAAGTCGTTTCTGATGGATATAACATGCACACTACTTATCTAGCTCCAGAAGATCATACAAATTTTGTAAAACACTATTTAATAATAATAGTACCTATAATCTACCTTTAACAAATATTTAGAAAATAATTGTCAATTCCTAAAAATATATACAAGAATATTTGCATTTACCAAACATGTCTACAAGGCCGTATTTCGTCCCACTACATGCCTACATCGGCTTGGATTTGACTTGGGCCCAATCTGGTCAGGTTCGGTACAACCGGGCTCCCTAAAGCTCAATAATATAATTAAATAATAAATAAAATTTTTGGTAAGGGTTAAGTCGCAACTTGGCCTGGTTTTTCTAGTTATGACATCACTTATGGCTGGATCTTCCTTGGCTTGGCTAAACACTAGTCAAAGCGCACCTCTGTACTGTCCGTGCCATGATTCCTAGTTGTCTTATACTTTAAAACTCAACCATGGCTAAAATCATCTACCGAAATAATTAACCAAAAAATTATTTATAAAATTCTAAAAATCACCATTAAAATCAAATAAATAAATAAATAAATATTTCAAAAATTTTCGGGAAGGGAGGCTACACATGGGTTGAGTGTTTAGAGGGAGTTTAGAGTATCAGTAATGTGAAGGAATATGTTAGTGAGTTGGGTATTAAGTGAGTTTATTAGAGTTAATATAGGGAGTATCCGTTAGAGTTAGTACGTATCAGTCATGTTCAGTGAGTTAGAGAGGAGAGAAGGGGATATGTGAACTATCACATTTAACAAGTGTACACTGTCATGACAGTGGTAATGTGTGAGTTCACTTATATATGTATATAAGGCTGAGTGAGTAGATAGATAAGGGGAGCACATGAAGTTTAATCCCTAAACAGACTTGTGTTAGTATGTGTGTCATACATGTATGAGTGTGTGATAGATTAGGGAGTCATAGGGTGTAACGCCCCAGTCCCAAAATACTTAGGACTAGGTACGTATCCATGCCAGCTGCATACATACGAAGTTTACTCTAATATATGGAACCCTCGTATGAATACATAAGCTGTAAAATGCAGTAAACCAAGAGTAATCTAATCTCATCCACAAATAAAGAATAAAATATATCATATAATCAACTGTAATAAATCTTTGTACAATACGTTGGGCGGAGACAAATCCACTACCAACAAGTATAAAAAATATACATGGAATGGAAATGATTTGGCGGGAGTAGCAAAGAAAGACCCAAGACACGTCATCTTCGAATGAATAGAGAAGATCGCGACCACGACTAGAACACCTGCAATATCACAGAAGCACACACCTAGAGAGATAACCAGGTCCTAAGAGGGACGTAACAAGATACAGGAAGAACATGCCATATGAACTGAATATAAATGCACCATAAAATAAAATTAAAGTAAGTGTCCAAATCATAACACGGCTCAATATCCCATCATCGAAACAGTAGGCTACCCCTACAACCAAACAAGGACAAGGGGTAACATACTACTCCGCGGTGTGACATTTTTTCATGCCATGATTGAAACATGAAATTTGCTAAGGTCTCGTAACCTTTCTAGTTGGCAATTAGAAGACATCTCGATGTATGGGCAGGTGAAGGCTGACTCCCTCAGGACAATGTAATAACTCTCAATACGTACATGTCAAGTACCAATACTATCAGCCAGCATAACTCGAGGCTAGCGACCCACGTGACCCATCAGTCCACAAAGCTCGAGGCAAGTGACCACTGTGACACGACTATCGTAGTACGCACTTACTATGACTTTTGGATTTGGGTAGCCCATATATTTAATTGTCTACTCCCTCCCAAGGTCACTAACAGAAGGTAGTTCACTAAGACTAGGTCCATATGTAAATAAAAAGGCAAGAAGGAAAAATAACTGAAAGCGAAATAAAGTGAACTAAAAATAGCAAATAATGGATCCAACTGAAAACAGATAATAAATGTGTAGTAAGTAAATAAATAAAGATGCATCTAATTATAAACGGTAAATAAGGCAAGGTATCTTGCCTGAGGTTATGTGCAAAAGAGAATAATCTAGTAGCTCGAACAAACAAATAATCGAAGCAAGAAAAGCCAAATCCCGCAGATGACTCCGAATGCTGCAATAAACATCACGAACGAGTTTGGAATAAAAGATATGCCTATGAAATGCCTGTCCAAAAGTTAAATTCTGGAACAGGGGCAAAATCGTAATTTTGGGTCAAAAACGATGTCCGTCGTTGGACCTGCTTTGCACCAAAATGTGCGCCAGAACCTACGGTCTCTAAAGTTGTCAAACTATATGTCTACAGATTTGTTTTGATGAGACGAACCCAACTATATATCAAATTTTGGATTCCGGTGGGCCGTGCACAAAATCGCCCGTTGAGTGGAATTGTAGGCCCGCCAAAATAGTGTCCCGATCAACCTTCTCAAAATTGAACCAAACTTGGCAGACAGGACCAAAAAAATATTTTGAGTCCAATGGCGCAAGTTTCGTCACAATTTGATGAGTGTACACAAAGTGGTGACTTAATTTGCAAAGGGTCGATACAAGGGTATCTCGACGGATACGCACTGATTTCGTCACGCATATGCAACGAAATTGGGTTCCGTCAGTTCCCACACGTCGACAACATCCATACGCGCCTTTCGATGCATATAGTGCGCGACCATATCGCCCGGTTTGTCAAGACGGACGCCGTATCAGGATATTTTTCTAATTTTTGAAAACAAAATTTATAATTTTTTGAGAACTTTAACTAAGTGTAACTTTTTACACACTAGATAAAAAGTGAATCCAGAAGGTGCGTTACAATCTCGGTTATGTTGTCTTTGATTTTCTTTAATTAGTTTCTACCAAATCCTATTGTACAGAAAGAAAAGTGGCCGACAAATTGATGTTTCAAAATAGTTTTTTAATATTTCAGAAAAGTGGTTTTTCTCTAACTTCGTCTCAATTTTCGAGCAAGTTGGATGGCCATATCGAAATCCACTTGGGGATCTCGAAGAGGGTCATGAGGGCTTTCTACACGAATTTACGGATCTAAAAACGAATTTAAAATGTTGGAGATATCGATCGGGGAAGTGGGGTACCTTAAAGTGGAAAACTGTTATTGTGGTTGTTGTCGTTGTGACGGCCGGGAGGCGGCACTGCTGCTGCTGGCCTGCTCGCCGGAGAGAGGTACGGGGATAGAGGTAAGAGGAGAAAGGAAGAAAGGAGAGAGGAGGAAGGAGATTAGGGGTTTTTTTTAGAGTTAAATATATATGAATATATGTATATATATATGCAAAAAAAAAAAAAAAAAAAAAAAAAAAAAAAAAAAATATATATGCAATGGGGTTAGGGGTCGGCCTCTACATGGCTCACAAGCTGCTATTGCTTATTACTTAAAGGGGGTGCGGCATAGCAGCTGCTATGGTATTTTGTTGTGGTTGGTTCCCACTTTGGTGGGGCCGACCACAATGTAATTTTTTTTTCTTTTTCTTTTTCTTTTCTTTTTCTAATCTTACTCTTATATATATATATATATATATATATATATATATATATATATATATATATATATATATATATATATATATATATAACAGAATACTAGATTTTATTGATATTCATGATGAGTCCCAACTCAGGTTACAAAATTCATTACAAAGAAAGTTACTGCAGATCAGCAAGAATGGAAGCATGTGTACATCGAGATATAACCTTCCTAATTTGCCTTTTCACTTCAAAGCTCAGTTGCTGATCATCATAAACATAGCCTTCATACCTTCATTTATTCCTATTTTTCCATAACACCTAGCAGATAGCTCCAGCAATGATTTGTTTAACATGTTTGTTTCTCTTAGTCCACATCAATTTAAGTCTCATAAGAATTAGGCAGGTTCTTCTTGAAACTTGTAGGATAGAAGTGAATCTCCTCCATATTGTATCAGCATGCATTCCTTCTGAAAGAATGTGACTACAAGTCTCATTATCAGGGATCGTGCAACAATGGCATAATGAAGCCAAATGAAAACCCAGTTTTTGAATTATGTCATCAGTAGGAAGCTTAAGCCAAAGAATACACCATAGCAAGATCGACCATTTAGCAGGGATACAAGTGTTCCATATATGTTTAAACCTAGGATCAATAGCTTGATGTTGTCTAACACTGTCCCAAGCAGAAGTAATAGAAAACATCCCTGATCTCCCTGGAGTCCAAATATAGTTTTCCAGCCCCTCATGAGTAATCACACTGTCAATGTGATCATCCCCCAAATCCCTACCCTGTAGGATACGGTTCCAAATATGCGATGATAACTGAGGCAAATGAGCTTGTGAAGGATGAATACCAGGAAAAAATTTGGCTTTCATAAATGTGACCCATAATGGGTTTGTAGTCCGGACTTTCCACCATAACTTTACAGTAAGAGCATTCAACACATCTTGTAATCTACTGATACCTAGGCCTCCTTCCTGTCTGGGAGCTGCCACTCTCGACCATGCCATCCACGTACGCTTTTCATGACCATTTTTAGATCCCTAAAGGAAACTCTGAAACATGTCCTCAATTCGCTTGATAACACTTGCTGGCGGATTACAAGCCGTAAGAGTGTATACTGGGATTGAAGTAAGAACTGATTTGATGGAAACTAGTCTCCCTCCTATAGACATAGTTTTATTGTGCCAGCCACTAATCTTGTGCCTAATTTTGGTGACCAACTCATCAAACATTGTCGCATTCCTCACGCCCGCAGTCATAGGAGCCCCAAGATATGTCATAGGCAATTGATTAACAGTGAAGCCAAATGCAGTCTGAATCTCATCAACTCTACTATGTAATATGCTCTGGGACAGGTAGATTCCTGACTTATCAACATTGATCTGCTGCCCGAAAGCTAATTCATACTTCCTCAATATGTCCATGAGCTTTTGAAGAGATTTCTTATCCCCTCCTGAAATTAAAATGACATCATCTGCATAAGCAAGGTGTGTTACGACCGGACATCCACTAGGGGAATAATAAGGGATGAACGCAGAGCTATGTCTAAGGTTGTTAAGATTACAACTAAGACTTTCTGCAGCAATAACAAATAGTAATGGCGATATTGGATCTCCCTGTCGTAGTCCACATAAACTCTTGAAAAAACTTGAAGCATTCCCATTAATCAACGTAGAGAACCAAACATTATCCAAGAGATGAAGAATCATATTCAACCAAGTTTTGCAGAATCCCATCTTGCATAGAACCTTGAGTAGGAACGCCCAATGAACTCTATCATATGCTTTGCTCATATCTAATTTTATAGCAGCATTTTCCCCCCAATGTTTATGATGCAGCATGCTTATCATCTCCTGAGCCAAGACCACTTTGTCTATAATTTCCCTCCCCTTAATAAAACCACTTTGTTCTGGTGATATTAACCTTGGGAGAAGGGGAGCCAATCTTCTAGCAAGGATCTTAGAGAAAATTTTGTTGATGAAATTACAAAGACTTATAGGCCGATAGTCTTTGATTGATTTGGGATCTTGCATCTTAGGAACATGGAGCAGATGTGTGCTAGTGATAGACCGAGGTAGAGCAAAACCATCAAAAAACAAATGAACTGCATCCAATATGCCATGGCCAATGATATCCCAAGCTGCTCTAAAGAATCTACCAGTAAAGCCATCAGGACCTGGGGCGCTATCCTGATCAAGACTTTTAAGAGTTTCTACTAGTTCCACCATATCAGGTTTAACAGTGAGCTGGATATTATCTTCATTCATAATAGACATCGAGACAGCATGAAGAAAATCAGATTGATGATCTAAAGGAGCAGGTATGAAAAGCTTACTATAGAAATCATTCATCTCAGTCTGAATGTCCTGGAGAGTATTGACTGTATTGCCATCCTCCTTCACAAGCCCATGAATAAGGAGTCTATTCCTTTTAGATGAAACACAGGAATGAAAGAATTTCGTATTCTTATCCCCCTCTCTATTCCATTTAAGTCTAGCCTTTTGTCGCCAAAAGGACTCTTCATAGCTTAATCTTTGCTTCAGCATAGCCTTGGCCTTCATCAATTACTCCCAGTTAGAGCCCTCCTCCTCATACACCAATTCAGCAGCAAGGACTCTCTTCTGCAACTTTAACTTCCTGGAAGATATCCCCAAATGTCTTATAGCTCCAAGAGGATGGAGCCTTCCTAACTGCAGCTAGCCGTAAACCAATTCTCACCAAACTGTTATCATGATAAGTAGACCTCCATGCATCAGCAACAATCGGAAGAAAATCTTCATGAGTAGTCCAAAAATTTAAAAATCTGAAAAGCTTCTTGTCATAATCAATTTTGCTCTTAATAGTGATGCGAATAGGGCAATGATCCGATTCTGATCGATTGAGATATATACAACTAGATAGAGGAGCCCAGTCCTGCCACTCACTATCCAAAAGCCATATGTCCAAGCGAGATCCTTATCAATGAGGTCCATCTGAACTTTTAACCCAAGTGAAGCAGCTTCCCGAATATGGGAGGGCCTGAAGGCCCGCACCCAGTTGAAAGTTAAGGAATTTATTCATACCCACTCTGCAAACAGGACCCCCTCCGAACTTATCCTCAACTGAAGCAATAACATTGAAGTCTCCTCTAACCATCCAAGGAAGGCCAATTTGGGATTGAATGAGAGCCAATCTATCCCAAAGCTCACGCCTACCTTCCTTTTTATTATGACCAAGCACCACAGTAATCATAGATCGAAATGGAACAATAGAGCCTGACATGATCACACTGATAGACTGATCATGAGAGTCCACTTCCTCAATATTAATCTCCTGTCGGGCCATGATCCATATGTTACCCTTGAAATTGGAAATTGAAGTTTGGAAACCAAGTTTAAGCTGGAAAGAATAAAATTGTTGTGTGGACACTTTCGGCTCAATGATGGCCAATAGCATAACCTTGTGCACTCGACACAAAGATTTCAATCTTTTACAAGTCATCTTGTCGGCTGTCCCTCTAACATTCTATATCAAAATGTTAAACATTATTGGATGATGGAGAAGGTTGAGTTGATGGACCTTTTGAAGTTGATCTTGTGTATCTCGGTTCGCTTGGTTTAGTATAAATCCTCTTCTTGCCCCTGCTCTTTCGCAATTTGACCAGCTGCGCTTGTTGTTGTTCATTCCGTTCCTCCTCATCTACAATATCAGCCCAATCTTTTTGAATTTCACCTACTTCCGGAGCGGACTGTTCTGATGTGGTATCCTCTGCTTCAACGTCTGTTGTGTGCTCAGCTTCATTGGTTGAGTGTTCTCTTTCTCCATCAGAAGTAGATTGTCGGACAAAAGCAGGATCAATGGCTTGCTGACCATCAGTCCTAATCTGGGATGTGATCGGGGGATCAATTGTCTGCGCTCCATCGGGGATAGTGTTGCCGTCATTGAGCAAAGATCCTGCATTTTCTACTGTCTCCAAGACATCAGCACCCTTACCCATGGACGAGCCAGGGATATCATGATTAGGGGCGTCATTACTAGGCTCATTAATATGCTCCGTGGTTTGTTCCTCCTCCTGAATTAATAATGTCTTCCCTTTATCCTTATTAGGTTTAGTGGGTCCCTCCACTTTGTCATTGGCCCGCTTCTCTTTCTGAGTCTTACAATTCTCTTTAGAATGGCCTTGATGGAAGCATGTTGTACAGTACTTCGGCAAATGTTCATATTCAACAGACTGGACAAAAGTACGACCATGTGGTAAACTGATACGTACTTGTTTAGGCAGTTGTTTACTAGAGTCAACTTCAATAAAAACTCTCGCCATACTCGGATGTGTGAGATCTTCTGTAGCTTTATCTAGTCGGAGCGGCGTGCCAATGCCCATGGCAATGGAGAACAGAGCATTCCTAGCAAAAAATTGAATAGGTAGGCCTGGGAAGGAGACCCAGACAGAAGATAGAGGAGATTCCTTGGTCGGGGTGAAGTCTTTAGTCCATTTGAATAGACGCATTGGAGCTCTCACTACATACCAGGTATCCCTAGAACGTGGCCTGAGAAAATCGACCTCCAGAGAAGGACGAAGAAGGATATGTTTTGAATCAATAAGACCCACTTTAACCGATCCAGCAAACTTGAACTCCTCAAAAGCTTTACGAATAGCCTCAATGGGAGGCCGTTGGTGAGAGAACTTTCCGATCAATGCAAAGTTGAATGGATCTGATAGTATCTGTTCGTCCTCCTCAGAGAAAGACACAACAGGTACTCCACGAGAAAAGGAAGGAGATCTTATTGCGATCGATGGTGGACTGGCTGGGGCGCCCGGCACCACCGATGCAAACGTCGGGTTTGTCATGGCGATAAGACAGATCAGTGGCCAAGTGGTCCACTAATCTCAATGGGACGCCGGCCCGGCCAAGGCCAAGCCGAAATCGGGGTGGGAAGATAACGCAAGCAGGTCGCCGGCTCCAAACCCTAGGAGAGAGCTATATATATATATATATATATATATATATATATATATATATATATATATATATATATATAAATCGGGGTGGGAAGATAACGCAAGCAGGTCGCCGGCTCCAAACCCTAGGAGAGAGCTATATATATATATATATATATATATATATATATATATATATATATATATATATATATATATATATATACCCATATATCCATATAAAAAAAATATATATATATATATATATATATCCATATATACCATATAAAATCTCCATAAAATTCAAATTAAAATTTTTATATATCTAGAATCTATTTTTGATATATCTACATATATGTAAATTTAGTTTGACAAATAAAATAAAAACCAAGAATAGTAACTTAACAATAATAAATATATTTATTTAATCATAACCGAAATAATATTAACAATAATAAATATTAAAATAATTCAAATGGGGGCTTGGTGGACTTATACTACAACCCCTTATCCGGGTCTAAAAATTGTACAAAGTGTTGCACAATATTATTTAATAATAAAATACCAATAATAGTATAAATATTTAATTAATTATAAATTGTACTTAAAAATCTAATATAATTTAGGAAATATTTTTACGTACATAAAATATATCCATATGGCCACCTTGGTCCCATCCCATGCCTACATGGGCTTAACTTTGGTTCGGGCCCAGTTCCGGCTGAATTGGACAAACCTGGTCATCTAAAAATCTATGTATAAAATAATATTTATTTAAAATAATTTAAATAAGTCCATTCACAACTTGGCCTAGTTTTCCTAGTTTGGACATCACTATGGCTAGGCTTCCCCCGGCATGACTGGTATACTAGTCAAGGCACACTGCTACAACTTTCGTGCTAAAAGTCATGGTAGTCTTGTGTCCCAAAACTCAACAATGGCTAAGGTCATTTCTAATGAAATAAAAATCATAATTTGCATAAATTAATTTTTAAGTCTAATAGAATAATAAAAATAATAATAAAAAATAGGGGGTTTTACATCCTACCCAACTTACAAAAATTTTGTCCCCAAAATTTAGGATTATTAGGGTAGATAGGGTTGAGGGATAGGAAGAGTTCGTCAATACCAAAATACAATTAAATTTTGGAGGAGGCGATAAAATGGCGTTCAACACCACCATGCAATAGAAAATTATGGAGTCGATATATACAAAAATATATCATGGTTATAGAATTGAATAAGGGTTGCTAATGAAGGTGACAAAATTTGATAACCCGAATAAAAATAGTGAAAAATTTAGTAGATCAAAGAGGATAATTAGACGTTTGGGAGATATGGTTCCTTGAGAGAAAACTGGATACTGATCATCTGGGTTGAGAGTTAGATTTAAGTGAACGATTAGAATCATTCTCGAGTGCTCAAGAATAACTGGGAGGACACGCTAACAATTCTAGGATTAAGGAACGAGGAGTAGTTAAAGGCGAGAATACAGCCACATGAGTCGGTCGGTGGCTATCTACATTTGTGTATAATTAACCGATTGGGCAACCAAAGATGATACCTTGAGTCTATCTAGTAAGGTACAGTGCCTTGTCTTTCCAAAATAAGTAAAAGACAAGAACAATAAAGGTTTCAAAGACGGTGTTATATATTGAGTACGAATTACGGGGTTCATAGGCGGCAAAAATAGTTTAAAAGAGAATTGCCAAGGCTGTCGCGGATGAGACTCAAGGGTAGTTTACTATGTCTTCATCCACGTAGAATAATATGTGATAAGCGAACCAAAGTGCAATAGGTTGATCAGACCATCATGCACCGGTTCTGATTTAGACAATATGTTAGTGGGTGCACCGAATAAAATATGTCATGATCAAGCTTGGTAAAGAAATAAGCTTGCAAAACTAAAGCTGCATTAGCAGCATGAGATTGTTAAAATATGAGTAAGGGAGGTAATGGTGAAGAAAATTAAATAGTCTAGGATCTTTTAAAATCTAAGTTCCGCCCAATGTTTGGGCCTGTGTAGTTGGCTTGGTTGACTAGCTAAGTTAGGATCCTCTGAATTTCTAGTCTGAGTAAACTTATCAACATGGGTCACAAGGACAAAGGCTTTGTTGGGCCGTGAGGTATTCTACCCAACTTAAAAGAGTTAAGCTAGTAGTGTGATGGGACAACAGGTCAAGCAATCAAGATAAAGTACAAGTTAGGCATTTTAAGGAGACAAATAGAACACAATCACATATCGGGTCGAAAGAATTGAGTCGAGATGGAATCCCTATCCGTGGTCAAAATATATCGATATTATAGTAAAGGTTATAGTTTAGCCATTTCGACCAGAAAGTCATGTTAAGAAAATGGTGTACAAGGAGACGTGTTTTGGTGGGACATGATATATCTACATGAAGATAGGCTCGTCTAGGTCTTACATATAAAATTTGTTGGAAGGAAAAGTCTAGTGTTGTGCTCCAAATATCCAAGTCATGGTAAGGGACGCCAAAAGATCAAAAATAGAAGGTGGGAGTTCACGAGGTGATAATTAATGCACAAAAATAAAAATAAAGAAGATCAAGTTAAAGCATGAAATAAAATTAACTAAAGAATCCAGTTAAAATAATTTAGGAACACAATTCCGGAGAGAAGATAGTCTCCTAGATGAACACAGTTAAGGAACCATTAACTCATTATTCAAATTGCAAATGGGTTAGAAGGTAGCAATTAAAAGATCAGGAATTGAATGAAGGTCGAGTAAGTCAAGGTGAAAATACAGTCACATAGCTTGGTAGATGACTAACAACACTTGTGTACATACTACTATCATGGTCATGAGTAATATGGCAATTTAGTGTGGAATACTGTAGAACTCATCCATCTTATTTGGACTCACTTGGTTGTCCACCATTAAAATTTGCTCAAATTTTCTCCAAAAGTCTCTAAATAAAATTTTCAAAAATAACCACCCAAAATTTGTATTCACTGCAAGTCGTTCAATTTAATCATGACCAAAATTAAATCACTTTCATAAATCTCAAAGCAAACTTTATCACGTTACTACTAACCTTTTCTAAAATTAACGTTTAAATTCAACTATTTAACTCAAGAGTTCATAATTTACGAATTCATAAAAATTTCACAATCAGTCAAAAATTTAACACTCTAAAAATTTTCCAACAACTCATAATAAAACTCTTAGCATATTAAAAGCAATCTCAAAAATTAAGCTCAATGCTCTCATCAATTTTAACTTCTATTTATGCTAAGTTATTGCAACAAAATCTCAACTTTTAAATGGTAACTTCCTTTAATCAATCAAAATAACTTTCCATCACATCCTTCAAAATTCTCCCAAAAATTTTAATATTAGCAATCCTTTATTAAACTAAATTTTCAAATAATCTTATCAGTCAAAATCTTTTTTTTTACCAAAAATCTAGATAGATTTGTAAATCCTCAATCATAGGACACCATTTAAAATAAAAATTTCTCAAAAATAGTTTCCATAACTTTCAAATATTTTAATCCAAAATTCACCGTTATTAGTTCCACTTAAAATTCAAAATTTACTAAACACGAAAATCGCAAGTTGTACAACTCAAATTTAAATAATTCCTACGGCCATTTTTTAAAAGCTAAGATCATTTTCAAACCAAATTTATAACTGTTCCAAGGTGTATAACTATAATAGAATAAATCATAAACATCAAATCTCAAAAAGTCAATCAATTTCTGAAATCAAGGGTATAAAGATTCTAGAAAAAAAAATTTCTCCTTCCTGTAGTATCAGTCCTATGGTGTTTACTATTTAGAAATCTCAAGATTAAAACCTTCTTTGGTAGTATCCTACTTTACAAATTACTAATCATTAATTCAGACAAAAAAGCCTTTCTAACTCAATTAGAGTTTTGAATGTATTCCAATTGCCAATATAACCATTCTAGCCATATGTGTGACCTATGAGCATACTAATGTAGTCATCTTCCTAGTTGATACTAAGCACGAAAATAAGAATCAACGGTAGAAAGGAATCAAGCAAGGTGCAATTCAAGGAAGTAGAACGAGAGTTCGGAATTTGAAGCCAAGGGAAGAGATCAAGTTGTATGGATGAGATTCCTAGATTCTAATCCTATGTTGCAGGCTCACATCGGTACAATTACGTAACCGAAGTGACAAACTCGACCTACATGGGCCACCACAAAAACATGTAACGCCCCAGTCCCAAAATACTTAGGACTAGGTACGTATCCATGGCAGCTGTATACATACGAAGTTTACTCTAATATATGGAACCCTCGTATGAATACATAAGTTGTAAAATGTAGTAAACCAAGAGTAATCGAATCTCATCCACAAATAAAGAAAAAAAAGATATCATATAATCAAATGTAATAATGTAAAACCCCTAAATTTCTACTATTTTTTATTTAAATTTTGGTACTGATTTAAATTTTGTATTGTACGTCGCGTAGTCGTATTTTACGTCGCACACGAAATTTTATTTTTTCGTAATTGTTCGACGAGTGCGAATATGTGCGAGCGTACATATTTTTAGGAAAAACATTTTTCTTATTTTTTTATAGTTTCAAAATATGTATAATAAGTATTTTAGTTATCGTTCCAAAATTCCAAACTTGTTATTTTATTTATAAAGCCTTTTATTTACATAGTTATAATAATAAATAATTTTTTTTCCTATAAAATGGTATATTAGAAAAGTATTTTTATGTAAATATCATTTGGACATACATGTATAATTATTAATTATTTATTGAGTTTAATTGTAAATAATAATGTATTTTCGAAATTATTATATTAGTATTTTTGGAAAATATATTTGGAAGTTATTGTAGCCATTTAAATCTTCATTTGATTTTTGGAATTATTTAAATAGTTAAATATTTAAAAATTTGATTTATCCTATTCGATTTTAAACTAAAATTTAATTTGATTTAAATTAGATTTGTATTTCGAATTGGATTTGATTGCTTTTAAATTTAAACTACGAATTATCTATTTTGGGGTTTAAAATATTCCAAGTGCATATCCAATTGGGAATTCCCACATCCTATAAATAGGCAGGTACTCCTCCAATATTTTTTCACATTATTTCTCCATAAATTTTCACAATTCAAACTGTGCACCGTGTCCGTGTCCGTGCCTTTTCCATCCACTATATCTTATTTCTAATACAAATACAGTTATTATCCGAGTCCGACCACCCCGGACCTCATCGTCGTCCCCACGACCGACACTTGGACACGATTCCTAACCTAAGCAAAACCTAAGCCTACGACCTTGGCGTCCCTCTGCTGCCAGCCACCTCGCCGTGCCCAGCGTCTTCCCAACCTCGATCCCCCACACCATCACGATAGCCAGCCACCCGTTCCTCCTCCCGACCGTCATCCACACACCCGAGCCAACATCGTCCCTCGATGCAACCGCCGTTGCCATCCGACACCCCGGCCAAAACCCCACCACAACCGTCGTCATCGACACCACCACAGACCCGCCACCATTACACCAGCCTGCCGCCACCACCACCAACAAACACAGCCATCACCACCACGACCCAAACTCCCATCCACCACCACCATTGCAACCAACACCACCGCGGCCACTGCCGCGGCAGCCCCGCCACGACGACCAACACCGTCGACTACCACCCAAAACCAGCCAAAAATTCCCCAAACACACCGAATCTCAAAAAGATGAGCGAAACCCTAACCTGATCCCGACCTCGTCGTCGTCCGCGCCCATCTCCTCTTCCTCTGCTCTGGACCCGCCGACGAACCCCTTCCAGAAACCCCCACCGCTGCCTGGATCTGGCGCCGGAGACTCCGGCCACGCCATTCGCCGTAGCGCGAGCCCCCTCGTCTCCAGCGCGTGTGCGTCACCCGACCGAACCCGATGGACCACCGCCTCCGCACCGTGCGAAAGTCCGTCGCTCGCAAAAAACCCCCTAGTTCCCGTCCTTTCCCCTCTCCCCCGGTTCCCCCAGCCTCGACGCTGGCGTTCGCGCCGAGCGCCGCCCCCGCCGAGCCGCTCGCCCTCGATCGCCCCTTCCGCCGGATTAGAGCCACTCTCCCGTTCGCCTCACTCTCCTCCTCTTTCAATTTTATTATTTTCTTTCCCAACCCTTCTCTCTCGTCCTAATAAATTCGAGTGTTTTGAGTACTGAGCTGTTTCAGAACAACAGTACATAGGTACTGTGGTTAATTTTATTTTTATTTTTATTTTTATATTATTATATTTTTATTATTATTTTTATTTTATCTTATTTTGTTTTGTCTCCATGTGTAGGTTATTATTTTTTTTTCTGGTGTTTATTTTTTAATAAGCATTATACTTAATTTGCATTTGTAAATAGAAATTTATACCTTTTTTTATACATTATTATTTAAACATATTATTAGTATATGTTGGTATCATTATTGTTATTATTATTATTTTTTTCTCTTGTACAACAGTAGTATATTACGGTTATTAACAAAATTTATTATTATTATATAACTAGCTGTAATTGTTAATTAGTACTTATAAACAAGTATATAACTTAAATACAAATTTTATTTACTGTCATTAATATAAGGATAGTTTGCTATTAAACATCATTATTATTTTCATTGTACCACTAGTACCTATATTATTATTTTGTTCTCATTTTATTGAAATATTTCTAAATTTTCATATTATTATATAGCACCTTATTACAGTTTTTGACCTAAAAAGATATTATGGAATTTTCAAGTATTTTTAACTAAGGAAATCTAGTTTCTTTCTAATTCATATTTTTACTACTTAGAGCCTTAGACGAAAAACGATTTCTAATTTTGTGAGTACGTATTTTATCTAAAATATTTTTCCAAATTATTATAAAATATTTTCTAAAATCATATATATGTTATTTATCTAATTTCCTTCGATTTCCACCAACCCGTGACTAAATCCTCTTATTTCCTTTTCTGTCACCAAATCTCGTTCATTCGTCTGTCCGAGACTACATCATATCGACCCTAACTTAATTGACCCTTCTGGACCCAATGGAACTGTGCGTGACACCATCCGAGGTCACCATGCATAGTTGTTGTACTGAAGTCGCTGTTCGTGCCACCTTGATCATCGTAGCACACCAGGCGTCCTATCAGGCAAGACACCTTGTCATTTGCTGTTTATTTATTTTAGCTCATATTTCATGCACTATTTATTTTCTTTATGCAAAATAAACTGTGATACATGGCATAACCTGTTAGATCTTATCGTTCATTTATATTTCCTGCTGTGTATTATTTTCTTACAAATTAAACCTAGATTTAAGGGACCACCATGTGTGTTGCATTCATTGGCCTTGACACGTGGTAACACGAAGTTGTGTGTCGCATTTAGAACACGGAAGTGCGTGATTAGCTGGCCACTAGTACGTACAAGCCGTGCGGTAGGAATAACCGCTAATAGAGGTTGCATGCTAGTTTGACTTAACGGCTATAGTGCTCTTGTGTTGTGGATACAACACAGTAGGCATTGGACAGGGAGGACAATTCTATAGTGTATGGGCTTCGATGCACTTTCTCTTTGTAACCCGTGAGCTCCGCCGGAGACGCGGGTCAGATTACCCATGATTACTGACGGCCACTGGCGATTCTGCGGAACGTCATGCTCTTATTGATTGGGCCTCAAGTGCCCCAAGGGAGGACTATGCTGATCCTATTTAGCCAGGGCCCATGCGTAGGAAGGATTGTTCTTAACTATATTTCACTTAGAACGGTAGGCTACCTTATCCGTTAGGTACGAGTACTTTTGGTTTGGGTACTTGTATCTGACCGTAGCTTGGAACAATAACTTGTCGCAGATTAGTTCGTCACATCTTGTCCTTGTTTGGTTGTAGGTGTGACTTACTACTTTGATGAGAAGGTATTGAACCTTGTTGGGGTCCGGATACCATATTGGATTTTTAGCATGGAAAGGTACATCACCGTGAATTAGTTTACCATCTCCTGTCTTTGTTTGGTTGGGGGGATTGTACGCTCATTCAGTAGGTGCGTATTGGACCATGTTATAATTCAATTGACTTATTTATTTGAGCAATATTTATTCAGTTTATATGGCATAATATTATGTGTCTTGTTACGTCCCTCTGAGGACCTGGTTATCTCTCCAGGTGTATGCTATTGTCTTTCGCAGGTGCTTTAGCTCTAGTCGTGATCATCGTTATTTCTTCGAGGATGATTGCGCTTGGATCGTCTTCGCTTCGCTCGCCAAATTCATTTCTTTACTCATGTATTTTTCTTTTACTTGTTGGTAGTGGATTTGTCTTCGCCCAACATATTGTATCAAGACAATTCATTATCTTTATATGACGTCTTTAATTCATTTATTTTCTGTGGATGAGATTAGTTATGGTTCTACTGCATTTTACAGCTTATGTATTTATACGAGACTTCCATATATTGGAGTACATTTCGTATAAATACAGCTGGTATGTCTACGTTCCTAGTCCTACGTATTTTGGAACTGGGGCGTTACAAATAAGTTGTTGTACAATACGTTGGACGGAGACAAATCTACTACCAACAAGTAAGAAAAATATACATGGAATGGAAATGATTTGGCGGGAGTAGCAAAGAAAGACCCACGACACGTCATCTCCGAATGAATAGAGAAGATCGCGACCAAGACTAGAACACCTACAATATCATAGAAGCACACACCTGGAGAGATAACCAGGTCTTCAGAGGGACGTAACAAGATACAGGAAGAACATGTCATATGAACTGAATATAAATGCACCATAAAATAAAGTTAAAGTAAGTGTCCAAATCATAACACGGCTCAATATCCCATCATCGAAACAGTAGGCTACCCCTACAACCAAACAAGGACAAGGGGTAACATACTACTCCGCGATAAGACATTTTTCCATGACATGATTGAAACATAAAATTTGCTAAGGTCTCCTAACCTTTCTAGTAGGCAATTAGAAGACATCTCGATGTATGGGCAGGTGAAGGCTGACTCCCCCAGGACAATGTAACAACTCTCAACATGCGCACGTCAAGTACCAATACTATCAGCCAGCATAACTCGAGGCTAGCGGCCCACGTGACCCATCAGTCCACATAGCTCGAGGCTAGTGACCACCGTGATACGACTTTCGTAGTACGCAGTTACTATGACTTTTGGATTTGGGTATCCCATACATTTAATTTTCTTCTCCCTTCCAAGGTCACTAATAGAAGGTAGTTCGCTAAGACTAGGTCCATATGCAAACAAAAAGACAAGAAGGAAAAATAATTGAAAGCAAAATAAAGTGAACTAAAAATAGCAAGTAATGGATCCAACTGAAAACAGATAATAAATATGCAGTAAATAAATAAATAAAGATGTATCTAATTATAAACAGTAAATAAGACAAGGTATCTTGCCTGAGGTTATGTGCAAAAGAGAATAATCCAGTAGCTCAAACAGACAAATAATCGAAGCAAGAAAAGCCAAATCCCGCAGATGACTCCGGATGCTGCAATAAACATCACGAACGAGTTTAGAATAAAAGATATGCCTAGGAAACGCATGTGCAAAAGTTAAATTCTGGAACAGGGGTAAAATCGTAATTTCGGGTCAAAACGATATCCGCCGTTTGACCCGCTTTGCACCAAAATATGCGCAAGAACCTATGGTTCTAAAGTTGTCAAACTATATGTCTACGGATTTGTTTTGATGATATGAACCCAACTGTATGTCAAATTATGGATTCCGGTGGGCCGTGCACAAAATCGCCCGTTGAGTGGGATTGTGGGCCTGTCAAAATATCGTCCCGATCAACCTTCTCAGAATTGAACCAAACTTGGCATACAGGACCCAAAAAATATTTCGAGTCCAATGGCGCAAGTTTTGTCGCGATTTGATGTGTGTGCACAAAGTGGTGACATAATTTGCAAAGGGTCGATACATGGGTATCTCGACGGATACGCACTGATTTCGTAGCGCATATGCAACGAAATTGGGTTCTGTCAGTTCCCATAGGTCGACAACATCCATACGCGCCTTTCGATGCGTATAGTGCACGACCACGTCGCCCGATTTGTCGGGACGGACGCCGTATCGGGATATTTTTCTAATTTTCGAAAACAGAATTTATAATTTTTTTGAGAACTTTAACTATGTGTAACTTTTTACACACTAGATGAAAAGTGAATCCAGAAGGTGGATTACAATCTCGATTATGTTGTCTTTGATTTCCTTCAATTAGTTTCTACCAAACACTATTGTATAGAAAGAAAAGTGGCCGACAAATTGATGTTTCAAAATAGTTTTTTAATATTTCAGAAAAGTATTTTTTCTCCAACTTCGTCTCAATGTTTCGAGCAAGTTGGATGGCCATGTCGAAATCCACCAAAGGGATCTCGAAGAGGGTCATGAGGGCTTTCTACACGAATTTACGGATCTAAAAACGGATTTAAAATGTGGGAGATATCGATCGGGGAAGTGGGATACCTTAAAGTGGAAAACTGTTGTTGTGGTTGTCGTCGTTGTAACGACCGGGGGGCGGGACTGCTGCTGCTGGCCTGCTCGCCGGAGAGAGGTACGGGGACAGAGGTGAGAGGAGAAAGGAAGGAAGGAGAGAGGAGGACGGAGATTAGGGTTTTTTTTTAGAGTTATATATATATATATATATATATATATATATATATATATATATATATATATATATATATATATGCAATGGGGTTAGGGGGGTCGGCCTCTATAGGGCTCACAAGCTGCTGTTGCTTTTTACTTAAAGGGGGTGCGACATAGCTGCTGCTATAGTATTTTGTTGTGGTCGGTTCCCACTTTGGTGGGGCCGACCATAATGTATTTTTTTTCTTTTTCTTTTTCTTTTCTTTTTCTAATCTTACTCTTATATATATATATATATATATATATATATATATATATATATATATATATATATATATATATATATATATATTTTGTTTTTTTTTTCAACAAAGTCCCCTTTTTATTAATCAAGGCTCGAAGAACCGAAGCCTGAACAAGTATACAAGGCACAAAATGTCGAAGTCTATACAAGTATACCACCAAAAAGAGTAAGAGGGAAGGGGCTGCTACAGCCAGAGAGAACTAGGGAAGGAATGAGGACCAGAATGCCCTCGAGCTGTGGGCACACCGGGTGCTCCTTTTACGACATTGGCGGAATACTTCCCGAATGAGCTGGTTGGCCGAGTATTGGAGACCTTCGTATCTAGCCTTGTTGCGATTCTTCCAAATGACCCACGTGGCGACCGCTGCGACGATCTGGTGTCCGTGAGAGACAGAACCCCATGAGACCGCAAGATCGTGGAAGTGCCCACTTCCTGGCTCAATGCTACCCAGATGGTTGAGTATCCTCCAAATGTGACCTGGCAGACTCCCCTGGCAGAATATGTGGTCAATATTCTCCATTTGACGGTCAAAGCAACAATTGCATGCTGATGCTAAACTGATTCCCATGGTGTTAAGGATCTCGTCAGTGGGCAGTTTCTTTCTGATGATTCTCCACATAAGGAAGGACCACTTTTTAGGTATGCAGGAGTGCCAATATTGGGCAATGGTCGGGTTCGGGTTCCCAGTAACTCGGAGCGCGCGTCTCGCCGATTGCATCGAGAATGCCCCCGAAGCCTCGAGTGACCACCTCCATCCGTCCGCTTCGGTACCGATTCTAACTCCGCATAGGCGAATGCTCTCCACAGTTTCGTTTCCGGACCAATCACGAATCCTGTCCCAGTTCCAGTCGTTACTCCTGAAGTCCCACAGGTCGCGAATCCTGCAGTCTCTAGGGGTCTCCGTGATACTCGGGATCATGCTGTCCCCTATCCATCTCTCCAAGAAAGGGGCCGAATGACCGACGCCCAAGTGGAGTCTCATTACCTGTTCAGCGCTGTCCCTCCCATCGAGAATACGGTGCCACGCCGCGGAGGATCGACTGTTGGAAATAGCAAGTGATGGATGAATGTGCTTGAAATATCTGGCCTTCATATACCTGGTCCATAGGGTGTTACTAGTCCGAAGATTCCACCACAGTTTCCACGAGAAAGCTTTAACGATGTGGGCGAGTTTGGTGAAGCCCAGACCCCCTTCCTCGGTAGGGCGAGCCATAGAGTCCCAACTCGCCCAGTGATGCTTGTCTTGGCCCTTGTCCTGCCCCTAGAAGAAGTTACAAAAGGTCTGTTCGATCGAGGTCAGAACCTTCTTGGGTAGGGAACACATAGCCAAGGTGTGAATAGGGATAGAGGTGAGCACATGATTGATAAAAATCATCTTGCCGCCAGGGGATAGAGTGGCATTATGCCACCCCTCGAGTTTATTCCTGATTTTGGCGATCACATCCTCGAATATGCCAGAGTTGGATTTTCCATACACAAGGGGGCATCCAAGGTATTTGAAGGGAGGATGGGCGATATTGAATGAAGTTAAGTTGGAGAGACCGTGCGCGTGCACTCGATTGAAGTTATGGTGGGCATAAATCATGCTCTTGGTGGGGTTGATTTTTTGGCCAGAGCATCTGGAGTATCTCTGCAGTGTGTGGTGCACCACTTCCACTGCTCCTATATCCCCGGACGAGAATATAAGAACATCATCGACGAAGGCCAAGTGGATGATGAAGGGACAGCCGCTGGAGGTGTGATAGTGCTGGAAGTTGGGGGTGTTAATCATGTTATTAAGGTTTCTGCTCAAAGCATCGGCCGCAATAATGAAAACAGTAGAAGACAGCGGATCGCCTTGTCTGACTCCTCGGGTGGATTTGAAAAACCCGTCGGCCTGACCGTTGATAACCGTTGAAAACCACGAGTTGCTAATGGATCTCCACACGGTGTTGGTCCAAATTTCCGAAAAATCGAAGGCTCCGAAGACCTAGATAATAAACTGTCAATCCAGTCTGTCATAAGCTTTCTCCATGTCGAGTTTGATTGCGATGTTGCCCCCTCTTGCTGGGAACTTCATGCAGCTGATTAACTCTTGAGCTAGCATGATGTTGTCTTAGATATTTCTTTTGTGAACAAAGTCGCTTTGCTCCTCGAAGATGATCTTGGGGAGGAATTCGGCCATTCTGGTTGCGATTATCTTGGATATGATTTTGTTGGTGAAAGTGCAAAGACTGATGGGACGAAAGTCTCGAAAATTTTTGGGGTTGGAGTTTTTCGAAATAAGGATCAGCTTGGCGTTGGAGATTGCTTTGGGGTAAGTGGCTCCCTCGAAGAATGTAATGGCCGCCTCAGTGATGTCCTGCTTGATAATGTCCAAGCAAGTGCGAAAGAACACCCCCGAAAAACCATCCGGGCCGGGTGCACTGTTAGCATCCAGGGCCCAAACAGCGTCAGTCACCTCCTGCACGGTGGGGGGCAACTCAAGCTGAAGATTGTCGGTGTCGCTGATGAGTTGAGGTATGTGATTCAGGAAGGAATTGTCTTTGTGAACCGTCTCTTTGGAGAATAACTTGGAGTAGAACTCCACAGCGGCCGCTTGGATGTTCTTTTGATCGGTGATGATGTTTTCTGTTTCGTCGATAATTTGGTGAATCGAGAGCTTCTTTCTGCGACCTTTGACGCAGTCATGAAAGTATTTCGAGTTTTTATCCCCTTCGCTGTCCCATTTCAACCTCGCTTTTTGCTTCCAGAAATCGGTCTCCACTCTGGTCCTGAATTTGAGCATAGCTTTGGTCAGATTCATGGCCATCCTAGCCGTCGGCGAACGATCCAAAGCGAACCTAGCCTTTGCCCGCGAAACATTATCCTCAGCAACCCGTACAGCTTGAAAAATGTCCCCGTAGGCTTGTTTTCTCCATATGGACAAGGCTTTCCTCGTTGCTTTAAGCTTATTGCTCACCTGAACGAGGGGGTCGGGAGAATCCTTCCGATTCCATGCGTCCGCAACGATATCCAGGAATTGAGGGTGCTCGATCCAAAAGTTGAGGAATCGGAAGTTCTTCTTGACGGGATTGCCAGACCTTTTTTAATTCGATCAACAGGGGAGCGTGGTCAGATTCTGATGTGTTGAGGTGGGCTAGATTGGTAGTAATCCCCATTCTGTCCTACTGGACGTTCGTGAGGGCCCTGTCTAGGCAAGAGTATTGACGGCGGTCTCTTTCCTGCATATTGCACCAGGTGAAAGCATTGCCAGTAAACTAGAGAGAGGATAGGTGGGCATTGAAGATGAAGTTGTTGAAATCTAGAATGGTAGATGTCGGCGGCGGGCGGTCGCCAATTTTCTCTTCACTGCTAGTGATAGCGTTAAAATCCCCAACGCAAAGCCAAGGAGAAACAATATGGTTGGTGTGAATGTCGAGAAGGTCGTTCCAAAGTTGTTTTCGCTCTGCAATGTCGCAACTGCCGTGCACCGCTGAGAGGATGATTCGCTTAGAAAGGAAAGGGTGTACCACCCAGCAAGAGAGGGCCGGCCTGGAATCGTGAATGACTCCGAAGTTGACGTCCTCCGTGCCTAGGATCCAGATATCGTTACTACCAGCTATGGCCTGGGGTAGACCGAGCTGCAGCTGGATGGATTTCAATCTTTTGGGGGGATTTTGGGTTCGATAATAATGAGAATATCGATTTTGTGAATCTTCCGAAGGCTGGAAATTCTCCTCAGAGTAGATTTGTTGGCCAGTCCGCGAACATTCCAGGATAGGATGTTAAGCATTATTGAGACTAAGGATGGGGTTTTTTGTTCCGCCTGAAGGCGGATATGGTGAGTATAGTTGGGGTTTCTGCTATACCCGTCTTGTCTGTTTTCCTGCTCGATGTTGGTTTATCTGCCATTGGCGGGATTGGTATGTTGCTGGAGTTTGCTTGGAGTGCGGTGGTGGGCTCACCGGGGTGTTCTATCTGATCGTCGGTGGAATCCAGCATAGACTCCTCCGGAGGAATGACTATGGCGTCGCTGGTGCTATCAATCTGTGTCAGGATATGTTGGAGTAGATAACCAGCGGCTTGGATTTGTAGTCCTCTTTGAACCTGGTCTGGTCCGAGGGTCGCTAATGCTTCTACCACTGGGTATAGGATGATGATTGTTTGCTCTGCTGCAATGGAGTCGTTGATCTCCACAGTGGCCTCCGAGTGAGGGATTTCGGGGATATTGTGATCAACTATGGTTAATGCAGATTCCTGCAGGGCCTCGTCATTTGTACTGTTATCCTCTAAGGTAACGGCAGGCTCTGTTGGGGTGCCCTCATCTTTCGATTCAAGAGCATCAAACTTATTGAAGAGGGTTAGAACTTGGGTTTCAGAAGGGGTGAATGTTTTGCTTGGGGTTCCACCATCGACAGAATGACCGCCACTGGAATCAAATCAGGTATGCGTGTTCGGGAGTGGTAAGAGAGGGGCCCGTGGGGTCCTCCCTCTAATTTCAAAGTGGTCATTTCGGGCCGATTTCTTCATGAGTTCTAGATGAAGACGATGACAGTGTAATGGGATATGGCCGCGAAGATGGCAGTGGTTGCAGAACATAATGTAGTTGTCGTATACGATCTGTTAGGTGTGGGTACGATTGTCGAGTTCGATACTGATGAAATTGGGGGGCTCGGAGGTGAGATCGAGTTCCACACAGAATTTGGCGTAGCTGGCCTTGGTGAGGTTGCTGGTTTCGGGGGCCGTGGCGACATACGTCCCGAAGGAGTTGGAAATGCGCCGAATAGCCGCTGGAACGAAGAAGATGAGGGGTTGGTTCGGCAGCGTCACCCAAACTGCAACCTTCGCTGAATCTTCTTGAGTACTAAAACTGGAGGACCACTTGATGATCTTCATTTGGTGGGAGTCCACCCGACATGTGCCTTTGGACCACACGGATCTGTGGTCAGCATCGAAAGAGAGGTGGAGGAGAATATGTCTGGGTTCGAGTGGTGCGACCCGGTATTCCGCTGAGAGTCTTCAGCTGGCTATAACCTTCTACACTCTGGCGAGTTTGGGGCATCCAGAGGAAAATTTGAGAATAAAGGTGTGGAGAAAGGAAGATGAAAGCGAAGTCAATTCCTGGTCGGAGAATAGAATTATGGGAATAGTGGATTCCTGCGTGTATATAATATCCAAGAGTTTGACGTCTGGGATCATAAGTCCCCGCTGGGGATTTAAATCCGGACGAAGGGTAGTAGCGTAGGAAAGCTGACCAGCTCGAGAGGAGGAAGAGAGCAGAGGTCCGCTAGCTGAGAACGCGGGGGGTGGAGTCGGCATGGGACATGGGATGAGGGGTCGAGAGCGACCGAAGAACCACCGCTAGGGGCAAGGGGGTGACGACGACAGAGGGAGGAGGGGCGACGGAAGAGCTCCCCACCGCCGCTATGGCATTGGACGCCGGGAGGCCGGCAAAAAGAGGCGAGACACGGGGAGTGCCTGAGCTGGTCGGGGACACAATGTGTGCAGGAAAGGAGCCTCCGAAGGCAGACGACAGGTCTGGCGCAGGGGGCTGCATCGAGGGGGGATCGACGGAGCAGGTAGGGAGTGCGACTGAACCTGAAGGTGGAGCAGCCGGGAGGAGCAAGGAGGAGAAAGGGGGTGGAGGGGTGTCAACTGTCTGGGTGGAGAAGGGAGGGGGGGAGGGGACCTACCAGCGCGGAGGGAGGGAGAGTAGCCTCTTGCAGAGAGAGCAGGAGGTTAGGACAATAGGAGGGAAGATGCGCCACCAAGCCCCAGCGCAGATGGCGGCGGCGAGAGAGAGGAGCCTGCCACCCCCTCCGCAAGGTTGCTCTGCAAGAGGGAGGATCCCACCTCAAAACTGTACAGGAAGGAACTGTTGGCGTGAGGGCAGAAGCGCACAAATGGATGGGGCCTCGTGAGAGGATCAGCTCGCGAAGAGCCCAACTGATCCGAGAAGGAGGTAGAGGGGCCCGCCTAAAAAAGCGGCTGTGCCATAGGACTGGTGGGGGGTCCCGAGGGGAAATGGCAACGGATTGCGCAAGGAAGGGGGAGCAGTGGGGCCCGCCTAAAAAGGCTGCTGCACCAAGGGACTGATGGGGGGTCCCGAGGGGAAAAGGAGAGTGCTCAGCGGATTGCGCTAGCCGTGGCCCACGAAGGAAATAAGGGGAGAATAGCAGGTTGCGCGAACCGTCATGAGCGGGAAGGGACGCCCAATCCTCGGGGGCAGCACCCCGTGCACAAGTCCCAAAGGATGGATCCCCGAGACCCATCCAGCTGGCTGGGTCCCAGGCTGAAGGGATGGCAGCGCCGTTCAAAATTTGAACGGTTGGAAGGAGTGAAGGAGGCCGCCTCGGGTTGCCCGTCGAATAGCTTCCGTTCCAAATGAGGACAGGCTGCTGACCGGCGGAGGCCACGAACAGGGGGGAGGCACTGTTGCCGACCAGGAAGGAGTGGCGGAGAACTCGGAGAGCTCGGAGACGCCGGCCGGAGCAGCGAGGAACGGGGATCGGCTGGGCGCAGAACAGAGCGGAGAGGAGGATACGGGGTAGGGAACTGAAGAAGAGGAGGGGGGCCCGACCAGGGAGTGGCAGTCGGCCGGCCATGGGGGGCCGGAGCCATCGGCCGGCGCCGGAGAAGGCCATTGGGCGACGAGGGGAGGCAGGAGGGGGGAACCCTACGGGGTCCCCAGGCCGGAGAAGAAGGCGCTCAGCAGATCCATTTCTTTTCTCCATTTCTTTTCTGTTCTCATTATATATATATATATATATATATATATTTTTTTTTTTTTTTTTTTGATATATATATATATATATATATATATATATATATATATATATATATATGTATATATATATATATATATGTATATATATATATATTTTTTTTTATATATATACATATATATATATATGTATATATATATATACATATATATATATATATATGTGTATATATATGTATATATATATGTATATATATAAAAATATATATATATATATATATATATATATATATATATATATATATATATATATATATATATATATATATATGTAAAAAAAAAATTATATATATGTATATATATGTATATATATCCATATATACCATATAAAATCTCCATAAAATTCAAATGAAAATTTTTATATATCTAGAATCTATTTTTGATATATCTACATATATATAAATTTAGTTTGACAAATAAAATAAAAACCAAGAATAGTAACTTAATAATAATAAATATATTTATTTAATCATAACCAAAATAATATTAACAATAAATAAATATTAAAATAATTCAAATGGGGGCTTAGTGGACTTATACTACACCCCCTTATCTGGGTCCAAAAATTGTACAAAGTGTTGCACAATATTATTTAATAATAAAATACCAATAATAGTTAAAATATTTAATTAATTAGAAATTGTACTTAAAAATCTAAAATAATTTAGGAATTATTTTTACGTACATAAAATATGTCCATATGGCCACCTTGGTCCCATCCCATGCCTACATGGGCTTAACTTTAATTCGGGCCCAGTTTCGCTGAATTGGACAAACCTGGTCATCTAAAAATTAATGTATATAATAATATTTATTTAAAATAATTTAAATAAGTCCATTCACAACTTGGCGTAGTTTTCCTAGTTTTGACATCACCATGGCTAGGATTCCCCCTACATGACTGGTACACTAGTCAATGCAAACTGCTACAACTTTCGTGCTAAAAGTCATGGTAGTCTTGTGTCCCAAAATTCAACAACGGCTAAGGTCATTTCTAATGAAATAAAAATCATAATTTGTATAAATTAATTTTTAAGTCTAATAAAAATAATAATAAAAATAGGGGGTTTTACAAAGGGTGTGTGTTCAGTTTAGATGGAGAATAGGGGGCCTTGGTGCCCGGTACACACAGGTTAATATAAGGAAAATAGGAGGGGGAGAATTAGGTGCAGCTCTCCGAAATGGGGCAAGCAGCAGTAGCAACTACTCTTATCTATTGACTGATGTCAACAGATAGATGAGGCAGTAAGAAGAGCTAACAGCAATGTGAGAGGTCTTTCACTATGTGCCAGTGTTGTACAGGTCTTGGCAAGGCCTTAGGCCAATGAGTTCACCTGTGTAACACATAGGTTGGTAATTTGGGGTTGTCTGTTAGTGAGAGTAAGGAAAGGTAGAGTGTGTGTTTAGATATAAATACATATTTATGTCAATGTATCCTAGGTTTATATATGTATGTAGTGTGAGTATTTGTTCCTATGAATGAGAGAGTGATGAGAGTATATTGTGTGAAGGGGATATATATATATTATATATATTTATGGATAGGATAAAGGTATAGGATAGGTAAGGCCTATAGGATAGGTAAATTGAGTTTACCTATGAGTTCAAGGTAGTGGGATTACCTATGCATATATTATGTGTTTGAGCATAGGGTAATACCCTATATGGACTAGAATTGAGTGGATTACCTTGGGTAGGGCAAGATATGGTCCTAAAACCCTAGGAGTGATCTAGTTCGACCTAAAAATTTCTCAGAAACCTAGAATTGACCTTGCATAAAATGTTTATAGTTTTAAAAAACAAATTAACCTGTATATCTCATATCTAGGTTGGTGTAACACCACTTTGAGCCTCAAATCACATTTACTGCTTTGGACGACAGGCGAGTACATTTTTTGATAGTTTTTATTTCTTAATATTTCCTATGATGCATGTTTATATTATATTAGTGTTCTATTCGATTACGACACGATGGATACACGGATTGGTATTGTATGGATTCACTGTCTTGAGATACGTAGTTTCATGCCTATTGACTCTTTACTGGACTAATGAATCACTTGACTAATGTATCTACTCTGGACTATTGGGATTCGGGTCGGGACCTGGATCTATGTGTACTGGTCGGGTGGGGAAATACCTAAGAGACATGTGAACATACCTTTTCTATCACATGGTCTTACTGGAATAATAGTGGCCACACACGGATGTGTATAGTTTGCCGGATATTACCACATAGTCGTTCACATATCAACTTGGTATTTCAAAATACTGGTTTAGACATAGCTTTCCTGGATTATTATATACTTGCAAGTTGTATACATTGCATGACAGGTTTTCCTCTTTATTACATAATTGCTTGTCTTTACATTTTTATATATTCTTCCCATACACATATTGCCCTATATATATTTGTCTCTTCTTTATACTTTGTCTTTTATAAATTGTTCATCAAGTATTATATTATTATTTACATTTTCATAGTACTTGTCAATTAATTGGAACTGTTATTTAGGTTGTAATTTTTTCCAATCCTGACTGGATATATTTTTTAGATGGCTTAGACTGTTGTCCTAGCTACTATGAGCAGGGGGTATAAGAGGGATGCACACAGGAGTCTCAGGAGGATACTGCTCAGTAGAGAGTGCCCTAGTAGTTACTTGAAATTTTAGTATTTTATATTGTATCGGATTGTTCCGAATGTGGGTTTGGATTTTGTTATTATTATTCAAAATATGTACTTATTCGTCTTAGACATCTAGACTCTTGTGTGCAGTGACTCTTACTTTATTTCAGTTTGATCTTCCTTATCTTTTATTCCAATATCATGCTTTATCTTCCTTTAGATCTTGGGATTGAGTTATATATCGTACATGTAATATTACTCCTCCGTGCGAAGATGATAGGTTTATATCACATATTGTTAGATGTTAGATATTATAGACGACCATACAGCGTTCTACCATCGATACTGCGACGTAGGCTGCACGTACCCACGTCCTCGTGCCCCTAAACAGGGTACGGGTCGTGACACATTTTTATGGTGGCCCATGCAGATCAAGGTCGCAACTAGTATGATTTCGTAGTGGTGCTCGACTTACAGTGCTGCTACGAGCCTAGTGTTAGTATATAGGGTTAGGCTATATTAAGAGCTACTCAATCACATCTAGAAAAACTTCCAATCTTTTGATTACCATTTCAATCCTTCTTTTGCGATTATTCTTCAAATTCAATTGTCCTTCCTTGAAAATAACTAATCTTGTGACATATTGATTTTTCTTGTTGATCTGTCTTCAGGATGTTGGAGACCAGATCACAACGCACTGGAACCACTACAGCGACGGAGAGGTCTGCTACTTCACAACCTCCTCCTCCAGCTGTAGGAGCTACAGTTTCGGGAGTTGCTCCTACTGTTTTTCCCATCCACGAGGGAGTGTCAGCAGCTCATGAGGGTGTTCCTCCACCGGTCCAAAGGATTGTTCTCGTGCAGCCGGAGTCTCTTCCTCTTCCTCCACCTCCACCACCAACTGATACAGCATAGATGTTTGCGTTGTCCCAACCGATGATGGAGGCGCAGAGAGCTCAGGCTGAGGCACAATAGCGACAGGCTAATGTGTTGTGCCAGAGCATTGAGAGTGCCTACCAGTTGGCACTTGATGCAGTAGAGAAGGTAATTGCTCTGCCTCGGGGTGCTCTCGTCCAGCAGCAGCAGCAGCAGCAGGAAAGGCCGGGTACTGTCAAAGACTTCATGAAGATGTTCCCTCGAGAGTTCAAGAGGACTGAGGGGATCCTCTACGCCGATGATTGGCTGGAGGATATTAAGCGGATCTTGCATATGGCACAGATCCCGGAGAGATTATAGGTGGAGGCGTCTGCTAGCCAGCTGTTCGATATCACCCTCACGTGGTATCGTATAGAGCCTATGCTTGCGGTGACAGGGTTGGCTTGGGAGGCATTCAAGGAGCTTTTTAAGGAGAAGTACTTCCCTGACGTGGCTTTTGAGTACCTTGGAGGGCCATTTCATGGATTGGTTCAAGGAAGACTGTTAGTAGATGAGTATACTACTGATTTTTCCTGGTTGAGCTGGTTCACGAAGAGCATGGTTTAGGGGCCAAGGAAGCGGGCCAGGAAGTTCAGAATGGGCCTGAACAGCGAGGTCAAATTGTGTACTTTAGGGCATCATACGGCAACCTTCGAGGACATTCTGATGGATACCCAGATTTTTGAGGAGGACTTAGGCCACAAGTCCAAGAGGGCCAGTAACACCATGGGTGATGGTACTAGTACGGGACCGGCTAAGCGTCCCCATGTTCAGAAGGAGTACCATCAGCAAGCTGAAGTTTTGGTTCAACAGTAGAAGTAGGAAGATCAGGCTTTTTTTTGCAACTATTACAAGAAACCTGGCCATTCGTGGGATGTCTGCAGGAAGAGATTGAAGGTGTGCCTGTGTACAGGTTAGCTGTGTACCAGATGAGGGATTGCCCTACTGTACCCCCATTTGGTGGAGCACTAGGCCAGAGAGATGGAGCTAGGCCACCTGTGGTACCACATCCGCCCAGCACCACCATAGGGAAATCCTCTAACGGGGCAGGGCTTTTGCGCTGAAGGTCGAGAAGACTGATGCTACAGGTGATGGATTAGCATGTTTATCTTTTTGTTCTTATTTCGTCCTTTTTCCATCTTATCGTATGTTTCAATAGTACCTCTTAGATTGTGTTCTATGCTGTGATAGATAGTATAATGACCCTGATTTGGACCATGATATCACGACCAGTAGGACCATGATTTGTTTGTATTATTTAAATTGATTTTTGGATTATGATTGTCGGAGGCTTGACCTAGAAAAGAGTATGCCCAGCTTAAATTTCTAGGAAAAAAATTTTTAGGGGAAGATTTGTCACTACCATATTTCTAGAATATGGATATTTTTGTCATTTTATAATTTATCCAATTTGTGTATTTTTTTATTTATGATGGTTGTATTTATTAGTAGACTAGCCTATTCCTTAGACTTGGTGGACCCTATTTAATTAGACTTGACCAATAGACTTGATTAATTAGAATAGCCATTACTAGATAAGTTAGTTTGTTAGTTATTACATTAGTTACACATTATTAAAGATTCTTGTCATGACAAAAGGTAAAGGGCCTTTAAGACATCTTATCCATTCCTACAACCCAACTACAACCCTAATGAGACTCTATATAAAATCCTTTATGACAAGCCTTAGTTCATTCCTTTCATTCCAACCTAGAACAAGGGCGGATCTAGGATTAAAAGTCAGGATGGGCTACTATACTAATGCTAATCTCATGCCAAAAATTTGGCAATATTTCCCCCAAATTTTGAAGGTTCTATACCTGTTTGTCACGACCCGCACCCACTGTGAGGGTACGAGTACGTAACAGCGCCCAGCCTACGCCGCAGTGTCGGCGGTAGAACGCTGTTCTAAGTCTCTAACTAACCATCAACTCATGCAGTATATAATGTACTCATCAAGATCAACTCCGAACGAAAGACAAGTATAAGATATGGTGTAACTCAATCACAGTCTAAGCACGATAAGATAACACAGAAATATCACTAAGAAAGTGAAGATAACAAAACTACTAATAAAATAACAACAAACTCAAATAATCTCAAGTACATCTCAAGTCCCAAATCTCTATATACAACTCCAGATCTAAACAGGAAAACTAAAACAAGACAGACTAACTAAACTTCCGATCACTCCTGAGTGTCGGGGCCATAGGTAGCTAAGCCATCTCCTCAGTAAAATGTAGGGCATGTGTCCTCAGGGCAATCATCTGTAAAATTTTCAACAGGTCCAGTCAGGACAGGAACGAGCACATCTCATCTAGAAAACCCAAGTAAATGACAGAGAACTATAAAGCAGTTATAGACAGTTGTATTGATGAAAATGACAGTTTATATTCAGGTGATGGTAAGAAAGACAGATAAAGTACAAGGAAAGAAAATAACTAAATAAGAGAAGTATCATAGCAATGAAGATTGTAAAAATAGAACTAGCTGAACCAGGGTAATATGATATAAAGTCCAGACAATAATGTAGACCAGTGTAACTCCAATGTAAGTCCAGTACAGGATGAATCTCATACAAGATGAATCCAGTAAGGGACGATTCCAGTTATAGTGATCAATAATTCCAGGGTGAGTCCAGCCTATACTCTAGCAGTGTGTTTTAAAATACCGAGATCGACATGTAATTGGTTATAGGTAATCCGGCACATCACACACCTGGCCGGGTGTGAGATGGCTATCATTCCAGTATGATTCCAGCAAAAGGGTGATTCTAGAAATGGGGTATGTCTACATGTCTTACTCTAGTATTTCTCCTCCTAGCAAGTGAATCCAGAATTCTGACATAATGATTCAAGATGAGTCCAGCCAATAATATGAAGATACCAGTAAATGATTCCAGTAAATGATTCCAGCAGGTAATTCCAGTAATAGAAGCCAGAAATGATGATACCAGTAATAGAGGCCAGAAAATAAATGTGTGTCGTATACATGAATTCAGAAATAACAGTACGTGTTTGTAACAGAGAATCACATACAGCTAACTAGAACTGAAATACAGTAATTGACAAATAAATGAGAGAACTATCAAAAAATGTACTCGCTTGCTACTCTGAGAAGAGTAGTGTAATATCAGATGCCTGCACCAGAGTCACAATGTCCTAAACAGAGTAATATGGGTTATGACATGTTCAATATAAGAAAAATAAAGGCTACATGCAAACTATATGATTTCTAGGTCAAACTAGGTCCAAGTCAAACTTGGTCAACTCTGAGTCAACCCAAGTCAACATTTAGGGTTTGGGCTTCTAGGTATCAAACCAAATCAACCTAAATCAGACTCAACTATAAGCCACCATATGAATTTAGCTAACTTACCCCATATACATATAATATAAACACATACATCCTAGTTGTATATCTACAAGTTAAATACATGAATATAACTATATGTATCTATCCAAACTCTACATCTAACTTTATAATTCATAACCCTATAGGGTATATAACAACCCTATACTACTAGGCATTTCCTACATACTATGAATATACCTAAGATATCCAGAAAAGGGAAGACTGGACTGGATGAGGGGAAGGACACTAAGGTTTAGTATGGACTTAACTTGGATAGATGGAAACTAATACAAGGGAGAAATTCCCTTATAATGCAGACTGAAATCCACACAAGGCTAACCCTTATACAATGACAACCTATGAAGCCCTCAACCTGCACCTGCTCCTTTCTCTACTGCCCCTAATCAACCCACAACACACAATAAAACTCACACACTCTTATATATACACAAGCCAACTTATGATTTAATCTTAGTTAACTTCTAATCAAACAAAAATCTAATTAACATTCAACCAAACCAATCCATCTATTTCTCAGGTTACTATCCTGAACTCCCATCAAGTAAACCCCATTCAACTTAATTGCACACAACCCATCCATAGCCTGAACTCAACTCCCTGCCTACTGCTCTAAACTACTGCTACTGCCTAAGCCACTGCTACTGCTGTAAACCACTGCTAAGGTCCTGCAGTACAAGCCAAGGCAAGGCAAGCCAAATCAGGCCTGCCAAAACTGATACCACTAACCCAAATCAAACTACCTATGGCAGTACAACCCATGCATACAAAAGACATATACTCAAGCATGTGAAACTGAACACTAAGTTCACATGAATCCACATAAATATATACCTATATATGTAACTATATGTATATAATATCTAAATATCAAATCTCAGATTTGTGTAGAAATCAATGTGTAATTGTGTGTAAAATGAACTCATGTATTCTCAGGAAAAAAACAGTTCAATCAAAGAAATCCTAACATTTCAAAAATTCAGTCTCAGGAAATATAAACACACACACATTAGGAAATCAAAATCCAGTTCACTGGTTCAGTCCTAAATTATCATTCAGTAAAAAAGGAAAAACAGTGCACAGGTTTAGTGAATAGTTAAAGAATGCATGGCAAAACATGTGAGTTATCTCTCAGGTTTCAATCTCAGAATTTCTAATCAGTCCATGTGTGTGTGTGCATAGTGTGTTGACAGTGTGTGAGTGCAATATACAGAACAAGATACTAAAGTGGGTGGTGAACCACCATGCTAATCATCAAGTCCATTACTGGACTGATGGAATGGCAGAAAACCACTCCTATAATAGAACTGTACCAGTGAAGGAAAAGGGGGAAACTCCACATAAATGGTCTAAACAAGGATTTGTGATACATGGTCTGGACATGACTGATACCAAAGGAAACCACATGGCAATATGGATAGGACAACAGGTTAATAGGGGTGATCAATGCAGGACAGTTATGTGAGGCCTGTGTGTGATATAGCATTGCATTGGGGTTCAATCTCAGAAATTTCAAAGTCCAATCATTGCACATGAGAACTGAATATCAAACCATGGAATAAACCTATGTAGATATTGAACATGAGGGAAAGGATAGACTGACACAATGTATTAGCAGTAAATGTAGTATAATGTGTGGGTGAACAATGATATATGTGTCAAATAGGAAATCAGGAACTAGGAATTTAGAATAGTGTGGATACCACTAGAGTGTGTGTTCACAGAATCTAGAAACTAATCTCAGGAAATCACAATCAAACATCTCTTCATTCATTCCTAAATTTCACACTCTAATCATTTCAAATCAACCCATATCAACTAACTTACCTACATTAAACCCAGGAATTAAGAACTCATTTGAAAACCATAATTTGAATTCAAACTTGAAATCAGCAAACAACACATCAGTAAATTCAATGTTTTAAACCTATTTCACATTCGAATACAATAAAACTTCAAATTGATGATTGATACACGTGTGTGAACATGCTATGGTGTCATACAGGCTATGTCGTGTCCACAAAAGTCGACACGACGTGTCCAAATGCTGAAAACCAAGTATCAGAGAATAGCAGTGTCAGCAGGCCTCGTGCAGAGGTACAACGCGATCTATTGACTCGTGTGTCCACCTCCGAGCCTTGTGCTCCTGCCTACGGGTTCGCCCAACATAGGGGAACGTGTCCCACAGCCTGCAATGAGTCCACACTGTGTCGTATCTAAGAAAACAGTGCGTATCAGTCGAGTGTCTGTGCGTGTGTGCAACAGTGAAAAAGACAGTGTGGGTCAATTTTCTCCGTACACACAAAACGAGAACCCACAAAATTTTGTAGGTGTCGTGTCAGTCACTAGGCCTCCGTGTCCACCAATTTTCAGGGCCTGAGTCGCTGTGTCGTGTCCTGTGTCAACCCCGATCAGTAGGACACTGAACCGAGCCAGTGCGCAGCGTGTCCAACACGGATTTGGATACGACAAGGACACTGATTCGTGCTCAGTCAACCACGAAATAAATATGTATATATAATACAACAAATCTATTTAAACACTTTTCAAAAATACCAATTTTTAACCCTTTGTGGCATTTAATCAAACACACAGCAATACAACTGATACGTGTCCGATACGGACACGAAATGAATCCACCTTGACACGAAACCAAGTCCTACAGCTAGGGGACACCTAGGGCTTCCTAAATATGCAATTAGATCTAGAAATTACTGAGTTTAGGGTTCAATTACCTATTAGTAAAATTCCCAAGGAAAGCTTCAAAAGAGGGAAATCTCTTTGCTAGCCAATATCCCCAAATTGATTCAAACCTGAGATTTCTCTTCATGAACATAAAGTAGGGATCAATTAGAAACCAATGCAAAAGATTTGAGCCAAAAGGAGTTGAAATGAGGAAATTATGGATTGGGGAAGAAGGCTCTTACCTTTTTCTTCAAACTTGTAAAAATTTAATAAAAGAGGCAAGAACATGGAGGAGAATACTTATAGGGAAGGGGGAGCCCGAGTGTCTGGTCATAAGTATAAAAATTTAGGGTTAGGGTTTCCTAAATTGGCCCATGGGCTTAAGTTATGGTTAATCAAGTCATGAAGTTATAAGCCATTTCTTGAAATCATAAACCATGACTTAAATGCACTAAACCAAATCCCCTCATTCTAAAATTAGTTTCTAATGACTAAATGTAGGTTAACCTAAGTTAGACTAGGGTCACCATGGCTAGGGTTAGCTTCTAGGCTAGTTCAATAGGTCTCAACAAGTCAAGGTCAAACTAGAACTCACCAATCCAACAAATCACCAAATAATTCAAATAAGTCAAAATGACCAAATTAACCCTAGGCCAAAAATGATAATTAAGTCATCCTAATAACATGCTTAGGCTCTAGGTCATGCAGTCTCTCAGGTTTCACTAGCAGCACATCAAAATCACAAGTCATGACTTAAACCAGTTTTTAAATAGTTTAAAAATAATTAAAAATCCCCAAAAATCATAATATGAAATAAATATCAATGAATAATAATTATGCAAAATTTCAAAAATACCCCCATCTGGAAAACTGGGTGTTACACTGTTACAATGAATAAAAACATTGAAAGAAAAGGAAAATCAACTACCACTACCCTCAAGATCTTTATTTGAAGTTTTCTCTCTATTTGAAGGTTGTATACTTGTTGACAAGAACGACCACCACCCTCAAGATAAGGGGCACTTAGATCAGGTATACTTATAATCTTATGATTAATTTATTATAGATAACATCAAAAGAAAATCAACGGCCCAAATCTCTATCCTAAACGAAAATAAAAATAAAAATAAAATATTATAGATAACAATTGATTAATTTAATAATCAAAAGAGAAACTAACCAACATTTCTCAACGCAAATCAACCAAATTGGAAATATCCTTACAGATCGGTTGGACTTTCTAGATAAGTTCAAGTTTATAATATCAATATGAGTTCCTCTTGCTCCGTACTATTTGACATGAATCTTTCCTGAAAAATATTTCAAGTATTAATAATGTACAAATTAAAACTTCAAAGAAATATCCAAATCCAAGTCCTAACCAGCTCATCCCCCAGCCCCAAATCAGAAATATCTAAAAGAAATACATAAATCGCACACGCGTCCTCCTTGAGGAGACGAGGATGCTTTAGGATGTGTTAAACACAAATTCCAAACCCTAATTCTAATCCACCATGGGTCCATCACAGAGATCACTCTCCCCTAACCTTCTCCAAACCATAAAATTTTTTATTCGGAAGAAATTGGAGCAAACTAAGTATAATAAACCCTAGTTTTTTAAAAAAGAAAAAGATTAAAAAAATGAAACTAACAAGAAAAAACTTACATGAGAAGTGGAAGAGTTGGGAGAGATAAACTCCTCCTTCCTGGTCCTTGTCTTGTCTCTTCAGACTTGAGAGGAAATGAAAAATCAAAAGCTCAACCTAAAAAACTCTCCCGTGGGTCTACTGTAGAGCAGCCCCGATTTGGATTATTGGTGGGTTGGATGTTTTTTTAGTTAGGTGGGCTGAACAATTGCATATGTAGTCAAAAAAAGAAAAAGAATTTGATGGGCTACTGCCCACCCAAGCAAGTACTTGGATCCGCCCCTGACTTAGGAAGAAAACCCTAGCACACCATTCCAAAACCCATTTTCTTTCATTCCAAGGAGGCTTGAGGCTTGACATTGCTAAGGAAGCTCTTGAAGAAGGAAGCTTGGTACGAAGCTTGCTAGAGAGAAGTGTCCATCTACTTCCTTGTGTCCCCTTGGTGTAAAACATTAGGAATCCATTTTCCAATAGGTCAAATCCTTGTTTCCCTTGTTATTTCACATTGCATGATGGTTTTGACCCCTAATGAACCTCCCATGACTAATAGAAAGAAGAATGAGGTCCTAATAAGTCCGATTGTGATAGCTACATAGACTTTTGCGTCCATTTGGAGGCAATTACGAATTTTGCCCACCAAGTGTTTGTCAAAATGACAAATTGGCCTTTGAGTTTTGTTTTCTTCAGTTTTGTACTTGGGAATAGTTTGGATGCTCATTTGGATAGACATATAGATTATAAGAGTCATATATATAGATGTATATATGTATACATATATGTGTATGTATAGGGGGTTGAATGTGTGTGTCAATATATACATATATATTTGAACTGTATGTGTGGAAATAAGAGAGACAGTTTAAGTAAAGACATTTAAACATCAAGAGTAGCAGTGGTTTTAAGTGTCTTGTGTGTGTGTCTTGTCTAGGTATCCCGGTGATTAATAAGGTTGTGTGAGGGGCTGTTCATGTGATTGGAGTATAAGTATAGGGTGAGTATCAGTAGTAACCCTTGTAAAACAGGTGGTTGCCCCGTCCAAATGAGAACAACAGCTATAGCAGAGCAATGCCAAGTTGTGCAAGCAATGAGAGGCAGGGGACTCCCCATGTTCGAGCCCTACAATAGCCAGGCAGGCCATTGGCCTTGGCAGTCATTGGCTTGGCTTGGCAGGCCTATAAATGAGAAAGGGGTAGACAATCATTGACAGCATTACGAGAGTGAAATGAATGTGGTGTCAAGAGTGTGCTGAATGGATGATTTAATCCAATAAATTAGATGAATAGATAAGTATATAGATAAATGAGGGTGTTTGGGGCTTTTCCTTATCTTGGACAGGCAAGGCAGTGAGCTGCCCTTGCTTGGCAGCTTTATGATTAGTCCTACATTTGGCAGGCTAATGTGTGGCTTGGCCACTGATGTAGTGGAGGGATTTGGAGGATTCTGTTGGACCTGGTTTGTTCAGTACACTATATTATTTTGCAGTGCTAAGTGTGGGGCCTATGCACCTGTGCACAGGGTATAATCTGCAGGTATATTTTGGGGAGAGTGGCAGTGGCAGCAGGACAATCATGTGTGTCTCTCTATTTGTATGTAGATATGTGTTTGTAGGGCATTTGTTCTATGTATATATATTAGTGGTCTATGTGTGGCTAACTGAGCGTGTGTGTGTCTATGGAATAGTAAGTACCAATTAGAGTGTCAGAGAGTATCAGTTATAAGAAGAAGAGAGTGCTCGAGTATAGGGGGACTTGATAGCTTAGAATGGCCATTTGTAATTATTCATTATGTGAAGCCACCTTGTGTACCAGATGAATGATGGGGTTTGTCCACTGTTTGGGGAATGTAGAGAGTTAGGGTTTGGCCCTGATTGTATAGGGGTTTAAGTGTTAGCAGGGATATGCCAAGGTGAGAGGGGCTCGGGTTCAAACAGTAGGTAAACCAAGGCCTATGAAGGAATTACCTATGTAGCTTTAAGTATTCGTGTTCAAGTAGATGAGTATGTTTATATGGAGTATAGGCAGGGAAAACCTATAGAAGGGAGGCAGAGCAGTAGGTAGGTATGCCAATGGGTCTCTAATTGAGAGCAGGTCATAAGAAGAATGTTTGGCTATGGCCACTTGGCCATTAGCCATGTGTCGAGTGAGTAAGTGAGTGTCATGGGTTGAGTGTTTAGAGGGAGTTTAGAGTATCAGTAATGTGAAGGAATGTGTTAGTGGGTTAGTTTTTAAGTGAGTATATTAGAGTTAGTATAGGGAGCATCAGTTAGAGGTAGTAGTATCAGTCATGTTCGGTGAGTTAGAGAAGGGAGAAAGGGATATGTGAAGTGTCACATTTAACAAGTGTACACTGTCATGACAGTGGTAATGTGTGAGTGCACTTATATTTGTATATAAGTGTGAGTGAGTAGATGGATAAGGGGAGGACAGGAAGTTTAATCCATAAACAGACTTCTGTTAGTATGTATGTCATATATGTATGAGTGTGTGATAGATTAGGGAGTCATAGGGTGTGTATTCAGTTTAGATGGAGAATAGGGGGCCTTGGTGCCCTGTACACACAGGTTAATATAAGGAAAATAGGAGGGGGAGAATTAGGTGCAGCTCTCTGAAATGAGGCAAACAACAGTAGCAACTGCACTTATCTGTTGATTGTTGTCAACAGATAGAGGAGGCAGTGAGGAGAGCTAACAACAATGTGAGGGGTCTTTCACTATGTGCCAGTATTGCACAGGTCTTGGCAAGGCCTTAGGCCAATATTCATGTAACCATAGGTTGGTGATTTGGGGTTGTCTGTTAGTGAGAGTAGGGAAGGTAGAGTGTGTGTGTTTAGATATAAATATACATTTATGTCAATGTATCCTAGGTTATATATGTATGTAGTGTGAATATTTGTTCCTATGAGTGAGAGAGTGATGAGTATATGGTGTGAAGGGGAGTGATATATATATATATATATATATATATATATATATATATATATATATATGTGTGTGTGTGTGTGTGTGTGTGTGTGTGTGTGGATAGGATAAAGGTATAGGATAGGCAAGGCCTATTGGATAGGTAAATTGAGTTACCTATGAGTTCAAGTTAATAGGATTACCTATACATATATTATGTGTTAGAGCATAGGGTAATACCCTATATGGACTAGAATTGAGTGGAATACCTTGGGTAGGGCAATGTATGGTCCTAAAACCCTAGGAGTGACCTAGTTCGACCTAGGAATGACTCGAAAAACTAGAATTGACCTTGCATAGCATGTTTATAGTTCTAAAACACAAATTAACTTGTATATCTCATATATAGGTTAGTGTGACACCACTTTGATCCTCAAATCAAATTTACTGCTCGGGACGACAGTCGAGTATATTATCTGATAGTTTTTATTTCTTGATATTTTCTATGATGCATGTTTATATTAGTGTTCTATTTGATTTCGACACAATGGATACATGGATTGGTATTATGTGGATTCATTGTCTTGAGATACATGGTTTCATGCCTATTGACTCTTTACTAGACTAATGAATCACTGGTCTAATGTATCTACTCTGGACTATTGGTATTCGTGTCAGAACCTGGATCCATGTGTACTGGTCGGGCGGAAAAATACCTAGGAGACGTGTGAACATAGCCTTTCTACCTCATGGTCTTACTGGAATAATAGCGGCCACATATGGATGTGTATGGTTTGCCGGATATTACCACCTAGTCGTTCACATGTCAACTTGGTATTTTAAAACACTCGTTTAGACACAGCTTTCCTGGATCAATCTATACTTGCAAGCTGTATACATTGCATGACAGGTTTTCCTCTTTATTATATATCTGTCTGTCTTTACATTTTTATATATTCTCCCCAGACACCTATTGCCCTATATATACTTGTCTCTTCTTTGTACTTTGTCTCTTAGAAATTGTTCATCAAGTATTATATTATTATTTGTATTTTCATAGTACTTGTCAATTAATTGGAACTGCTATTTGGGTTGTACTTCGCTCCAATCCTGACTGGATATATTTTTCAGATGGCTTAGACTATTGTTCAACCTACTATGAGAAGGGGGTGAACGTGGGATGAACATAGGAGTGTCAGGAAGATCCTACTCAGTAGAGAGTGTCCTAGTAGTGACTTAGACTTTTAGTATTTTATATTGTATCGAATTGTTCCGAACGTGGATATGGATTTTGTTATTATTATTATTTAAGATATGTACCTATTCGTCTTAGACATCTAGACTCATGTGTGTGGTGACTCTTACTTTATTTTAGTTTGATCTTCCTTATCTTTTATTCCAATATCGTGCTTTATCTTCCTTTAGATCTTGGGATTGAGTTATATATCGAACATGTAATATTACTCCTCCGTACGAAGATGATAGGTTTATATCACATATTGTTAGATGTTAGATATTATAGATGACCTATACAGTATTCTACCACCGACACTGCAACGTAGGTTGGACGTAACCACGTCCTCGTGCCACTAAACAGGGTGCGGGTCGTGACACATTTTTATGGTGGCCCATGTAGGTCAAGGTTGCAACTAGTACAATTTTGTAGTGGTGCTCGACTTACAGTGCTGCTACGAGCCTGCTGTTAGTATAGGGTTAGGCTATATTAAGAGCTACTCAATCACATATAGAAAAACTTCCAATCTTTTGATTACCATTTCAATCCTTCTTTTGCGATTATTCTTCAAATTCAATTATCCTTCCTTGAAAATAACTCATCTTGTGACATATTGATTTTCCTTGTTGATCTGTCTCCAGGATGTTGGAGACCAGATCATAACGCACTGGAACCACTACAACGACGGAGAGGTCTGCTACTTCACAACCTCCTCCTCCAACTATAGGAGCTGCAGCTCCGGGAGTTGCTTCTACAGTTTCTTCTATCCACGAGGGAGTGTCAGCAGCTCATGAGGGTGTTCCTCCACCGGTCCAAAGGATTGTTCTCGTGCAGTCGTAGTCGATCTCTTCCTCCACCTCAATCACCAACTGATATAGCGTAGATGTTTGCGTTGTTCCAGCAGATGATGGAGGCGCAGAGAGCTCAGGCTGAGGCACAATAGCGACAGGCTGATGTGTTGTGCCAGAGCATCGATAGTGCCCACCAGTTGGCACTTGATGCAGTAGAGAAGGCTATTGCTCTGCCTCGGGGTGCTCTCGTCCAGCAGCAGCAGGAAAGGCCAGGTACTGTCAAAGACTTCATAAAGATTTTTCCTCGAGAGTTCAAGGGGACTGAGGGGATCCTCTACGCCGATGATTGGCTGGAGGATATTAAGTGGATCTTACGTCTGGCACAGATCCCAGAGAGATTGCAGGTAGAGGCGTCCGCTAGCCAGCTGTTCGATATCGCCCTCACGTGGTATCGTATAGAGCCTATGCTTGCGGTGACAGGGTTGACTTAGGAGGCATTCAAGGAGCTTTTCAAGGAGAAGTACTTCCCTGACGTGGCTTTTGAGTACCTTAGAGGGCCATTTCATGGATTGGTTCAAGGGAGACTGTTAGTAGATGAGTATACTACTGAGTTTTCCTGGTTGAGCTGGTTCACGAAGAGCATAGTTTAGGAGCCAAGGGAGCGGGCCAGGAAGTTCAGAAGGGGCCTGAACAGCGAGGTCAAACTGTGTACTTTAGGGCATCATACGACTACCTTCGAGCACATTCTGATGGATGCCCAGATTTCTGAGGAGTACTTGGGCCACAAGTCCAAGAGGGCAAGTGACACCATGGGAGATGGTACCAGTACGGGACCGACTAAGCGGCCCCATGTTTAGAAGGAGTACCATCAGCAAGCTAAAGTTTTGGTTCAGCAGTAAAAGTAGGTAGATCAGGCTTTTCTTCGCAACTATTACAAGAAACATGGCCATTCGTGGGATGTCTGCAGGAAGAGATTAAAGGTGTGCCTGTTTTACAGGTTAGTTGCGTACCAAATGAGGGATTGCCCTATTGTACCCCCATTTGGTAGAGCACAAGGCCAGAGAGACGGAGCTAGGCCACCTGTGGTACCACATTAGCCCAGCACCACCATAGGGAAATCCTCTAATGGGGCAGGTCTTTTGCGCTGAAGGTCGAGAAGATCGATGCTACAAGTGATGGATTAGCAGGTTTATCTTTCTGTTTTTGTTTCGTTCTTTTTCCATCTTATCGCATGTTTCAATAGTACCACTTAGATTGTGTTCTATGCTGTGATAGATAGAATAGTGACCCTGATTGGGACCATGATATCACGACCAGTAGGACCATGATTTGTGTGTATTATTTAAATATATTTTTGGATTATGATTAACGGAGGCTTGACCTAAAGAAGAGTATGCCCAGCTTAAATTTTTAGGACAAAATTTTTAGGGGAAGATTTTTCACTACCACATTTCTAGAATATGGATATTTTTGTCATTTTATAATTTATCCAATTTGTGTATTTTTTTTATGATGGTTGTATTTATTAGTAGACTAGCCTATTCCTTAGACTTGGTGGACCCTATTTAATTAGACTTGACCAATAGACTTGATTAATTAGAATAGTCATTACTAGATAAGTTAGTTAGTTAGTTATTACATTAGTTACACATTATTAAAGATTCTAGTCATGACAAAAGGGACAGGGCCATTAAGACATCTTATCTATTCCTACAACCCAACTCCAACCCTAATGAGACTTTATATAAAATCCTTTATGACAAGCCTTAGTTCATTCCTTTCATTCCAACCTAGAACAAGGGCAGATCCAGGATTAAAAGTCACAATGGGCTACTACACTAATTGTCACCCTCATTTTTCCGTATTTCGTATTTATGCTCGTATTTGGATTTTGGCACGTATTTTATTTTCTCGACTTGCGGATTTTGGTTTCTCGTAAATGGGTTTGGACCATGGTTTGGTTTTATTTTTTTGGAGTAGGATTGGTTTGGTTTGGTTTGGTTTATTATAAATGGAACACCTTAACCTACACTCCTCCCTCAACACACCACAACCCACCCTCATTAAAACTCCACCTACCATTCTCTCTCCTCATTACTTCTCCATTAATTTCTAACTTCTTCTTCTTCTTCCTTCTTCCACACAACTTACCACACCATAGGCAAGTGCACCTTGCCATCAAATAAGCACCACTTTTTTATTTGTCTATTAACTAGATTAGGCCATGGAGAATAACTTTAGAACTTGACATTTTATAATTTGGAGCTTTCATTCTTCTAGATCTAGGTTTTAACCATTTTCGAAAATTTTTGGTTTTGATCTATTAAACTTTGATTTTTGCATGTTTTGATGCTTCCATGTGGAAGAGAATTCGATTTTACTCAAGTTAGAACTTTGAAAATCTAGATTTGGATTTGATTTGGCTAAGTTATGAAGATTTGAAGTTTTTGGTGTTCTTGAGGAGTTCATCTCAGCTTTGGTGAAGGCTCTCGGCCAGTGCTCTTTAGCACTTGACCGTTTGCTCACCCCGGCCTGTGCTCTTTAGCGCATGGCCGATTACGCATAGGCTCAGCCGGTGCTTTGCGCTGCGCTGGATTGCGCTGGCGCAAGCTAGCCATGCGCAAGCCAGCAATGCACAAAGTAACCCTTGCGCACTTGACCCCTTGCGCAGTCCATACTCTGCGCAGTCTACCCTCGCGCAATCATCCCTTGCACAATCCAATTGATGCACAAGGCATCCACTGTGCTCCTGTAACCCTGTGCCCCTTGACCCCCTGCGCAGTCTACCCTTGCGCAAGGTAACCCTTGCGCAAGGCAACTCTTGCGCAGCTCTTCCATGCGCAGTACATACCCTGCGCAGCCCAACCCCTGACCACCTTGCACAACCTACTTGTCTATGATGAAATTGTTTATTTCTTTAAGCTTGGCTCTTCTATAGTCCTATATATATTGGTATTTAGTAGATATTTTACGTCCATTTTATATCCTTACGCCTTTTGTCATGAACTTGATTTTACTTAATATACTTGGAATGACTATTGTACATGGCCTGGTATGACAAGGAACTAGCATAACATGACAGTGACCCGTAGTGGTGCACTCCTGACATGACCAACCTGGCATGAATTATCTTGATAACTTGATAGTGGCCGTGGCGGCGCACTCCTGACTTGACTTGACTTGATAACTTAACTTGACCTGCCTTGACACCGTGGGTGCTCCTGCTTGCTTGCTTGTACAATCCACTTGTCTTGTCTTGCATCATGTCTAGGACGTGACTTCCTGGGTACCACGGCCAGGGACTCGCGCTAAATTGGATTAGGCTAATGATTAGATCAAACTAGAACATGGAGAATTCCCAGTCACAGGCAATCTCGTTATCTGGGCGCTTTAATGGACTTGTAGCTTGCCGACGAGTAGAGCACATTTCCAGCACACTGTCATGTGTTGCACCCTCTAAGTCACCTAAGGGTACATTTGTCTCCCGGGCAATGTACCTACCTATAACTCTCAACCCGCGGAAGGATAACTGGATAGTCTGCAGGGCTTGGGACTGGGAGTTTCTCACTTGCATCTTGTTAGTAATTAGGCTTGTGATAACCCTAGTTAGTTAAAGTAGTAAGCCATAGTACTTGCTTGGTCGATTGTGAATGAATGGTATCCAGCTCGATCTAAGTCTTGTCTAGCCCCTGTACCTGGAACTCTTGATCATGATTGTTTTACCTATCTCTAACGATAAATGGGTAGAGACAATGAGCGATTCAAGCGAAGGGGTACAATCCCGGTCCTTGTTTGGTTTAAGGATTGTAACCTGGCTCCCGGAATAGTTCCACGTTCCTAGTCGTTTATCGCTCTGTGTACTTTATTTACTTGTACTTTCCTTTTATTCTTTATGTTCTGATATGCTGGATTTTGTTCTTATTTGTGGCCTCCTTTGTGGCACTTGCTCTTTCTGGGGTTTGACCCAGCTGGTTTTGTGTGGCCAGATTTCGGAGCAGCTCCCGAGGATCTACCAAGCTTCCAGCCCAATAGGGAATACTAGAAGAAACCAGGGCTACGAGTGGGTTTTCCCTTTTTGTTTCACCCACTTATATGTAAATTTATTCTTTTGAGGCATTTAGCCGACGAGCACCTGTTAGCTCGATGCACATTTACTTACTGTCTGCCTACGGGCTGTAAACATGATTAACAAATCCTAGGGTTGATCATGTATGACTGAACTCTTGCTAGTCCTATCATTTTGTACGACTAGCTTCATGATCATCCAATATGTAATATTTAGGACGCCTTATATATATATATATTTGATGCTCTAATATCTTGTAACTCTGTTAATTGCTTGAGATTGAGACAATAGGCTTGACCTTAAGAGACTGCTGGCTTGTAGTAAACCCTCATATCTAGACAGCCGTGACCGTATAGTTGAGATGTATTCTATTTCAATATACGTAGCTGGCTATGTCTGCCCCCGCTCTCCAGTATTCTGGTTCTGGGGCGTGACATGGTTTAAGTGGTGGCCCATGCAGGTCTTGTCAATCAAAAAATGTTAGGGTTTACCGAATAGATGTCTCAATCAATATCCGCCCTTGATCTCTGCTCGTATCTTCAAATCCCTGATAATCTCGACCTGATCACATTGCTTGTATCATTGATCCGTCCTGGTCCTTCCTTATTATTTTTCTATGTCGTCTTCTTCAGCGGTATTGCTCCCGGACCTGCCAACCAGCCAGAGGAAGCTCAGCAAGCACCCCAGCACCAGGAAGATCAAGCTCAGCACTCTGGAGTTGCCTCCCGAGTTATGCTTTCCGGAGGCTCAGAACCTCCAGTTCAGGCAGCTCCGCCCGTTCAACTAGCTAGACAGGATGAGGGACCTTTGGTAGGGCTTATCAGAGAACTGCTTGCATCCCAAGATCGTCAAGGCGACGCCTTGCACCAGGAAGTTCATGATGCACTAAACCGAGGAGGTCCCCAAGGGAATCAGGCGGCCAACAGTTTCAAGCGCTTGAACCCTCCCTTCTTTGATGGCAGTGAAGATGCGATTGCCGCGGACGCTTGGCTTCAGGATACCGAGGTGGTTCTAGAAGCAGCTAGGACACGTGAGAATAAGAAGGTGGCGATGGTACGCCTACAGTTGTTAGACTTGGCTCGCGATTGGTGGACAGCTCAGGCCATGGGGTTAGCGGCACCAGTCACTTGGGCGACGTTCAGAGAGAGGTTCCAGACAAAGTACTTCGACGCGGTGGTACGGTACAACCTGCAGACCAAATTCACCAACTTGAAGCAAGGAGGCAGGACGGTCGATTGCTATGCGACCGAGTTTTCCAGGCTGAGTAGGTTCGCCCCCACCTTGGTGGCAACCGAATTCGATAGGGCCCAGCGGTTCCATCAAGGGCTGCACTTAGAGATATTATTAGCTGTGGATCAGTTCGAGCACCAGACGTTCGATACAGTGTTGAAGGCGGCAAGGAGGCATGAGTATACCTCCCGGAGAATTGTGGACAGGACCGGAGGCAGGAAGCGGTCCCACAACCAGATGCACCAATCTTCAGCTCCAGCCCCGGCAGCTAGGGGTATAACCATTGGAACTCTGAGGCGGGCGGCCTCAGTGACGTCGGTTCAGCACTCGACCCCGACGTACCCGCAGCAGCAGAAGCAGAAGAAGCCTTCCACGGTGGAATGTTCTCATTGCGGAAAGCTGGGCCATGTAGTGGCAGAGTGTCGTAGGGCACATGGGTTGTGCCTGGCTTGTGGAAGAGCAGACCACCAGATAGGGACCTGCCCGAATAGGGGAGGTCCATTATCATCCAACCTTTCTAGTTCTTCGGTGAGAGGACCAGCCCCAGTTCCAGTCCAGCAGCAGCAGCAGCAGTACCCGAGGCTATTGGCGCCCCAGGCCCAGGCCTTTCAGCAGCAGAACCAGCAGCAGTTCATCCAGGCTCCAGCACAGAACCGACAGAGGGGTTTCCAGCAGAGGGGACCCGCAGCTAGAGGTCAGGCTATGATGATGACCATAGAAGAAGAAGTTGTACCAGGTGAAGTAGTGGCAGGTACTATTCTCGTCAACACCTTTCCAGTATCTGTATTATTTGATTCTGGTGCATCGCATTCATTCATGTCTGCACGATTCGCGACATGGATAGGATTGGAGCCCGAGTCATTATCAGTGAGGCTCAATATACTTACTGGTAATGGTCTTGTGGAAGTAGATCGAGTGTTTTCCTCGTGTCGGATCGTAGTTAGCGGTAGAGAGTTCCCCGCCAGGCTCATAGAGTTCCCTATGGCAGACTATGATGTAGTCCTAGGCATGGATTGGTTGAGGAACCATTATGCTAGGATAGACTGCCATGTTGGCAGAGTTATCTTTAGTATTCCCGGAGGGCCAGAGTTTTCATTTTCTAGAGGCACAGTAGAGCCATCTCCTCCAGTATTGCGGATGGCAGTAGCAGCAGTGCAGTTGCCCCGGATAGTTGAAGAGTTTCCAGATGTCTTTCCAGAGGAACTTCCAGGGATGCCGCCAGAGCGGAAGATTGAGTTCACCATAGACTTGATCCCCGGGACAGCACCAGTATCAGAGCGAGTCTACAGAATGGCACCTTCAGAGTTGGAGATTTTGTACAAGATAATTGAAGAACTCAGGACCAAGGGATTCATTCGTGCAAGTGGATCGCCTTGGGGAGCCCCGATGCTTCTTGTGAAAAAGAAGGATGGTACGTCCAGGCTATGTGTTGATTATCGTACTTGAACTCAGTGACAATCAAGAACAGATACCCTCTCCCGAGGATAGATGACTTGTTTGATCAACTCAAGGGGGCTTCAGTTTTCTCGAAGATAGACTTGTGGTCAGGATACCACCAGATCAGAGTCAGAGAGCAGGACATCCCGAAGACGGCGTTCAGATCTAGGTACGGGCATTGGGAGTTTCTAGTTATGCCCTTTGGAGCGACCAATGTGTCGGCAGTGTTCATGGACCTCATAAACCGTATTTTTATGCCTTACTTGGATCAGTTTGTGATAGTGTTCCTTGATGACATCCTGGCCTACAGCAAGAGTGAAGCAGAGCATGAGGAGCATCTCAGGATCGTCCTTCAGACGCTTAGGGAGCACCAGTTGTACGCCAAGTTCAGTAATGCGAGTTCTCGCTCGATCGTATTTCTTACTTGGATCACATCATTACCAGAGGAGGAGTGGAAGTGGATCTCCAAAAGATTGTGGCCATCGAATCATGGCCAGTACCTAGCTCAGTGGCAGAGGCTCACAGTTCACAGTATTCCATTCACCCAGGCGGCACGAAGATGTACCGAGATATTCATCAGCACTTTTGGTGGAATGGTATAAAGAGGGAGATAGCCCGGTATGTCTCTCGATGTTTGGTTTGCCAACAAGTTAAAGCTGAACATCAGAGGCCAGCTGGACTTCTTCAACCCTTGCCGATCCCAGAATGGAAATGGGAGCACATTACCATAGATTTCGTGACTGGGTTACCCAGATCTCCGGCAGGCAGAGATGCTATTTGGGTCATTGTGGACAGGCTTACCAAGGTGGAACACTTTTTTTTATTTAGAGTTGGACAGTCGACGGCACAGCTAGCAGAGATGTATCTCAGGCAGATTGTCAGACTTCACGGAGTGCCAGTCAGCATAGTATCAGACAGGGATACGAGATTCATATCGCACTTCTGGCGCAGTCTTCATCAAAGTTTGGGGACTCGTCTCAAGTTCAGCTCAGCGTATCATCCGCAGACAGATGGGCAGTCAGAGCGTACTATACAAACTCTCGAGGATATGTTGCGGTCATGTATCCTTGACTTCGGTGGTTCGTGGGAGGATCACCTGCACCTGGTAGAATTCTCGTACAATAATTGTTTCCAGGCCAGTATCCGGATGGCACCCTTCGAGGCCCTGTATAGTAGGAAGTACAGATCCCCGTTAGCATGGGACAATATCGGAGAGAGGCAGATGCTCGGTCCAGAACTGATTTCTCAGACGGTTGAAGTGGTCAGGAGTGTCAGAGATCACCTCCGAGTTGCTCAGGATCGCCAGCGCCATAGGGCCGATGCTCATCGACGTCCCTTAGAATTTGCTGTCGGCGACCATGTATTCCTTAGAATCTCGCCTACCCGTGGCATCATTTGTTTTGGCATACGGAGAAAGCTTAGTCCTAGGTATATTGGGTCGTTCGATATTCTAGAGCGAGTAGGAAATGTGTTCTATCGTCTCGCTCTTCCGTCGTCGCTAAGTGAGGTACATGATGTATTCCATGTATTCCAATTAAGACGGTACATCCCGGACCCGAGCCATATCCTAGATCATTCGGAATTGGTTGTTGGTACCAACCTTTCGTATGAGGAGAGGCCTGTGTCTATATTGGACCGGAGAGAAAAGACGCTCAAGAATAAGACTATTAACTTAGTCCGTGTTGCTTGGGGTCATCACTCTCTAGGTGAGTCAACGTGGGAGCGTGAGGACGACATCCAATCGCGATATCCCTACATGTTTGACTTGTGATGTATAATGTCTTTCTTATGCCTTACGCTTTCCCTTTCTTGGTTGCATTGTATGATTGTATGATTGAACTGCTTAGTGTAGCTTGCCTATGCTTAGTATAGCTTGTCGTGGCAATCTTTAGCTCCTTGATTAAATTCTGAAGACGGAATTCTTTGAAGGTGGGTAGAGTTGTCACCCTCATTTTCCCGTATTTCGTATTTATGCTCGTATTTGGATTTTGGCACGTATTTTATTTTCTCGACTTACGGATTTTGGTTTCTCGTAAATGGGTTTGGACCATGGCTTGGTTTTATTTTTTTGGAGTAGGATTGGTCTGGTTTGGTTTATTATAAATGGAACACCTTAACCTACACTCCTCCTTCAACACACCACAACCCACCGTCATTAAAACTCCACCTACCATTCTCTCTCCTCATTACTTCTCCATTAATTTCTAACTTCTTCTTCTTCTTCTTCTTCTTCCTTCTTCCACACAACTCACCACACCATAGGCAAGTGCACCTTGCCATCAAATAAGCACCACTTTTTTATTTGTCCATTAACTAGATTAGGCCATGGAGAACAACTTTAGAACTTGACATTTTATGATTTGGAGCTTTCATTCTTCTAGATCTAGGTTTTAACCATTTTCGAAAATCCTTGGTTTTGATCTATTAAACTTCGATTTTTGTATATTTTGATGCTTCCATGTGGAAGAGAATTCGATTTTACTCAAGTTAGAACTTTGAAAATCTAGATTTGGATTTGATTTGGCTAAGTTATGAAGATTTGAAGTTTTTGGTGTTCTTGAGGAGTTCATCTCAGCCTTGGTGAAGGCTCTCGGCCAGTGCTCTTTAGCACTTGACCGTTTTCTCACCCCGGCCTGTGCTCTTTAGCGCATGGCCGATTGCGCATAGGCTCAGCCGGTGCTTTGTGCTGCGCTGGATTGCGCTGGCGCAAGCTAGCCATGCGCAAGCCAGCCATGCGCAAAGTAACCCTTGCGCACTTGACCCCTTGTGCAGTCCATACTCTGCGCAGTCTACCCTCGCGCAATCATCCCTTGCGCAATCCAATTGATGCACAAGGCATCCAATGTGCTTCTGTAAACCTGTGCCCCTTGACCCCCTGTGCAGTCTACCCTTGAGCAAGGTAACCCTTGCGCAAGGCAACTCTTGCGCAGCTCTTCCATGCGCAGTACATACCCTGCGCAGCCCAACCCCTGACCCCCTTGCACAACCTACTTGTCTATGATGAAATTGTTTATTTCTTTAAGCTTGGCTCTTCTATAGTCCTATATATATATTGGTATTTTATTAGATATTTTACGTCCATTTTATATCCTTACGCCTTTTGTCATGAACTTGATTTTACTTAATATACTTGGAATGACTATTGTACATGGCCTGGTATGACAAGGAACTAGCATAACATGACAGTGACCCGTAGTGGTGCACTCCTGACATGACCAACCTGGCATGAATTATCTTGATAACTTGATAGTGGCCGTGGCGGCGCACTCCTGACTTGACTTGACTTGATAACTTAACTTGACCTGCCTTGACACCGTGGGTGCTCCTGCTTGCTTGCTTGTACAATCCACTTGTCTTGTCTTGCATCATGTCTAGGACGTGACTTCCTGGGTACCACGGCCAGGGACTCGCGCTAAATTGGATTAGGCTAATGATTAGATCAAACTAGAACATGGAGAATTCCCAGTCACCGGCAATCTCGTTATCTGGGCGCTTTAATGGACTTGTAGCTTGCCGACGAGTAGAGCACATTTCCAGCACACTGTCATGTGTTGCACCCTCTAAGTCACCTAAGGGTACATTTGTCTCCCGGGCAATGTACCCACCTATAACTCTCAACCCGCGAAAGGATAACTGGATAGTCTGCAGGGCTTGGGACTGGAAGTTTCTCACTTGCATCTTGTTTGTAATTAGGCTTGTGATAACCCTAGTTAGTTAAAGTAGTAAGCCGTAGTACTTGCTTGGCCGATTGTGAATGAATGGTGTCCAGCTCGGTCTAAGTCTTGTCTAGCCCCTGTACTTGGAACTCTTGATCATGATTGTTTTACCTATCTCTAACGATAAATGGGTAGAGACAGTGAGCGATTCAGGCGAAGGGGTACAATTCCGGTCCTTGTTTGGTTTAAGGATTGTAACCTGGCTCCTGGAATAGTTCTACGTCTCTAGTCGTTTATCGCTCTGTGTACTTTTATTACTTGTACTTTCCTTTTATTCTTTATGTTCTGATATGCTGGCTTTTGTTCTTATTTGTGGCCTCCTCTGTGGCACTTGCTCTTTCTGGGGTTTGACCCAGCTGGTTTTGTGTGGCCAGATTTTGAAACAGCTCCCGAGGATCTACCAAGCTTCCAGCCCAATGGTGAACAATAGAAGAAACCAGGGCTACGAGTGGGTTTTCCCTTTTTGTTTCACCCACTTATATGTAAATTTATTCTTTTGAGGCGTTTAGCCGACGAGCACCTGTTAGCTCGATGCATATTTACTTACTGTCTGCCTACGGGCTGTAAATATGATTAACAAATCCTAGGGTTGATCATGTATGACTGAACGCTTGCTAGTCCTATCATTTTGTACGACTAGCTTCATGATCATCCAATATGTAATATTTTGGACGCCTTATATGTATATATTTGATGCTCTAATATCTTGTAACTCTGTTAATTGCTTGAGATTGAGACAATAGGCTTGACCTTAAGAGACTGCTGGCTTGTAGTAAACCCTCATATCTAGACAGCCGTGACCGTATAGTTGAGATGTATTCTATTTCAATATACGTAGCTGGCTATGTCTGCCCCCGCTCTCCAGTATTCTGGTTCTGGGACGTGACACTAATGCTAATCTCATGCCAAAAATTCGGCAAAATTTTTCCATCATTTTGAAGGTTCTATACCTGTTACAATGAATAAAAACATTAAAAGAAAAGGAAAATCAATTACCACTACCCTCAAGATCTATATTTGAAGTTTTCTCTCTATTTGAAGGTTCTATACTTGTTGACAAGAACGGCCACCACCCTCAAGATAAGGGGCACTTAGATCAGGTACACTTATAATCTTATAATTAATTTATTATAGATAACATCGAAAGAAAATCAACGGCCCAAATCTCTATCCTAAACGAAAATAAAAATAAAATATTATAGGTAATAATTGATTAATTTAATAATCAAAAGAGAAACTAACTAATATTTCTCAATGTAAATCAACCAAATTGGAAATATCCTTACAGATCGGTTGGACTTTCTAGATAAGTTCAAGTTTCCAATATCAATATGAGTTCCTCTTGCTCCGTACTATTTGACATGAATCTTTCCTGAAAAATATTTCCAGTATTAATAATGTACAAATTAAAACTTCAAAGAAATATGCAAAGCCAAGTCCTAACCAGCTCCTCCCCCAGCCCCAAATCAGAAATATCTAAAAAAAATACATAAATTGCACACGCATCCTCCTTGAGGAGACGAGGATGCTTTAGGATGTGTTAAACACAAACTCCAAACCCTAATCCTAATCCACCATGGGTCCATCACAGAGATCACTCTCCCCTAACCTTCTCCAAAACCTAAAATTCTCTATTCGGAAGAAATTGGAGCAAATTAAGTATGATAAACCCTAGTTTTTTTTAAAAGAAATAGATTAAAAAATGAAACTAACAAGAAAAAACTTACATGAGAAGTGGAAGAGTTGGGAGAGATGAACTCCTCCTTCCTGGTCCTTGTCTTGCCTCTTCAGACTTGAGAGAAAATGAAAAATCAAAAGCTCAGCCTAAAAAACTCTCCCGCGGCTCCACTGTAGAGCAGCCCCGATTTGGATTATTGGTGGGTTGGATATTTTTTTTAGTTATATGGGCTAAACAATTGCCTATGTAGTCAAAAAAAAAAAAAATTGGATTGGCTACTGCCCACCCAAGCAAGTACTTGGATCCGCCCCTGACCTAGAAAGAAAACCCTAGCACACCATTCCAAAACCCATTTCCTTTCATTCCAAGGAGGCTTGAGGCTTGACATTGCTAAGGAAGCTCTTGAAGAAGGAAGCTTGGTGTGGAGCTTTCTAGAAGGAAGTGTCCATCTACTTCCTTGTGTCCCCTTGGTGCAATACATTGGGAATCCATTTTCCAATAGGTCAAACCCTTGTATCCCTTGTTATTTCACATTGTATGATGGTTTTGACCCCTAATGACCCTCCCATGACTAATAGAAAGAAGAATGAGGTCCTAATAAGTCCTATTGTGTTAGCTGCATAGACTTTTGTGTCTATTTGGAGGCAATTACGAGTTTTGCCCAACAAGTGCTTGTCAAAATGACAAATTGGCCTTTGAGTTTTGTTTTCTTCAGTTTTGTACTTGGGAACAGTTTGGATGTTCATTTGGATAGACATATAGATTATAAGAGTCATATATATAGATGTATATATGTATATATGTATACATATATGTGTATGTATAGGGGGTTGATTGTGTGTGTCAGTATATATACATATATATATTTGAACTGTGTGTGTGGAAATAAGAGAGACAGTTTAAGTAAAGACATTTAAACATCAAGAGTGGCAGTGGTTTCAAGTGTCTTGTGTGTGTGTCTTGTCTTGGTATCCGAGTGATTTATAAGGGTATGTGAGGGGTTGTTCATGTGATTGGAGTATAAGTATAGGGAGAGTATCAGTGGAAGCCCCTGTAAAACAGGTGGTTGCCCAGTCCAAATGAGAACAACAGCTATAGCAGAGCAATGCCAAGTTGTGCAAGCAGTGAGAGGTAGGGGATTCCCCATATTTGAGCCCTGCAATGGCCAGACAGGCCATTGGCCTTGGCAGTCATTTGCTTGGCTTGGCAGGCCTATAAATGAGAAGGGGTGGACAATCATTGACAGCATTGCGAGAGTGAAATGAATGTGGTGTCAAGAGTGTGCTGAATGGATGATTTAATCTAATAAATTAGATGAATAGATAAGTATATAGATAAGTGAGGGTGTTTGGGTCTTTTCCTTACCTTGGGCAGGCAAGGCAGTGAGCTGCCCTTGCTTGGCAGCTTTATGATTAGTCCTGCAGTTGGCAGGCCAATGTGTGGCTTGGCCACTGATGTAGTAGAGGGATTTGAAGGATTCTTTTCGACCTGGTTTGTTCAGTGCACTGTATTATTTTGCAGTGCTAAGTGCAGGGCCTATGCACCTGTGCACAAGAAGTGCACAGGGTATAATCTACAGGTATATTTAGGGGGAGTGGCAGTGGCAGCAGGACAATCATGTGTGTGTCTCTATTTGTATGTAGATGTGTGTATGTGGGGCATTTGTTCTATGTATATATATTAGTGGTCTATGTGTGGCTAACAGAGGGTGTGTGTGTCTATGGATTAGTAAGTACCAATTAGAGTATCAAAGAGTATCAGTTATAAGGAGAATAGAGTGCTCGAGTATAGGGGGACTTGATAGCTTAGAATGGCCATTTGTAATTGGTCATTATGTGAAGCCACCTTGTGTACCAAATGAATGAGGGGGTTTGTCCACTGTTCGGGTAATGTAGAGAGTTGGGGTTTGGCCCTGATTATATAGGGGTTCAAGTGTTAGCAGGGATATGCCAAGGTGAGAGGGGCTCAGGTTCAAACAGTTGGTAAACCAAGGCCTATGAAGGAATTACCTGTGTAGCTTTAAGTATCTGTGTTCAAGTAGATGAGTATGTTTATATGGAGTATAGGCAGGGAAAACCTATAGAAGGGAGGCAGAGTAGTAGGTAGGTGTGCCAATGGGTCTCCAATTGAGAGCAGGTCATAAGAAGAATGTTTGGCTATGGCCACTTGGCCATTAGTTATGTGTCGAGTGAGTAAGTGAGTGTCATGGGTTGAGTGTTTAGAGGGAGTTTAGAGTATCAATAATGTGAAGGAATGTGTTAGTGAGTTGGTTTTTAAGTGAGTATATTAGTGTTAGTATAGGGAGTATCAGTTAGAGGTAGTAGTATCAGTCATGTTCGGTGTGTTAGAGAATGGAGAAAGGGATATGTGAAGTGTCACATTTAACAAGTGTACACTGTCATGACAGTGATAATGTGTGAGTGCACTTATATATGTATATAAGTGTGAGTGAGTAGATGAATACGGGGAAGACAGGAAGTTTAATCCCTGAACAGACTTGTGTTAGTATGTGTGTCATATATGTATGAGTGTGTGATAGATTAGGGAGTCATAGGGTGTGTATTCAGTTTAGATGGAGAATAGGGGGCCTTGGTGCCCTGTACACACAGGTTAATATAACAAAAATAGGAAGGAGAGAATTATGTACAGCTCTCTGAAATGAGGCAAGCAACAGTAGCAACTGCTCTTATCTGTTGATTGTTGTCAACAGATAGAGGAGGCAGTGAGGAGAGCTAACAACAATGTGATGGGTCTTTCACTATATAACACACACACACACACACACACACACACACACACACACACACACACACACATATATATATATAATATGTGTGTGTGTGTGTGTGTATATATATATGTGTGTTATATATATATATATATATATATATATATATATATATATATATATATATATATATATATATATATCAGGAAATTCTGTGATGTCCGATCCCCCTCCCCCACCCGATCCCTCTCCTCCCCCCTCTCTTCCCCACCTGGCGCCCTCCGCCGCCCGGCGCCTCCGATCGCCCGTCCGTCCGACCGCCGGCTCCGACCCCCTCCTCCTCCGCGCTCCGCCGACGTCGTCGCCATCTCCGCCTCCTGTCCCCATACCTCGCCGTTTCCTCCTCCAAGGAGGGAGCCCCCATTCGCCAGGCCGACGTGCCCCGGCCCGGCCGCTCTCGCCACGGGCAGCGACGCCGACCACCCCGTTCTTCCCTCTCCTCGATTCTCGGTCCCCCTCCTCCTCGTTGTTCCCCTGCCGGAGAGATCCTTCAGCCCCCTTCCGCGCCCTGCCGGGAGATCGACTCGGGAGGAGGACCTGTCCAGGCGCCGGACGAGGTTGTCACCGCCGGTAGGCGACCCACCCCCCTTCTCCTCCCCTGGCCAGGCTCCTTTCACCTCTTCCCTCTCGTGCTAGCTGGTCGCAGGAGCTCCTCGCTCTTGTCGACCGCTCCTCGGAGCTGCTTAGGCAGGCCCTTCCCACGGTGGCCCCCCCCGCTGTCCTGGCCGCCCTCCTCCGCCCCTAGCTCGGGCTGGATTTCTCCGACTTTGACAGTGGCCCCCGGCGTTGCTGCTCCACCGCTGCGGTGGTCGCCCCTCCCCAAGCACGGCGATCTTCTTCCTGTCGAGTCCCGCGCTGCTGGCCCGTCCTCGATATCGCCGCCGGTCGCGTGTTGTGGCACGCTGCCATCCCTTCCAACCGGTCTTCCTACGTAGGCCTGCTCCCTCGGGGGGAGCGCACCTCGGGGTGCGTGTCTTGACTGTGAGGCATCGGTCGGCCCGCCCGTCCATTTTGGAGCACCCAGCTGTTCCCCTGCGGTTTGCGCAGAGTGGGAGCCTACTTCCGATGTGGGCTTGGGTTCTCAGGAGACCCACGTGGCTGCTCCATTTACGCAGGCACATGAGGCACTCATTTGCGCAGGGACAGATGGAGCCTCCCTTGCGCAGGCACATGATGCGCTCACTTGCGCAGGGACAGATGGAGACTCCCTTGCGCTGCACGTGGGCCATCCCTTGGAGGGGTCCTCCTCTCTCCCCCTTGCGCAGCTGGGTCAGCGCAGCCTGGCCACACCCCCTCTTGAGATTTGTTCTGCACCGTTGGCGCTGCGCGAATTGGCTCCGCCCCTCACGCAGTTGGCCCAGCGCGGTCTGGCCCCCCTCCTGGACTCCTCTCCCCTCGTGGGCCACCACCATCCCGTTCCCGTTCCTCCCCCTCCGCGCCTTCCGGACCCCGTCGCCGTTCACTACCCGCTCCCCTCGGCGGCACACTCCGATCGTGGTAGTCCATCCTTTCCCCCCACTTTTCCCAGCCCCGGCGCTGCGGCTAAGCCCCCGGTCGCTCCTGCGACTTCGTCTCCGGCCGCTCTCTCGTGGCCCAACTCTGCCTTCTCTCGGTTGGGCGAGCCCGCCCCGACCGGGCATGGACCTCCCTCCTCTGCCCCCTCCCCTGTCCCCGTCCTTGGAGCGTCTCGCGTTGCTTCCTCGGCCAGCTCCCTGTTGGGCCGGGCCCCGGTCCCCAAGACGGTCGACGGCGGAGTTCCTCCCACCCCTCTGGCGTTTGCCAGTTCGGGCTCTCCCTTGGCGCAAGCCTACTTTCCCAAGGCTGTCGCTGATATAGGCGCTCAGGCAGTAGATTGTTCCTCCATCCCGGCCTCCAGTGATTCTCTCCCGACCTCCTCGGATGACCCTCTCTCCCTCCGGGCTCCTACAACAGGTGCCCCCTCCATGGGACACGGATCGCCCTCTGGCCTGGTCCCGTCGGCATCCAGAACCTTCCCTAGCTCCCGCTCATTTGCGGATGCCCTGAGACCTGATCGGGTTAGGCCTGGCCCTCTTCCGGCCGCGGACGTGGTCCTGCCTGATGTCCATCTGACACCTCCCCCAGACAGTTACCCTATCCGGGTACCATTTTCCTGCGAGGAGATCCGTTCCCTCTCTTCCCCCTTCAGCAGAACTTTGGTCCTCAAGTTCGGATCCGGGTGCCCCAAAATTGCTATCGTTCGGGAGGTCATCACTCGATGGGGACTGTCGGCATCTTACCGGATAGCTCCACTCGACCCCAAACACCTGTTTCTTCATCTCTCCTCTGATCTGGACTACAACCAAGTGTGGATGAAAGGCACAACCAAAATTGACACTCAGTTTGCCAAAATTGTTAAATGGTCACCGCATTTTAACCCCAAGATCGATTCGACCATCATCACCTCCTGGATCACCCTCCCCAATCTCCCCCTGGTATGCTTCCCCGCTGCTGCCCTCAAGAGGATTGCCAGCTCTTTCGGTGTCCTAGTGGCCATAGCCGAAGAAACGAGAAACCTCTCTAAATGTAACTACGCAAAGATTTGCGTAGAACTGGACCTCACAAATGAGCCACCCAAAGTGATAGAGATAGAACTCGGAGATCAATCGTTCAGCCAAACGCTGGTTTACGACAACAGCATCATTTTCTGCCAACACTGCCAAATGTCCGGCCACTCCATACAACACTGCTTCCGTGCTCACCCAGAACTAAACAAACCTGTCAGCAGGAAAGAAAGGAATGCCGGCGCAGTACCCCCCTCCCTCTCCACAACGCGGATCCCCCTCAACCCTCCATCCCCCGTCCAGAGTCCCCACATCCTCTCTACTGCTGTTTTCGCCCCACCCCCTTCTCTCGCCATTACTCTCCACAATTCCAGAGGAGCGATAGTTTCGATTCCTGCTGATGGCGATTCGGAGCGGCCGGTCTCTGATAGCCCCCCCAACCCCTCATCCCCCTCTCGCGCCATTACGCTCCATAACTCATTTGCAGCGCTTGAATTTGATGATGATAGCGCTCCAGAGCCGCCTTCCTCCGATGGCCTCCCCAACCCCCCTACCCCTCCACCTTTCGGCAGCGATTTAGCTCTCCTCCACACCCTCCACATCTTACCTCTCTCCCTAGCTGCCCCACCCTTATCCCCTATAGTGCTTCCAGAGGTCCTGGCTACGGCTGGTCTCAGATCGCACTCCAAAGGTGCGGTAGCTAGGACACAGTCCGCAGTCGCTTTACCGCCCCCCCTTCGATCGGCAATCGCTCCTCCTCGCCCGTCCTCCCCGCTCACAGGTAGATTTTGGCAGGCCCAAGCAGCGGGCTTCCTCGATCGGGACAATCCTCTTTGCGCTCTGACGGAGTGCGAGGACCCAGACATTTCCCCTACAGCTGTTGCTGATGTTTACTCGAGTTCTGATCGGACTCTGCCTCCAATCAACAACAGCATCGATAACACCTCTCTCACGAAAAAGAAGAAATCCAAGAAACAGAGGCAGCGCACGACGATAACCACGAGATCCGCCGCGAAGTTGCAAAACACCCCTACCTCCTCCCCTAATGCCTAACATTCTTTCTTGGAATGTTCGAGGCATAGGGAATAAACAAACTATGAATCGGATCATCAGCCTTACCAAATCGAATCGGATTGATCTCCTCGTCATTATAGAACCCAAAATACCTTACAAAAGAATGAAAGAAATTCAACTCAAGCTAGGATTCCCTTCCGCGATCGCCGATTGTCACGACATTTGGATCTTCTTCGCGGCAGATTTTCGTCTTGGCATTATCAACGACTCCCCCCAAGCCCTCTCCTGTTGGGTTGAGCACCCCGTCTTCAAGTCTCGCATTCTCCTTTCGGCCATCCATGGTAGTTGCTATATCCCGGAGCAAAGAATTCTTTGGGAGCTTCTGTCGGGCCCCTCCCTTCCTCACGACGAGCTGCCATGGCTTTGCATCGGTGATTTCAACACAGTCTCTTGCAAAGAGGAGAAATCTGGCGGTCGTGACCCGCCTCATTCGGCCATGGAGGACTTCAACAATTTCATCCTCACCGTCCACCTTTCCGCCATCCCCTTCCACGGCAACCAGTTCACTTGGTGCAACATGCAAGAAGGTATGCGTAGGCAGTACTCTCGACTTGATCGGGCCATGGTGAATGACTGTTGGTCAGATTTGGGATTGAGTAGTAATCTGTCGTACTGAACTCCACTGAATCGGATCATTCCCCCCTCCTTCTCGAGATAAACATCTCCCAAAATTGCATCAAAAAATCCTTCCGCTTCCTTGACTTCTGGCGCCACCACCCCCAGTTCATGCACATCGTGGAAGAGGCTTGGGCTTATGTTGATCACCAGGATCCGCTGGTCAGAATTGCTATCAAACTTAAAGCCACTAGGAAAGCGCTTACGGCCTGGAGCAAAATTGCGTACGGAGACATTTTTCAAGCCATTAAGGATGCGGAAGACGATGTCACCCGTAAAGAGATTGAGTTCGCCCTCGTCAGTTCCCAGGAGAATCGTGCCTCTCTCAACCTCGCCAAGGCCATCCTCAAATCTAGAATCAGGGTGGAATCTGAATTCTGGAGACAAAAAGCTAGATTAACCTGGGACTTGGAAGGGGACAAGAATTCTGCCTTTTTTAACAAATGCGTCAAAGGACGCAGAAGCTCTCTCAAGATACATCGCATCCGCGATGATAATGGCCAACTTCTAAATGATCAGGCGAACATCCAGATGGCAGCCACGAATTATTTCTCCAACATGTTTGCTAAAGAGGCCGTGTTTAGAGATGACGGATTTCTGTCCGAGATCCCCTCCCTGATTTGTGATAGGGATAACGAAAACCTTTGCGCCCCCCCCTCAGTCGTCGAGATTAAGGATGATGTGTGGTCCATTAACGCCAACAGCGCCCCTGGTCCGGACGGATTCAACGGGGTGTTCTTCCGTACTTGCTGGGACATCATTCGGGCCGATCTCGGGGAAGCCACTACCGCCTTTTTTCAAGGAGCCACTTATCCGAAATCCATATCCTCCGCACATATCATCCTCATTCCCAAGAAAGACAATCCGGACACCTTCAAAGACTTCAGACCAATCAGTCTCTGCACTTTCACCAATAAAATTATCTCTAAAATTATCGCCACCAGAATGTCGTACATCCTACCCAGAATCATCTCTGAAGAACAAAGCGGCTTCGTCAAAGGCCGTAATATCACCGATAATATCCTCTTGGCCCAAGAGATGATCACATGTATGAAATTCCAGTCCAGAGGGGGGAACGTTGCCATCAAACTGGACATGGAAAAAGCTTACGACCGCCTCGATTGGCAGTTCATGATCTGGGTGTTCAGAGCCTTTGGTTTTACGGAACCTGTTATCGACATCATCTTTAGATCCATTAACAACTCCTGGTTTTCTACTGTCATCAATGGCCAGCCTCAGGGTTTCTTCAAAGCTACTCGAGGAGTTAGACAGGGGGACCCACTCTCTTCTACCATTTTTATCATCACGGCTGAAGCACTGAGCTGAAACCTCAAAATCATGCCGATATCTCCTGGATTCCAACACTTTCATACAACGACCGGTTGCCCCCTCATAACTCATCTCGCGTACGTGGACGATATCCTCATTTTCTCCGCGGGAGCTATCGGAGCCATTGAGGTGGTTATGAGAACTCTGGCTAAATACACCCGTTGCTCTGGGCAGAAAATCAACAACAGCAAGTGCGTGATCTACACTCATCATAAAGCCGATAGAACTCACTCGGCTGTGCTGTCCTCCATGACCTCCTTCTCCACAGCTTACCCCCATTTTCTGTACTTAGGCTGCCCGTTGGTGTACGACAGAGCGAACTCTGGGATCTATGCTCACTTGGTTGGCAAAATTTGCCAGAAAATCGCGGGATGGCACAACGCCACCCTCTCCCCCGGGGGGAAGCTCATTCTTATTAAATACGTTCTATCCTCCATCCCCATTTACATTCTCGCGGTGTGCTCGCCCCCCACCAAAGTGCTCTATTCTATTGAAGCCATCCTCGCTAATTTCTTTTGGGGTCTCATTGAGGGTAAGAACAAGTATCACTGGGCCAGTTGGGCTACCATGGCCAAAACAACTGAAGAGGGAGGCCTGGGTTTCTCCAGGCTCGCACACATAGTCGACGCACTATCGGCGAAATTGTGGTGGAAAATTCGCTCTGAAAGTTCGATCTGGACCAGGTTCATGAGAGCGAGATACTCCAGATTCTGCCACTTAACTGAGGCGTCTGCTAACAACAGATCCTCCACGTCGTGGCGGCGCATCCTCCGCGGTCGTATCCTTGCGGAACATCATGTCCACCTGACCTTGGGCAACGGTCAGTCCCTGGCCTGCAAGGAACGCTGGCTGGGGGACGATCTCCTCAGGCCCAACACGATTACTCCTCCGCTGTGTGAGATCCGTGATTTATGGGATGATGTCGCTGATGGGTGGAATTGGGGTAGGGTTCGAGACTGGCTGGGTCCGGCAGCCTCGGCGAGCTTGAGGGCTTCTAATCTGTCTATCAATGGCGCTCCGGACATGCTCAGATGGTCACCCAAACTGGGTGGCGTCTTCACCCTAGCTTCGGCCAGGGTCGTCATCAGGGACATTATACCCACGACATCCCCATCCGCCAAGTTTTAGCACACGTGTATTCCGGATAAATGGTCCATTCTCCTCTGGCGTGCCGTGCGTCGGAAACTACCCACGGATGATGCCGTTAAATCCTTCGGCTATAGTTTGGCGTCCAGATGCCACTGCTGCATGAATCATCATCCAGAATCCGTCGATCATGTTCTACTTTCCGGGGAGTCTGTCTCTCACATTTGGACTCTCCTCCACTGTAAGTTCAAAATGGCCCCCATAAACGGGGGCATCAACGATCTGCTGGCCAGATGGAACACGTCGCACGGCCATCAGATCGTCGTTGCCGCCGCTTTTTGGTTATTATGGAAAAACAGAAATAAATACAGATTCGAGGGACGGCAGTTCCAGCCTCCTAAATTGTACAGAGAGGTTGTTCGACAAATCTTCAAAAGAAAGAGGGGCTGCTCTCACACCTCGAACCAGTTTTGGACCGCCCTGGGCTGCTGACTTTAGGAGGGACGCCGGTCCCTCGGGAGATCGCTTTCACCTCCTAACCTTCTGATGCTCGGTCTTATCACCGTTTTGTGGGCAACTCCTCGTATTTCTCTTGGTTGTCTTTATTTCTCTTTATCTTGGGTCGGTCTTCGCGCGTGGCGCGCTTACTTGTATAGGCTTCGGCATTTTGCGCCTATCATTCAATAAAGGTTTTGTTTCTTAAAATAAAATAAAATAAATATATATATATATATATATATATATATATATATATTATATATATATATATATATATATATATATATAAAATATATATATATATATATATATATATATATATATATATGCGTGTGTGTTATATATATATATATATGTGTGTGTGTGTGTGTGTGTGTGTGTGTGTGTGTGTGTGGATAGGATAAAGGTATAGGATAGGCAAGGCCTATTGGATAGGTAAATTGAGTTACCTATGAGTTCAAGTTAATTGGATTACCTATACATATATTATGTGTTAGAGCATACGGTACCTTGGGTAGGGCAATGTATGGTCCTAAAACCCTAGGAGTGACCTAGTTCGACCTAGGAATGACTCAAAAAACTAGAATTAACCTTGCATAGCATGTTTATAGTTCTAAAACACAAATTAACCTGTATATCTCATATCTAGGTTAGTGTGACACCACTTTGAGCCTCAAATCAAATTTACTGCTTGGGACGACTGTCGAGTACATTGTCTGATAGTTTTTATTTCTTGATATTTCCTATGATGCATGTTTATATTAGTGTTCTATTTGATTTCGACACAATGGATACACGGATTGGTATTGTGTGGATTCACTGTCTTGAGATACATGGTTTCATGCCTATTGACTCTTTACTAGAATAATGAATCACGGGTCTAATGTATCTACTCTGGACTATTGGTATTCGTGTCAAAACCTGGATCCATGTGTACTGGTCGGGCAAAAAAATACCTAGGAGACGTGTGAACATAGCCTTTCTACCTCATGGTCTTTCTAGAATAATAGCGGCCACATACGGATGTGTATGGTTTGCCGGATATTACCACCTAGTCGTTCACATGTCAACTTGGTATTTCAAAACACTCGTTTAGACACAGCTTTCCTGGATCAATCTATACTTGCAAGCTGTATACATTGCATGACAGGTTTTCTCCTTTATTACATATCTGCCTGTCTTTACATTTTCATATATTCTCCCCATACACCTATTGCCCTATATATACTTGTCTCTTCTTTGTACTTTGTCTCTTAGAAATTGTTCATCGAGTATTATATTATTATTTATATTTTCATAGCACTTGTTAATTAATTAGAACTGCTATTTGGGTTGTACTTTGCTCCAATCCTGACTGGATATATTTTTCATATGGCTTAGACTATTGTCCTACCTACTATGAGCAGGGGGTGAACAAGGGATGCATACAGGAGTGTCAGGAGGATCCTGCTCAGTAGATAGTGCCCGAGTAGTGACTTAGACTTTTAGTATTTTATATTGTATCGGATTGTTCTGAATGTGAGTTTGGATTTTGTTATTATTATTCAGGATATGTACTTATTCGTCTTAGACATCTAGACTCATGTATGCGATGACTCTTACTATTATTTTAGTTTTATCTTTCTTATCTTCTATTCCAATATCGTGCTTTATCTTCCTTTAGATCTTGTGATTGAGTTTTATATTGTACATGTCATATTATTCCTCCGTGCGGAGATGATATGTTTATATCTCATATTGTTAGATGTTAGATATTATAGACGACCTATACAGCGTTCTACCGTCGTACGTTGGCTGGATGTACCCATGTCCTCGTGCCCCTAGACAGGGTACAGGTCGTGACAGCAGCAGTGGAAAGTGAAAGTCTGTGCACACTTGCACAGACCTTTGCACATAGAAGAAAGTGTGCAGGGAGTCCTATTTGGGCCTTGGCAGCAAGGAAATTAGGCGCTTACAAATATGCAGTGGTGTAACAGTGTCAAACACAGGCAAGACAGCCTTGCATTTGTGTGTAGGCTTGTCGTGTTGTGCTTCTTGCACTTATAAGCAGGTAGGACAACTTGGTAGGTAGGTGTCTCATATAATGTGCAAGGACAGGTGAAGGGGCTTAGCCCTTAGCTGTAAGCACCTATGTGTACCATATACATATATAGGTATAGGTTTGAAGAGGGCATGAGTGGCTTGTATAGGCACTGGGTGCACAAGAGGGGGGAAGCAGTGAACAGACAAGAGAGTTTCTCTAGTACAGGAGATTTGTATAGTGTCAGGGGCTGCACAGGATTAAAGGGAAAGGATTTGCACAGGGCAGTGCTTTATGAGAGAGTGTGTGGTAGTACACACACATATGTGGGTTTATGAGTATCACACAGGAGTGTGCTAGAGGGTGAGTGAGTAGTGTGTTCAGTTATGTTAGGGTATGTGAGTGTCACATTGAGTGACAGTAATGTGTTTCTGTATGTGTGGTAGTACACACCCACATGTGTAGGTAATGTGGTATTACCTTAGGTAGGGAATAAGATTTGAGAAGGTAATGGAATTTTACCTATGAGGTAAGGATACGTAATATGGTATTACCTTAAAGTAGATAATGTGATTTAAAGGTATAGGTAATAGGATATTACCAATAGTTAGGGTAAAGTAAGATATAGGGATTACCCATGTAGAAAATGTATAGTATAGGGCTTTTACCTATGGGTATTAGCCTAGGTAGAAGGAAATAGGTAAAGGGTATTTCGGTAGGGTATCACAAGATACCCTATACTAGGTAAATGCCTAAGTAGAGACTAGAATAGGATAGTATAGGTTTGTTTACTGTGGAATGACAAGGTAATGACCTAGAAACCTAGGTTTGACCCAAATTGACTAAGGTTGACTAGTTTGACCCAAAAAGTCAACCTTCAAGTCAAATTAACCTAGAATATATATTTCACATTAGATATCTATGTTTAACACACCAAAACCCTAATTAACATGCATATCTCATATTTAGGTCTTTGTGATACCACTTTGGGCCCTGATTCATATTTATTGCTCAGGACCACAGGTGAGTACATTATCGGATAGTTTTCAACCTTGATAATTTCTATAACATCAGTTTGTAGTATTTTACTTTATTCCTGACACGAGGATACACGGACTAGTATACTTGAATTCCGTCATGAGATGTTATTCCTGGTTTATCCTGGTACACTGGTACATGTCTTGTCATTGTTCTTATACTTGTATGGACACCAACTTGGGAGTGGGCTCGCCCTCTGCTTCATGAATTCTGTGTCGTAACATGACATGCTTGGATCCATTATACTATTCGGAGGATTCGGGAGTTATTAGAGTTTATGTGATCATTCCCAATCTACTTATGCATAGCTCACCCTCACCACACGTAGGGTGTAGCCTGACCTTACTAGTACTTGTGCATAGCTTTTTATGCATAGTCAGCCTGATCTATTTTACCTGTACTTGTACTTGTGCACAGTCGATAATATGGAATAGCCTGATCTTGACCCAGCCTATCACATAACACTCTAATATCTTAAGGCACCGTTTAGATTACATGACATATTCTGATTACCTGTTGATACGTCATGTTCTTGATTTACTTACATATTCACATTATCCTGATATGATTACCTGTTTATCCTATATTTCTTACTGTTTAGTTTTGCTATCAATCATGTATCGCATTTACATAATGTTTCTTATAGAACTTGTCAATTTAGTCAAACTGCTATTTAGTGATGTACTTTGCTCTAATCCTAACTAAATAATATTTTTCAGAGGACTTGGAGGACTTTTGTCTGACTTACTATGGATCGGGGATAGATGAGGACGTTGCTCGGGAGTTTCCCGTGGAGCCGGTATTCGTAGAGGATGCACTTCCAGTAGTGACTTAGTTATTAGCTAGGTTTTGCTGCATTTATCTTCATATTGCTACATTGGATCTGTTATACTATTTCAGGATATGTATTTATTAGACTTAGATTTCTAGACTTATTTATGTTGTGACTCATGCTAATATTCAGTTTTCACCTTCATTATCTTCTATCTATATCGTGCTTTATCTTCCTTAGTTCATGTGATCGAGTTTATGATATAGACGTCATATTATTCCTTTGTGCGAAGATGAATTATTGTTGGACAGGTTATATTTAATATATGTTAGTTTGTCTAGATATTATTGTTGACTTATACATCGTTCTACCGCCAACACTGAGGCGTAGGCCGGACGTACCCACGTGCTCATGCCCCTAAATTGGGGGCAGGTCGTGACACATTTTTGTGGTGGCCCATACAGGTCCAAGGTCATAATTAATACGATTTTGTAGTGGTGCTTAGAATTAGAGTGTTATTACGAGCCTGCTATTAGGATATAGGTTCGACGCTGTATTAGAAGATACTCAATCACATATTAGGAAAACAATTCTGAACTTTTGATTATCATGACAATTCTTTTTGCAATTACTTTTGAATTTAAGTGTCCTTCCTTGATAATATGTTATCCGGTGCCATATTGATTTTTTTGTTCTGATCTATCTTCAGAATGTCGTCGAAGACCAGGTCACGGCTCTCTGGACCACCAGGACGTACAGCACCATCGGATAGGTCTGCTACTTCACGACCTCCTGCTACAGCTGTGGGTGCTGCAGCTCCGAAGATTGCTCCTACTGTTTCTACCATCCATGTGGGAGTGTTAGCAGTATTTGGGGGCGCTCCTCTACCGGTTCAGAGGGTTATTTCGGTTCAACCGGAGTCCCTTCATCCCCTATCTCCACTATCGGCTGACATTGCCTAGACGTTCGTGCTCCTTCAGTAGATGATGGAGGTACAACGGGCTCAGGCAGAGGCTCAGCAGCAGCAAGCTAAGGTTATGTGCCAGAGCATCGAAGGTGTTGATCAGTTGGCTCTCGCTGCGGTGGAGAAGGTAGCTACTGTTCAGTCTCAAGGCATTCCTGTCCAGCAGTAGCAGGCGAGGCTTGGTACGTTCATGGAATTCAAGAAGACGTCCCCTCGAGAGTTCAAGAGGATTGAGGGGATCCTCTACACTGATGATTGGCTGGAGGATATTGAGAGGGTCTTACGTCTGGCATATATTTCGGAGGGCTTGTGGGTGGAGGCGGCCGCTAGCCAGCTGTTCAATATCGTCCTCACATGGTATTGTACAGATCCTCGATATACCGTCGCGGGTATGACATGGGATGCCTTCAAAAAGCTATTTAAAGAGAAGTTCTTCCCCGATGTGGCTCTTAGTGCTTTGGAGAGCTAGTTTTTAGGACTGGTTCAGGGGAACATGTCGATGGACGACTATGCTGCTGGGTTATCCCGTTTGAGCCGGTTCGCCAAGAGCATGGTTGAAGAGCCAATGGATCGTATGGTAATTTTTTAGAACATCCTGATTGATGTCCAGATAGCAGAGGAGGACTTGGGTCTCAGGCCCAAGAGAAGCAGCGATGCTATGGGTTCTGGTACCAGAACGGGACCGGCCAAGCGTCCTCATATCCAACTGAGGTCGTTTCTTCAGCAGCACCATGCACCAGCCCATGCATATTCCCTGCTGGTGTAGAGGTAGGCTGTCTAGTATATGTTCTGCCGGAAGCCAGGACACACTCGAGAGGTTTGCAGGAAGAGGTTGGGCGTCAGTCTCTTATGTAGATCATCCGACCACCACCTGAAGGATTATCTAGTCCATTCAGCCAGAGCACCTCCTGCTAGAGCTCTAGCAGGACCTGTCGTTCAGCAGAGGGGTTCGCCACTCCCGACTCAGCAGTAGTGCTTCGCCCAACACCAGAGGGGTACACTTCAGGGTAGAGCGTTTGCCTTGACGGTCAAGGAGGCCGAGCCCATAGCAGATATTGTAGCAGGTCCAGTTCTTCTCGACTCCTTTCCTGCATTAGCATTATTCGACTCTAGTGCTATGCATAGTTTTGTATATGTCTCTTTTGCTCTTAGATACCATATTATTGCTGAACCATTGGGTAGGACTTGGAAGATCATGATCGGGGGAGGCATTATCCTGGTCAATAATGTTTGCAAGCACTACAAGAAAAATACCTTTTTATGATGGGTAAAAACCGTCATATATGACTATTTATAACGATTTTTTTAAGCCAACAACCCTCATGAAAACGGGTGTTATAAATGTTTAGAAAAACTGTTATAAATGTTATAAACTTATATGACACTTTTTTTTATTAAAAATGATATAAATAATTCAATTATATATAACACTAAATTTTTAAGAGATATTAATATTATCATTATATATAACATATCTATCTTGAAGCGTTGTAACTAGGTTATATATACATAACCTTTTCTAAAATGATCTGGTATTTCAAATATTTGTAAAACGTTATAAAAATAGTACATATATAACGCTTTTTAACCTTTTGTTCTAGTATTCACCACACACACACACACACACACACACACACACACACACACACACATATATATATATATATATATATATATATATCACCTGTCATTTCTTATAACTCAATGCGCTATGAAAAGCCAATGATCAATATTAATTTCCAGAATATGAGACAAGATAAATATGAAATTTAACTAACATTTCGAACTTTTCATTCAAAATATCCATATATCACACCATCTTAATTACATTTCAAAATATCTCTCTCTTTTTTCAACTTTTGCTTCACCGATACATCACTATTATATTTCAAAAATATATCCAAATATATACATCTTGTTTCCCTTTTAGGGCACCAGGCCTCAAAATATTAAAACATTCCTTTTGCATTCACCAACACAAAATTGTGACATCCCTTCAAAAGTCAACACTGTAGCCTTCAAAAGTCAACAATGTACCGTACAAATAAAGGTACAAATAAAATTATTGATTTTTCAAACAAATAAGCAAGTTCAAACTTGAAATCAGAAGATATAAAAACTTCATTTTCTTCAAATATTTTTATGAAGTAAATCTTATACCTGACAAACTGTACATTGGTTGAAGCATGTACAAAATTTCCAGTGATCCCACTAAAATAACCAAAGTGATTAAGATACTGCCTACAAATGCACATATCAGAAAATCGTTATCATATTAAGATATTGTTGATTCTATAACAGATCAAAAATAATAAGTCCTGGTGATTCTAAATTATGTAACAAAAATGTCAATCTTGGACAGCCTTCTATGATACTTCTACTATAGTCCCTATAACCCTTGTGACTGATACCAAATCCTACACTTCTTACCTATACACTCTATTTAAATCCTTCCTAATTATATTAACTGTTGCATTAGCAGTATATATTGCGTCAACATAGCCTACCTGTAGAAAAGATTGCCTGAACATAACCCCTTATTATTTCTACACCTGTATACTGTACAGGAATACATGTGCACATGATTGCCCGAACATAACCCCAATTCCCAGGAATACATGTGTACTCCAGGATATCCTTACTTATACTTACCCAATACACCAATGCACATAACCTACATGTACACACGATTGTACTTACTCTATCCCACATAAGATTGCAAGCACTTTACCTACAGGTGCTTACCAACATGTTGAATTCCATCCCTATCTAAATGTTCATATTTCAGCAATATAAAGTGTACAAATGCAGTATATATCTGTGACATGGACAAGCTTCTAGATGAGGCGTTGTGTGAAGTCTTCATTTTTTGAGCATTACTACTTGCAGCTGCTATATAATTTCTTCAATATCCAAAACCAATAACAGAACATCAACGCCCATTAAAGCCCAGGAACATGAAACTAATGACTAAATTATGGATCACAATTCCCTTATATTTACATGATCTACATTACCTAGATAGATACGCCAATGGGATTCCTGTTTTTATGCGAAATAACTGAATAAATGCAAATAATTATGTTCTTTTACTGATTATCCATGATGAGAGGGGTACTTGTTTCTTGCTTATGGTCCTTGTACCTCTATAAGAAGTGTGGGGCATAATCTTCATGAGATTTCATCTCCACTTATTTTTTGCGGATTGCCATTCGAAGCTAATAGAGAAGGGGAGCATGGACCCTATTTGTAGTATTACGTTCCTTTGTTCAATTAAGACCCGACATTATGTAAAAACATAAAGTTTACAGAAATTAGCTAATGCTTGGCCTTTTACTGCCTTCTGAGGAACGAAGAGCATATCGTATGGAGTTAACAGCATTGCCCATGCAGCTAAACGGGAATTAAGAGAGCCCAGTTTAGTCATAAATATTCTGAGAGGGTTGAATTTAGATATAATATGGATAGTCTTCCCAGACACATAGTGGCGTGTCTTTTGGATGACAAATACTATTGCAAGGCATTCCTTCTCTACCGGTGTATATCTGTGTTCGGCACCCACCATTGTACGGCTGCGGTAGTAGATTGCCTGTTCATGGCCGCCTTTATTCTTCTTAGCTAATAGGGCGCCAAGATAATGGTCCATAGCGCAGACATATAGTAAAAAGGGCTTCCCCATTATTGGAGCTACTAATACTGGAGGGCTTGTAAGATACGCCTTGATGTCGTCGAATACACGTTGACATTGTTCAGTCCAGACGAAAGATACGCCTTTCTTCATGAGCTGAGTGAATGGTTGACACCTTCCAAAGAGGTTTGAAATGAGTCATCTGATGTAGGCTAGCCTTCCTTGTAGTTCGCGTAGCTATTTGAGGTTTCTTGGTCGATGCATGTCGATGATAGCCTTCACTTTCTCTAGGTCAAGATTTATGCCCTTTGAAGTGATGACGAAACCAAGGAACTTGCCGCTGGAGACTCCCAGAAAAGATATGGTTGGATTCATCTTGAGTTGGTGTGCATGTATTAGTTCGAACACCGTTTTCAAGTCTTGGAGGTGGTTGCCCTTGAGATGACTTTTAACTGTGATATCGTCTAAGTAGTACTCTACAATTTTGTACAAATGATCGTAAAAACTTGTTTTTATGGCTCGCTGGTATGTCGCCCCCGTATTATTCAATCCGAAGAGCATCACCGTATAGCAGTATAACCCCAATAGTGTTCAAAAAGATGTGTGCTTCTCATTGTCGGAGAACATCTTGACCTGGTTGTAGCCTGAGAACCCATCTATGAAGGACATCTACTCGAAGCCATAAGTATTGTCGATCATTACATCTGTGATCGGTAGAGGGAACTCGTCCTTCGGGCATGCAGAGTTTAAATTATGATAATCGATACAGACTCGAACTTTACCGTTCTTTTTTATGATTGGAACGATGTTGGAAACCCAGTCTGGGTGTTGTTCTTCGCGAATGAATCCACTGGCAATGAGCTTCTTGACATCATTCTCGATGGCCTCCATGACGTCTGGTCGAAATCGTCATTGTTGCTGCTTTACTGGCTTAGCTTTAGACAAAATATTCAAACGGTACATTACGACTTTAGGATCCAAACCCGGTATGTCTTCATAGCTCCATGCGAAGATGTTGATGTATTCTCTTATAAGCAATATAAGATATTGGCGTTTATCGCCAGATAGACTTTTGCTGATGAATATTGGTTTCAAAGATGATTCATCTTCTAAATTGACTAGGATGACTTTGTCTTCGGTAGGTGGTTCATGTTGTTCGAAGTACAACTCCCACCTAGTGTCCATCTTTTGAGCCTATTGTTCGAGCTCGATTGATTGGATATCGTCTACAATTTGGTCAACAAAAACCATGTTGACGGACAGAGTTGTTTGAATATATCGCCAATGCTGGAGTCTGAGTCACAGAGGGAGGAATCAGAAGAATGAGAACAACGATCTGCTTCATCACCTGATCTTTCGGGAGTTGTTAGAGGAGTGACATAACCCAAACCAATACCGTTTCGTTGATAGTAGTTCTCAGTTTTGCCGGAAGGAGCAAAGTGTCGTATTGGCAACCGTCGTCCTCGGTCGTAATTTAGTCCATGGTCGCTTTTGACATCATATCCCATATTCTGGATGATATTCTTGGCCTGCCAACTATATCGAAAAAGTTGTATTTTTCCAGGGTCATAGTCAGCTTCTGTGTTGTGCTTGGGAGAAGTAGAGTCTGGAACGAACTTTCTCTCGCCAATTATGCGACCGAAGATGATTAGTTCTTCATCCTTCTTTCCAGATGGAACAATAAAGTAGAGGATATCTTCTGGGTAAACTTTTTCCCGCAGACGAGGCTTCGTGAACGGCATGCAGAGGTGTGGTCCTATGTCATGCTCTAGAGCGTATATCGTATCTATGTAGTAGTTTACAGATTGATAGACATCAAAGATAAACCTTTACTAAAGAAATACGCAAGTTCTTCTTCAGGGATAACATTATTCTCTTAAGGTACATTATTATGAGTACTGATATACTCATTGATAGGATCATCATCTGGAAGAGGAGCCACAGTCTTGGCGGTGTTCACCACGTAGGGTAATTCTTCAGGATTGAGAGGACGGGCATCAGTAGGTTCCTCCCGGGGTGTCTTGCTGAGAGTGATGGTCAATGGTTTGACCTTGTCAGGGTTCTTCTTTTTCATCCAGATTGTGAGAGACTTCGAAGCAAATTTTGGAGTAGTACGTCCTTTGACTCGGATGATCAGTGGAACATCATTGGAGGAAGAACTTACTTCAACTTTATTGTTAGCTTCGTTACCGTTATCCTTGGGGGCTGAGATTGGTAAAGTACTGAATCTCCATAGTAAGCTTCGATGTCCTTAAAAGGATCAACATCGGTAAACTTTGTCTTCACGACACCGTCGTTGTTGACGTACTTGAAGTACTGGTGAAGTGTGGAAGGAACGATCATGTTCTAGTGTATTCATGTACGTCACAACAAGGTGTTATAGGATACATTAGCATCGATCACATAGCAAGAAACCTCCGTTCGGAGATCACCGATCTGGCACTTGAGATGGAATTTGCCCAGCGGGTGGCTTCGACCAGCATTGCAAGCCATGATAGTTGTGTTGGTTACAAATAGATTGTGCAGAGGGATTCCTAAAATTTGAAGAAAACTTCTAGGAATGATGTAGAAGGGGGATACTGGATCAATATGCATGCGGTCCACCTTGATTGCCCCGATATACCCTGTATAGTACAGGGGCCTATCAAGACGATTATTTTTGAGTAGCTTGTTCCCCTGTAAAAAAATGATGTTGGGCACCACTTCCATAGTACTGTGGCAGTGAGGACAGGAGACAGGGTCTTCAGCAGGGGATTTGACTTCAGCGAGATAAGAGTCGGCATGTAGTAATGCCTCACTTAAGGCCTTTCACGTTTCTTTGGAGAGTCACAATAGATCGAACAGAGACAACTTGGCAGGTATATTGGCTAGCTGTGCCAGTATGTCAAAGTTGTAGGGCCGATCCTTCCTACGGGAGCTGGCGCCTTAAGAGATGTGTCAAACTGCGTCACCTTCTGCTTGGCTTTGTCCGTAGTTGGAGGCTTAGACGGACCGGCTTCTGAACTTGTGGTGGCAGCATGTAATACCCAGTTTTCCAAATGAGGTTAATTTTAAAATTTTATAATTTTGATTAATCGATAATAAGATTTAACTCATATTGTGACTTTTGGTAATTTTTTAATCAATTTAAATCTATTTAAAATGTTGAATTGTGATTTTGATGGTTAACTAGTTAATCCCTAGTTTTGCTAAGCTTAGAGACTAACCATGACCATGAGGACCTAACCATGTGATTAGAATGACTATTTATAACTTTTTAGGCTAAGGATATTATGGTCATTTTGTGACTTTTGAATTATTTAGGATTTTGATTAATTGGTGAATTTTAGATTATTTTAATAATATTTAAATTGATGTATTATGATTTTGGTCATTTTTTATATTTTAATATTTTGGGAAAATTTTATATTTTTAATATTGTTTTTATTGGATTTGTTTAGTCGGGTTTGAGTTTCGTCTCGTTCCGACTTGTATTGTGACCCGGGTAGCTTGAACTCTAGATGGGACCCAATATTAAGTTAAGCATGGCTCACAAGACCCAACATTAAGTTAGTTAATTAAACTAATTTTTATCATGTTAGAATGGTTAAGTCAGAGACTCAAAACTAGATCATTTTGACCCCAAACTTGAACCTAGTCTAGACTTAACCATATGAGACTAGAGAGGGGCAATTAGGACATTTCCCATTAGCCCTAATGGACTCTTTATGGCAGCCACCTTTAGGGGAGAATGATTCATTTCATTCATTACATTCTTGCCTCTTTTATTTTCCTTTTGTTCTTCGCCAATTTTAGAGAGCCTTCCCGTTGATTTGATCTCCAAATCAAATCATTCCTTCACCAAACCTTCCCTCAATCATTCCCATTCTCCAAGGGAAGGGGACTATCAAGGATTGAAAGAGGAGTGCAAGGAGGAGTGTCCACTTTGAGGGATCTTCGTATCGGAGCCGTGTCTTAAAGGATTTCATTGGGATTCCACTCCCAATAGGTAAAACTCATCCTCTAAATCGATTTTCTTTGCATATAAATTAGTTTTGAATCCGTAGGATCCATCGTCATGCATGTGTCCCATTTAGATTCAAATTTGAGGCCATTTGGAGCTCTCTTGAGGATTTTAGGTATGTGTCTTGTGTCTTATTTGATAGATCCCAAATTAGGACACCACATGTGTATGTATGTATGATAATAGTTTAAATAGATATTTAAATACGGTTTTAGAATTGTTAAAGAGTAATTAATCTTAGTTAGGATGGTTAGAATGAGTTTCATTTGGATACCTATGTTGGTATCCAAGTATCTTGGTCAACCCAAATTCGTCATACTATTCATCCACTTTTTTATTAACCAAAGCAACTTAGAAATGTTATAACTTTTAGCTTAGAACTCCGATTTATCTTCCTTTTTTTTAAAAGAACCGTATCGAAGTTAGCTTTCCAAATATATATTTTAATAAGACAAATTCCTTTTAAAACTTTTTGTAAAATTATTTGAGTGTCAGCTGTACGAAAGATGAACGCGTTTCGGTGTTTTTGCGATTCCGGGAGCTTCCGGACACGAAAATGTGATCCCTTTAAATTTTCGGAAAGCTAACACAAAGGGCTACGACATACTTTAATCCTAGAATTTAGTGAATGCCCAATTGGTATAGTATTAGTTTTAAGTAGAAGAGTGACTATACGATATATGCATTTTGTGTAACCTATGAGCCTATGTAGTATGTATATTAAATGAATATAGAGTATGTAATGCATGATATGTTACATAAATGAAATGATATATATATGATATATATTCTCTTTACATTAATTTATATATATGGTTGAATGCAAGCATGTAGGAATGCAATTAATATAATGCATATAAGCAATGCATGAATGAAAAAATGATATACAATGTATGCATGAAAGTATATAATGAATGCTAGATATGAATCCAAGATATATATGTAATGATAGATATGAATGCATAATGTATTAATATTGTAATGCAATATATAATGATAATATGTATGGTAATGTAGAGTATATGATGCAAGCATGAATGAATGAATGAAATACATGTATATAGGTAATATAGAATGTAATATATGAATGCAAGCATGCAAGATAATGTATTGTATCCATATATGATGTATTCAATTTAAAGATAATGTAATATATGAAAGGAATGAATGATAATATATAACATGATATGTAAGGTAATGCAAGGTATGAAATATATGATATGTGCATGTTTGTATGTCTCTATGTTAATGTATGAAATGATATGAATATACAATGTATGCATATGTATAAAACATGTTGGTAATGCATAGATGCATGAATAAAATGAATGTTTGCAATATGTTAATATAAATACAAGTATCTAATATACATGAATGTAAGTATAATATAATACAAGTATACATGTATGTATCATGTAAATGTAATATATATGATATGTATGTATGCATGTATACAAGGTAAGTATGTATGCATGTATTTCTATAAACTGAGTTAACCTATAACCTTTTACACACATGCATTCATACACCCTTTGACATCATGTATCCCATGTCACATACCCCTACCTATCACTAAATTTTAGAACATTAACACATATCCTTTCACACACATGCCAAACACACACATGCTCACTTACTCTTTTACCTCTCTTTCTATATACATATATATATATATTTTTTTTAATATATATATATATATATATATATATATATATATATATATATATATATATATATATATATATGTGTGTGTGTGTGTGTGCCTATATATATAGCTTTCCTATATATATCTATGTATATGAATATATGAATAGTGATGCATATATATATGGGATGTACATATAGGTAGCCTATGTGTTATGAGTGTACTACAATATATTAGATATATATATTGTTATGTGTATATGTGTCTGTGGTTTGGCTTAGGCATGATATAGCCTATAGCCTAGGGCTCTTAGCTTATGGTGTGTCTGTTTGCCTAGTGAGAGTTTAGTTAGACTTGTTTAGTCTTGATTAGGCCTAGAATAGACTAGTTAGACTAGTATAGACTTGTCTGGTTTAGGTTTGACCTAGTCGACCTAGTTTGACTAGTCTAGTTGACTAGATTTGACCAAAGGTTGACTTTAGCCTAGATTGACCCCAAACTTCATGTAGATGCATTATAGCAGTCTATTCCCTTATTTTAGACTTGTTGTGACTTGTACTGTTCTATAGGAGACATACACCACTCCTCGGACAGTATATTCTCTTCAGACATTCAGGATACCAGGCGAGTACGTTCTCTGATCATTTCATATCCTGCTTAGAATTATTTTTCTATTTTAAATTACTTTACTTGATACTGTCACGTTGGACACACGGATTAGTACTATATGGATCCCTTCTTGAGATGTTATCCCCTCAGGGAGCATCGGATACTACATGTTCTGTACGTTTCACTTACATGGTGTATCACTATGCTTCATGGTTCATTGAATCACTTGTGACATGTAATCTCATAATTATAGAGTCTTCCTTGAATCCTTCCGTTTATTGGGCTTTCTAGAATCCCTATTTATGGAACTATCATGTACCACCCTTCAAGGGCCGTTACATTAATCATAACATAACCTGGCTGGATCCTTGTGTATTGATTGGGGGTACGGGAGAGTAGAAGTAGACATGTGATTAATATCCAAGTAGTGTAGCATCAGAATTATTCTATAGTGTAGCATCAGAATCATCCTATGCCATTTACATGTCTATATTGTACTCTGACTCACTAGCCACTGTTAGTTCTCTACTTATAGTAGATATTTCTATTACAGGTCTCTCTCTGTTTGCATACTGTTTTTTCTTCAGTTCATGTATCTTACTTTACTGCATGATTATATTTTCTAACCTGCTATGATCTGTTGAGATGTATTGTGCTCGCTCCTGTCCTGACTTGACCTGTTGAAAATATTACAGAAGACGAGGAGGAGGCATGTGTGGATACCTTCTACGGGGCAGCCCTAGACGACACTTGTGAGCTGGACCCTCAGGAGGACCCAGCTCTAGCTGATGACTTTACCCCCACTGTCTAGACTAGCTTAATTAGGCTTTATCTTACTTATGTTGTCTTGAGACTAGTTTAGTTAGGCTTTATTTCTGTCTTTGAGATCTGGATTGTATATATTCTTTCATATTCAGTAGTTGAGACTTGTATTTCTGGTTGTTTGCTGAGATGTTATCTTAGACACTTAAATTTTTCTGATCATCTGTATTTTATTTGACTTCTATATCATATCGTACTTCTTCTTCCTTAGTTGTGATTTAGTTACATTCTGCCATGTTACCCCCATTCGGGGAGTATAAACTGCTTAGCATTATATCGTTAGATGTTGTGACCTAGGAAAGCGTTCTACCGCCGACACTGCGACGTAGGCTGGACGTAACCACTTCTCGTACCCTTACTCTAGGGTGCGGGTCGTGACACATTTTTAGTGGTGGCCCATGCAGTTCGAGATTCGTATTAGTACAATTTTGTAGTAGCGCAACGACTTAGCTGTACTACTACGAGCCTGCTATAGGATATAGAAATTAAGATGTTAGGATGAGAGGATACTCAATCACGGTTAGAATTCCTTGAGAGATTCCTGGGATGACCCTTGAGAATCTCATTTTGAACTCTGATTTAAACTCCCTTTTCCTTATTTTGATTCACCTTTTTCCTTGATTTGAATTTGATTTTGGTGGATTCATTGTAGAACTTTGAATCCTGGTATTAGATGATTTTGATAAAATTCTGTAGTTGTTGATTTTAATTTTGTATTTAATATTTTCAAATTCAAGGCACTCAATCATACTTAGGATTCTTTGATAGATTCCTAGGACGACCCCTGAGAAACTTATTTTTGATCTTCAATTAGAATTCCTTTTTCCTCTTGTTTGAATTCACCCTCATTTCTTGCTATAGAATTTGAGCTTGATGGGTTTATCTCGTTTGAACAGATGAGAAAGAACAGATCTTCATTACTCCTTCTTGCCATTATTTTCTTGTATTCTTATTTTCTTCTTATCTTAAACTCTGTCTAATTACACCAATCACCCATATCTTATCATCCCTACCAGATGTACCTCGAAACCCTTGAATCTTCATATCTTCTGCCTGGAAAAGACTGAAGAAGTAATATGAATTATATAGCTCAGAGGAGACATAACTGATTATTATATGATGATCTATGGGAAATCAAAATGTGGAGTGTTCAATATTGAAACCTTGAGATAGAAATGTGATAAATGTCTCGAATAGAATCAAGAGATGTACACTACCAATCTGGAAACAATCACACTTAGGGAGATTTTAGGATTTTGAGATAGTTTATAGGTGTATTCAAACTGATGAGGATATTCAAGGTCAACCTAGATTTGAGAACCTCGAAACTCTGGTTATTGATTATTGGGAAGTTTTACCCTAAGGCTATGTAGAAGGTTAGTAATAGAAAAGAGAAATTAATTGCATTCAATAAGGATATTGAACAAGATATTGCAAGGAAATGACTAGGGATAGAGGGAACATAAAGTTATAGAAATTTAGATATTGTTGTGGAAAAAAAAATTTAGGAGAATAATATTCAAAGGTGTATGTCGAAGAAAATACTAAAGTTGATTTTTTGATGGAGGATAAGTTTTGTAAGGCCTAAAGGTATTTAAATTAAATAACACGAGGAGAACCATTTGAACAAGTTCAAGGGATTCGTAAACGGGATTTAGAGATTTCGGACCAAATTTAAGACAAGGTAAAAGAATTTAGAAATTTGAATAAATGGTTAATGTTGATTCCTAAATGTGAAGGCTATGCTTCATGAGTAATGTTTGGAAATTGGAAATTACCTACGGTAGTCATGGTAAAGGCTTAGGTAAAGGTTAAATTTTTATATGGAGACTGGTGAGGTAAGGATACGATTGGCAAGTTATGACCAGATGAACTTAAGGGTATCAGAAACAGATGATTAACTTGATCTTCCTTATCTTGTGCATTTATTTACAACCTCTTGAGCCTCCACTTTCTATTTTGAGATCCCTTGACGTTCCTTATCGTGACCTTGACATTCGGAATGTAATTAGCTGTTACCCTCCAACAAATCTTATATACAAGACCTAGACGAACTCACCTTCGTGTAGGTATATCATGTCCCACTAAAACCCGTCTCCTTGTACTCTATTTTCTTGATATAATTTTTTGGTCAAATGGCTAAACTATAACCTCTACCATGATACTGAATTTTTCCTGATTTTAATTAGAGATCCAGCCTTGACTCAATTCCTTCGACCCGACATGTGATGATGTTCTGCTTGATTCCTTAAATGCTTTACCTTGTACCTTAACTTGATTGCTTGACCCATTTAGTTAAGAATCTGGACTATGTATCTTCGTTCATCACTACCACCCTTACTTATATCCTATGCTGCTAATTATCCTTAGTTTTATAAGCTTGTCCTTTTTGAGCTTGATCATGACATATCTTATTAGGTGCGCACCCACTAACATATTGTCTAATCAGAACCGGCATATGATAGTCTGATCAACCTATTGTATTTTGGTTCGCTTTTCATATTAATCTACGCGGATGGAGACATAGTTAAACTTGTCCTAGAATCTTATCCGCAACAGCCTTGACAAATCTCTTTGGAATTATTTTTATCGCCAATGAACCTCGTATTCGTATCCAGTTGAATTAAATTTAATCATGACCTGGATCTTCATCATTGGATGCTCATGCTCATACTTGATTTCATTGATTCCCCATCTTGCCCAAATCTCGAATAATCCCAAAATTGATCAACTTAGATCTTGTCAAGACAAAAATCTATTTGTGATTTGTTGTGCCTAAATTTTCAATTTTTACCATTTTATGAATAGTAACCTTTTAATAATTTTTTACTTGTTTGTTAATGACTAATTTCTTATATAGGATGGTAGACAACCCTTACAACCTTGATGGTTGTTGTTCCCTTACCTTCCCAATTAGGACACCCTAGATTGCTTGTGTGTTGATACCATAATACTGTTTTGACCTAGAATGACCGGTGTACCTATGTCAGACTTCCAATTGCAACAGTATGCCCTGACCCTGTATGTTATTCCTTCAAATTGCATGGTTTAGATAAAATACTTAGGACCTTGATTGTCAGGAAATAGGGATGTTACCCCATTAGTATCAACTGTGAATATATATATATATATATATATATATATATATATATATATATATAGGTTAGTCCTTGATGTGGGGAATGTGTGTTTATAAACCTGTAGCTTATGAGATTTATAGTATCAGCCCTGATAGGATTGGAAAGTTAAGAGCTAGCCTATTATAGAGTTTCTCTTTTTGCTAAATTCTGGTTGCCAACACTTAGGTAGCTAGCATAGTTAAAATCCTAGGAAGTTGACCAGCGGATGACCAAGTACTAGGATGTTGAGAAAATTGACTAGTGATTGACCCTTGATTATGTTTGACCTAGAAGGGGGTGCGATCATATTAATTTCGAGGACAAAATTTTTATAAGGTGGGTAGGATTGTAACACCCAGTTTTCTAAATGAGCGTAATTTTGAAATTTTATAATTTTGATTAATCGATAATAAGATTTAACTCATGTTATGATTTTTGGTAATTTTTTAATCAATTTAAAACTATTTAAAATATTGAATTGTGATTTTGATGGTTAACTAGTTAATCCCTAGTTTTGCTAAGCTTAGAGACTAACCATGACCATGGGAACCTAACCATGTGATTAGAATGACTATTTATAACTTTTTAGGCTAAGGGTATTTTGGTCATTTTGTGACTTTTGAATTATTTAGGATTTTGATTAATTGGTAAATTTTAGATTATTTTAATAATATTTAAATTAAGGTATTATGATTTTGGCCATTTTTCATATTTTAATATTTTGGGAAAATTTTATATTTTTAATATTGTTTTTATTAGATTTGTTTAGTCGGGTTTGAGTTTCGTCTCGTTCCGACTTGTATTGTGACCCGGGTTGTTTGAACTCTATATGGGACCCAATATTAAGTTAAGCATGGCTCACAAGACCCAACATTAAGTTAGTTAATTAAACTAATTTTTATCATGTTAGAATGGTTAAGTTGGAGACTCAAAACTAGATCATTTTGACCCCAAACTTGAACCTAGTCTAGACTTAACCATATGAGACTAGAGAGGGGCAATTAGGATATTTCCCATTAGCCCTAATGGACTCTTTATGGCAGCCACCTTTAGGGGAGAATGATTCATTTCATTCATTATAATCTTGCCTCTTTTATTTTTCTTTTGTTCTTCCCCAATTTTAGAGAGCCTTCCGATTGATTTGATCTCCAAATCAAATCATTCCTTCACCAAACCTTTCCTCAATCATTCCCATTCTCCAAGGGAAGGGTGCTACCAAGGATTGGAAGAGGAGTGCAAGAAGGAGTGTCCACTTTGAGGGATCTTCGTATCGGAGCCGTGTCCTAAAGAATTTTATTATGATTCCACTCCTAATAGGTAAAACCCATCCTCTAAATCGATTTTCTTTGCATATAAATTAGTTTTGAATCTGTAGGATCCATCCTTATGCATGTGTCCCATTTAAATTCAAATTTGAGGCCATTTGGAGCTCTCTTGAGGATTTTAGGTATGTGTCTTTTGTCCTACTTGATAGATCCCAAATTAGGACACCCCATGTGTGTGTATGTATGATAATAGTTTAAATAGATATTTAAATTTGGTTTTAGAATGGTTAGAGAGTGGATTGATCTTAGTTAGGATGGTTAGAATGAGTTTTATTTGGATACCTATGTTGGTATCCAAGTATCTTGGTCAACCCAAATTCGTCATAATATTCATCCACGTTTTTATTAACCAAAGCAACTTAAAAATGTTATAACTTTTTGCTTAGAACTCCGATTTATCTCCCATTTTTTTTAAAGAACTGTATCGAAGTTAGCTTTCCAAATATATATATTTTAATAAGCCAAATTTCTTTTGAAACTCTTTGTAAAATTATTTGAGTGTCAGTTGTACGAAAGACGAACGCATTTCGGTATTTTTGCGATTCCGGGAGCTTCCGGAGACGAAAATGTGATCCGTTTAAAGTTTCGAAAAGCAAACACAAAGGGCTACGACATACTTTAATCCTAGAATTTAGTGAATGCCCATTTGGTATATTATTGTTTTTAAGTAGAAGAGTGACTATACGATATATGCATTTTGTGTAACCTATGAGCCAATGTAGTATGGATATTAAATGAATATAGAATATATAATGCATGATATGTTAGATGAATGAAATGATATATATATGATATATATTCTCTTTACATTAATGTATATATATGGTTGAATGGAAGCATGTAGGAATGCAATTACTATAATGCATATAAGCAATGCATGAATGAAAGAATGATATACAATGTATGCATGTAAGTATATAATGAATGCTAGATATGAATGCAAGGTATATATGTAATGATAGATATGAATGCATAATGTATAAATATTGTAATATAATATATAATGATAACATGTATGGTAATGTAGAGTATATGATGCAAGCATGAATGAATGGAGGAAATACATGTATATAGGTAATATAGAATGTAATATATATATTGTATCCATATATGATGTATTCAACTTAAAAATAATGTAATATATGAAAGAAATGAATGATAATATATAACATGATATGTAAGGTAATGCAAGGTATAAATATATGATGTGTGCATGTTTGTATGTCTCTATATTAATGTATGAAATGATATGAATATACAATGTATACATATGTATAAAACATGTAGGTAATGCATAAATGCATGAAAGAAATGAATGTTTGCAATATGTTAATATATATACAAGTATCTAATATGCATGAATGTAAGTATAATATAATACAAGTATACATGTATGTATCATGTAAATATAATATACATGATATGTATGTATGCATGTATACAAGGTAAGTATGTTTGTATGTATTTCTATAAACTGAGTTAACCTATAACCTTTTACACACATGCATTCATACACCCTTTGACATCATGTATCCCATGTCACATACACGTACCTATCACTAAATTTTAGAGCATTAACACATATCCTTTCACACACATGCCAAACGCACACATGCTCACTTACTCTTTTACCTCTCTTTCTATATTTTTTTTCCTCTCTTTCTGTATATATATATATATATATATATATATATATATATATATATATATATATATATATATATATATATGCCTATATATATAGCTTTCCTATGTATGTGTCTATATATATAGCTTTCCTATGTATATGAATATGTGAATAGTGATGCATATATATATATATATATATATATATATATATATGTGGGATGTACATATAGGTAGCCTATATATTATGAGTGTACTACAATATATTAGATATATATAATGTTATGTGTATATGTGTTTGTGGTTTGGCTTAGGCATGATATAGCCTATAGCCTAGGGCTCTTAGCCTATGGTGTGTCTGTTTGCCTAGTGAGAGTTTAGTTAGACTTGTTTAGTCTTGATTAAGCCTAGAATAGACTAGTTAGACTAGTATAGACTTGTTTGGTTTAGGTTTGACCTAGTTGACCTAGTTTGACTAGTCTAGTTGACTAGAGTTGACCAAAGGTTGACTTTAGCCTAGATTGACCCCCAAACTTCATGTAGATGTATTGTAGTAGTCTATTTTCTTATTTTAGACTTGTTGTGACTTGTACTGTTCTATAGGAGACAGACACCACTCCTCGGACAGTATATTCTCTTCGGACATTCAGGATACCAGGCGAGTACATTCTTTGATCATTTTATATCCTGCTTAGAATTATTTTTCTGCTTTAAATTACTTTACTTGATACTGTCACGTTGGGCACACGAATTAGTACTATATGGGTCCCTTCTTGAGATGTTATCCCCTCAGGGAGCATCAGATACTACATGTTCTGCGTATTTCACTTATATGGTGTATCACTATGCTTTATGGTTCATTGAATCACTTATGACATGTAATCTCATGATCACAGAGTCTTCCTTAAATCCTTCCATTTATTGGGCTTCCTAGTATCCCCATTTATGGGACTATCATGTACCACCCTTTAGGGGCCGTTACATGAATCATAACATAACCTGGGTGGATCCTTTTGTATTGATTGTGGGTACGGGAGAGTAGAAGTAGACATGTGAATAATATCTAGGTAGTGTAGCATCAGAATCATTCCATAGTATAGCATCAGAATTATCCTATTCTATTTACATGTCTATATTATACTCTGACTCACTTGCCACTGTTAGTTCTCTACTTATCGTAGATATTTCTATTACAGTTCTCTCTCTGTTTACATATTGTATTTTCTTCAGTTCATGTATCTTACTTTACTGCATGATTATATTTTCTAACCTGCTATGATCTGTTGAGATGTATTGTGCTCGCTCTTGTCCTGACAGGACCTGTTGAAAATATTACAGAGGACAAGGAAGAGACCTGTGTGGATGCCTTCTACGGGGCAGCCCTAGACGACACTTGTGAGCTGGACCCTCAGGAGGACCTAGCTCTAGCTGATGACTTTACCTCCACTGCCTAGACTAGCTTAATTATGCTTTATCTTACTTATGTTGTCTTGAGACTAGTTTAGTTAGGCTTTATTTCTGTCTTTGAGATCTGGATTGTATATATTCTTTCATATTCAGTAGTTGAGACTTGTATTTCTGGATGTTTGCTGAGATGTTATCTTAGACACTTAGATTTTTCTGATCATCTGTATTTTATTTGAGTTCCATATCATATCGTGCTTCTTCTTCCTTAGTTGTAATTGAGTTACATTCTGCCATGTCACCCCCATTCGGTGAGTATAAACTGCTTAGCATTATATTGTTAGATATTATGATCTAGGACAGCGTTCTACCGCCGACACTGCGGCGTAGGCTGGACGTACCTACTTCTCGTGTCCTTACTCTAGGGTGCGGGTCGTGACACAGCAGGAGGTTGAGAAGGTACTGCTTCTTCTTGTACGGGATCGTATGTCGAAAGATATGTCTTCCTCGATTGCGTCTTGCCAGATAGAACCTCGTAGATGGGATAGGACACCATATGCCATGACTTGTATTTCTTGCCCCTTTTTGCTTTAGGAGGTACCACCCCCTGCATCACCTCTTGCACAAGGTTCGAATGGACCCACATGATCTCACCACATTAAGTCGTGAGTGGCACCAAGGTAGAGGTGCGAGCTGGCAGTAGGTTGACGAATTCTATTTTTGCCTTGGGAATCGGGACCATGCCGTCTGGGACTTCTATGGGAGGAAAGTCGCCAAACTGAAGAGAGATCATCTTAGAAGATACGACCTTGTCTTCAGCTTCGAGGTTGATAACTTGGCTGTCGATAAGCTGTTGTATCTTCTTTTTCAAGACGATGCAGTCCTTGGTGGAATAATGCACGTAGTGATGATAGAGACAGTATTTGGGATCTTTGAGCTGGTTTGCCTCTGCAGGACATCGTGGCAGAGGCAATGTCAGCTTATTACCTTTCATCAATGTGTGAAAGATGGTAACAACATCGTCTTCGTCAAAGGAGAAGGTCTCCTTAGGCTTGTCGGAGGCGTCCTGAGAATTGGAAGCTCCTTTGGATGTGTCGACCTTCAGGACTCCTTTCCCTTTACCCCCCACGAACAGGGATAGTTTGAGGATGCTTGACCTTGTCTTCGGATTTGGGTGTTTTCAATCCCAGTAGTTCCAAGTTAGGAACATCATTTTCAGCAGCATCAGCGGCCCCAATAAAAGCGAGCCATGTATCATACTTATGTATACCCAGACAAAACTTTACTGTAGGAAGGAAGTTATGTCGACAAGTATCCATAAGTTCTGAGTCTGGTATGTCGAAGGGCATCTTCAGTGCTAGCCGCCTGAAGCGTTCGATGAAGGCGATGACAGACTCAGTCCTCCTTTGCTTGGTCTCGATGAGGGTAGACATACTAACATGCATAACACTCTCATAAAACCTGTTGAGGAACAACCTCTCCAAGTCTTTAAATGAATTGATACATCCGTCAGACATATTGCAGAACCATTCGAAAGCTACCCCCTACAATGTGCTAATAAACAGCTTCGATAAGAATGGATCATCTCTGGGCAAGTGTAGAGTCTGCATGTTGAAGTATATCATGTGTTGACGAGGAGAAGTCAACCCGTCAAATGAATTCAGCGTCAGCGGCTTGTAATTAGGAGGGCAAGTAGCATTCTTCCACTCAAGAGGATACTGTTGAGATATTCCCATCTTCTGAAGCTCATCTTTGTGTGAGATGGTGTCGAGACGGGTGAACAGGGAATCAATTGTATCTTGTTGATTGAGAAGGTGTTGGGAAACGGCTGCTGAACGGTTGTCCGGCATCGTTGGCGAAGGACCACCCCCAGTATTTGCAAGATTTGGAGGAGGCACAACGAAATGATACTCTTTTTGTAGTAAAAGAGGGTTGTTGCTGTGAGCCGGACTAGCATGGGCTGAGACATTTTATTGAGGTGGAGGAACAGCCCCAGCAGCTTGAACTGCCTTGATACTGGTAAGCATATCAGTGATCTTGGCGAATGTTGTCTCCAGACCCTCTAGCCGTTTGCTGGTCTGATCACTGGCTTCTTCAGGTCTTTCTCCATCTGTCATGTATGTAGATAACATGCAAGGATGAACAGAAGAAATAGTACAACTGGTGCTGATACTGTCTATCTCCGAGTGGACAAGTCCTTCATCTTCAGGTAGAGGAGGTAGATAGTCGCCATCAGATTCGGAGGGTGCGTCATCCTCTGGAAGGCTACCCCAGTATAAAGGTCATCTGCTTCAGACTATGAGGGAATACTACCCCCGCTTGGGAGTCTTCGTCGTCCATACGGAATCTTGTCTTTGACCGAGTACCCATGTAGACTCCTTCAGATGTGAGAGCTGGCTGGCCATCTGTTAGTAGACTTTTTCTTCTTCTCGCAGAACTGAAAGAGAAAGTTGGGTTCATAGTCCACCATCTTTGATTGGGGCTTCCAAAAGGGGGACCCCATGAAGCTATGTTGGATGAAACACATAGTGCCTTTTCAACGTCAGAGAAATGCAGCCGTCGTAATACAGACTTTCTCTGAGGCACTATTGTTGCTTTGGAGCAGCAACAGTTGATAACAATACTAGTGCACGGATGTGCACTATGAATAGTTATATCCTCCCTCGCTTTTGCTTATGATTTATCATATCGCACAAGTCAACGGAATGGAGTTTTGCCTTACAACCCACGTGGCATGCATCGCCGAGCTTTGTATGCCGGTTCGTAAGGAGAGTTGGCACATCTAGACTTAGTTCACGTGCAGAGGCGACCCCCATAACTATGTTCTGTGAGGTCCTTAAAGACAGCCCCGTGCTATACGCGTTGGGGCCAGTCTTTTTGTTGTGGGCGCATAGGCCTTAGGGGCTGGCCTTGGGCGCATGCTCCTTGACAGCATGTCTGAGCCTCCTTGATGTGGGTGCATAGTATTGATACAGTGAGCCTGGGCGTACAGCCTTGGGCGCATGACCCTGGATGTCCAGTCTGTTGAAGACAGAAGCATTCTGGTTGGGGTTATGCGCCCAAACATCTCCTTGGGCGCATGCTTGATGGAGCAGCGTTGTTTGCTTCTAATTTTGCCTCCTTCGTTTGTGAGCCTCTCGGGTTTGCCCAGAGTATTGCACACCCCGATTCTTCGTATCGTAGTATTTTCCTTTCCTAAGTCTTGAGCGTCGAACACTCTGTTGTTGGTTGTACAGAAAAGAAGTCGCTGGGCTAGTAGAGCCCAGAATGGTGTGAGCCTTCTCCATTTAGGGAACTTTTGTGGCAGAGTCATGCGCCTATGTGACAGAGTCCTCGAGTTGCATATCTGCTATGACACTAGCAGGATATGTACAGCGAGCCTTCGGAAGCCAAGTCTTGCCAGACTTGTTTGGCTTTGCTAATTTTGAGGGAGTAGAGCCATCCCTCGAGAGCATCTCTTCGAACGCCTGCAAATCGAACTTTATGATCAGCATCTTTTGAGTGCTCCCCACTTTGTCGGTATTGGATTGCATCACCACCTTCTCGTCAGAGGAAAAGGTAGTCTCCAGCAGAGTCGCCATTTTTGTGGACACACACAAAAAGAAGAAGAAGAAATGCTGTCTTTTCTTTATTGGCGCAAGACACCACAAATCGAGTATGCCTTAAAGATCCTGTACTGAGGATCCCCGAGTACAAAAAAGAATTCTGGAGAATGGGACGATGGAGATCATGTGGTAGTTGATCCTTTACTTCGTTGACACTCTCATTACAAAAGTAGGAGAAAACCTAAGAAAATTGCTAACTCTCGGCTCACTAGCAAGAAGTGCAGCAATTTGGCTCTTGAAAATGCTCTCAGTTCTGTCTTTTGAAGAGGGATGAGGCCCATTTTTATAGTCGTTCTTGAGCTAGAATGATGTTATGCGCCCACATGAGGAAAACATACTGGTTTTCATGTGGGCGCATAGTCCTGCCTTGGGTGCATAGGGTGTAGGAGCATGCAGGCTGCGAGATCGTGGGTTGGTCATGGTGTTGACGTGGCCGCATGCTTCGGTGCACGAATGCTCGTAGAGACTGACGTGGCCGTGCGCTTCAGTGCACGTTTTGATCATGGCTTTGACCGAGTCAGGCTTGGGCGCAAAGCCCTATTTCAGGCTATACGACCTCCTTCACAGAGGGTTGCTGGGGTGCATAGTGCTTCACAGGCTTGGGCGCATAGAGATTCACAGGATGATGGACGTATAGGAGCTTCACAGGGTGACTTGAGCACATAGTAGCTTCACTTGGGCGCATATGTCCTCTTTTCGCTTGGGCGCATAAGGCTTTATTTGCAGAAATTTTCATGCTTCTACAACAGTAGGCAAGTATACCTCGCTAATTAACTGTCATATTATTTATTTTCAGCATTTATTTTATTTGTTTTATATTTGTTTCATATTTGTTTTTTAATTGTTATAAACTGCGCATCCAAGCCATATTTGGGTGCAAGTGACTCTATTAGTCGTTAATTTATTTTATGCATGTTGACTTAGTTTTAGCGGAGTACCTTCTTGTTGGAGGATATCCTTATATCTTCTTTGGCCATGACACTCACACTACATGGTTTGAGACATTTTGCTAGGGGTACGACTTATTGACTGGCCATCTCTATAGTCGTGTGATGGATAGATCGTAACTGCTACGATTAAGTTATAGAGACTTGAGCAGTTATAAAACTGGACGGGTCATGGACATGACTTGGTCAGTATGGGAAATATTGGGGGAGGACAGTCACTAGTGCGTATGGAAAGCCAAACAGGTACATCATAGTTTTTGAAAGGAACTATGACGAGATATATTTGCAGATACCCTCTGACGTTTTGGACGTTGTGGCCGGATACGTATAACTGGATGCCAGTTACGTACATATAGGCTTAATGCCACCCATGCACAATGAAAGTTGTCCTCTAAATTGTATATTAGACGGTTAGAATCCCCTTTGCATATTTGTGTCTAGGTTAGTCTTTTGTATATTATTTTATTATTTTGACAGTTCATATTAGTATATTCTTCCTGTATCTTGTTACGTCCCTCTGAGGACCTGGTGATTTCTTCCGGTGTGATTGTGATTTTCGCAGGTGCTCTAGCCAATAACATAGTTTACAATCTACCATCGCGATGCTAGCTTTCGGATCGTCTTTTGCTTCACTCGACTCTTCCATCGTCACTATATACTTCTCTTTTTTGTTGGTAGTGGATTTGTCTCCGCCCAACGTTTTGTACAAATAACTTTAATAAGTTGATTTTATCATATATTGGTTTGTGGATGAGATTATTTTCATGGTTACTATATTTTACAGCTTATGTATACATACGAGATTTTCGTATTTTGGAGTATGCTTCGTATGTATGCAGCCGGCATGTCTACGTACTTGGTTCTAAGTATTTTGGGACTGGGGCATTACATGTTTTTGTGGTAGCCCATGCAGGTCAAGATAAATTGTTTGGTTACTTTATCGTACCAAGCAAACCTGCGTATAGGATTAGAGTCTAATATCTCATCCACATGTTTGATCTCCTTCCTTGACCCATCATATCTTGCTTGATTCCTTCTACCGCTATTCTATCATTTCCTTCGTGCTTGATAGTGAATAAGAATAAGACTCACACTAGATAGATATGACCCATTGTCCCATCACACTACTAGTTTAACTCTTGTAGGTTGGGTAGAATACCTTACGACCTAACCTTCCTTGTGAACTTAACCAAGCCTTAGACAGGTAGACAGTTGGACGATTGTGTAGGCACCAACACAGGACATGACTTAGATTCTTAAGGAGTTGAACTAATTCTACTTTCTTTCAATCTTAATCTCATGTGCCTATGTTTTTGCCATCTTGACTAAATATTACTACTATAGCCTAGTTTTGCAAGTTTAACTGTTATCAAACTTGTTTAAAGACATGCTATTGAGCGCGCGCTCACTAACATATTGTCTAATCAGAACCGGTGCATGATGGTCTGATCAACCGAGTGCACTGGAGATAGTCAAATTTGCCCTCTAAAAGCTCATCTATGACTGCCTTGGCAATTCTCTTAAAATTATTCTGTCGCCTTTGAACCAAGTAATTGTATTCAAAATGTTATCTTCTTCGAACCCTATATTGCTTTCGCCCTTCACCTATTTTAGAAGGAGGAAGGCACTTGTACGTGAATTCCCTCAAACAGTCCTATAACTTATGCCCATTACCACCCAATGTGACTTTATCTTCGTCTTAAACTGCTCATCCTTTCCTCGACCCTAAACCTATTATCGTGACCTCCTAATCACTTGGATGATTCCAATTATCCTTTTATTTGTGCTCTCAACCTAGATGACTAGTACACCGTTTCCTCCTATGACCCATATCTCCTATAAGCCCTAAATTATTCTTTTTATTCCTTACTATTCTCTAGTTCGTGTTATCATGATTTTATTGCCTTAAACTAGCGACCTTCGTTCAATTCCATATCAATGATTTATTTTCGTCTCTCTAAATACACGTTTGTGTAAACGCAGCCTCCTTGCCTCGCCTAATGATTTGATCATGTTCCGTATCGATATACCCTTGTACCTTCTCAAACCCCCTACTTATTTTTAATTTCGAGGACAAAATTCTTGTAAGTTGGATAGGATGTAAAAACCCCTAAATTTTCACTAGGATTTTAAAAAAATTATTTGGTATTGATTTTTGTTTTCCAATTTGAACGTCACACGCAAAATTTTGTTTTTTTAATATTTGCTCGTCGAGTGCGAATATGTGTGAGGTAGATATTTTGAAAATGCTTTATTTATGGATTTTAGAAAACATCCATTTCATTTCAATATTAGTATAGTAAATATTTTATTTTGTTTGAAATAGAAATTTATGTCACACTAGTGGCAATTTTTATTTAATTATACCGATTCAAAAATAATATTTATATATATATATATATATATATATATATATATATATATATATATATATATATACTAGTTGAATGCGAAGTACACGAAATTTGATTCTTGTAGACGATTTAAATTTTAAAATTTATTTATGTAGATATTTTGAAATTTTAAAGTTATATTTATCTTAATTTAAATAAAAAAGGGTATGTTGTAATTATTTCCTATTTAAATAATTATCATAATTTTTAGAATTTATTTATTATTTAAATTTATAGAAAGATATTTCGAGTTTCATGGTGGTAATTTAAATTGTGATTTGGCTTCATTGCTTTAATTTAAGTAGCTACTTTAAACATATGATATATCTATATTAAAGTTAGATTTAACTTAATTAGATTTAAATTAAATTTAGATTGAGATTTGATGGAATTTTATAGTGAAGTTATGTAATGGAGATTTAATTAAATCGTAGTCCATATATATCTAAGCTACCTCCACCCTATATAAAGGGAGGCTTCCCTTTGTTTATCTCACGAAAAAAATTTCTCAAACACCATAGCCAATCATGTGCATCGTGTCCGTGTCTGTGTCCATCTTTTTTCCCTTCCACTATTTTTCTTTTGTACATCTACAAATTCTTTCTTGTGCCCACATACCGGACACGACCTTGACCCATAGACAGTGTATTATTTTCCTCACACGCGGACCACCCCCTTTTCGGCCACGCCAATCCGGCGTCCTCGCAACCACATCCACCCTCCCTCTCTTCCTTACCGTACCCGACCTCAGACTCCATCTACTGCCGCCATCACCACCGCTGTTGGATATCCGTCGCGTCCAGCCTCTCCAACTGGCATCACCACATCAACACAAACACCACCGGCTCCCATGACCACGATCGGCCACCGCCGAGTCCCGCCGACCAACCACCTACTCCAGTGTACACCCGTCGCCACCACAATTGTAGCCTTCCAACCGATCCCGGTCAAGCCAGCCTACAGCCACTTCGGCCAAACTCTACCGTAACCCGCTGTCGCCACCACAACCCAACCAAACACCTATACCAGCACTACATCGCCGGCTCTATCCAGCACCCAAAAATTTGTCATCACCACCATCCCAAAAATAAAATACCAAAAAAAACCTTAAAAAAACCTACCATCGCCATGCTTACCCCAGCGTCAGCCACCTCCCAGTGCCTCCGTCTCGCGAGCTTGGACCCCCTCGTGCTAGAGCAATCGCCCCCACCTGGCAGCACCGGCCCAGCACCGGTGGAAGCGTGCGTCGTCGATCTCCAAACCCTCTCGCGTCCCGTCCTCGGACGGCCTCTTTCCGCGCCGGAACACCATTTGAGCCCTATCTATCTCACCCCTCTCTCGTTCCCTTTTTTCATTCTCCTGCTGCTATTTCTTCAATTCATTTTCTCTTCTCTTTCTTGTTTTCCCCCTCATAAAAGAAAGGAAGGAAGAACAGTGATGTTTTGTCCTTTCAAGTAGAGAGCAGAAGTACTTTTTGATGTTCCCTTTTTATTTTGTTTGTATTTTCTTTCACTATTATTACTTCTTGGTATGTATACATTATTATTATTTTATTAGTATTATAACTATTATTATTACTAGTATTTTCTTAAGCTGTGATGTGTGAAAGTAGAACAACTGTAGGATATTGAGTATATTTTTTTATGACTTTATTGTATAGATAGAAGGTATAAATCAGTCATATTATTTGTTGCTATTATTATTATTATTATTATTATTATGTTTTGTTAATATATAGTAATATTTCTAAAATAATTTGGTCACAAAATATTATATTAGGCCAGTCCTACCTTATTTTTATTTGGGTTATAAGTCCTAAAATAGTGTTATATTATTTTATAGCTTTAGAAGTTTAAAAATTATATTTAATATAAATTATTTTTTTCCTAACTTGTTTTCCAAGATTTTATTTATAATATTTTGAATAAAACTAAAACCTAGTTTTTAATTATAACCAATTTTCAAATATAGTTTTCTAAATAATGAGTATTTTCTAAAAATAGTATATATAATTATTTTCACAAATTCTACTTCGATTATATTGTTGCTCGATCGTGACTAATTCCATAATCCTTTTCCCCCGTAATTTTGGACCCCTGCACATCGAACATATCTATTGGACAAACGAGACTTATCTGATCATCACAGCTCACCAGGCGTCACAACAGGCAAGAATACCTTGCTAATTAATTGTCATATTACTTATTTTCAGCATGTATTTCATTTGTTTCATATTTGTTATTTTTAATTGTTATAAACTGCGCGTCTAAGCCATATTTAGGTGCAAGTGACTCTATTAGTCATTACTTTATTTCATGCATGTTGACTTAGTATTAGCGGACTACCTTCTTGTCGGGGGATATCATTATATCTCCTTTTGCCATAACACTCACACTACACGGTTTAAGATATTTTGCTAGGGGCACGAATTATTGACTAGTCATCTCTATCGTCGTGTGAGGGATAGATCGTAACTGCTACGATTAAGTTATAGAGACTCGAGCAGTTACAAAACTGGGCGGGTCATGGACATGACTTGGTCAGTATGGAAAATATTAGGGGAGGACAGTCACTAGTACGTATGGGAAGCCAAACAGGTAAACCAGAGTTTTCGAAAGGAATTATGGCGTGATATATTTGCAGATACCCTCTGACGTTTTGGACGTTACGGCCGGATACGTATAACTGGATGCCGGTTACGTACTTATAGCCTAAATTCCACCCATGCGCAATGAAAGTTGTCCTCTAAATTGCATATTAGACGGTTAGAATCCCCTTTGCATATTTGGGTCTAGGTTAGTCTTTTGTATATTATTTTATTATTTTAACAGTTCATATTAGCATGTACTTTCTGTATCTTGTTACGTCCCTCTAAGCACCTGGTGATTTCTCTAGGTGTGTTTGTGATTTTCGCAGGTGCTCTAGCCAAGAACATAGTTTACAATCTACCTTCGCGATGCTAGCTTTCAGATCATCTTTCGCTTCGTTCGACTCTTCCATCGTCACTATGTACTTCTCTTTTTTTGTTGGTAGTGGATTTGTCTCCGTCCAACTTTTTGTACAAATGACTTTAACAAGTTGATTTTATCATATATTAGTTTGTGGATAAGATTAGTTTCATGGTTACTGCATTTTACAGCTTATGTATACTTACGAAGTTTTCGTATATTGGAGTATGCTTTGTATGTATGCAGTTGGCATGTCTACGTACTTGGTCCTAAATATTTTAGGACTGGAGCGTTAAAAAGTGGAATTTAAATAAGGGAAGTGGCTGCCATATAGGTTTAATTCTAGGGTTTGGGCTAAGTTCGAATGTCCACTAAGCCCCTCTCTAAGTCGTGAGAAGATTATGGATTAAAGCTTCCATTATAAATAGGTGTTTAGTCAAACCTTCTCGCTAATTCTTCTAATTTATCTAGAGACTAACGAAAGTTTATTTAGGCTAGTCCTAATCATCTAGTTGGGTGGTAATGATAAGTTGCTTTAGGTGCTCCAGGATCACTAACCACTATTCTAATCTAAAGGCTAACCATTATCCATATTTTAAATATAACACATGCAATCTATTAATTATTTAGATGATTAATCCAAAATATAAAGTTTAGTTTTGAAAATTAATTTACCACTCAAGATATAATATGAAATCACACTAATAACAACAATTAGAAAAAAGTAAAAAATACACATGTTCCAGGAAAGTGGTGGTTACATTTTTTCTATATTTTTAATATATATATATATATATATATATATATATTTTATATTTTTAATATATATATATATATATTTAATATATATATATATTTTTAATATATATATATATATATATATATATATATATATATATATATATATATATATATATATATATATATATATATAATATATGTATATGTATATGTATATGTATATGTATATGTATGTGTATATATATTACACCGTTATGCTCAATGAAAGTATAGTTTTTAAATATTTTAAATGATTTTCAATGTGGTTATATGTTTTTAGCTATGCTTTTCCCTTTAAATCATAAATCAAGACTATTATAGTCATATTCTATTCCTTGATTCGATTATTGTGCCGAACTCGGATTTTGGGTTTCTATGTACCAAACTAGGCTATTTGGACTTTTCTGGAGTCAATGGAACTTCTTGTACCGTTGTTTTAGGACCATCTTGTGGAGCATAGCATTGTACTTATCTCGTGTCGACACGTTCGTGTCGTGCACATCGACTCCAACTAAATTGAGGCGAGTACATTCTCTGACAATTTTTTGTTTATGGTATTTTTTATGTTTTTTGTATTTAGTATAGATATCCTTGATTTCTTGACAAGTTGGTGTCACGACCCGCTCCCGAATAATCGGACACGAGTCGGACACACCCAGCCTTCATTGTTAGACACAATGAAGTAAGTTGTACCAATATCTAGGGATAAACTATGAATCAAGATAATAATGAAAGTAATCACAACATATAATATATCAAATCCCAGAATCTCATATACAATCTAAATGTTATTACATTCTAGCAAATGTAAACTATAAAGATGTCTCTAGTACAAGTCCAGATAAAGCTAAGTAGAAAAGTCTAGGCTTCCTCAGCCTCTAGGTCCAAGGACCACATCCACTAGCTCAAAGGTGCCTCCAGGCTCCTGCCCATAGTAAGTATCACAGATAGTCTCCAGCTCACCTGCAACATATCCTAGTCAGGAGAGAAGCTAAGTATATCCAAGGAAATGAATATGAACATCATGGTATGAACAGAAACAGAAAATATATGTAAAAGACAAGAAATGAGAACAAGATATGAAACTGAACAGAAAATACTGAAAATAAAATAGGGAACATGTTATGAGTCCTGAACATGAAATACATCCTGAATATGAAATACAACCTGAACATGAAATACAACTTGAATCCTGAAATGTGCAATATTGAAATACATCCAGATTGTGTAATCGGCTTGGGTAGATTCAATGAACATGAAATGGTACAGCTTTGGTCCCGCGTGCACGATGCGGGACCTAAGCTATTCACATGAATAATAACATGGTTTGATCACACAACTGTAGTATTTTTCCTTCCAGACACAAGTAACCCATGAAACATGAAACTAGACAATCTCGTGATACATCGTGTCAACAAGGAGATACATGAATGAATATACAAGACATAAGAAATGAATAAGTCCGAGGAGTATACTTGCCTTGCTCTGGGTGATCAAGTGTGGGATGTACAACTGGAAATCCTCCTGTTATGATTTACAATTGATAAGTCAACAATTTAAGGTATATACTTTTAGTCTAAATGTCATTCAACATAACTTGGTTTAAACACTAACCTATCTTATATATATATATATATATAAACTCTATCTTACAATTTATACAACCTAAAAATAATATCTAAAATATGAGACAATTCTATCATTAACTTCCTGTCACCCAACTTATATGCCATGATTTCTTAAGTAGCCAATATCTAAAAACCACAATAGTTCACTAAAGGAAAAGAGCATTTATATTTAAGATTTACTCCAAGGTAGGACCAACTAACCAATACTAGACTGGGTCTTGACACAAATTTCAACCCTAAGTAGGACTGATACATAGGACAGATATGTATTAGTCTCAATTAAGGCCTGAATTCAGTCAGTCCAAAACTACTGTTATGAATTTAGCCTTAGTTAAAACTAATACAACCCTGTCTCAAAATTTATTCTTAAGGATAAACCCCCAATCTCAAATGTATGGACACCCCCCTGAATATGTGAACTTAAAGAAATACTATGTACAGTTTTCAATATCAAACCCAAGGTGATGAATTTTAATAAGGACATACCCTCAACCTGGAGGCAAACTGACAGTTAAGTCTCTAAGTAACATTCAGTCTTAAATCATAGGCTGAAATAAGACATCTCAGTTCATCACTGAACCAAGACAGTGATAGGAAACCTCATTTCAGTGACTACCACAATAGTTGCAAATGAGCTCTCATGTTCATTGCTCAATTCAGCAATCAAACCAAGACCCTGGGTATATAATTCCTTCACTTCTTCATAACCTTACAAATCATACATTCATTAATACTGGCTTATAATCTACTGTTATGTCAAAACTGGCCACATTCCTATCTGCCAGTGACTTAGAGAAAAATTACACTGGTTGTGTCATCAGGACCACTCCTAACCACTGTTAGTCCATACTCAGTTCTAACTGAGTTCAACAAAACTATCAATATGAATCTCCAGCTAAACCAAACTTATATAAAGTTTCAGTTCACTGGTACTATCCTATGAGTTCTCAGGTTCATACACTAAAACAATCCCCTGTTACTAGAGTCAGTCAAATCCCTAGAATAGATATCAACAGTCCAATATTAGGACAGTTACTAATCAGTCAAAAGCCTTTAAGCTTCAATTCTAAAATTTAGTCCAGAGAGGCTGACACAACGATTCAGTAAAACATGAGAGCTAATATGTCCATAGCAGGACATGTGACACATTCAGTCCATAATGGAATAATACACTCAGGTTTAGTTAAAAATACTGATGTATCAGAAAGAATTTGAATAACCCAAAACTTTTGCACTCTAGAATGCAGAGCTTGAGAAGGGTAAAGGAAATATTTATTAATCAAGATTGATATAATCTCAGTCCTTCAAAGCAGTAACCCTGAACAGGACAGAATAATATCAACTTCAATTCCTGATCAGTACCATATGGTTTACTGAACAATGGTTCAGTCCATAAGGCTGCTACCACTGTTCAGTTCACAATTGAGAATGATATCTCAGTTTAGTCATCATATTGCTGAACCAAACAAGTCCTGTTCTAGGCTTAAGTAACCAGTCTTCAAAAGATTATTGTAATCAGTCCCTACCCCAGTTGAATAGAAAATTTAGTTTTTCAATGTGACACATATATGGTCCCTGCTCTTAACACTACATTATTCAACTGGATGACCAGCAATTCCAAGTATCATATCAGTTCAGTTTCAGTCTACCATACACACAGTCCTAATCAATCCTAAATACCATTTGATTCTTAGGTTTACCAACTAATTATCATTCCAACTTCAGTCCAATAACAATCTAAATATAAATCCTATATCAATCATATTATACTTATTTCAAGCAGGTAACTCAATCCATCCTGTGTTGATGTTTGATCTCAAATATCAACTCAACATGGTACTACTACTACCCTTCAGATGAACCACAATCCAAATTGTATTATAGAAAACTCTACAAAATAAACAGTTATTCTTACTAGAATTACCCGCTGATACTTATGCTCCTGATAATATCATAATTCTAAACACAAATCATATAACAACATCATAGCAAGGTAAAAGAAATTACCTGCAATGCCAAGCCTCAGACACATTTCAAGAAGAAGATACAATCTCTTCCTCGTGTCCAGATCACTCTTAGACACCTATTGCCACTAAACTTATCCTAAACAATTTATTCGAAAACAGAGAAATCTACAATCAAAGTACATCCCTTATTATTATAAGTCTTCTAAATCTAATCGAGATGGAGTGGTACTCACCCGATCGTTGCTTAATTCCAATTAGGAATCAATCGATCCTCCAGTCCCAATTCGAACAGTCCAAACTGAGGTTGAAGAAACAATCAATCTAACATAAGAGCACAGCAGTAATAAGCTAAGAATTTATGATCTGGTTATAATCATACCAATTGTTATGAATGAATCGATCTTCTCGAAGAATTTGTTCGACTCATATCAAGAGGACGTTCCCAGATCTGAGTTCTTCAGAAATCGAAACAAGGAATTTCACCAGGGATTGATCAAGTCTAACGGAGTTCTCAACAATTTCCAAAAGAACTTTGAAAAAAAATCTAGAACAAAAGAGACAATAACAAGATTGGTTTAGGAATTCGATCATAAACCTTAGAATCAAAAGAATTCCTAGATGAGATTGATTATTGCAGATCAATCTAACCTTTCTTGAGCTGGTCGATGAGAAGCAAACCTTCAAAGAAGCTTCAAACCTCTGATTGTCTCCTCATCCACGCCATGGGCTTCTTTCTTCAGAACAATGCTCAGAATTTCGAAGGAGAGAACAAATAGATCTAGATCTGAAGAATTTATGTTTAAATAGGCATCTGGAATCGGTAGGGGGAAATTTTGATAACGCCAAAATTGAAATGGACGAGTGGAACAGTGTAGTTTGTTAGGACAGTTACTGATTTTTGAATCAAAGGATTTTAATTGAAGGAGAAGATCAGTTGTAAGAAGGAGAAGGAAGGATTTAGTCTTCCTTCAGGATTAATAAGTACAGGGCTTTCGGCCTTTCAGTGGTGGGTCTAAGTTATTGGAATAAATCTATAATTGATTGGTCCCATTAAATAGATTGGGCTGATAAGGGTTTGCTGGTTTAAAGCCCAATGACTGAAAAATAAAATAATAACTATATATATTTAGCTTCACATATACTTTAAAGTATATAACAATTTCCAAATTTTCAAATCAATATTATTATACTAAAACTAAAAAAACCTTCAATTATCAGGAAGGTTGAGTTATAAATCTCTCTCCCTTGAAAAATTTTGCCCTTCAAATTCAGAAATATTCCAAAATTGATTCTCAAAACACCACAAAATATTTATTGAAAATAGAAATTCAAAATGCTAAAATACAATCAATTAAACAAGCTAGGATAGCGCTTGCACATCTCGTCCTCGCGCTCCCACGTGGACTCTCCCGGAGAGTGGTGTCTCCATATGACGCGGATAAGTGGAATAGTCTGGTTTTGCAGGCACTTCTCCCTCCGATCAAGGAACTCTACTGGATGCTCCTCTTAGGTCAAACGAGGACCCACCTCTAGCTCTGAATAATCAACCACATGACTCGGGTCTGGAATATAGCGTCGAAGCTGTGACACATGAAAGACGTCGTATACTCCCTCCAAGCTGGCTGGAAGCGCCAGCCGATATGCCACTTCGCTAATCCGCACAGTCACATCGAAAGGCCCGATGTACCTCGGATTGGGCTTCCCGCATCTGCTAAAATGAATGACGCCTCTAGTCGGTGAGATCTTCAAGAACACTCTATCTCCAACTGCGAACTCCAGTGGTCGTCTGCTGCTGTTAGCCTAGTGCTTCTGCCGATCCTGTACAACTCTGAGACGCTTCCTGATCAGCCTGATCTTCTCAGCTGAGTCTACCACCATCTCTGGCCCAAAAAAGCCCTCTCGCCAACGTCGTCCCGAGATAAAGGTGTGTAAGATCTCCGTCTATACAGTGCCTCGAATGGGGTCATCTTAATGCTAGCCTGATAACTGTTGTTTTAGGCAAACTCTACTAGATGCAAGTGATCCTCCTACGAACTGTCGAAGTCGAGTGCACAAACTTGTAGCATATCCTCCAGCGTCTGAATGGTCCTCTCGGACTGCCCATCCGTCAGTGGATGATAGGCGGTGCTGAACATCAACTGCGATCCCAAGCTCAACTGTAGACTCCTCCAGAAGTGTGATATGAAATGGTTGTTCCTGTCTAAAACGATGCTCACCGGTACCCCATGGATTCGTACAACCTATTGCATGAAGAGGTCTGTAAGCTTCTCGGTCGGTAGCCCAACCTTGAAAGGAATGAAATGAGCAGACTTCGTCAGTCTGTCCATGATAACCCAAATAGCATTATTGCCAATGGGCGTACGCGATAAACCATAGACGAAGTCCATGGTGATATGCTCCCACTTCTATTCCGGAATAGGTAAGGGCTGGAGTAGTCCTGCTAGTCTCTGGCGCTCCTCCTTGACTTACTGGCACACAAGGCATCTGAAAACAAATCTGGCAACCTCTCTCTTCATCTCATACCACCAAACATACTCTCGTAGATCTTTGTACATCTTGGTAGATCCAGGATGGATAGAATACTGCGACTGGTGGGCCTCCTACATCACTTCCTCCCGTAAATCCTTGGGCACACACAACTACGTTCCGTGTCTCAGGGATCCATCATCTGTAATGATGAAGTCGTCGAGCAATCCTGCATCTGCCTGGCCTTTGTGACATCGGAGTCCCTCATCAAGAAACTGGGTCCCCTTGATCTTCTCTATCAGTCCTGATTGAATCTGCATGTGCATCAGTTGCCCTCCAACTTCTGGAAGAACAATCTCAATCCCAAGGCTCTCAAGATCCTCCAAAAGATGTCGATCTATAGTGAGATACATAGCAACAGGATATCGACTAAGAGCATCTGCTACCACATTTGTCTTTACAGCGTGGTACTGCAGATTGATGTCGAAATCCTTCATGAGTTCCAGCCATCTATGTTGCCTTATATTCAGCTCCTTCTGAGTGAACACATACTTCAGGCTTTTATGGTCCGTAAAGATGTCCACTCTCTCTCCATATAAGTAGTGCTTCCACAGTTTTAAGGCAAACATGACTGTTGCAAGTTCCAAGTCAAGTGTGGGATAATTTTTCTCATGAGGCCTCAACTGTCTAGAATCATAAGCAATGACTCTCTTGTTCTGCTCAAGCACACATCCCAAACCCTTTCCTGAAGCATCGTTGTAGATGACGAATCCTTCTGATCCAGATGACAAAGCTAAAACTGGCGTTATGGTGAGTATTTTCTTCAATTCTTCAAATGCTGACTGGCAGGCATCGCTCCAGATAAACTCTTCGTCCTTCCTGTAGTATCCTGCTAGCCCCAGAAACTATGAATCTTAGCTACTAACTTGGGAGGTGCCCATGCTTCCACTGCTTCAATCTTCTTGGGATCTACATAAATCCCTTCTCCAGTCACCACATGCCCCCAAAAACTCCACCCGGTCCAAGAAAAACTCACATTTCAAAAGTTTTTCGGACTGCTTCTCCTTTCGCAAAATCTTTAGCATGATCTGCAGATGCTCCACATGCTCCTCCTCGGTCTTCGAATATATCATAATGTCGTCAATGAAGACTACGACAAACTTGTCCAGATACTTGTAAAAAACTTTATTCATCAGGTTCATAAATACTGTTGGGGCATTGGTGAGTCCGAACGGCGTCACCAAGAACTCATACTGGACGTAACGGGTGTTGAAAGCTGCCTTCGGAATATCCTGCTCCCGAAACTTCATCTGATGATACCCTAACCGAAGGTCAACCTTGGAAAAGACCTTCGCCCCACTCAGCTGATCAAACAACTCATCAATCCGTGGCAATGGTTATCTATTTTTGATGGTAATGTTATTGAGTGCACGGTAATCAATATACATCCTCACCGTCCCATCCTTCTTGGGCATAGAGAGTACCGATGCTCCCCACGGTGAAGCACTGGACCGAATGAAACCCTTGCCTTCCAACTCATCAATCTGAGCCTTCAACTCTGCAGCTTCCTTCGGGTTGATCTTGTAGCAATGCTGGGACTTCGGCGCTGATCCGGTCACTAGGTTGATGTTGAACTCCACATCTCGATCTGGCGGCAATCCTGGCAACTCCCCGAGAAGACGTCGAGAAACTATACAATCGGCAGGTGCGGAAACTCCTGGGCTTCTACAACTGCTCTGAAGTAGACTCCCTCTGGCCTCTCTGCGATCCGTCTTCTGACCTCGAACGACGAAACTCCAGGCGGGCTGAATGTGACCTTTCCCTCATGGCAGTCTATTACGGTAAACTGCTCGCTCATCCAGTCGATGCCAGGACTACGTCGAATTCGGGCAATGGCATCACTAGAAGTCGAGCCCAAAGCTCCCGTCCAGCTATTATGATAGGGCAATCTACCATCTCACTAACTGGCACTACCCCTCCTACTGTCATAATCCAACAGTTCCTCCTAGTGGGCTTGGGTATAAAGTCGTGTTTATGAAGAAACTCATATGATACAAAGCTATGGGTGGCTCCAGAATCAAATAAGGCAATGGCAGGAAATGAATAAATGATAACAAAACCTGTGATAACATCTGGAGCTGCCTCCTCCTCCTCAACTGTGGCCATGACATAAGTACGTCCCCATTGTGGTCTTCCCCTCTGCTGGTGCTGGTGCTATACAAACCTCTGTTGCTGGGGTGGTAGAGCTTCTCCTCTCTGGGGTACAACAGACAATGCTCTGGGTGGTACATGTCACTACCACTTTTCTAGCTTGAGGGTATTTTGGTCATTTTCAAAATTTTAGAATTTAATTTGAATTATTATTACTATTTATAATTAATGTGATTTTTGAGTGATTTTTAGAAGAATTGTTTTTGGTGTTTTAGAGACTTTGACTTAAGTTGACCTTGTAGACTAACCTAGTGGCTAACCTAGGTCTTGACTAAGAGATTAGGATTTGAAAACCTAGGTTGACTTAAGCTCATGAGGATTAACTCATTGGGATTAATTTGGTGAAATTAGGAGCTAGTTTGATATAGAAATGGCTTGTGAAGTCACAAGTCATTTTATGACTAATAGGCTTAATGGCCCATAGCCCACACCCATTAAACCAATCCCTAACCCTAAGAATTCTGAACGGCCCCTATGGTCAGCCCCTCCCCTATTTATATGCTCCTAAAACTAGGGTTGCCTCTTTAGAAAACTTTGCCATTTGGAAGAGGTGAGTCCCCATCCTTGTAAATCCCTAAAAAATCCATTTCTTCTCCAAATTCCTTCAAATAAATTGCAATAGAACCTAAATCCAACGTTCTTGCTGTTGGTATTGAGTTTTTGCAGGAAGGAAACAATTCGAGGAAGTTTGGTGGTTTGTGGAGCTCTTTCCATTTGGGGATTTTGACCCATTGTTCACCTATAGATATAATCCTCTCTAATTTATTTTAAATTCTGTAAAAATTCATTCTAGGTTGCCCTAACCCTAGCCTAACTATAGGAATAGGGTTTCCCAAATTTTCATGTCGTTTCGTGTCTATTCTGGACACGTATCAGTGTATATTACTGGGTGTTTGATGAAATACCCCAATGGGCAGTTCGTACGATTTTTGGGGTTTCGTTTGAATAGGGAATTAGATTTGGGTCTCGCTTACACATTTCTGTAGTTTGTGCCGTGTCTTAGTGTCGTGTCTAGGCTGCACGGACACATGTACACACGGTCGTGCACACGTGCGCGCGGGCAGTTTTTCTTTCTGCTGCTCGTGCACGATTTCTCTGTGCACAGAGGGTTTCGACCCTTGATTTTTGACATAGGGCTTGTGTCAATGACTGACACGAGGCTCGTAAAGTTACACGAGTCCTCGTGTCGTGTCGGACACGCTATTCTGTGTGCACGGGGAAGCCACTGTGTGCGTGTGTGTGCTGTATTTGTATTCTTGTGTTTTAATCGTTCTTAAATGTTTTAAATGATGTTTAATGATTAGTTAGGTCCTATGCATGATGGTTAATCTCTGTTAGTATAGGTTTACATATTATTTGGGTTTAGTGATTTTGTTTGGCTCGATTTTTGGTCGATCAGTGCGTTTTCTGATACTGTGCTGATACTCTCTCGATTCCAGTTTTCAAACCATATAAATTCCCTTTCGTGTATGTTTTCAATTGATATTGTTTTCCTACATGTTACATATTATGCTAGCTATGTATATTCACTCGAGCTTTGGATTGTACGTGTGATTAGGAGAAATTGGTTGTGAGTTTGATTCCCAGTTTTCAACATAAACCTGAGATTTGGTTGTACACTATTCTTTTGGAAACCTGGGAATTGATTCCTTGCATTCATGTCCCTTACCTGAGAATGATTTTTGCATATTAGACTACATGAGAATGAATTGAACTTGAGAATCAATTGCAATAATCTGAGTTTGCTTCCATAATCGAAAACCTGTGAATGTTTTCAAAACTGAGATTAGTTCCCAGTTTTCACTAAAAACCTGAGATAATAATTTGAATAGGCTGTAACTGAATATTTGAGTGTGGGTTTTAGTTGTGTTCAGTTCTTTAAAACCTGAGATTTGTTGGTTTATGTTGTTTAGGCTGTACATGTTTTTCTTTCTTTATATTTGGCAGAACACTGAGTTCCCTCATTGATTTCGAATACATGAAATGTTCCATTTTCCTTTTTCCTAAACTGTTGTCCATTTCCCCTTTCATTTGAATTTATAAACCTGAGTGTAAACCTTCTTTTCACTGTTGACCGGTTTATTAAGTTTGGGAATGAGTTGTTAGACTGGGATTTCTGCAAACAAGATTACATGAGAACATTAACCTGAAATTGATTGTTAAAACTTGAGTTTGAATGCTTCAATTTCCAAACTGGAACTGAGATGGGATGGTGTTTCCTGTTTAACTGATTTTGTTCAGTATGCCTCAACTGTATTTTTTTAAGATTCCTGTGCAGTGGTTGAACTGAGTTGAGTTCATTATTAAACTGATTTCCTTCACATGTTACACACACCCACACTACAGTTTATTCACAAATTTTAGTCCTTGCTCACTATTTTTCCCTGTTTATTCAAGTAGTGTTATGCACACACATCCATTGCACATGTACCCACTGTTTCCTAATTGACTGAACATCAGATGGCATTCCCTGTTATTCCAGTTTTCTTTTGAGCATTATACACTCCTGTGATAGCTCACTCACCCTCTAATCTATCACAGTGTTCTCTTGGCACTATTCACACACCCACACATATACTTGGATATGTGATTTCCCTCTCTTTTTTCATGTATCCTATAATGTAGCATAGTGTTCACCTATACATATTAGTTACATATAGCAATGTGTGTGTACATGTATTACCTATATGTGGTTGTATAAGGAAATGTATAGATAGCCAATATGGGATATTCTAACTAGACTATATGTATATCAATATGTGTTATGATATAGGGGTAATAGGGTATAGAGGCTATAGGTTACATACTCTATTTAGATTATTATCTATATACCAATGTGTGAATTGGTAGGCTTGACATGGTATTGCCTAGATTAGTCTAGAAAACCTAGAATAGTCTTGCTAGACCTAGATTAGACTAGTTTGACCTAGATTAGACTAGTTTGACCTAGATTAGACTTGGTTGACCTAGTTTGACTTCTAGGGTTGACCAGAGTTGACCAAGAGTTGACTTTGGTCTAGATTGACCTAGTTTCATGTAGAATGCATTAATTTGCATTGTATTATCATTCTGGACTTGTTGTGACTCGTACTATTCTAAATAGGAGCCAGACACCACTTCTCGGACTGTACTTTCATCTCGGACTTTCAGATAGCAGGCGAGTACATTCTCTGATCTTTTTATACCTGTCTGGATATATTCATGCTCTAGATTACTCTACATGATGCTGATACGTATCTTCACGGATTAGTACTATATGGATCCCTTCCTGAGATGTTATCCCTCTACGGGTGCATCGGGTATTTCATGTTCATGTACTTTATCATCTGCATCAGGTACTCCTTGTACTCGTACTAGTTCACGTTTTTACATGTTCTCATGTGCTTTCACGTGCCTCATGTACTACTCATTACATGAGTTCACGTATCTTAGTTGTATTCATGTGCTTATAACGTAACTTGAATGGATCCTTATGTACTGATTGGGGGCGGGGTGAGTAGAATTGGTTATGTGAATACTATCCCAAGTAGCTATATAAATATGCCTCCTTATTTGTATTCATGTGCCCCTAAGCCGTTTACATAACCATATTGTACTCTAAATCACGTAGTCACTTACAGTCTTTACTATCATGTATCTATTTCCAGTTACAAAATATCTCATGTTTTACTTGTACTTCCATTCAGCACTTCCTGTATTTTACTCTATTGCAATGATTTATACGCCTAATCTGATATGAACTGTTGAGAGATATGTGCTCGTTCCCGTCCTGACTGGACCTGTTAAAATATTACAGAGGACGAGGCTGAGGCGTTCTGCCCTACTTACTACGGTGCCATACTAGATGAGTGCCCGAATTTGGACCAGCAGCAGGATCCATTAGCTGTAGACGACACTCCATTAGTTTAGGATTGTCTTACTATTTTGGGATTATTGTACTAGACTTGAGATATTCTGAGATGTATTTATTTTAGACACTTAGAACTCTGGATTGTATCTCTGTGATTCTCTGTTCTAGATATTGTTATCTTTCATTATCAATCTATCTTACATGTTCTACCTTAGCTGTGGTTGAGTTATATTTCTGTTATATCACCCCCATTCGGGGAGTATAACTGTATTACCTTCAATTGTTAGATGTTGTGACCTAGGACAGCGTTCTACCGCCGATACTGCGGCGTAGGCTGGACGTACCCACGTCTCGTGCCCTTACTCTAGGGTGCGGGTCGTGACACGTTTTTAGGGGTGGCCCATGCAGGTCTAGGATATAAGTGTAGTGGTATAAGAACTAGAATATCGCTGCAGCCTGCAGCAGAAATTAGCATATTTTTGAAGGTACTCAATCACACTAGGAAAACTCCTTATCAGATTCTGTATATCTATTTTGCTGCTTATTGTCTTCCTTAGAATTTTAAACTGTCCTCCTTTGATTATTTCGACTCATTCTCAGTAATTGTTTCTTGTTTGATCTGTGTCTCCAGGATGATGGAGACGCGATCGTATCGCCCCGTGACGGGAGAGGCTGAAGAGGGGTCTGCCACCTCTCGTGTCCAGCATCTAGCTCCCGGTGCTACAGGGCCAGTACAGCCCTCAGGAGTAGGAGTTTCTGCCACTTTTGGAGGAGCAAGAAGAGCATCTGCGGATAGTGCTAGAGACTCTCAGGCGAAAGCAGCTTTATGGGAAACTCTCCAAGTGTAAGTTTTTCTTGGACCGGGTGAACTTCTTGGGGCATGTGGTGACTGGAGATGGTATCTCAGTTGACCCCAAGAAGATTACAGCAGTTGAGGCTTGGACAGCGCCGACTTCAGTGGCAGAGATCAGGAGTTTCCTGGGGCTGGCAGGATACTATAGGAGATTTGTACAGGATTTCTCCCGAGTTGCAAAGCCGTTGACACGGTTGACCTGGAAGGATACTGAGTTTGTTTGGTTAGAGGAGTGTCAGGCAGCTTTTGATGAGTTGAAGAAGTGGCTTACGACAGCTCCGATTCTGGCATTGCCTTCAGGATCAGGTGGTTTCACGATTTATAGTGACGCCTCAGGGAAGGGGCTGGGTTGCGTATTGCAGCAGCATGGGAAGGTGATTGCCTATGCTTCTAGGCAATTATGTCCCCATGAGAAGAACTACCCTATCCATGACCTGGAGCTGGCGGCGGTGATTTTTGCTTTGAAGTTATGGAAGCACTATCTGTATGGCGAGAGGGTAGAGATTTTCACAGATCATAAGAGCTTGAAGTATGTGTTTACATAGAAAGAGCTCAACATGAGGCAGCGTAGGTGGCTTGAGTTGATGAAGGACTTTGACATCGCACTTCTGTATCACCCGGAGAAGGCCAACGTGGTTGCCGATGCCTTGAGTAGGTATCCGACAGCCATGTGTTTGACTATGGATCGACACCTGCTTGAAGATTTAGAGAGCCTTGGGATTGAGGTGATTGTGCCAGGGGTACAGATGCAGTTATGGGGCCTTCAGATACAATCGGACTTGATGGACAGGATTAAGGCGGCACAGTTCGATGATGTGGCTCTGCGGTGTATCCGAGAGTAGATCAGTATGGGAGTGGAGGATGCTGAGTTCTCACTTACAGAGGATGGTGCCCTAAGGCACGGTTCCCAGTTATGTGTGCCCAGCGAGGAGCTCAGAGAGCAGATTATACAGGAGGCTCACAAATTACAGTACTCTATACATTCTGGTGCCAACAAGATGTACAGGGATCTGCGAGAGCATGTCTGGTGGTACAGAATAAAGAGGGAGGTGTCCAACTTCGTAGCTAGATGCTTGATCTGTCAGCAGGTCAAGGCAGAGAGGCAGAGGCCCGGGGGATTGTTGCAGCCGTTGCCCAAGTGGAAGTGGGAACATATTACCATGGATTTTGTATCTGGGTTACCGCGTACACCGGAAGGAAAAGACGCGATTTGGGTCATCGTTGACAGGTTGACCAAATCGGCCCACTTCTTTCCATTCAAGGTGGGTACGTCTACAGAGAGGCTGGCAGAGTTGTATATGAGACAGATAGTCAGGATTAACGAAGTTTTCGTCAGCATAGTCTCAGATCAGGATAGCCGCTTTACTTCCCATTTCTGGAGGAGTCTGCAGACTAGCTTGGGCACCCAGCTCAAGTTTAGTACCGCATACCACCCCCAGACGGACGGACATTCAGAGAGGACTATTCAGACCCTTGAGGATATGCTACAGACGTGCGTCCTGGATTTTGGAGGTTCCTGGGAGGATCACCTGTATTTGGTAGAGTTTGCTTACAACAACAGTTATCAGGCCAGCATTGAGATGTCACCGTTTGAGGCTTTGTACGGGCGTAGGTGTCGTACACCCTTATCTTGGGATGATGTTGGAGAGAGAGCTTTACTGGGACCAGAGATGGTTGTTGACGCAGCCGAGAAGGTGAAGCTCAACGGGGACAGACTTCGCGTGGCGCAGGACAGACATCGGCACTGGACCGATAGCCACCGGAGGCCGCTGGAGTTTGAGGTACAGATTTAGAGATAGGATTAGAAGTATGTTGTAATTTGTTTTGTTTGATTGATCGTATTTGATTTTTAGTAACTTGAGACCTTGCTTGTGATTAGGTTGGAGACATGGTTTTTTTACGGATATCTTCGACTCGTGGTATGATACGTTTTGGTGGAGGTGGGAAGCTTAGCCCGCATTTCATCGACCCTTTCGTTATCAGCGGGAGAGTCGGTGACGTGGCATACAGGCTAGACTTGCCACCTGCACTAGTGGGCGTCCACAACGTATTTCACATAGCACAGCTGAGACGGTACGTGGCTGACCCTAGCCATGTGCTCGATCATTCGGAGATAGAGGTTGGACCTACTCTCAGTTATCCAGAGCAGCCTGTGGAGATTCTGGATCGCCGAGAGAAGGTATTGAGGAACCAGGTGATACCCTTGGTACGCATCGCATGGAGGCATCATTCTCCAGAAGAGTCTACCTGGGAGCGGGAGGATGAGATGCACGAGCGGTACCCCTATCTTTTGGACCTTGAGGTATACTTTTCTATCCTTCTTAGCAGTTACTTTCGCCTTTAAATTTCGAGGACGAAATTATTTTAAGGGAGGTAGATTTGTAACTACCACTTTTCTAGCTTGAGGGTATTTTGGTCATTTTCAAAATTTTAGAATTTAATTTGAATTATTATTACTATTTATAATTAATGTGATTTTTGAGTGAGTTTTAGAAGAATTGTTTTTGGTGTTTTAGAGACTTTGACTTAAGTTGACCTTGTAGACTAACCTAGTGGCTAATCTAGGTCTTGACTAAGAGATTAGGATTTGAAAACCTAGGTTGACTTAAGCTCATGAGGATTAACTCATTGGGATTAATTTGGTGAAATTAGGAGCTAGTTTGATATAGAAATGGCTTGTGAAGCCACAAGTCATTTTATGACTAATAGGCTTAGTGGCCCATAGCCCACACCCATTGAACCAAGCCCTAACCCTAAGAATTCTAAACAGCGCCTATGGTCAGCCCCTTCCCTATTTATATGCTCTTAAAACTAGGGTTGCCTCTTTAGGAAACTTTGCCATTTGGAAGAGGTGAGTCCCCATCCTTGTAAATCCCTAGAAAATCCATTTCTTCTCTAAATTCCTTCAAATAAATTGCAATAGAACCTAAATCCAACGTTCTTGTTGTTGGTATTGAGTTTTTGCAGGGAGGAAACAATTTAAGAAAGTTTGGTGGTTTGTGGAGCTCTTCCCATTTGGGGATTTTGACCCATTGTTCACCTATAGGTATAATCCTCTCTAATTTATTTTAAATTCTGTAAAAATTCATTCTAGGTTGCCCTAACCCTAGCCTAACTATAGGAATAGGGTTTTCTAAATTTTCGTGTCGTTTAGTGTCCATTCTGGACACGTATCAGTATATATTACTGGGTGTTTGATGAAATGCCCTAATGGGCATTTCGTATGATTTTTGGGATTTTGTTTGAATAGGAAATTAGATTTGGGTCTCGCTTACACATTTTTGTAGTTTGTGTCGTGTCTTAGTGTCGTGTCTAGGCTGCACGGACACGTGTACACACGGTCGTGCACACGCACGCACGGGTAGTTTTTCTTCCCTACTGCTCGTGCACGATTTCTCTGTGCACAGAGGGTTTTGACCCTTGATTTTTGACATAGTGCTTGTGTCAATGACTGACATGAGGCTCATAAAGTTTTACGAGTCCTCGTGTCATGTCGGACACGCTATTCCGTGTGTACGGGGAAGCCACTGTGTGCGTGTGTGTGCTGTGTTTGTATTCTTGTGTTTTAATCGTTCTTAAATGTTTTAAATGATGTTTAATGATTAGTTAGGTCCTAAGCATGATGGTTAATCTTTGTTAGTATAGGTTTACATATTATTTGGGTTTAGTGATTTTGTTTGGCTCGATTTTTGGTCGAACAGTACGTTTTCTGATACTGTGCTGATACTCTCTCGATTCTAATTTTCAAACCATATAAATTCCCTTTCGTGTATGTTTTCAATTGATATTGTTTCCCTACATGTTACATATTATGCTAGCTATGTATATTCACTCGAGCTTTGGATTGTACGTGTGATTAGGAGAAATTGGTTGTGAGTTTGATTCCCAGTTTTCAACATAAACCTGAGATTTGGTTGCACACTGTTCTTTTGGAAACCTGGGAATTGATTCCTTGCATTCATGTCCCTTACCTGAGAATGATTTTTGCATATTAGACTACATGAGAATGAATTGAACCTGAGAATCAATTGCAATAATCTGAGTTTGCTTCCATAATCGAAAACCTGTGAATGTTTTCAAAACTGAGATTAGTTCCCAGTTTTCACTAAAAACCTGAGATAATAATTTGAATAGGCTGTAACTGATTATTTGAGTATGGGTTTTAGTTGTGTTCAGTTCTTTAAAACCTGAGATTTGTTGGTTTATGTTGTTTAGGTTGTACATGTTTTCCTTTCTTTATATTTGCAGAACACTGAGTTCCCTCATTGATTTCGAATACATGAAATGTTCCATTTTCCTTTTTCCTAAATTGTTGTCCATTTCCCCTTTTATTTGAATTTATAAACCTGAGTGTAAACCTTCTTTTCACTGTTGACTGGTTTATTAAGTTTGGGAATGAGTTGTTGGACTGTGATTTCTGCAAACAAGATTACATGAGAACATTAACCTGAAATTGATTGTTAAAACTTGAGTTTGAATGCTTCAATTTCCAAACTGGAACTGAGATGGGATGGTGTTCCCTGTTTTCCTGATTTTGTTCAGTATGCCTCAACTGTATTTTTTTCAAGATTCCTGTGTAGTGGTTGAACTGAGTTGAGTTCATTATTAAACTGATTTCCTTCACATGTTACACACACCCACACCACAGTTTATTCACAGATTTCAGTCCTTGCTCACTATTTTTCCCTGTTTTTTCAAGTAGTGTTATGCACACACATCTATTGCATATGTACCCACTGTTTCCCAATTGATTGAACATCAGATGGCATTCCCTGTTATTCCAGTTTTCTTTTGAGTATTATACACTCCTGTGATAGCTCACTCACCCTCTAATCTATCACAGTGTTCTCTTGGCACTAGTCACACACCCACACATACACTTGAATATGTGATTTCCCTCTCTCTTTTAATGTATCCTGTAATGTAGCATAGTGTTCACCTATACATATTAGTTATGTATAGCAATGTGTGTGTACATGTATTACCTATATGTGGTTGTATAGGGAAATGTATAGATAGCCAATATGGGATATTCTAACTAGACTATATGTATATCAATATGTGTTATGATATAGGGGTAATAGGGTATAGAGGCTATAGGTTTGTAAAACCCCTAAATTTCTACTATATTTTTTTATTAATTAAATTTGATACCGATTTAAATTTTGTATTGTACGTCGCGTAGTCGTATTGTACGTCGCGCACGAAATTTTTTTTTCGTAATTGCTCGACGAGTGCGAATATGTGCGAGCGTACATATTTTTAGAAAAATATTTTTATGGTTTCAAAATAATATATGTAATATTTAATTTAGCTATCAAATTTTTTTAATTTATGATTTTATTTTTGAAAAGCCTTTTGTTTAGAATAAAAAATATTTTTAGTGCATGCACATATTTCATAAAATTTTTGCTAGTTTATTTTAAATAAAAATGTAATTTTCAAAATTTATTTATAATAATATTTTATTATTCAAAAAGGATATTTATAAATATTTATTATTTTTGAAATTATTATTATCGGTATTTTTGGAAAAATATATTTAAAAATTTTGTATCCATTTTAAATCTTGATTTGAATTTATACACTTATTTAAATAGTTAAATATTTGAAATTTAATTTTTCCTAAAAATTAATTAGATTTAAAATTTGATTTGTATTTGGAATTGGGTTTTAAATTGGATTGTATTTAGATTGGATTTGATTTTTAAATTAAATGATAAATTATCTACTTGGGTTTTAAACCAATCCTAATCTTTATCTAATTGGGAATTCCCACATCCTATAAATAGGCAGGTACTCCTCCAATATTTCTTCACAATATCTCTCCACAATTTCCACAACCAAATCTACGTGCATCGTGTCTGTGTCCATCCAAATTATTATTCCATATATTTACATATACATATTCCACCATCTTCGTGTCGGACATTCCCCGACAAATCAACCCGACACATCACATCCAACCCGAGCCCTATCCCTCTGACTTCCGCCGCGGCCACCACCAGCAGCATTCCATACCAGCCCCACCAAACCGGCGCAACCGCGCCCGACTCTACCAAACCAAAACCGGACCATCGTTCCCCAAACTCGTCGCGATGTCACCATCCCGACTTCAACTAGCCCAAAAAACCCCAATTCTATCTATCTGCTCCCGACCCCTCACTGTCGAACCTCCTCGTAATGACCCCTTCTCCGGCCCGACACTTGCCGGTGACCACCATACATCGCCATCTCCTTCCGGCTTCTTCTCACCATTGCCACCACATTGACCCCGACCCTTTTTTTTTCACAGCCGAGAACCACAACACTTCTCCCGGCCAATGCCAACATCACCACCAGCAAGCTCCCAAAAAAAAAATAAGAGGACAAGAAAACCCCCCAACTCACCTGCCACCGCTGAGCTGCGCAGCGCCGCCGCGCGCTCTAGAACCTTGCGGCGAGCGCCTCACTTCGTCGTGGCCTCGCTGTGAGTATCTTCGCCGTGCTGCCAAGCTCCCCGTCTCCGTCGCGGAACCTCACAGCGAGACTCTCGTGCTGCCGCCATCCACAGTAGGTGGTCGCGCTGCCCGATGCGTCACCGCTTCCCCGCGCTTTGTCGCGATCCGACACCGAACCCAGCCACCGGGCCATCGACTCCGCGGCTTCCCCTCTCAACCGCCTCCCTCTCCTCCTCCTCCACCTTTCCCAGTGAGCTCCGACGCGACGGGCGACTAGCGCCACCGCAGCAGCCCCCGTCTACCTTCCGACCTCTCCACTTCCCGCCGGAGTTCCCAAAACCCGCCTCCGGCGCAGCCCTAGCTGGCTCGACGACCCGAGCCACCGTCCCCCTCCGAAAACCCTACCGCCGTGCGCCCTTTCTCCCCTCCGCCGCGCCTCGGCCACACGCTGGAGCGCCAACCGCCGGCACTCCGTCCGTCTCCCGCTCCTCTCGAAACCCTCCCCCTCTCGCCTCTTCCTCCCTCCGCCGGACCGCCGCCCTGTCCTCTACGTCGCCGCCCGCTCCTTCCTCCCTCACTCTCAGTCGCTGCTCCGCCTCCCTCCCTCGATCTCCCCGCTCTCGTCTCAGAACTCCCCCACAAACTTCTCCCTCTCATTCGAACTCTCTCTCTATCTATTTTGTTACTTTACTGATTCTTAACTTTTGCTACTAAAAGGATGAGAACCACAGAAACACATTTTTTTCTTTTTTGTTTTATTTTATTTGTTTTATTTCATTTTTGTTTGTTTGTTATTATTATTATTATTATTATTATTATTATTATTATTATTATTATTATTATTATTATTATTATTATTATTATCATCATTATCATTATTATTATTATTATTATTATTATTATTATTTAATTATAATGGTATTTTGTTATGAATTATTATTATTATTATTTTTTTATTAGTTTCACTAATACCAAAAATTGTTATTTTGTTCTAGGTATGTTAAAATATTGTTAGATATATTGTCCTATTATTTTGTTGTAATCAAAATAGGTTCCTATCTATAAAAAAATTTCTAGTACTATAAAGTATTTTAAATACATATTTTCTTTTTATACAAAAATTCTAGTTTTGCTAGTCAAAGATATTTTGACAAATTAAGGAATTGCCTTAAATAAGTTACTAGATTTTCAAAAGATATTTTCTAACAAATATTAACTAATAATATATCGTTTTACCACTATTATAAATAGTTTCTATATCTTATTGTTTATCCATTATTTTTTGATTTCTCTTGTCCGTAACCAATCTTCCTATCCCTTTGCAAATTCTTCCCTTCCACCTATTGACCCTAACTAAATTGACCCTTCTGGACCCAATGGAACCGTCCGTGCCACCATCAGATGCCACTTTGCATAGTAGTTGCACCGAAGTCGCAGTTCGTGTCACCGTGATTATTGCAGCACACCAGACATCCTATCAGGCAAGACACCTTGCCTTTACTGTTTAATTTCTTGCTCAATATCTTGCATGTTTTTACTTATTCTAGAAAATATAAATTGTACTTGCAAATTATTATATTTTAGTTGCATATGGCTTAGAGTTAAGAGACCACCTTTGTTTGTGTCGTATTCATTGGCCCGACACTTGTATATCACGAGTCACGAGCCTCATATAGATCTCGGACGTACGTATCGACTGGCCATCGGTGCGCACATGTCGTACGATAGGCAATAACTGCTAAATAGTTATGGTTGTCTAGAAGACTTAGCGACTTAGCAGTTATTAGGAATGTCGTGATGTGGATTCAGCACGAGTAGTGCATGGGGAGGGTGAAGACAGTTATTAGGCGCATGGGCTTTCACACCTTTACTTTTCTCTGGATGCCATTTGTGACTCAGTCGAGAGACTAGTGGACTTGCATTTATTCATTTTTCTCTAGATGCCACTAGTGCCTCGGTTGAAACACAAATGTGCCGTGCATTTACTTTTCTCTAGATGCCGTTAGTGACTTACCCAAGAGCTAGTGGCCGTGCATTTATTTTTCTCTGGATGCCCCTTAGTTCTTGCTCGAGTGCTAATGGGCCGTGCATTTACTTTTCTCTAGACGCCACTAGTGCCTTGGTTGAAACGCTAACGTGCCGTATTTCTAGCTTCGGGAGCCCTTGTGTGGAACGTTGTCTTCAAATTGTATTAACACATAGAATGGTTAAGGACCTTTAATTGTGTAGTCACATTTACTTTTATGTTCAGCTTATTATTCAGTTAATGGCATGATATTATGTGTCTTGTTACGTCCCTCTGAGGACCTGGTTATCTCGCCAGGTGTGTGTTGTTGTCTTTCGCAGGTGCTTTAGCTCTTCTTTCCTTACTTGTTGGTAGTGGATTTGTCTCCGCCCAACATATTGTATTAAGACAATTCATTATCTTTATATGATGTCTTTTATTCATTTATTTTGTGTGGATGAGATTAGTCATGGTTTTACTGCATTTACAGCTTATGTATCCATACGAGTCCTATGTACTTCGTATGAATACAGCTGGCATGTCTACGTTCCTAGTCCTACGTATTTTGGGACTGGGGCATTACATGTTTTTGTGGTGGCCCATGCAGGTCAAGATAAATTATTTGGTTACTTTACCGTACCAAGCAAGCCTGCGTATAGGATTAGAAGTTTAGGATCTCATCCACATATTTGACCTCTTTCCTTGATTTATCTACCGTTTGACTCATCAATTGCATCTTGCTTGCTTCCTTCCATCCCTATTCTTATCTTCCTTTCGTGCTTGCTAGAGATTGACCCTACTAGTTAGTTGTCCCAAAACACCATTAGTTTAATTCTTTAAGTTATAGAATACCCTATGAACTAGCCTTATGAACTAGCAACCCCTTTGACCTAGTGACCTATATTAGCAAGTTTATTTAGATCCTAGAATCTAGAGGACCTAACCCGTCTAGCCAACTAAGGACTTGGACAAGAAGACTATAGGACGACTGTATGACTTAAAATCATTCTACCTTCTTTAATTCTTAATCTCTCGTGCCTATGTATTTATCATTTTGACTAATGATGCAAATGTAGCCTAGTTTTCGCAAGTTTATTCTTTTATCAAACTTGTTTCAAGACATATGTTATTTGGGCATGTCCACTAACATATTGTCTACTCAGAACCGGTGCATGATGGTCTGATCAATCGAGTGCACTTTGGTTCGCTTTTGCCTATTATTCTACGTGGATGGGGACATAGTTAAGCTTGTCCTTTAGAGTCCTATCCACGATTGCCTTGATAATTCCTTTGAAATTATTCGATCGTCTTTTAATCGCGTATTCGTATTCGATAACGCCTCCTTCGAACTCTATATTGCTTTCGCCCTCACCTATTTTAGGAGGACGAAAGCGTCATACTAGGACTCCCGCTAACCTTTCCATCGGCTATGACCATTCCTACTCGATGTTGCTATATCTTCATCCTAAAATTACGCGACCCTATCAAGACCCTCTAATCGCTTAATTAAAGCGAATCTATTTAGTTCTCTTAATCGTGACCCTCATTATTTTTCTACAATCTAGATCGCGATTTCTTTCGACATAATTTTGTGAAAACATTGTCATCATTGGATTTCCATTGATACCCCCTTGTGTCCTCTCACCCCCCTACTAATTCTAAATTTCGAGGACAAAATTCTTTTAAGTTGGGTAGGATGTAAAACCCCTAAATTTCTACTATATTTTTTTATTAATTAAATTTGATACCGATTTAAATTTTGTATTGTACGTCGCGTAGTCGTATTGTACGTCGCGTACGAATTTTTTTTTTCGTAATTGCTCGACGAGTGCGAATATGTGCGAGCGTACATATTTTTAGAAAAACATTTTTATGGTTTCAAAATAATATATGTAATATTTAATTTAGCTATCAAATTTTTTTTAATTTATGATTTTATTTTTGAAAAGCCTTTTGTTTAGAATAAAAAATATTTTTAGTGCATGCACATATTTCATAAAAATTTTGCTAGTTTATTTTAAATAAAAATATAATTTTTGAAATTTATTTATAATAATATTTTATTATTCAAAAAGGATATTTATAAATATTTATTATTTTCAAAATTATTATTATCGGTATTTTTAGAAAAATATATTTGAAAATTTTGTATCCATTTTAAATCTTGATTTGAATTTATACACTTATTTAAATAGTTAAATATTTGATTTTTCCTAAAAAATTAATTAGATTTAAAATTTGATTTGTATTTGGAATTAGGTTTTAAATTGGATTGTATTTAGATTGGATTTGATTTTTAAATTAAATGATAAATTATCTACTTGGGTTTTAAACCAATCCTAATCTTTATCTAATTGGGAATTCCCACATCCTATAAATAGGCAGGTACTCCTCCAATATTTCTCCACAATATCTCTCCACAATTTCCACAACCAAATCTACGTGCATCGTGTCTGTGTCCATCCAAATTATTATTCCATATATTTACATATACATATTCCACCATCTTCGTGTCGGACATTCCCCGACAAATCAACCCGACACATCACATCCAACCCGAGCCCTATCCCTCTGACTTCCGCCGCGGCCACCACCAGCAGCATTCCATACCAGCCCCACCAAACCGGCGCAACCGCGGCCGACTCTACCGAACCAAAATCGGACCATCGTTCTCCAAACTCGTCGCGATGTCACCATCCCGACTTCAACTAGCCCAAAAAAACCCTAATTCTATCTATCTGCTCCCGACCCCTCCTCACTGTCGAACCTCCTCGTAATGACCCCTTCTCCGGCCCGACACTTGCCGGTGACCACCATACATCGCCATCTCCTTCCGGCTTCTACTCACCATTGCCACCACATTGACCCCGACCCTTTTTTTTCACAGCCGAGAACCACAACACTTCCCCCGACCAATGCCAACATCACCACCAGCAAGCTCCCCAAAAAGAAATAAGAGGACAAGAAAACCCCCCAACTCACCTGCCACCGCTGAGCTGCGCAGCGCCGTCGCGTGCTCTAGAACCTTGCGGCGAGCACCTCACTTCGTCGTGGCCTCGCTGTGAGTATCTTCGCCGTGCTGCCAAGCTCCCCGCCTTCGTCGCGGAACCTCACAACGAGACTCCCGTGCTGCCGCCATCCACAGTAGGTGGTCGCGCTGCCCGATGCGTCACCGCTTTCCCGCGCTTTGTCGCGATCCGACACCGAACCCAGCCACCGGGCCATCGACTCCGCGGCTTCCCCTCTCAACCGCCTCCCTCTCCTTCCCTCTCCTCCTCCTCCTCCTTTCCCGGTGAGCTCCGCCGCGACGGGCGACTAGCGCCACCGCAGCCGCCCCCGTCTACCTTCCGACCTCTCCGCTTCCCGTCGGAGTTCCCAAAACCCGCCTCCGGCGCCGCCCTAGCTGGCACGACGACCCGAGCCACCGTCCCCCTCCGAAAACCCTACCGCCGTGCGCCCTTTCTCCCCTCCGCCGCGCCTCGGCCACACGTCGGAGTGCCAACCGCCGGCACTCCGTCCGTCTCCCACTCCTCTCGAAACCCTCCCCCTCTCGCCTCTTCCTTCCTCCGCCGGACCGCCGCCCTGACCTCTACGTCACCGCCCGCTCCTTCCTCCCTCACTCCCACTCGCTGCTCCATCTCCCTCCCTCGATCTCCCCGCTCTCGTCTCGGAACTCCCTCGCAAACTTCTCCCTCTTATTCGAACTCTCTCTCTATTTTGTTACTTTACTGATTCTTAACTTTTGCTACTGAAAGGATGAGAACCACAGAAACACTTTTTTTGTTTTATTTTATTTGTTTTATTTCATTTTTGTTTGTTTGTTATTATTATTATTATTATTATTATTATTATTATTATTATTATTATTATCATTATCATTATTATTATTATTATTTAATTATAATGGTATTTTGTTATGAATTATCATTATTATTATTTTTTATTAGTTTCACTAATACCAAAAATTGTTATTTTGTTCTAGGTATGTTAAAATATTGTTAGATATATTGTCCTATTATTTTGTTGTAATCAAAATAGGTTCCTATCTATAAATAAATTTTCTAGTACTATAAAGTATTTTAAATACATATTTTCAGCACGAGTAGTGCATGGGGAGGGTGAAGACAGTTATTAGGCGCATGGGCTTTCACACCTTTACTTTTCTCTGGATGCCATTTGTGACTCAGTCGAAAGACTAGTGGACGTGCATTTATTCACTTTTCTCTAGATGCCACTAGTGCCTAGGTTGAAACACAAATATGCCGTGCATTTACTTTTCTCTAGGTGCCGTTAGTGACTCACCCAAGAGCTAGTGGCCGTGCATTTATTTTTCTCTGGATGCCCCTTAGTTCTCGCTCGAGTGCTAATGGGCCGTGTATTTACTTTTCTCTAGACGCCACTAGTGCCTTGGTTGAAACGCTAACGTGCCGTGTTTCTAGCTTCGGGAGCCCTTGTGTGGAACGTTGTCTTCAAATTGCATTAACACATAGAATGGTTAAGGACCTTTAATTGTGTAGTCACATTTACTTTTATGTTGAGCTTATTATTCAGTTAATGGCATAATATTATGTGTCTTGTTACGTCCCTCTGAGGACTTGGTTATCTCGCCAGGTGTGTGTTATTGTCTTTCGTAGGTGCTTTAGCTCTAGCCGTGATCACTGCTATTTCTTCGAGGATGATTGTACGTGGATCGTCATCGCATCGCTCGCCAAAATCATTCTTTGTGCATCATGTATTTCTTTCCTTACTTGTTGGTAGTAGATTTGTCTTCGCCCAACATATTGTATTAAGACAATTCATTATCTTTATATTATATCTTTTATTCATTTATTTTGTGTGGATGAGATTAGTCATGGTTTTACTGCATTTATAGCTTATGTATCCATACGAGTCCTATATACTTCGTATGAATATAGCTGGCATGTCTACGTTCCTAGTCCTACGTATTTTGGGACTTGGGCGTTACAAGGTTACATACTCTATTTAGATTATTATCTATATACCAATGTGTGAATTGGTAGGCTTGACATGGTATTGCCTAGATTAGTCTAGAAAACCTAGAATAGTCTTGCTAGACCTAGATTAGACTAGTTTGGCCTAGATTAGACTAGTTTGACCTAGATTAGACTTGGTTGACCTAGTTTGACTTCTAGGGTTGACCAGAGTTGACCAAGAGTTGACTTTGGTCTAGATTGACCTAATTTCATGTAGAATGCATTAATTTGCATTGTATTATCATTCTGGACTTGTTGTGACTCGTACTGTTCTAAATAGGAGCCAGACACCTCTCCTCGGATAGTACTTTCATCTCGGACTTTCAGATAGCAGGCGAGTACATTCTCTGATCTTTTCATACCTGTCTGGATATATTCATGCTCTAGATTACTCTACATAATGCTGACACGTATCTTCACAGATTAGTACTATATGGATCCCTTCCTGAGATGTTATTCCTCTACGGGTGCATCGGGTATTTCATGTTCATGTACTTTATCATGTGCATCAGGTACTCCTTGTACTCGTACTAGTTCATGTTTTTACATGTTCTTATGTGCTTTCACGTGCCTCATGTACTACTCATTACATGAGTTTACGTATCTTAGTTGTATTCATGTGCTTATAACGTAACTTGAATGGATCCTTGTGTACTAATTGGGGCGGGGTGAGTAGAATTGGTTATGTGAACACTATCCCAAGTAGCTGTATAAATGTCCCTCCTTATTTGTATTCATGTGCCCCTAGGCCGTTTACATAACCATATTGTACTCTAAATCATGTAGTCACTTACAGTCTTTAATATCATGTATCTATTTCCAGTTACAAAATATCTCCTATTTTACTTGTACTTCCATTCAGCACTTCCTGTATTTTATTCTATTGCAATAATTTATACTCCTAACCTGATATGAACTGTTGAGAGATATGTGCTCATTTCCGTCCTGACTGGACCTGTTGAAATATTACAGAGGATGAGACTGAGGCGTTATGCCCTACTTACTACGGTGCTACACTAGATGAGTGCCCGAATTTGGACCAGCAGCAGGATCCATTAGCTGTAGACGACACTCCATTAGGTTAGGATTGTCTTACTATTTTGGGATTATTGTACTAGACTTGAGATATTCTGAGATGTATTTATTTTAGACACTTAGAACTCTGGATTGTATCTCTGTGATTCTCTGTTTTGGATAATGTTATCTTTCATTATCAATCTATCTTACATGTTCTACCTTACCTGTGGTTGAGTTATATTTCTGTTATGTCACCCCCATTCGGGAAGTATAACTGTATTACCTTTAATTGTTAGATGTTGTGACCTAGGACAGCGTTCTACCGCCGATACTGCAGCGTAGGATGGACGTACCCACGTCTCGTGCCCTTACTCTAGGGTACGGGTCATGACAGTACAGGCGGTAGTTCTCCAGCTCTTCGGGGTCCTCCTGCTAGTCTAGCTGTGGCTTACTGGCAGTCTCTCATCTGGTGTGCATCTGACCCGCAGAATAGGCAAAGTTAAAACCTCTTGTGACAGTCCTCTACATGGTGTCCCGATCGATGACAGTATGTGCAAGTAACCCCAGCTCCTCGGGGTCCTCCTGCTGGTTTAACTGTGGCCTGCTAGCAGTCTCTCATCTGGTGTACATCTGACCCGCAGAATAGACAAAGTTAAAACCTCTTTTGACAGACCTCCACATGGTGTCCCGGTCGATGACAGTATGTGCAAGTGACCCCCTGCTGCCTCTAATGCTGAGCTGCTGGAACTCTGGCAGGACGGTACTAAACTGCTGTCTGTTGAGCTGGCCTCGTCTGAGTCTGCATCTGCACTCTCTTCGCCGGTGCCTGGCAACAGCTGCTGCCAATGTCCCTATCCCTCTTGGGCCTCGGGTCTATCTCTTTCTCAACTGCCTGAGCGTTCTCGAGGATGCTCGAGTAAGTAGTCACCTGGCTAATAGCTACTGCGTGCCGCAGCTCCCTAGTCAGGCCCTTCTTGAATCTCCAGGCCCTCTCCTCCGGCGTGCCGACTAGGTTATATACGAACCTGCTAAGTAGGGTAAACTCTAAAGTATACTCCGCCACTATTATCGTCCCCTGTTGCAAGGCCTCGAACTGCATCCGAAGCTTGTCTCTTTCGATGTCTGGGGAAAACTTCTCCTTGAACAGAGTTTTAAAATCTTCCCAAAGAACCTGGGGTGCTGCCAACTGGGGCTCCTTGTAGTACCAAGCTCTGGCAAGGTCGAACAGTCTCATGCTGGCCATCTCCACCTTCAAATCATCCGAGATCCGCGCTATCTTCAAGGTCCTCTCCGCATTCTCCAGCCACTCGTCTGTATAGACAATACCCTCGTTGCCCCAAAAGTCCATCGGGCAGAGGTTGTGGTAGTCCCTGGCCGTCCCCGCTCTCGGTGCTGGTGGTACTGGAGGTGCCACTGGTGCCGGTGCTGTCATCTTCTGAGTCCTGAGTACGTCGACGACGGTCACTCTGAACTGTGCTGCCTGGTGGTTCTGGGCCTCCATAAACTGCTAGAACATAGCCATCACCTGGGCGCCGTCAAACATCATCGTCGAAGGCAGTGGTGGAAAGATAAAAGGTGGTAGGGGAAGCTGATCTGCTGGAATGTCTGGCTCAGGCTGTTCCGAACTTCTTGCAACTCCTGGATGATCTGCGGTCTTCCTCGTAGTGACCATCCTGCAATAGAAAGAAAACTTCGTTGATTGACAAACCCTAAAACCTAATAAACAATGTTTTTATAATATCAACGTACCTCATAAACATGATATACCATTATTTCCTGATTTTCCTATGATGTGATCAAGTTCCCCTAGTGTAATCAAGTCCCCCAATAGTACGCTAAGACCTAGGTACTGTTTGCCATTGATTGTCGTAGAACAGAACAGTTTTATAGGAGGACTAAACTTTAACTCATAATTACAAACTTGTTTGTTCAAAAGAGAGCCTAGGAACAAAACCTAGGAAAAGCAATCTAAATATAATTGTTTAGTTTTGATTCTGGGGGGTGATGTTAGAGGCTCGAGAAAGTGCTATCAACTTTGTCTTACTCCTTGGAGGATCGAATGCAACCTCGGCTCCGGTGAATAAAAAGCTCTCTCTCTGCCTGGGTGTGTGTATATATCCTCGTGTGTTTCTGTGTGTGTGTACAAGGGAGTAGCACCTTGCTTTTTATAAGAATTCATGAGTAATGGGGGTGTACAGCCACGTGGCTAATTTTGGGCCATATTCTTGTAACTGTGCCTCGCGAAGTGGGGTAGCTGGGGATTGGTTACGATTAATCATGATCTGTTTGTTGCACTAAGTCTGAACTGTTAAGATTTGGTCAATTTCTACCACGTGTCTCAACTGGTACTCTGTGGCGAATCGCATGAATGATGCATCTTGGCTGAGCTGCATGAAGGACTGTCCCATAGTCGAGCCGCATGAAGGATGTATCATGGCTGAGCCGTATGAAGGACCGTCCCATAGCTGAGCCGCATGAAAAGTGTCTCATGACCGGGCTGCATGAATGTTGTCTCATGATCGAGCCGCATGAGAGTGGTCTCATGACCGTGCCGTATGAGGGAGGTCTCATGACCGTGCCGCATGAGAGTAGTCTCATGACTGAGCCGAATGAAAGTGGACTCATGACTGAGCCGCATGAGGGTCACATAGGCGATCCGCATAAAGAGCTGTGTTTGGAATTTGTGAACTGTGCCAGATATCATGATAATTTTTTCGTCTTTTTAGGAGCATGTCATGTCTTGTCTTTATGTCAGAGCCATCATCTCTGTCTAGCTGTCGCCTTTATGTCAGAGTAATTAATGGCCAGCTGTGTAGGCAGATTTTGAACCGCATAAGGCCGCATGAAGCTTTCTAAGCCGCATGAAGCTTCCAGGGATTTTGAGCCACATAAAACTCCTCAGGTTTTGAGCCGCATGAAGTTCCATGTTGATTCTGGGGCACATAGAAATTTATATTCTTTTCCATGCTTCTACAAGACCCCCTTCAAAGTTTTTAATTTATAAAATTGAAATAGTTTGAATAAGAAGCATGGGTATGTCCGCATAAGCTCTTCATGCCACATAGGCTTCTCTGGCTGCATACTGGTCTCGTACCACGTAGGTATCTCATTAATTGTTTTTTGGTTTACTTTGATAATTTAATAGCCATCTTTTGGATAGGATCCGAAGAGTCAGTATTAAATCTTTAGATTTGCTTTAATGATTCAGAGCAGTCTTTTGCATGAAAGGGGATAGAATCCCATGAGTCGGCTTTATCTTTTTAGGCAACACGAAATCTGAAGCGATGTTTATCGGTTCATACGCCTATGACAGCCTATAAGTACGAGCAAATTTAAAAAGTGGGGTTCTTTACCTACTTCCTTATTTAATCTTTCTATTGTCCTAGTCGTTGTTTCTTCTCCTTTCTCGATCATCAATAGCTCCCAAGGCTTCCTCCAGTGTTGCAGCGAAGAGCAAAGGACTTGCCTCATCGTCGAACAAAGAGTTTGATTCGTCCCGACGTTCATCCCTTTCTTGATGGTAAGAGCGTTGGGAAGAGACTGCATGAATTCAAACCCTAACCATAATGGCTATGTCGCATGTTTTATGCGCGGACCTTTCCCTGTCATGCTTCGGCATAGTTAATGTTCTTTTTTGTCTTCATTGGACTGCTCAAGTTCAGTGTGATGAATACACATAAGCTGTGCCGTATGGGCCGCATGAACGCCTCATGACTGAGCCGTATGGGGTATGCTTCATGTACGAGCCGCATGAAAGATGTCTCATGACTGAGCCGCATGAGGGATGCTTCATGGCCGAGCTGCATGAGAGTGGTCTCATGACCGAACCGCATGAAAGATACTTCATGGCCGAGCCACATGAGAGTGGCTTAATGACCGAGCCGCATGAGTGTGGCTTCATGACTGAGCCGCATGAGAGTCATCCCATGATCGAGCCGTATGAGAGCTGCTTCATGACCGAGCCGCATGAGAGTTGTCTCATGACCGAGCCGCATGAAAGTTGTCACATGACTGCATAAGCTCCTTATGAACTGGACCGCATAAAGAGCCACCTAACAGAGCCGCATAAGCTCAGAAGACATTAAGTGGTTTTTTTCTGGCTATATAACGGCCCAGTCCCAAAATACTTAGGACTAGGTACGTATCCATGCCAGCTGCATACATACGAAGTATACTCCAATATATGAAAACCTCGTATGAATACATAAGCTGTAAAATGTAGTAAACCAAGAGTAATCTAATCTCATCCACAAATGACGAATAAAATATATCATATAATCAACTATAATAAGTCTTTGTATTAGGCGGAGACAAATCCACTACCAACAAGTAAGAAAAATATACATTGAAATGAACTGGCGGAAGTAGCAAAGGAAGACCCAAGATATGTCATCTCCGAATGAATAGAGAAGATCGCGACCTCGGCTAGAACACCTACAATATCACAGAAGCACACACCTGGAGAGATAATCAGGTCCTCAGTGGGACGTAACAAGATACAGGAAGAACATGCCATATGAACTGAATATAAATGCACCACAAATAAAGATAAAGTAAAAGTGTCCAAACCATAACACGGCTCAATATCCCATCATCGAAACAGTAGGCTACCCCTACAACCAAACAAGGACAAGGGGTAACATACTACTCCGCGATGTGACATTTTTTCGTGTCATAATTGGAACATGAAATTTGTTAAGGTCTCCTAACCTTTCTAGTAGGCAATTTAGAAGACTCGATGTATGGATAGGTGAAGGCTGACTCCCCCAGGACAATGTAACGACTCTCAACACGCACACGTCAATACCAATACTATCAGCCGGCATAACTCGAGGCTAGTGGCCCACGTGACCCATCAGTCCACATAGCTCGAGGCTAGTGACCCTCGCGACTCGACTACCGTAGTACGCAATTACTACGACTTTTTGGAATTAGGGTAGCCCATATATTTAACTGTCTTCTCCCTCCCAAGGACGCTAACAAAAGGTAGTTCGCTAAGACTAGGTCCATATGCGTACAAAAGACAAGAAGGAAAAATAACTGAAGCAAAATAAAATGAACTAAAAATAGAAAGTAATGGATCCAACTAAAAGCAGATAATAAATATGCATTAAATAATTAAATAAAGGTGCATATAATTATAACAGTAAATAAGGCAAGGTATTGTAACACCCAGTTTTCTGAAATTGGGGTATTTTTGAAAAATTATTATTTTTATTATTTATTAATGGTATTATAGTCATGATATGATTTTTGGTGATTTTTAGTTAGTTAAAGCCATTTTCTAAGTCATGACTTATGACTTTGTGACTTACTATTATAACCCTAGTGTAAACCCTAGAGATTTCATAACCTAGAGACTAACCATGATCATGTGAGCCTAGCCATAGGTTTAGAACATCAAATTAGGGCTTTTTAGCCTAAAGGGTATTTTGGTAATTTTCTAGGATTTATTAGGAATTATTTGGATTTATGTGTTTTTATTATTATTTAATTATTGATTAGTGTCATGAGAGCCCCTAACCAAGTTTAGCCAAATCTAGAGATTAGTTACTAACCTAGAATGCTAAGGGGATAGATATTTGCATTTGGTTAAAGTATAGAAAATATCTAGATTGCCTTTATTGATATTTTGCTTAAACCATTCAAAATATCTCAACCTTTACACAAAAGTCTTGCCTTAACCATGAAGGAAAGGGCAATGACACCCCCCTTGCCATGGCCGGCCAAGGGCACCCCTCTAGCAGCCACTCCATCCTATATAATCCCATTGCATCATTCATGAACAAATTTACATGAATTTTAATCCTACAAAAATCCCATTCCTTCAAACCTACACAACTTGATCAATTTTGATCTAAATCACCTCTTGTTTCTTGCATTGGACTCCCCTACACTAGAGGATACTAGTTAGGGCCTGCTATTGAGGATTTGAGGGGCTTTGGGCATCACCAAGAGAAGATGACACCCCCCCTACTTGGTGTTTTCTTGAGTTTCCACACAAATAGGTAAATACCCTCAAACCATGTTAATATTGTGTTTTCTCTTCATATTTGCATGTATCTAGGTACCAGGGAACTGTAGGTCAAGTTTGGTGAAAAATAGGATTGGTTTGGTGTCCGTATCGGACACGTATCGTAGGCTAGGAAACCTTGTTTGATGAAATGCCACAAAGGATCTATTTTTGTCAAAATGTAAAACAAAATACATTTTTTGGTAGCCCTATACATGTAGGACACAACCCTAACTTACTGGACACATTTTCGAGTCGTGTCCGTGTCCAAAACGGACACGAACTCACTGCACGAGGCTCGCGTGCGTGCCCTGCTACCACGGTCCTCGTGCTCACTGCACAGAGCACTAGGATACGAGATTTTTGACTTGGATACGGGGACAATGTCTGCGAACATGCCCCCAAAGTTTGGTGTCGCATCGTGTCGTGTCGAGTGAGAAATCTCCCTCGCACTGGACACGCGCTGCCAGCGCACACACGCGCGGGGACAACTTCGTGCGTATCGTGTCGCACGGACACGACACGTTGGCACCTCGTGGTGACACACGCGTGTAGCCCATCATGTGTCGTACATGAGGACACGAGCACGAGATGCGTCGTGTCCTGTCTCGCGAGCACGAGACGTACAACCGCGTGCACGACGCTGTCGAAACGCGTGTATCAGTCGTGTTTTTTACGACTGATACGAGTTTCGTATCGTGTCCACAAATGTCGTGGACACGTGTCAGTGTGTGGATCGTGTAGCCCTATATGTGGGCTACACGTGTGCATGACCACGAGACGTGTCGTGTCTCGTGGTGTGTCCACGAGCGTGTGGAACGCGTGCACGATGCTGTGTACGTGTTTATGTATCCCAGTTTACCCGATTGGGTTCTTTTGAGTTTGGAAACGTCAAACTGTGTCGTGGTGTCGTGTCAGGCCCCCTAGACACTAGGGTACATGTGGGGCATCAGTTACCAACCACTAGTATCGAGCCTTAGCTCGGTTTTGTATGAGAAATTAGGTTTACCTACTTGTCGAGTGCACAGTGCACATTTTCCAGTTTTTGGGATATTTTTCAGTTTTTAAAAACGAATTTCAAACCTAATTTTGATATGATTTATATATGTATATGTGTATTTTCAGTATATAAATACGTAGTATATATGAATGTGTGTGTGTAGGTGAGGTTTGAGGATGTATAGTTGTGTATATTTGTAGTGGTGTATATATATACATATATATGTATATATATGTACTCTGTGTGTGTGTTTGGGGACTGGAATTCCTGTTCCAGGAAAACTGGAACCCCCCTTCCCTTTTCCTGTGACTGTTCTATGTCCCTCTCTCTCACTGTCCAGCCCTTCTCTCTCTCTCACTGTCCAGCTCTCTCTCTCTTTCACTCTCTCTCTCACTCTAAGTCTCTCACCCTCGCACTTTCTTCTCCCCCTATATATATGTAATATATATATAAGTTTTATATATATATATGTATATATATATATATATATATATATATTTGTATTAGATTATATTATGTCATTATATATATATAAGTGAGTGTGATTGTAATATATAGAGTATACATACATATTGACATATAGGTAGTAGATAGATGTGTATATCTATATATATAGATATATATATATATGACTTATTCAATATAGTTTATATGGAAACCTATAAGTTATCTAGTCTATGGCCTAAGTGACTAGCCCATGGCTTTGGGGCTAACTCAGATTGACCTAATGGCCCAAAACACTAACTAGTTGACCAATGTTGACCATTGTTGACCAAAGTCAACTATTGGTCAAACCATGACCTAATTGACCTAAAAATGACTAGTTTAACTAGTCTGACCATGTTTGACCTAATTACCTTACTGACTAGTCTTTGTTTGACCAAAATCTTAGTTAGTCTAAGTTTGACCTAGACTTGACCCAGATTGATCTTGTTGACTAGTATTTGACTAGTTGATTAGAATGTTGACTTTAACCTAGATTTGACTAACCTTGATTGTTTGACCTTGTTTGACTTTATTTGACTTAGTTTGATTCCCTGTGACCTAGTATGACTTCTTGTGACCTAGTTTGACTGTTGAGTTGACCAAGAGTTGACTTTTGACCAGATTGACCTAGAATCATGTAGTATGCATTGTATACTTTATTTTTACCATTGTGGATACATTGTGACTTGTATTACTCTGATTAGGAGCCATACACCTCTCCTCAGACTGTATATCCTCTTCAGACATTCAGTTATCAGGCGAGTACATTCTCTGACCGTTTCATATTTGCCAGGATTTATATTCTTGCTCTAGATTACTTTACTTGATGCTGACACGATTGTTATCATGGATTGGTACTATATGGATCTTTTTATGAGATGTTATCCCCCTTGGGAGCATCAGATACAGCATGTTTGTGCTTTTCACGAATCATCATGTATCTCTATGCTTTCATAGATTCACGAATCGCTTGTGACTCATGTACTCTCATGTTCACAGAGCCTCTCATGAATCTCCGATTTATGGGCTTATCACGAATCTTAACATAACCTGAATGGATCCTTGTGTATTGATTGGGGATGGGGGAGTGGAAATAGTCATGTGGATATTACCCCAGTAGCTATAGTCATGAATCACTCTTAGCTGTAGCCATGAATCTCCTATGCCATTTTACATGTCTATATTTTACTCTGACTTACTAGACACTGCTAGTTCTCTATTATAGTAGATATTTTATTACAGTTATCTCTTTTGCTACATGTATCTTCTTTCAACGTTTCCCGTATTTTACTCTATTGTATGCTTTATATTTTCTATCATACTATGCACTGCGTAAGATGTATTGTGCTCGTTCCTGTCCTGACTGGACCTGTTGAAAATATTACAGAGGATGAGGATGAGGCCCTGGTGTCTACCTATTATGGAGCAGGACTAGATGATACTTATGTTGTGGACCCTCAGCAGGATCCACCTACAGCTGAGGATGTTGCCCTTGTAGTCTAGGCTAGTTTAGCTAGACAGTCTTTTCTGTATTATCTTTTTGTCTCACATCTGAGTTGTATTTTGAGATGTTGAGATATATAGACTCTTAGACTTATTGTATTATGAGTTGACATTCTGATGTTATGTTATCCTAGACACTTTGACTTATTTCATCTATTTTACTGTTCTCTTTGAGTTACTGTCTATCTATCTATCTTTCATTCTTCAGCCTAGATGTGATTGAGATTGTTTTCTATTTGTCACCTCCATTCGGAGAGTATAAACTATACAGGTACTTTATATTGTTAGATGATTGACCTAGGATAGCGTTCTACCGCCGACACTGCGGCGTAGGCTGGACGTATCCACTTCTCGTGCCCTTACTCTAGGGTGTGGGTCGTGACACATTTTTAGTGGTGGCCCATGCAGGTCCTGTTTATGTAGTGGTATTCGAACTAGAGTATCACTACAGCCTGTGATAGGATTTAAGGAATAGGCTTAGAGAGAGTGGATACTCAATCACAATTAGGAAATTTCTCTGGATTTGAATATACTGACTTTTGTTCAAATCTGTATAATCTATTTCATATTGTCCTTCTTGATACTATCATCCGTGTACCGTTATTGACTTCCTTGTTGATTTATCTTCAGGATGGTGGAGACACGATCACAGCGACTCAGTCCAGGTGACACCACTGAGAGGTCTGCCACCTCTCGTCCAGCTCACCAGGACCCGGGGACCACAGCTCCCCTTACTCCAGCTTATGTGGGAGCTTCTGCCACATTTGGGGGTGCACCTCTACTTATTCGGGGGACCATCCCAGCTACCCCAGACATGCCTCCCCCGCAGTTTCGTCAGCCACAGCTTCAGCAGCACCAGCAGCAGTCCCAGCCACCGATGCCATCTGGATTAGTGGATGCTGCACAGATGTTTTCATACTTCCAATATTTCCTAGAGATGCAGCAGGCCCAGCAGCAGCGTCATACGACGGAGTTTACCAGGGGCATAGATGAGGTCCATCAGCTGGCTAGAGCGACGGTGGAGAGGCTGGCTGTCCAGCCACAGGGAGGATTGGGACAGCCGCGACAGCAGAGGATTCCGAGCATTCAGGACTTCAAGAAGATGAACCCCAGGGACTTCTTGGGGACAAAGGGGATTCTTTATGCTGATGACTGGATTGAGCACATTGAGGAGATTTTCCGACTGGCGGAGATACCAGCCGGACTACAGATAGAGGCAGCAGTCAGCCAGATGCGGGATCTTTCCCGTACCTGGTATCAGACGGACCCGAGAGTAGGCACTCCAGGGCAGACATGGGGAGTTTTCAAGGAGCTCTTCAAGGGAAAGTTTTTCCCGGATCAGGCAGTCGGTGCTTTGGAGACCCAGTTCGAGAACCTGGTTCAGGGGAACCAGACTGTAGAGGAGTATTCTGGTGAGTTTTGCCGGTTGAGCAGATTTGTGGAGGGCCTTAGCGAGACAGCAAAGGCGAGGAGGTTCAGGAAGGGCTTGGTCAAGGAAGTCAAGTCCTTGACCAAGAGTGACAGGAATGCCACCTTTGAGGAGATTCTGGCAGGAGCGATGGCAGCTGAGGACGATCTTGAGCTGAAGCTCAAGAGGGGCCGTGATACACAGAGAGCCGGCAGCAGTGGAGGTCAGGCCAAGAGGCCTCACTATCAGCATCAGCAGAGGCAGCCACAGCAGTATCAGCAGCCGAGGCAGCAGCAGCAGGCCCCGAGACAGCAGACTACCAGTTGTCCCTACTGTAAGAAACCAGGACATGGATGTGGAGAGTGCAGGAAGAGGTTGGGCTGGTGCCTACTATGTGGGGCAGCGGACCACTAGCTGAGGGAGTGTTCCCAGTACACAGGCAGAGTAGCACAGGGAGCAGCACCAGGAGCAGGAGCCAAGGCTCCGGTAGGACAGCAGCAGAGAGGACCGTTACAGCCACAGCAGCAGAGATTTTTGCAGTTTCAGCAGCAGGCTAGAAGAGGTCAGCAGGGGCGTGCTTACGCCATGATAGTTGAGGATGCTCAGGCAGTTGGCGATGTGCTTACAGGTTTTGTTATTCTAAATTCCATTCCCACCTTGCTTTATTTTATCTATCTTAAAATCCAATTCCATCTGCTCCTACCTGTTCTTTATTAGTGATCAGTTTTGACCTGGTAGTTCTTTGATTTTGTCGATTGTTTGTTGTTTCTTCATCTCTTACTTAGGAGTAGGAGTAGGAGTAGGAGTAGCTTTAGCTATTGATATAATTCCTTGAATAACTTCTTTTGTCAAGAAATTTCCCTTAAAAGAATGTGTTATGCCTTTTGACTTAGAATTGATAGAGTAGCTCTGACCATAGAACGGTAACCTTTTTAACCCTGTGATTTATTGTTTCCTTATCTTCCTAGTCTATACCTATGACCAGGACTGTCCCATTTAACCTGCCCCTTTACACTGCTATTTCATCACGATTTTTGGTTCAATTTAGACCATAGACCTTTCCCACTCTAAATTATGATTATCGTAGGCACTTTACCGTGACTTTTAAATTTGGAGCACGAGACTAGTTGTTTTCTCAAAACTAATTTCACATACGTGACCTAGACATGACATACTACACCCATGACCTTAGTGTCCCACTCAGGCATACCATCGTGTACTTTATTTGCTTAGTACGATTTTCCTGACTCGAGGCTCCATCCTGATTTACCCCATGGAGTTACTTTTGATTTCGATTTGGATTAAGGACACCTTATGACCTGAAACTGCCAACCAATTTTTGGACATGACCCAGTATAGGTCTACTACCCATATTTTACTTGTTGACCTTGTATGTTGCTAGGTAGTAGCTTCGACCATGATTGTTGGAGGTTTGACCTAGGAGGAGTACGACCATCTAAATTTCGAGGACGAAATTATTTTAAGGTGGGTAGACTTGTAACACCCAGTTTTCTAAAATTGGGGTATTTTTGAAAAATTATTATTTTTATTATTTTTTAATGGTATTATAGTCATGATATGATTTTTGGTAATTTTTAGTTAGTTAAAGCCATTTTCTAAGTCATGACTTATGACTTTGTGACTTACTATTATAACCCTAGTGTAAACCCTAGAGATTTCATAACCTAGAGACTAACCATGATCATGTGAGCCTAGCCATAGGTTTAGAACATCAAATTAGGGCTTTTTAGCCTAAAGGGTATTTTGGTAATTTTCTAGGATTTATTAGGAATTATTTGGATTTTTGTGTTTTTATTATTATTTAATTATTGATTAGTGTCATGAGAGCCCCTAACCAAGTTTAGCCTAATTTAGAGATTAGTTACTAACCTAGAATGCTAAGGGGATAGATATTTGCATTTGGTTAAAGTATAGAAAATATCTAGATTGCCTTTATTGATATTTTGCTTAAACCATTCAAAATATCTCAACCTTTACATAAAAGTCTTGCCTTAACCATGAAGGAAAGGGCAAGGACACCCCCCCTGCCATGGCCAGCCAAGGGCACCCCCCTAGCAGCCACTCCATCCTATATAATCCCATTGCATCATTCATGAACAAATTTACATGAATTTTAATCCTACAAAAATCTCATTCCTTCAAACCTACACAACTTGATCAATTTTGATCTAAATCACCTCTAGTTTCTTGCATTGGACTCCCCTACACTAGAGGATACTAGTTAGGGCCTGCTATCGAGGATTTGAGGGGCTTTGGGCTTCACCAAGAGAAGAGGACACCCCCCCCCCCACTTGGTGTTTTCTTGAGTTTTCACACAAATAGGTAAATACCCTCAAACCATGTTAATATTGTGTTTTCTCTTCATATTTGCATACATCTAGGTACCAGGGAACCGTAGGTCAAGTTTGGTGAAAAATAGGATTGGTTTGGTGTCCGTATCGGACACGTATCCTAGGCTAGGAAACCTTGTTTGATGAAATGCCACAAAGGATCTGTTTTTGTCAAAATGTAAAACAAAATACATTTTCTGGTAGCCCTATACATGTAGGACACAACCCTAACTTACTGGACACATTTCCGAGTCGTGTCCGTGTCCAAAAGGGACATGAACTCACTGCACGAGGCTCGCGTGCGTGCCCTGCTACCACGCTCCTCGTGCTCACTGCACAGAGCACTAGGACACGAGATTTTTGACTTGGACACGGGGGCAATGTCTGCGAACATGCCCCCAAAGTTTGGTGTCGTGTTGTGTCGTGTCGAGTGAGAAATCTCACTCGTACTGGACACGCGCTGTCAGCGCACACGCGTACGGGGACAACTTCGCACGTATCGTATCGCGCGGACACGACACGTTGGCACCTCGTGGTGACACACGCGTGTAGCCCATCATGTGGCGTACACGAGGACACGAGCACGAGATGTGTCGTGTCCTGTGTCGCGAGCATGAGACGTGCAACTGCGTGCACGATGCTGTCGAAACGCGTGTTTCAGTCGTGTTTTTCACGACTGATACGGGTTTCGTATCGTGTCCACGAGTGTTGTGGACACATGTCAGTGTGTGGATCGTGTAGCCCTATATGTGGGCTACACGTGTGCATGACCACGAGACGTGTCATGTCTCGTGGTGTGTCCACGAGCGTGTGGAACGCGTGCACGACGCTGTGTACGTGTTTGTGTATCCCAGTTTACCCGATTGGGTTCTTTTGAGTTTGGACACGTCAAACTGTGTCGTGGTGTCGTGTCAGGCCCCCTAGACACTAGGGTACATGTTGGGCATCAGTTACCAACCACTAGTATCGAGCCTTAGCTCGGTTTTGTATGATAAATTAGGTTTACCTACTTGTCGAGTGCACAGTGCACATTTTCCAATTTTTGGGATATTTCCCAGTTTTTAAAAATGAATTTCAAACCTAATTTTGATATGATTTATATATGTATATGTGTATTTTTAGTATATAAATACGTAGTATATATGTATGTGTGTGTGTAGGTGAGGTTTGAGGATGTATAGTTGTGTATATTTGTAGTGGTGTATATATATACATATACATGTATATATGTACTGTGTGTGTGTGTGTTTGGGGACTGGAATTCCTGTTCCAAGAAAACTGGAACCCCCCTTCCCTTTTCCTGTGACTGTTCTCTGTCCCTCTCTCTCACTGTCCAGCCCTTCTCTCTCTCTCACTGTCCAGCTCTCTCTCTCTTTCACTCTCTCTCTCTCTCACTCTAAGTCTCTCACCCTCTCACTTTCTTCTTCCCCTATATTTATGTAATATATATATATAAGTTTTATATATATATATATGTATATATATATATAGATATATATATATATATATATATTTTATATATATATATGATATATATATATATATATATATATATATATATATATTTTTATATATATATATGTAATATATATATTTGTATTAGATTACATTATGTCATTATATATATATATATATATATATATATATATATATATATATATATAAGTGAGTGTGATTGTAATATATAGGGTATACATACATATTGACATATAGGTAGTAGATAGATGTGTATATCTATATATATAGATATATATATATATATATATATATATATATATATATATATATGACTTATTCAATATAGTTTATATGGAAACCTATAAGTTATCTAGTCTATGGCCTAAGTGACTAGCCCATGGCTTTGGGGCTAACTCAGATTGACCTAATGGCCCAAAACACTAACTAGTTGACCAATGTTGACCATTGTTGACCAAAGTCAACTATTGGTCAAACCATGACCTAATTGACCTAAAAATGACTAGTTTAACTAGTCTGACCATGTTTGACCTAATTACCTTACTGACTAGTCTTTGTTTGACCAAAACCTTAGTTAGTCTAAGTTTGACCTAGACTTGACCCAGATTGATCATGTCGACTAGTAATTGACTAGTTGATTAGAATGTTGACTTTAACCTAGATTTGACTAACCTTGATTGTTTGACCTTGTTTGACTTTATTTGACTTAGTTTGATTCCCTGTGACCTAGTATGACTTCCTGTGACCTAGTTTGACTGTTGAGTTGACCAAGAGTTGACTTTTGACCAGATTGACCTAGAATCATGTAGTATGCATTGTATACTTTATTTTTACCATTGTGGATACATTGTGACTTGTATTACTCTGATTAGGAGCCATACACCTCTCCTCAGACAGTATATCCTCTTCAGACAATCAGTTATCAGGCGAGTACATTCTCTGACCGTTTCATATTTGCCAGGATTTATATTCTTGCTCTAGATTACTTTACTTGATGCTGACACGATTGTTATCACGGATTGGTACTATATGGATCTTTTCATGAGATGTTATCCCCCTCGGGAGCATCAGATACAGCATGTTTGTACTTTTCACGAATCATCATGTATCTCTATGCTTTCATAGATTCACGAATCGCTTGTGACTCATGTACTCTCATGTTCATAGAGCCTCTCATGATTCTCCCATTTATGGGCTTATCACGAATCTTAACATAACCAGAATGGATCCTTGTGTATTGATTGGGGATGGAGGAGTGGAAATAGTCATGTGGATATTACCCCAGTAGCTATAGTCATGAATCACTTTTAGCTGTAGCCATGAATCTCCTATGCCATTTCACATGTCTATATTTTACTCTGACTCACTAGACACTGCTAGTTCTCTATTATAGTAGATATTTTATTACAGTTATCTCTTTTGCTACATGTATCTTCTTTCAGCGTTTCCTGTATTTTACTCTATTGCATGCTTTATATTTTCTATCATACTATGCACTGCGTGAGATGTATTGTGCTCGTTCCTGTCCTGACTGGACCTGTTGAAAATATTACAGAGGATGAGGATGAGGCCCTGGTGTCTACCTATTATGGAGCAGGACTAGATGATACTTATGTTGTGGACCCTCAGCAGGATCCACCTGCAGCTGAGGATGCAGCCCCTGTAGTCTAGGCTAGTTTAGCTAGACAGTCTTTTCTGTATTATCTTTTTGTCTCACATCTGAGTTGTATTTTGAGATGTTGAGATATATAGACTCTTAGACTTATTGTATTATGAGTTGACATTCTGATGTTATGTTATCCTAGACACTTGGACTTATTTCATCTATTCTACTGTTCTCTTTGAGTTATTGTCTATCTATCTATCTTTCATTCTTCAGCCTAGATGTGATTGAGATTGTTTTCTGTTTGTCACCTCCATTCGGAGAGTATAAATTGTACAGGTACTTTATATTGTTAGATGATTGACCTAGGACAGCGTTCTACCGCCGACACTGCGGCGTAGGCTGGACGTACCCACTTCTCGTGCCCTTACTCTAGGGTGCGGGTCGTGACAGGTATCTTGCCTGCGGGTGGTGCGAGAAGCAGCAAAATCCAACAATCAGAATAGTCAACACGAAAGTCAAAATCCACAAGAAGCTTCGGATGCTGAAACAAACATCACGAACGAGTTTGGAATAAAAAATATGCCTAGGAAACGCATGTCCAAAAGTCAAATTCTGGAACAGGGGCAATTTTGTAATTTTGGGTCAAAACGATGTCCGCCGTTGGACCCGCTTTGCACCGAAATATGTGCCAAAATCTACGATCTCTAAAGTCGTCAAGCTACATGTCTACAGATTTGTTTTGATGAGACGAACCCAAGGTATGTCCAATTTTGGATTCCGGTGGGCTGTGCACAAAATCGTCCGTTGAGTGGGATTGTGGGCCAGCCAAAATAGCGTCCCAGTCAACGGTCTCAGAATAGGACCAAACTTGGCATATAGGACCAGAAAAATATTTCGAGTCCAATGGCGCAAGTTTCATCGCGATTTGATGAGTGTGCACAAAGTAATTGAGAAATTCCGAAAAGCCCGATACGGGAAAATTTGACGGATACGGGTCAATTTCGTCTCGCACACGCAACCAATTTGAATTCTGTCAAAGTTCGCACATCCGCAAAGTCGATACGGACCTTTCGGTACTCTCGGTTTGCGACGGGATTGCCCGGTTTGTTGGGACGTACCTCGTACGAGGTTTTTAATGTTTATAAAACAATTTTTTCAAATTTTTTAATTTAATTAAACATGAAATTTATTGCAGAATAAATAAATCTATTTGAAGTGGATTCTAGAGGGTCATGTGGACTTTCTACACGAATTGACGGATCTAAAAACGGATTTAAGATGGTGGAGAAATCGAACGGAGAAGTGGGATACCTTGATGTTCAATTCTGTTGTTGTTGGTGGTGTTTGTTGTTGTCGTTGCTGTCGCGGCGCACAAGGCCGAGGGCTGCTCGTTGGAGAGAGGAGAGGAGGATGGATGAGAGAGGAGGTGGAAGGAGGAGTTAGATGAGAAGGGGTTAGGATTTAGTTTTAGGTTTTTACAAAACAAAAACAAAGAATCTCTATTAAAATAGGGTCGGCCCCCCTTTAATCCGAAGCAAAGCAACTGCTGTTGCTTTCTTGTGGTGGGCGCACATGCCTTAGCCGCTGCTGCTTGCAGCTTAGTTTTTGGGTTGGGGTGGTCGGGTGGGGCCGACCACCCATTAGCTTTTTTTTTTTCTTTACAAATCTTTTTTTTTACTTGACTTATATATATATATATATATATATATATATATATATATATATATATATTATATATATATATATATATATATATATATATATATATATATATATATATATATATATATATATATACTTTTAGACACAATTAATCTCACATATTCTAATTAAATAAATGCAAGTAAATTTGTAAAAAATTCTAATTCCTTCAAATATAATAAATCTATATATGGAATATTATATATCTTACAAATATTGTATTCCAATCAATATTTCTTAAAATATTTTAAATATGAAATAACAACAAGAAAATTTATTTTTCTTTAAAACTTATCTTTATATATATATATATATATATATATATATATATATATATATATATATATATATATATATATATATATATATAATATATATATTCCCAATAAAATGTTCACAATCCAAATAAAATTTTAATATTATCTAACCCTATATAAAAATCTATTTAAAACATGTTTAATTATATAACCAAATTCAATTGACCATAAATGGACAACCAATAATAATATTAAATAATTGTTTATTTAATTCCACAAAAATACTTTAATAATAATGAAATAATAAAAATAGCACGATGGTGGTTTTGGTGAACTTATTTCGCACACTCTCATTCGGGTCCAGAAGAATATTACACAATTATTGAAACACATTATTAAATAACAATAATACTAATAATTATATAAATAAATATTTAATTAGAAATATACATCCAGTCTTGTCACGCCCCAGAACCAGAATACTGGAGAACGGGGGCAGACATAGCCAGCTACATATAACGGAATGGAATCCACACCGCTATACGGTCACGGCTGTCTAGATATGTGAGGGTTTCACTATAATCCATCAGTCTCTTAAGGTCATAAATAGCCTATTGTCTCAATCTCAACCAACTAATAGTAGTTACAAGATATCAGACCACCAAATACACAATAGTAAGGCGTCCCATACATTATATATTCGGAATGATCATGGAGCTAGTCGTTACAAAATGTGAGGACTAGCAAGAGTTCAATCATACATGATCAACCCCCGGGGCTTGTCAATCATGTTACAGCCCGTAGGCAGACAGTAAGTAAGTACAATCGAGCTAACACTTGCTCGTCGACTAAACGCCTCAAAAGAATAATTTATAATATTACAGTGGAAGAACAAAAGAAACCCACCCGATGCCCTGGTTACGCCTGGTGACCACCATCGGGCTGGAAAGCAGGGAGATCCTTTGGAGCTGCTCCAGTATCTGGCCATACAAAACCAGCTGGGTCAGACCCCAGAAAGAGCAAGTGCCACAAAGGAGGCTTCACTTAAGAACTAAAACCAACAAATCATTAGCATTCAAAATGTAAGAAAATAATAAGTAACACAGATTGAGGTTGTGCACTACCAATGCACTTATCCCAATCAGAAAAAATAATTAAGTAAGGCATCATTGACATAAAAGAACTGGAGAATCATGCTAAATAAAACATAGCTGGACAATATATGAAGAGAAAACGAAGGTACTCTTCCGGAAGCCAGGTTACAATCCTTAAACCAAACAAGGACCGAAATTGTAACCCTTCACCTGAACAGAACATAGTCTCCTGATCATTTATTGCTAAAGGTGACAATCATTAAGGTGAAAAGGAGAGAGTACAATAATAAAAGTGACAATGAAGAGTGTAATACGCTAGAGTGACAATAGAGTACAATCGTTATAGTGACAATCATTTAATCATTCTGGTACAATCTTACAATCAATCAATTCTAGACAATACTATACTATACTGGACTCCATCCAAGCAATCACGGCTAATCATTGCCTACGGCTTTCTACATTAACTAACTAGGGTTATCACAATCCTAGTTACTAGCAAGATGCAATGAGATGCTCCAAGTAGTCACAGGCCCTGCAGCTATCCAGGTTATCCAGGCGAACATTATAGTGATAATTTAGAGAGTAAAATACATTAGAGTGACAATAGAGTTAATCATTTAAGTGACAATGGCGGGTGCCCCACATAACAGTGGGCTGGAAATGTGCCATACTCTTCGGCAGGCTATAAGTCCAAACATTTACGACCGGGATAACGGGATCGCCTGTAACTGGAGAACATCTCTTCATGTCTAATGAATTATACTAGTCATAAACTTTAGTCCATTTCAGTAGGTACTCCTGACCGTGGTACTCAGGAGTCCCTGTCCTAGACATGATGCAAGACAGGACTGGTTTATTTATACAAACACAATCGCCCACGGTGTCCAGATTAATTATACATGTCATATCATGTCAGGTAGCCGTCGCAACAGCTATTCGAGATAATCATGTCAGGTTATCATGCCAAGTGTACTTGTCAGGAGTACGCCACGACGGGCCACTATCAGGTCATGTCATGTTATTATGTCAGGAGTGCACCACTACGGGTCACTATCACATCATGCTCAATTATCAATTCCAAACATATCAAGTAAATTCGTGATTATCAAGTTCAGGACAAAAGGCTATAGAAGATCCAGGGTAATCAGGCTACGCTCAGGTCAGGCTACGCTCAGGTCAGGCTACGCTCAAGTCAGGCTACGCTCAAGTCAGGCTACGCTCAGGTCAGGCTACGCTCAAGTCAGGCTACGCTCAAGTCAGCGTATACAAGACATACGCTTCCAAAAGGCAGCATATGTACTCCATATGACTCCTCATCAAGACAGCGTATGGGGTCCATACGACTCCTTATCAAGGCAGCGTATGGGGTCCATACAACTCCTCATCAAGGCAGCGTATGAGGTCCATACGACTCCTCATCAAGGCAGCGTATACAAGACATACGACTCCTTTGTCAAGGCAGCGTATGCAAGACATACGCCTCCAAAAGGCAGCGTATGAGGTCCATACTGTGCTGCGCTAAAGAGCGCACGTAGCTCAGTGGCGCAAGCTAAAAAAGCTCGTGCACACTGCTCACTGTCTTCTCCAAATCAGCAAGAACTCCATGGTTTGAACTCAAAGCTTCAAAAGTCCATAACTTGGTCAAAACAAGTCCAAATCCAACTTTTCAAAGGTCAAAATTGGGTAGAATAAAATTTTCTACAACATGGAACCATCAAACCTTGAAAACAAAGAAGTTTGATAGATCAAAACCACCAAAATCCAAAAATAACTAATTTCTAGATCTACTAAAATTAAAACCTCAAAATAGAAAATAACAAGTTCTAATGTGTCTTAGAAACATGAGGAGAAGCTAATAGAACAATAAAAAGGGGCTCTCTTGTGGAAGCAAGTTACACTTGTCTAAGGGGTGTTCTTGGTTGGTGGTGGGTTTAATGGAGAAGGAAGAAGAGTTAATGAGAAAGTGGAGGAGAGAGAAAAGTTATGTGGGTTATAAAGGGGGATGGTGGTGGTAGGTAGGGGGTTCACCCCTATGGTTCATAATGAACCAAGCAAACCAAACCAAGCCGAACCAAACCAGGAATAAACCAAGCCCAAATAAACCAATGAACTATTAAAACCAATTAAACTATCAATGCCAATAAAACCAAGCCAATGCAAAATAAACCAAGATAACCAACCATGAATAAATAAAATATGGGTCCAAAACACGTATACGTACACTAAATACGTATCACGAATTTGGGATATTACAAGTCTTAAAATAATTTAATAAATATTTGCATACACATAATGTACGCCTACATGGACATCTTGGTCACACCACATGCCTACATGGACTTAAATTTGGTTCGGGCCCAGTTCGGGCTGAATTGGACAAACCGGGTCATCTAAAAATCAATATATAAAATAATATTTAATTAAAATACTTTAAATAAGTCAATTCACAATTTGGTCTGGTTTTCCTAGTTTGGGCATCACCATGGCTAGGCTTCCCCCGGCATGGCTAGTATACTGGTCAAAGAACACTGCTACATCTCTCGTGCCAAAATTCGTGGTAGACTGGTGTTCCAAAATTTCACGATGGCTATGGTCATTTCTAATGAAAATAAATAAATCATAAATTGCATAAATTAATTTGAAGTCTAATAAAATAATAAAAATAATAATAAAAAATAGGGGGTTTTACATCCTACCCAACTTATAAGAATTTCGTCCTCGAAATTTAGAATTAATAGGGTAGATAGGGTTGAGGGATAGGAAGAGTTCGTCAATACCAAAATACAATTCAATTTTGTAGGAGGCGATAAAAAAGCTTTCAACACCACCACACAATAGAAAATTGTGGAGTCGATATATACAAAAATAAATCATAGTTATGGAATTGAATAAGGATTGCTAGTGAAGGTAACAAAATTTAATAACCCAAAAATAGTGATAATTTTAGTAAATCAAAGAGGATAATTAGACGTTTGGGAGATGTGGTTCCTAGAGAGAAATTGGGGACTAATCGTCTTGATTGAGAGTTTGATTTAAGTGAATGATTAGAATCATTCTCGAGTGCTCGAGAACAATTGGAAGGACACGATAATAATTCTAGGGTTGAGAAATGAGGAGTAGTTAAAGGCAAGGATATAGCCACATGAGTCGGTCGGTGGCTATCTACATTTGTGTACAATTAATCGATTGGGCAACCAAGGATGTTACATTGTGTCTATCTAGCAAGTACAGTGCTTTATCTTTCCAAGATAAGTAAGAGACAAAAATAACAAAGGTTTCAAAGACGGTGTTATATCTCAAGTACGAATTACGGGGTTCATAGGCGGTGAAAATAATTCAAAAAAGAATTGTCAAGGCTGTCGCGGATGAGACTCTAAGGCAAGTTTAGCTATGTCTCCATCCACGTAGAATAATATATGAAGGCGAACCAAAGTGCAATAGGTTGATCAGACCATCATGTACCGGTTCTGATTAGACAATATGTTAGTGGGTGTACCCAATAAAATATGTCATGATCAAGCTTGATAACGAAATAAGCTTGCAAAACTGAAGCTACATTAGCAGCATGAGATAGTCAAAGTATAAGCAAGGGAGGTACAGATGTAGGAAAATTTAAATAGTCCAAGATCTTTTAAAATCAAGTCTTGCCGACGTATGGGCCTATACAGTTATCCTAGTGTTTCTTCATTTATGGCTTGGTAAACTAGATAAGTAGGGTCTTCTGAATTTATAGTCTAAGTGAACTTACCAATGTTTGTTCACAAAAAAAAAAGGTTTGTTAGGTGGTGTGGTATTCTACCCAACTTACAAGAGTTAAACTAGTAGTATGATGGGACCATGGGTCAAGCAACCAAGGTAAAATACAACACTAAGCATTAAGGAATTTAAGTAGAACAAAATTACATATTGGATCGAAAGAATTGAGTCGATGTTGAATCCTTATCCATGGTCGAAAATTATCATGGTAAAGATTATAGTTTTGCCATTTTGACCAAAAGGTCATATCAAGAAATAGAGTACAAGGAGATGGATTTTGGTGGGACATGATATGTCTTCAGGAAGGTGAGCTTGTCTAGGTCTTATATATGAAATTTGTTGGTAGAAAAAGTGTAGTGTTGTACTCTAAATATACAAGTCACTCTCATAAATCTCAAAGCAAAATTTTATCACGTTACTGCTAACCTTTTCCAAATTTAACGTTTAAATTCAACTATTTAACTCAAGAGTTCATAATTTACGAATCCATAAAAAAATTTGCAATCAATCAAAAATTTAATCACTCTAAAATTTTCAAATAACTCACAATAAAACTTTTAGCATATTAAAAGCAATTTCAAAAATTAAGCTCAATGTTCTCATCAATTTTAACTTCTATTCATGCTAAGTTATTCCAACAAAATCACAACTTCTAAATGGTAACTTCCTTTAATCAATCAAAATAACTTTCCATCACATCCTTCGAAATTCTCCCAAAAATTTTAATATTTAGCAATATCACATTAAGCTAAATTTCCAATTAATCTTATCAGTCAAAATCTTTTTTTTCCAAAAATCTAAATAGATTTGTAAATCCTTAATCATAGGGCACAATTTAAAATAAAAATTTTTCAAAAATCATTTTCATGACTTTCAAATATTTTAAACCAAAATTCACCGTTATTACTTCCACTTAAAATTTAAAATTTTACTAAACACGAAAATCGCAAGTTGTACAACTTTAATTTAAATAATTTCTATGGCCATTTTTTAAAAAGCTAAGATCATTTTCAAACCAAGTTTATAACTGTTCAAAGGTGTATAACTATAATACAATAAATTGTAAACATCAAAACTCGAAAATAAAATAAATTTTATATTTGTTCAAGGATGTACATCTATCACCCAAAACTTATAAATATCACAACTCGAAAAGCAAATCAATTTTATACTTGTGCAAAGATGTATAACTATAACTCAATAAATCATAAATATCAAATCTCAAAAAGCCAATCAATTTCTTAAATCAATGGTATAAATATTCTAGCTATATTTTTTTCTACAGCATCAATCCTATGGTGGTTACTATTTAGAAATCTCAAGATTAAAACTTCCTTGGTAGTATCCTACTTTTCAAATTACTAATCATTAATTCACACAAAAAACCTTTTTAACTCAATTAGAGTCTTGAATGTATTCCAATTGCCAATATAACCATTCTTAGCCATGTGTTTGATCTATGAGCATATACTAGTATAGTCATCTTCCTAGTTGACACTAAGCACGAAAATAAGATTCAACAGTAGAAAGGAATCAAACAAGATGCAATTCAAGGAGGTCGATCGAGAGTTCAAAATTTGAAGCCAAGGTAAGGGGTCAAGCTGTATGGATGAGATTCCTAGATTCTAATCCTATGTTGCAGGCTCACATCGGTACAATTACGTAACCGAAGTGACAAACTCGACCTGCATGGGCCACCACAAAAACATGTAACACCCCAGTCACAAAATACTTAGGACTAGGTACGTATCCATGCCAGCTGCATATATACGAAGTATACTCCAATATATAGAAACCTCGTATGAATACATAAGCTGTAAAATACAGTAAACCAAGAGTAATCTAATCTCATCCACAAATGACGAATAAAAGATATCATATAATCAACTATAATAAGTCTTTGTACAATACGTTAGGCGGAGACAAATCCACTACCAACAAGTAAGAAAAATATACATTGAAATGAACTGGCAGGAGTAGCAAAGGAAGACCAAAGACACGTCATCTCCGAATGAATAGAGAAGATCGCGACCTCGACTAGAACACCTGTAATATCACAGAAGCACACACCTGGAGAGATAACCAGGTCCTCAGAGGGACGTAACAAGATACAGGAAGAACATGCCATATGAACTGAATATAAATGCACCACAAAATAAAGATAAAGTAAAAGTGTCCAAACCATAACACGGCTCAATATCCCATCATCGAAACAGTAGGCTACCCCTACAACCAAACAAGGACAAGGGGTAACATACTACTCCACGATGTGACATTTTTTCGTGTCATGATTGGAACAAGAAATTTGCTAAGGTCTCGTAACCTTTCTAATAGGCAATTTAGAAGACATCTCGATGTATGGGCAGGTGAAGGCTGACTCCCCCAGGACAATATAACAACTCTCAACACGCACATGTCAATACCAATACTATCAGCCAGCATAACTCGAGGCTAGCGGCCCACGTGACCCATCAGTCCATATAGCTCGAGGCTAGTGACCCTCGTGCCGGCATAACTCGAGGCTAGCGGCCCACGTGACCCATCAGTCCACATAGCTCGAGGCTAGTGACCCTCGCGACTCGACTACCATAGTACGCAGTTACTACAGCTTTTTGGAATTGGGGTAGCCTATACATTTAACTGTCTTCTCCCTCCCAAGGATACTAACAAAAGGTAGTTCGCTAAGACTAAGTCCATATGCATACAAAAAGACAAGAAGGAAAAATAACTGAAGCAAAATAAAATGAACTAAAAATAGCAAGTAATAGATCCAACTAAAAATAGATAATAAATATGCATTAAATAATTAAATAAAGGTGCATATAATTATAACAGTAAATAAGGCAAGGTATCTTGCCTGCGGGTGGTGCGAGAAGCAGCAAAATCCAACAATCAGAATCGTCAACACAAAAGTCAAAATCCACAGGAAGCTCCGGATGCTGAAACAAACATCACGAACGAGTTTGGAATAAAAGATATGCCTAGGAAACGCCTGTCCAAAAGTCAAATTCTGGAACAGGGGCAATTTCATAATTTCGGGTCAAAACGATATCCGTCGTTGGACCCGCTTTGCACCGAGATGCATGCCAATATCTACGGTCTCTAAAGTCGTCAAACTACATATCTACAAATTATTTTTGATGAGACGAACCCAACGGTATATCCAATTTTGGATTTCGGTAGGCTGTGCACAAAATCGCCCATTGAGTAGGATTGTGGGCCCGCCAAAATAGTGTCCCAGTCAACGGTCTCAGAATCGGACCAAACTTGGCATACAGGACCAGAAAAATATTTCGAGTCCAATGGTGCAAGTTTTATCGCGATTTGATGAGTGTGCACAAAGTAATTGAGAAATTCTGAAAAGCCCGATATGGGAAAATTTGACGGATACGGGTCAATTTCGTCGCGCACACGCAACCAATTTGAATTCCGTCAAAGTCCGCACATCCGCAAAGTCGATACGAACCTTTTGGTACTGTTGGTTTGCGACGGGGTCGCCCGGTTTGTCGGGATGTACCTCGTACGAGGTTTTTAAGTTTTATAAAAACAAAATTTTCAAAATTTTTAATTTAATTAAAGATGAAATTTATTGCAGAATAAATAAATCTATTTAAAGTGGATTCTAGAGGGTCATGTGGACTTTCTACATGAATTGACGGATCTAAAAACGGATTTAAGATGGTGGAGAAATCGAACGGAGAAGTGGGATACCTTGATGTTCAATTCTGCTGTTGTTGGTGGTGTTTGTTGTTGTCGTTGCTGTCGCGGCGCACAAGGCCGAGGGCTGCTGGTTGGAGAGAGGAGAGGAGGATGGATGAGAGAGGAGGTGGAAGGAGGAGTTAGATGAGAAGGGGTTAGGATTTAGTTTTAGGTTTTTACAAAACAAAAACAAAGAATCTCTATTAAAATAGGGTCGGCCCCCCCTTTAATCCGAAGCAAAGCAACTGCTGTTGCTTTCTTATGGTGGGCGCACATGCCTTAGCCGCTGCTGCTTGCAGCTTAGTTTTTGGGTTGGGGTAGTCGGGTGGGGCCGACCACCCATTAGCTTTTTTTTTCTTTACAAATCTTTTTTTTACTTGACTTATATATATATATTTTTTACTTGACTTATATATATTTAAAAAAAAATACTTGACTTATATATATATACTTTTAGACACAATTAATCTCACATATTTTAATTAAATAAATGCAAGTAAATTTGTAAAAAATTCTAATTTCTTCAAATATAATAAATCTATATATGGAATATTATATATCTTACAAATATTGTATTCCAATCAATATTTCTTAAAATATATTAAATATGAAATAACAACAAGAAAATTTATTTTTTTTTAAAACTTATGTTTTTATATATATATATATATATATATATATATATATATATATATATACACCCAGTAAAATATTCACAATCTAAATAAAATTTTAATATTATCTAACCCTATATAAAAATCTATTTAAAACATGTTTAATTATATAACCAAATTCAATTGACCATAAAAGGACAACCAATAATAATATTAAATAATTATTTATTTAATTCCACAAAAATACTTTAATAACAATGAAATAATAAAAATAGCCCGATGGTGGTTTTGGTGAACTTATTCCGCACACTCTCATTCGGGTCTAGAAGAATATTACACAATTATTGAAACACATTATTAAATAACAATAATACTAATAATTGTATAAATAAATATTTAATTAGAAATATACATCCAGTCTTAAAATAATTTAATAAATATTTGTATACACATAAAGTACGCCTACGTGGCCATCTTGGTCACACCACATACCTACATGGACTTAAATTTGGTTCGGGCCCAGTTCGGGCTGAATTGGACAAACCGGGTCATCTAAAAATCAATATATAAAATAATATTTAATTAAATACTTTAAATAAGTCAATTCACAATTTGGTCTGGTTTTCCTAGTTTGGGCATCACCATGGCTAGGCTTTCCCCGGCATGGCTAGTATACTGGTCAAAGCACACTGCTACATCTCTCGTGCCAAAATTCGTGGTAGTCTGGTGTTCCAAAATTTCACAATGGCTATGGTCATTTCTAATGAAAATAAATAAATCATAAATTGCATAAATTAATTTGAAGTCTAATAAAATAATAAAAATAATAATAAAAAATAGAGGGTTTTACAGGCTATCTCCTGACTTCTTTCTTTTATCTTTTACAGTAAAGTTGTCGGTCAATCCTTCAGGGGAGCTTTTGGTAGGTCAAGCTCAGTCTGCTGTGGGTGTGAGGTTCGACCATGTGGTCGATTATGTGTCGGCCCAAATCACCAAAGATCAATCTGAGGAGAGGATGAGGGATATCATGAACCAATCCTTCTTCTTTCTCTCGGGTATGATGAACTCGGGAAAATTAGGAGGCACACATCTGAAACCCTCGTTCCTTTTTGGGAATGCTCTGACTGTAAAGAACCTTAATGTTCTAGATATCTCTGAAAGTTGGGGATGGCGATCCATATTCCTCAGATGGAGCGTCACTTCCCGCTGTCTTGGTTCAATATGCTGCCAATGGACAAAAAAATGGCTGACTTCCTAACTCTGAGCTAGCAGGGGATGTTCGTAGGCGATATTCACTATAATAAAATATCGAAGTCGATAATTGTAAGTAAGCTACAGATCAGCCGCTCTGTGATGGGTTGGCCCCGGGTAGCTTCATAAATGTGCAGGGTCCCAACTTTCGGTTCTCCCAAGCTGACACTTTTATGAACCAGCTTGCTCAGAAGGGGACCTATCCTATTGGTCAGTTGGCACTACTGAACTGGATGAACCCCACCCCTTCATGGATCAACTTGCATGTATCATGCAATTCGGGGCACCTGTTATGGTCTGCCTATGGACAAGAAGCTGTTTATGGCTCTTCTTGAGATGTACAACCGCCGAACGGGGACCTTCTTTACACCTGGAGGGGAGATAGGGCTCGCTCTCCACGAGATGCATGAAGTCTCTAAGCTGTCCTGGGGAGATAAAGTCTTTGAGGCGTATACCCCTACGAATAAAGAATTCGAGGAGTTGGAGCAACGGTTCCCGGGCTTTGTGGTTGTTTACCGGGAACTACTATGTCACCATAGTACGTGCCAGCAAATATCAAAGAAAAAGAACGATAGCTCGGAAGGGAACCTTCCGCATACAAAGACTTGGCTCAGCTATCTTTTTGAGCTAGGCATCTCAGGCCGGGTTTTCCCCCGACGTCCTCGAACCCGAGAGGAGGTACAGATCCAGGTGTCGACTGCCAAGAGTGTGAAAACCACGGGTGACAAATTTAGGAGCCAATCTGACTCCTTTAATTACTTTTATCATGATACCCAGAAGATGTCTGATAAGGCTCTCCTGGCGGGATTTCTGATGGTATGGCTACAGAACTGTGTAGTTTCGGGAGGGGCTGGTGCTATTGAGAGAATCAGCCATAACCTGATCCTCCCTGCGGTAAAGCTAGTCTTTGGGGCCAGACTAGCTCTTCTTTCCGCCATGGTATGCAGCGTATATCGTGGCCTCCGCGCCTTCTCGTCCAAAGTTATCACTCGCGATATAGCGAAAGACTTTGAACGAATCGAGCTACCCTACCATTATCTGATGGGGTGGCTGTTGATGCATTACCAGTCTTTGTTGAGGCCTGGCCAAGAGGATGACGTGACTGCTGATGATGCCTTCATCTATCAGTACCGCTGCCTACCCTGGGAGTACACCACCATGTCCGCATGTCAGATGGCACTGGCGTGAGTGGACAGATACTCCTTTTTCGTGTATGTTCCTTATTTTACTGATGAAGAAGTAAGAGCCGTACATCTTGATGGTGCTGTGTCTCCTAAATTCTTGCCCGAAAAGTTGCTCCTCTGGTTGCATATCATTCATCCTACACATCTGGTGTATCATAACCGTAATTGCGTCTTTTTGGAGCCTTACTTACCTAGCCGATTCTCCCGACAATTTGGATACAGTCAGATGTTCTTGGACAATCCCAGCTCCTGTCTGGGTTTTGAGGGTAGAGTCCTTGATGGCATCCGGGCTTGGCACGACTATAGTATGGTTCACACCCATGCCACCTTCTATGTTCCCGATGCTGGAGAGTCGGGACACATTTTGTATATGGCGGCCTTGTACCATGTTATGGTGAATAAGCCTCCAAGATATTTTGACCCAAGTACCAGCTTCATTGTTGGTACTGTCTTAGAGAAGAAGCCAAGGACCAAGAAGGGGAGGATAGTTGATGTGTCTGACTCGGAGTCTACCAATGTGGACGAAGAGAATGACCCTGATAACTTGTCTATTCCTCCTCCAGATGATTTGGTGCCAGATCAGCCCCCTGTTGCGCATAGTCCTTCGCAAAAATGTAGCAGGCGTGCATCCTCTGTCAGCGGCATGACTTACTCCCGAAAATGGGCTGCGGTCAAGCCTTACGGGCCGATCATTAGGGAGAGAAGTGAGAACGTCAACGTCGTTTCGGAGGTGAATCGAGTTATGATCCTCTTTTTTGTTCTTCTTTTTTGAAATAATATAATCATTTTCGTTTTCTTTGTCGGCGTCGAGAGAAGTGAACTCCTCAGAGCCGGCCACCACCTCTGAGGTTGACCCGGCTCTAGCTGACTTAATTAGTGCTATGACTACCGAGCTTACTTCCACCAGGGTCATCCCGGCGATGGCTGAGGTTCCTCCTGCTGCTGACATCTCAACCCGGGGCGATATGGGTTCTATTGAACCAGTCCCCGAGGTTGCTGAACCTTAGTCGATTGATGCTGATACAGTTGTATCCACCTCCGGGGCGGCTGGGGCGGAGGAAGCAGCTGCAATCGGCTCAAGTGTCGCCATTGAAGAGGATACGATGGCTGTGAGTAAGCCTCAGCTTCAGCAACCCTCTCCTGGTAAGCTAAGTCATGTCTTGAATAGGAGGAGGTTCATTTGCTCTATCTTCATATCCTTCAGGTTAAGTTGATCGATGGTTGCTCCGGACATACAGGTACTGCTCCTTCGCTGTCGACGGCAGACATCATCGGGGGGAGAGAAGTCTCCAGAGGGGATCTGGTGAAAGAAAGTACGCCTCCTCCTCCTCCTCCTCCAACTCATACCGAGGGACCTCCTACCGGATCAAGTTCAGGAGGAGACGTAGTAGAACTGTCGGGGCAGGAAGAAATGGTCCCTGCAACCTCCTTAGTTCATGTGGCTCCAACACCGGAGGTTGACCTTTCTGCTCTGCCGAGTCTTCGGATCCTTCGGGCCGCGGAGGAAGAGATGACTGCTATTCAGGTGTCCTATCGCTCAAAACTTGTTTTCCTAGTAATAGGGGCATCAAGCTCTGGTGCATCTTCTTCACGACCATCTTCAACTCTGCTAGCTACTCTTCCTTTGATACCGTCTTCTTTGGAAGTTCTGAATGAATCGTCAAAGGACGTGGTCGATAGTTTTTACTGCCATCTGAAACGAGGGGTCGAAGCTGCCCTGTAGAGGGGGATATCTTTTGTATTGGCTCGTCAATGTGCCCATGGTCAGATTAAACTCCTCATAAGACTCCCCGGCGGGGCAGGGACGGTCGAGCTCCTGGATCCCAAATTAGTAGAAGCTGATCAGCTGGTGGCTCAGTTTTAAGGATTACGACATGTCGATCCGTCTTTAGCAATAGATCAGGAGCGTGCCTTCCTTATAACAGCCATAAAAAAGGTAAGGACGATATGGGATACATCCAAACCTACTCTAGTGAAGGACCTTCGAGATCTATCTCTGAAGTACGATCAACTAAGCCGCAAAGAAGAGGATTGTATCGCTCGGGAAGAGGCCGCCTCTCGTGGGATAACTGATATGAACGAGCAGATCCTCCAGCTTTAAAGGATATTAGCTTCTTTAAAATCTGAGCTCCAGGCTTCCCGCAAAGATAAGGAGCTAATTCTCCGGGAGGTCGACCAGGTCACCCGAACCTCTAATGCCTTGGAGCGTGCAATAAAGAAACTTGAAGACGGTTGGCAGGCACAAGCGTATCTGGAGGATGCAGAGAGGTTGACTTAGGAGGCTGAGCGTCGGGCCAAGTTGAGGATTGACTGGTCGACGACCAAGCTGAAGGACCGGCGCAGAGAATTATGTGTCGCCGAACCATGATCGGCTTTTTTTTTTCTTTTATTATTACGTTCCTCCATTTTTAACAGGAATATGGTCCCAAAAAATGTAGTACTCTTGATTTTAAATGAATGACTATGTTTACATCATCCTTTATCTGTTGTGCTTGTACCGTATCTTTGGTATTATAGTATTTTTCCTACTAGGGGACTTTCTGTGGACCTATTACCCTTGGTATACCTTTGTTTTAGGTATGGATAATAAGTTCAATAGAACCTAGAACAACTCTATGGTAAGGCAGACATGGAAGTTCTTGGTATTGGGCAAAAGAATGCCATAGAATAGCTGGGTTCCAGAGGCATGTGATGGTGAGAAAAGAGGTGCATGTACTAGAGGACCGAATACAGCATTCGTGGTCAGCTACGAACATTTATAGTCAACTGTGGACATTTGTGGTCAACTGTGGACATTTGTGGGCCAATTATCCTTGGCGTACCCTGGTTTTGGGTACGGAGAATAAGTCAAAAGAAAACCAACATACTTACTCAAAGGTAATGAGGACGTGGTAAATATGAGGGTTTTACAACGGAGTCTTCCTACTCAGAGGTAATGAGGATGTGGCAGAAGTGACTCAACGAAGGGTACATAGAACAACTCAGAGGTAATATGGACGTAGAAGTTCTATGTAAAGGGTGATTTATTTGTGATGGAAGAGAAACAACTCAGAGGTGTCATCGACGTGGTTGTTTCGGGAATTTTATGGACCTATTGCCCTTTTTTATGTGCTGAAAGCACGGGTAATAGATTATGAGGAAGATGCTCTTTTAGGGGGAAGTTCAGAGGTATGATCATACACGACTCACTACCCAGAAGATGCGATATGGATTCACTTGGAATGACCAGAGTATAAGTTCAGCGGTACTTAAGGGTACATAAATCAACAATCCGGTTGATTCGGCGGATGTCATTTAGACATAATATTTCTTCAGGAACTTGTCATTGATGGGCATCATGAGCAAGTCTCCATTTTGCTTTGCACGACGGTATGAACCGTTGGAGAATACAGCCTCGATGATAAATAGGCCTTCCCGCTTTGGCTAGAACTTGCCGACTGTTTTGTGAGTCATGACCATCGGCCTCCGAACTGCCAAGACGAGATCGTCTACTAGGAATATTTTCAGCTTGACCTTCTTGTCGAAGGCTCCAGAGATGCGTGCTTGACAAAGCTCGATTCGTTGTTGAGCTAGCAGGTGCTTTTCATCTAAGGCCTCTAACTCTTGTAGCCGACGACGGTAATTATCATCCGTCGTCAATCGGTAAGTGAGGGCGATACGGAGCGAGGGAATTTGAGTTTCTAAAGGGATAACTGTCTCACTTTTATATACCAGAGAGAATGGTGTGTTCCCAGTGGCTGTTCGGACTGTAGTACGGTACGCCCATAAGCAATTGCCAAGCTTTTTATTCCAGTCGCATTTGTTTGAGGACATAAACTTCTTGAGAAGCTTGATTATAGTTTTGTTGAATACTTCAGCCAAACCATTAGCTGCCGGGTTGTACGGTGTTGAAACAACATTCTGAATTTGGTGTTTGTCATAAAACCGATAGAAGACATGGCTTGTGAACTGCGGGCCATTGTCGTGGATGATCCTTTGAGGCAGTCCAAAGTGATAAATGATATGATGCTTGACGAAGCTGATCACGTTTGATGTCTTCACTTCTATAAGTAGAACAGCTTCAGACCATTTGGAGAAGTAGTCCGTAATTGCCAGTATAAAACGGTATCCTCTGGACGAAGACGGGGTAATTGGACCGATGAGGTCCATTCCCCATGCCTCAAATGGCCAGGATGCCACCGTCGGATGTAAGAATTCGGATGGTTGGTGTATGAAATTTGCGTGGACATGACAAGCTTTACTTTATCTTGCATAGTCTATCGTATCTGCTACCATCGTAGGCCAGCAATAGTCCATCCGGTAAAGACGGTCTTGCAATTTTGGGCCAAGTTAATGGGCCCCACAAATGCCGTCATGAGCTTTGCATACAGATTCTTTGGCTTCTGTATTTGACAAACACCGGAGCAGCAACCCATCATATGATCGTCGATACAGTATTTTTATCTCTGTACCGTAGAAGAATCTGAGAGAACGTCTCCTGATAAAAGTGGCTTCTTTCGGGTTTTTTGGCAAGATACCAAAGATTACGAAGTCAATAAATGGGAGTATCCAGTCTGGTGTCTCGTCGACCGTCAGGATAGAGTAACTCACAGCAAATTGTACGTTGTTCTTAGGACAAACCAATTCATGGCCTATTACGTCCACCAAATGATGAGTATGATTTAGAACCGCCAGAGAAGCGGCAAGTCCTACTAGGGCATCGGCTTCAATAATATGGAGTCTTAGAATATGTTCTATGAAGAACCCTTTCAAGGACGTGATGATGGCGATTGCTTTATGATGATAGGGGATCATGTCTTCATGGCGAACTTCATATGAACCCCGGATCTGATTAACAATTAACTGTGAATCGCCATATGCTTCCAAGTACTCTGTCCTCAGCTCCTTTGCTAGTTGGAGGCCGATAACCAAGGTGTTGTACTCAGCCACGTTGTTTGAAAAAGGTTCCATGAGGGAGTATGCCTGATTGATCACCGATCCCGAGGGAGAAATCTGTACCACTCTGACTCCAACGACGATATTGTCCTTGGGCCCGGTTCTTGAAGCACCATCGAAGAACATTCGCCAGACGGTATCATGGGAAGCCATATTTGAATGGCGACCTCGTCTGGAATCTCTTCATATATTCTGGGTGACTCCGAACCTAGAAGGGCCGCTAAAAAGTCTGCCAGAGCTTGACCTTTAACAGCCTTCTGTGGGACAAAAATCATGTGGTAGGGGGAAAATAATATCGCCCAGGTAGCAAGACGAGAGCTGAGTGCACATGGTTTGGTCATGAGGACCCTGAGGGGGTTGACTCGTGATATAACATGGATGGTCTGTCCTGTAACATAGTGTCGTATTTTCTGAATAGCGAACACCAGAGCGAGACATTCTTTACTCAGGCCCTATCATCATTCAGCTGAGATAATAGATAGCTTGTTTATGCCCTGTATTATTGTTTTGTGCTAGTAGAGCACCGAGGGAATGCTCTATTGCTCACAAATAGAGCAAAAATGACTTTCCATCGACCGAGGCCACCAGGACTGGAGGGTTCGATAGATACTCTTTAATATTGTCAAAGGCAAGTTGGCACTCTTCATCCCATACAAAGGAGATGCCTTTCTTCATGAGGTTTGTGAATGGTTGGCATCACCCGCAGAGGTTAGAGATAAATCTTCTGATATAAGCTTGCCTCCCTTGAAGGCCTCTGAGTTCTCGAAGATTTTTCGGGGGACCCATCTCCATGATTGCCTTCGTCTTCTGAGGGTCTATATGGATTCCCTGGGCGATAATGATAAAACCCAAGAATTTTTCACTGGATACGCCTAAGAAAGATTTGGTGGGATTTATCTTCGAGTTGTGTGCACGCATCAGGTCGAATACTGTCCTCAGATCGTGTAGATGATCATCTTTAGAACAACTTTTGATGGCTATGTCATCGACGTAACATTCCACTGTCTTACGCAGGTGATCTCTGAAGATGACACTCATAGCTCGTTGATATGTGGCGTCGGCATTCTTTAAACCAAAGGCCATGACTGTTTAACAGTACACACAATTGGCATTCGAAATAATGTATGCTTTTCATCGTCAAGAAACATCTTGATTTGGTTGTATCCTGAGAAGCCATCAATGAACGACATGCACTCAAAGCCACATGTGTTGTCAATCATTATGTCCGTAATAGGAAGAGGGAACTCATCTTTAGGACATGCTTCATTCAGATTCCAGAAGTCGATGCAAATTTGAATCTTCACATTCTTCTTGAGGACCGGTACTATGTTGGCGACCCAGTCGGGATGTTATTCCCCACGGATGAAGCTGCTGGCTATTAGTTTGTTGACCTCAGCTTCGAAAGAATTCATGATATCTGGTCAGAACCGTTGCTGCTATTGCTTGATCGGCTTTGCGTCCCGATTAATGTTGAGCTTATGGAGTGCAACCTCGGGGTTTAGCCCTGGCATGTCTTTATAGCTCCAGGCGAACACGTCAATGTACTCTCTGACGAGTTGTAATAGTGACTCCCGCTCTTCGTCTGTCAGGCTTTTGCTGACGAAGATTGGCTTTGAAGAGGATTCGTCACCGAGGTCAACTTGTATGACCTCATCTTCAGTAGGGGATCTCTTTGTCCGAAACACTTCTCTCATTGCACATCTAACTGTTAGACCCAAGGCTCTAATTCAAAAAGTTCGTGTATGTCTTTATCTTCTTCGTATGCGTCAGCAAATACCATATTGACAGACCAAGCTTGTCCGAGTACGTCCCAGATACTGACATCTGAATCAGAAGTGGGTGATCTACTCGAATGTGAATGCCATTCGCATTCCTCATCTGAGCTCTCGGGAGTTGTTGCAGGTGTAACATAGCCTAGACCACGTCTGGTCTTGCTATAATAATCCCGTGGTTTTCCAGCCGGGACTGTCAATTGCAAAGGTAATCGCCAGCCAGTGCTGTAGTTCAAGCCTGGCGTAACATCCATATCATACCCTTGTTTTTACATGATGTACTTGGAGCGGGAGATATATAGATAAAGAGGCAGTCTCCCGGTGTCGGGTTCGAGATCGACCTCCTCTGGCCTGAAGGACTGTTGACCATTCTTTTGGCTGAAGATGATTAGGTAATCTTCTCCCTCGACTATGAAGCATGCGCCTTCCACGGGAGTAAGTTGGTTCGTGGTATAGACATTCGTTACTTATGTGTGTAAGTTGGTGCCTATACCGTATTCCATAGAATACATTGTACGGAGCTTGTTAAGCTCGAGGTAGTTCAAAGATAGCCCTTTTCTTGATAAAATAAGGTATCTTTTCTCGTGGTATTACATCATCAGCAGAAGAAACATTAGTGTGCGCAGCCACATATTTGGCTAGCTCTAGCTCTTTTTCAGTCACCCCTTGTATTAATAAAGACTGGAAGGATGACATGGACAGCTTGATCATCAAAGGTTCTACTTGTGGTATTAGACATGGGGTCATTGGTGCGCTAGTGGTCCCTGGCTTAGCGCTTGGCTATCAATTTGTCCTGGAAAGACGAATGATCATCGGCTTAACAGAAGGATTGATCTTTTTTTATCATTGTTGGCCGGCTCTTGGCAGTCTGATTGTCAGCGACTCCCCAGTGGGTCTCGACCCTTGGCTAGACCTTGGAAGTCGGATAATCATCTGCTCCTTTTGTGCGGTGAGCACCAGGAGACTAGTTGCTTCTTTACATAGAGTGGCTATAAAAGGTACAGTTCTGCCTGGTTTGCGGGGCTGGAGATGGATCTTCAGAGGTTCTTCTGATCCCATTGTAGCCTCCGTCTGCCCTTGAGCATCCACTTTGATCAAGTGCCTTTTCGATTTCTCGTATAGACAGGAATCCGAATAGTAGGATTCAACCCCTTTGAAGGGATCGATGTCGACGAATTCCGTCTTTACGACGCCGTGCTTGTCAACATATTTGAAGCACTGGTGCAATGTGGAAGGCACGATCATATAATCGTGTATCCACGGACGCCCTAGGATAATGTTGTAGGATGTATCTGTGTCTATGACATAGCAAGTCACTTCCGACCGAAGGTCGCCAATTTAGCATTTCAAGCGAATCTTCCCAATAGGGTAGCTTTTCCTTGAATTAAAACCGTTGATGGCGGCGCTGGTAGGTGTCAGCCGATGCATAGGGATGCGCAGGAGGTGAAGCAAGCTCTTCAGAATGATGCTTATTGAAGAACCGGGATCAATGTGCATCTGATCCACCTTGATGTCACCGACGTATCCAGTGTAATACAGAGGGCGATCGTACAGGTTGGTTTTGATGAGCATATCCTGCGGAGTGAACACAATGTTGGGTATTGCACCTGTACAAGCACTATCCTAGAGATCCGCTGGCGAGTTCTTCCCGTAAGCTTCACCTGAGCCAAGAAAGCGTCGGCATTCTGGAGTGCTTCGCTCAGTGTGACGCGAACGTCCTTGGAGAGCCTCATAAGCTCATATAATGATAATTTGGCTGGTGTGTTGGCCAATTGTGCCAAGATGTCAAAATTGTAGGGCCTCTCCAGCCCCTGAGGTGCGTCTTTACGGAGCGGCTTGTCGAAGCGGGTCTCCTTTGGCTTAGGCTTGTCGGTCGGTGGAGGTTGAGAAGGTCCTGGGCATTAGCAGTGGCCGGGTGATGTTCTTCAGCCGAGTTACCCGGTATAGGTTAAGATTGTGCACCGGACCGAGTAACGACAGCTGTCGCTTCTTCGATACCGGTTGAGATTGTATGGCAGGACTTAGTCTTCCTGTCCTTCTTTTTGCTGATAGGGGATAATGCTAACTGAGTTACTTCAGGCACCAAGTCCGGGTGGACCCACATGACCTCCCCTCTTGACATGGTGAGGGGCACCAGCCCAGTCATCTGGTCTCGGGGAGGTGAAAGATTAGTAACCTCCATTGTCGCTTGGGGGATGGGTACTACGCCATCTTGAGTCCTCGTTGGATGGAAGCTACCAAATTGGATGGACACCACGTTGGCAGCCACAGTTACCTCCTCGAAATCATTGGCCAGAGCCTTGGAATCGATGAGGTTCTGGATGTACCGCTTTAATTGGAAGAAGTCTTTAGTAGCATGGTAGACGTAGTGGTGGAAGTGATAGTATTTTAGGCTCTCCATCTCTGCAGGTCGAGGTTCACATCTCGACGGAGGGAGTTGAATTCTATCTCCTTGCAAGATCATGTCAAAGATGGGCTTGACATAGCTATCCTCGAAGGAGTAAGTCACCTGAGGCCACTGCTTCTCTGCCTGCTTTGGCTCAGGCTTCTGGGCTCTATCGGCCACCATAGCCTGTTTGCCTTTGGTGTCTCGGTTGTTAGAGGAATTACCGTCGTTGTTGTTGTTGGTATTAGGACGTTTGCCCTTATCCTCTCCATTCGAGATATACAGCCCTAATTGGCGAGCCTTCTTCAGCTTTGCTTCTGTGCTAGTGGCACTGATGATGAAGGTCTTCCAGTCTTTAAATTAACTTTCGTCCATCCAGAGGCTGATTGTGGGAAGCAACCTCTTTTGGCAAATCTCAATTAAAGAAGAGTCTGGGTTACCCGAGGGTAATTTTATCGCGCTTTGGCGAAATCGCTCAATGTAATTCCTTGTCAGCTCTTTTTCTCCTTGGACAACGTCCATAAGGGTTGACATTGTCACATCTTGTCCCACCTCATAGAACCTTTCCAAGAACATATGTTTGAAGCCGATGAAGGAAAGGATGCAGTTATCTGGCAAGTTATGATACCAATCGAATATGACCCCCTCTAATGCCCCAATGAACAACCTCGTGACGATGGCTTCGTCATGCGGTAGATGGTCTGTTATGACCTCAAAGTAGGTCAGGTACCGGCTCGCAGAGGTCTTCCCGTCATATGGTTTGATGTTGAATGGTTTGTATCATGTAGGGAAGGGGACATCTCTCCATGCAGCAGGATACGGTTGTATCATGAGGTCCTGAGAGGTTTCTCGGGCATGAAACATTGCCTGGAGCTCCTAGAATTCTCTTCTTGCCTCCCTGGCCTCTTCTGCAGCAGTGGAAGCCAACACTCCGGGTGGATTGTCGCCCGGGGTTGGTGCGGTCGTGTTTGAGTCTACATTGGCGACGGGACCCAAGCTTGTTTGACTAGGTATCCTTGCTTGTAGAGCCGGTAGGGCCGCCTTGATCTCGTCCACTTACTTAACCAAGGTATGAAGTATGGCCTCGAGAGTGTCGAGGCACTACCGATCACTAGGACCGTCTTGATCATTCTCAGTCATGAATATTGTCTTTACGTTATGAGAGGTGGAAGGCACTATAGAAGATGTGCCCTCCGAATCATGCCCTTGTACAGAGAAGTCAACGGGGTATGTGGGAATGTTCTCCTCTGGTTCGGACTCGGAGGAGGTGCCACCCCCTGCATAGGAGATTGCCTCGTCTTGGGATTTATGGACGTCTTCAGGGACGTCAGACTCTGTTGTATCTGCTGGAGGGATTGTTTTCCTAGGTTCATCTTCTTGGAACACCGGATTATTGTGGATGTTCCGAGGAGTGCCACCCCCAGCTCCAACTACCCCCAGGGATACAGATGATGAATTTCCAAGTAATGAGGATTTCTTCTTTGAGCGGGTACCTTGATAAACCCCCTCTGTGACAGCTTTGGACAACCCCCTAGATGAGAGTTTCTTGGCCGTGCTGGTTAAGATCATTGAGCTGGAGGTATTTATTTTCTTCCCTCATTTGCCGATAGGGACCTTTCGGACAGAGTTACAGGAGGCAAAAGGAAGTGCCTCGTCTCCCGAGCTTTGTTCTAGGACCGATCCTGGCTGTTACAGTCGTTGGAAGACGGACTGGCGGTCCTCTTGTACTGATGTCTTGTTGCAGCAGCAGTTGACAATGACTTGAGTGCAGTGATGTCCATGGAAGGACTCTTTTGCACACGAAGGTTTCTTCTCTTTTATTGCGCTTGTGAAGAATTACATCTCGTAAGTCAAGTATATCTCGATCAACCTTTACATTCATTTTATGGGCCCGGGAATACCGAGCACACGAGTGCGTTGGTATTTTGTTTGGTCCCTGATGTGGGGCTAGTAAAAGCACTTGTCCTTGATCATTGTTGGCAGACTCTTGGGAACCACCCTGTCCGTTTGCCGCCTGGGGCTGGATACGGGCAGTTCTGTACAACTTTCCATCAGAGGCCCGCATAACAGTTAGCAAGACTCTCTGATGGTCAGATGTTGGGACAGCTGACTGAGCTCGACGAGCCCGCACTATCCTAGACTTCTCTCTAGCACCCGAGGGCGCATAGTAGGAAGAGTCCAAACTGTGTTGCATAGAATCTGGCACATTCTTATTGGAGCTTCTGGTGTCAGGACCGTATTAGAGGCGGTCGAAGAATGAACCCGAGCAATGTAGAGCAGATGGCTGACGGCTGGGATTGGATGCCGCATAGGTCATCTTCCTGCGGTTAGGGTTGGTGGCCGTATAGGCATTCTGCATGCGGCTGGGATTGGTGGCCGCATGAGCCTTCTGCATACGGCTGGGATTGGTGGCCGCATGAGCCTTTTGCATGCGTCTGGGATTGGTTGCCGCATGAGCCTTCTGCATGCGGCTGGCACCCTTATGCGGCTTCTTCCTGGACCACATAGAGTTTCTATTTGCTTCCTCAAGTCCAGCATCATAGTATTTTCTTTTGCCAGATTTGGGGACAGCAGGGTCCTCTATGGCCTGAAGTGGGGCCACATGTGAGTCTTCCTCGCCATCTTTGCCAGCAGAGAATACTTCTTCCAGAGCTTGGGAAGGGGCAATGGTTTTGGGCCTCCAATCCCTGCGGGCCTTCTTTGCACCGACTCGCTTATGTATGGGGCTAGTGCTCCCCTCGGAGAGCATCTCTTCAAATGCTTGTAGGTCGAAACGAACAACCAGCATCTATTACATGGAGCCGAGTTTGGCTGCGTCCGATTACGTCACCAACTTCTCAGCAGTAGAGAAGTTAGTCCCTAGTAGAGTCGCCATCCTGTTTGCCATTGATTGCCATAGAACATAACAGTTTTATAGGAGGACTGAACTTTAACTCACAATTACAAACTCGCTTGTACAAAAAAGAGCCTAGGAAAAGCAATCTAAGCACAATTGTTTAGTTTTGATTCTGGGAGGTGACGGTAGAGGCTCGGAAAAGTGCTATCAACTTTGCCTTACTCCTTGGACGATCGAACGCAACCTCGGCTCCGATGAAGAAAATTCTCTCTCTCTCTGCCTGGGTGTGTATATATATCTCTGTATGTCTCTGTGTGTGTACAAGGGAGTAGCAACTTGCTATTTATAGGAATTCACGAGTAATAGGGGTGTACAGCCATGTGGCTAATTTTGGACCACATCCTTGTAACTGTGCCTCGAGAAGTGGGCAGCTGGAAATTGGTTAAGATTGATCATAATCTACTTGTTGCACAAAAACTAAACTGTTAAGACTTGGTCAATTTCTACCACGTGTCTCAACTGCTACTCTGTGGTGAACCGCATGAATGATGCATCCGGGCTGAGTCGCATGAAAGACTGTCCCATAGTCGAGCCCTATGAAGGATGTATCATGGCTGAGCCGCATGAAGGACCGTCCCATAGCCGAGCCGCATGAAGAGTATCTCATGACCGGGCCGCATGAAAGTTGTCTCATGATCGAGCCGCATGAGAGTGGTCTCATGACTGAGCCGTATGAGGGAGGTCTCATGACCGAGCCGTATGAGAGTGGTCTCATGACTGAGCCACATGAGAGTAGTCTTATGACTGAGCCGCATGAGAGTGGTCTCATGACTGAGCCGCATGAGGGTCGCATAGGCGATCCGCATAAAGAGTTGTCTTTGGAATTTGTGAACTGTGCCAGATATCATGATAATTTTTTCGTCTTTTTAGGAGCATGTAATGTCTTGTCTTTATGTCAGAGCCATCATCTCTGTCAGAGTTATCGCCTTTATGTCCGAGTAATTATGGCCAGCTGTATAGATAGATTTTGAACCGCATAAGGCCGCATGAAGCTTCCTGAGCCGCATGAAGCTCCCAGAAATTTTGAGCCGTGTGAAACTCCCCAGGTTTTGAGCCGCATGAAGGTTCATATTGATTCTGGGCCGCATAGAAATTCATATTCTTTTTCATACTTCTACAGATACCATTAGGATAGACCTGCATAGGCCACTACTAAAAATATGTTACGACCCGCTCCTGAATAATCGGACACGAGTCGGACAGGCCCAGCCTTCATTGTTAGACACAATGAAGTAAGCTGTACCAATATCTAGGGATAAACTATGAATCAAGATAAGAATAAAAGTATTCACAGCATCTAATATATCAAATCCCAGAATCTCAGATACAATCTAAATGTTATTACATTCCAGCAAATATAAACTATAAAGATGTCTCTAGTACAAGTCCAGATAAAGCTAAGTAGAAAAGTCTAAGCTTCCTCAGCCTCTAGGTCCCGGGCCACATCCACTGTCTCATAGATGCCTCCAGGCTCCTGCCCATAGTAAGTATCACAGATAGCCTCCAGCTCACCTACAACATATCCTAGTCAGGAGCGGAGCTAAGTATATTCAAGGAAATGAATATGAACATCATGGTATGAACAAGAACAGAAAATATATGTAAAGTACAATAAATGAGAACAAAACATGAAACTGAACAGGAAATACTGAATGTAAAACAGGGAACATGTTATGAGTCATGAACATGAAATACATCCTGAACATGAAATATAATCTGAATCTTGAAATGTGCAATATTGAAATACATCCAGATTGTGTGATCGGCTTGGGTAGATTCAATGAACATGAAATGGTACGACTTTGGTCTTGCGTGCACGATGCGGGACCTAAGCTATTCACATAAATAGTAACAGGGTTTGATCACACAACTGTAGTATTTCCCCTCCCAGATACAAGTAACTCATAAAACATGAAACCAGACAATCCCGTGATACATCGTGTCAACAAGGAGATACATGAATGAATATACAAGACATGAGAAATGAACAAGTCCGAGGAGTATACTTGCCTTGCTCAGGGTGATCAAGTGTGGGATGTACAACTGGAAATCCTCTTGTTATGATTTACAATTGATATGTCAACAATTTAAGGTAGATACTTCTAGTCTAAATGGCATGCAACATAACTTGGTTTAAACACTAACCTATCCTATATATATAAACTCTTATCTTACAATTTATACAACCTATAAATAATATCTAAAATATGAGACATTTCTATCATTAACTTCCTGTCACCCAACTTATATGCCATGATTTCTTAAGTGGCCAATATCTAAAAACCACAATAGTTCACTAAAGGAAAAAAGCATTTATAGTTTAAGATTTACTCCAAGGTAGGACCAACTAACCAATACTAGACTGGGTCTTGACACAAAATTCAACCCTAAGTAGGACTGGTACATAGGACTGATATGTATTAGTCTCAATTAAGGTCTGAATTCATTCAGTCCAAAAGTACTGTTAAGAATTTAGCCTTAGTTAAAACTACTGCTGTAGGACCGATTGTAGGAACGAGTTGTAAAGCGCAATACTCTAGAGGGGGTGAATAGAGTAGGCAGCGGAAATTAACTATTTAAAAAATGTTAGCAGAAGATCACAGATATGTAAATAAAAAGTAGAGAGTAGAGAGCAAACGCAAACACAAGGATGTATACCGGTTTCCCTCTTGTGAGGACTAGTCCAGTCGGAAGAACTCTAGCTTCCAGTTGAATCCACTATGGAAAATCACCACAAGTTTTCATCCGAAGTTCTTGCAACTTCTACAACGCGAGCTTTGATCCGAAGTACTCGACCAACTTCAATTTTGAAGAGTCTTTCTTCAATCAAGCCTCTGATTACTACCACTCAAAAACTTCGATACTGTACCGCACTGGCAAATCGACTAGAGGATTGTAACTGGCTTGGGATTTGAAAATGAATAGCTCGGAACACTTTGGAAGAAGTAGTAGGCTTTATATAGAAGAGATATGAAAGTGAATTGGTATATGAGTGAATTGAAATGATCGAAATCCTTTTCTATTTATAGTTTTTCCAAAGGCAGAATTCTGAGAGAATTCGGGCAGAATTCAGGCAGAACTCTATGAGAAAATCTCGTTGGGATCCGTAACTGCATGAGGACCAAGTTCAAAAAGCAACGTTCACTAACCGAACTCTGGCCGAACTCTGGCCGAATTCGGGCCGAGTTCTGCTAGGGTTCTGTTAGGGTTTTTGCAAATTTGTTTTTAGGCTTTTTAAAAAGTCAAACATTTAGGAAGTAGTTTGGGCTTTTGAAAGTAGGCTTGTTTTCAAAACGAAAAGGTATTTTGAAAACGTTTCTTGGGTAGCCTATTTGCCAGTACGATGTAGTTTACATCGTATTCCTAGACTCAATAAATATAAAAATACATTGCTTAACAGGAAGTACATTTGGAGTGGCAAACGACTTCAGAACATCTTCGGTCTTGAATATAGTAAATAACCATTGTTGAGCAGTGTCCAGAATGTCATTGGTAAACATCTGAGTTGACTTGTATTTATATCGAGACAAAGTTTGATCAAGTATTAAAATCAGGTTTGACCATGACCAATGGGCCAACAACTGCAACCCTGCCTCAAAATTTATTCTTAAGGATAAACCCCCAATCTCAAATATATGGACACCCCCCTGAATATGTGAACTTAAAGAAATACTATGTACAGTTTCCAATATCAATCCCAAGGTGATGAATTTTAACAAGGACATACCCTCAACCTGGAGGCAGATTGACAGTTAAGTCTCCAAGTAACATTCAGTCTTAAATCATAGGCTGAAATAAGACATCTCAGTTCATCACTGAACCAAAACAGTAATGGAAAACCTCAGTTCAGTGACTGCCACAATAGTTGCAAATGAGCTCTCATGTTCATTGCTCAGTTCAGCAATCAAATCAAGACCCTGGGTATATAATTCCCTCACTTCTTTATAACCTTACAAATCATACATTCATTAATACCAGCTCATAATCTACTATTATGCCAAAATTGGCCACATTCCTATCTGTCAGTGTCTTAGAGAAAAACTACACTGGTTGTGTCATCAGGACCACTGCTAACCACTGTTAGTCCATACTCAGTTCTAACTGAGTTCAACAAAACTATCAATATAAATCTCTAGCTAAACCAAACATACATAAAGTTTCAGTTCACTGGTACTATCCTATGAGTTCTCAGGTTCATACACTAAATCAATCCCTGTTACCAGAGTCAGTCAAATCCCTAGGATAGATATCAACAGTCCAATATTAGGACAGTTACTAATCAGTCAAAAGCCTTTAAGCTTCAATTCTAAAATTCAGTCCACAGAGGATGACACTAAGATTCAGTAAAACATGAGAGCTAATATGTCTATAGCAGGACATGAGACACATTCAGTCCATAATAGAATAATACACTCAGGTTTAGTTAAAAATACTGATGTATCAGCAAGAATTTGAATAACCCAAAACCACTGGACTCTAGAATGCAGAGGTCGAAAAGGGTAAAGGAAATATGTATTAATCAAGCTTGATATAATCTCAGTCCTTCAAAGCAGTAACCCTAAACAGGACTGAATAATATCAACTTCAATTCCTGATCAGTACCATATGGTTTACTGAACAATGGTTCAGTCCAAAAGGCTGCTACTACTATTCAGTTCACAATTGAGACTGATATCTCAGTTCAGTCATCACATTGCTGAACCAAATAAGTCATGTTCTAGGCTTAAGTAACCAGCCTTCAAAAGATTATTGCAATCAGTCCCTACCCCAGTTGAATGGAAAATTTAGTCTTTCAAAGTGACACATATTGGTCCCTGCTCTTAACCCTGCATTATTCAACTAGATGACCAGCAATTCGAAGTACCACATCAGTTCAGTTCCAGTCTACCATACACACAGTCCTAATCAATCATAAATACCATTTGATTCTTAGGTTTACCAACTAATTATCATTCCAACTTCAGTCCAATAACAATCTAAATATAAATCCTATATCAATCCATATTATACTTATTTCAAGCAGGTAACCCAATCCATCCTATGTTGATGTTTGATATCAAATATAAACTCAACATGGTACTGCTACTACCCTTCAGGTGAACCACAACCCAAATTGTATTATAGAAAACTCTACAAAATAAACAGTTATTCTTACTAGAATTACCCACTAATACTTATGCTCCTGATAATATCATAATTCTAAACACAAATTACACAACAACCTCATAGCAAGGTAAGAGAAATTACCTGCAATGCCAAGCTTCTGAGACGTTTCAAGAAGCAGATACAATCTCTTCCTCGTGTCCAGTCACTCTTAGACACTTGTTGCCACTAAACTTATCCTGAACAATTTATTCTAAAACAGAGAAATCTACAATCATAGTCCATCCTTTATTATTATAAGTCTTCTAAATCTAATCGAGATGGAGTGGTACTCACCCGATCGTTGCTTAATTCCAATTAAGAATCAATCCATCCTCCAGTCCCAATTCGAGCAGTCCAAACTGAGGTTGAAGAAACAATCAATCTCACATAAGACCACAGCAGTAATAAGCTAAGAATTTATGATCTGGTTATAATCTTACCAATTGTTATGAATGAATCGATCTTCTCGAAGAATTTGTTCGATTCATATCAAGAGGACATTTCCAGATCTGAGTTCTTCAGAAATTGAAACAAGGAATTTCACCATGGATTGATCAAGTCTAACAGAGTTCTCAACAATTTCCAAAAGAACTTTGAAAAGAAATCTAGAACAAAAGAGGCAACAACAGGATTGGTTTAGGAATTCGATCAAAAACCTTAGAATCAAAAGAATTCCTAGATGAGATTGATTATTGCAGATCAATCTAACCTTTCTTAAGCTGGTCGACAAGAAGCAAACCTTCAAAGAAGCTTCAAAGCGCTGATCGTCAACTTATACACGCCATGGGCTTCCTTCTTCAGAACAATGCTTAGAATTTCGAAGGAGACAACAAATAGATCTAAATCTGAAGAATTTGAGTTTAAATAGGCATCTGGAATCGGTAGGGTGAAAATTTGATGGCGTCAAAATTGAAATAGACGAGTGGAACAGTATTGTTTGTTAGGACAGTTACTGAATTTTGAATCAAAGGATTTTAATTGAAGGAGAAGCTCAGCTGTAAGAAGGAGAAGGAAGGATTTAGTCTTCCTTCAGGATTAATAAGTACAGGGCTTTGGGCCTTTCAGTGATGGGCCTAAGTTATTGGGATTAATCCATAATTGATTGGTCTCATTAAATAGATTGGGGTGATAAGGGTTTGCTGGATTTAAAGCCCAATGATTGAAAAATAAAATGATAACTATATATATTTAGCTTTACATATACTTTCAAGTATATAACAATTTTCAAATCAATATTATTATATTAAAACTAAAAAAACTTCAATTATCAGGAAGGTGGAGTTACAGTTGGTCACACGGATTGGTATTTTTTGGATCCCGACATGAGATGTTATTCCTGTTTTAGTATATATTATACAAGTCTTGCTCTTATTCATGTGCATTGTATAGACACAATTCATGCGAAGGCTTGCGACCTTCTCAGAGAATCCCGTGTCATAATGTGTCATGGTTGGATCCACTGTATCAGTCGGAGGCGGAGAGTAGTAGTGTAGATATGTGGTCAATACCCTCTTTGTGTATGTATGGTTCCTTGTGAGTGTTAATCATACACCTCACATATGATTAACCAGGCCATTCAGACCTTGTGCAAGTTCCCAAGCCGGCCACATGTCGAAGTTAGTACTCACTCACATAGTTAGTATAGATTCTTGACTCTTGTACATGATATAACCTGCTTTACTTTTTCTTGCTCTTGTTTATAGTTTTACCATGCCAAGCCACTTTCATGTATACTTTACTTATTCTCGTATATTCTCTCTATTTACTATTACATAGTCTTTATCATTTACTGGGAACTGTTGTTAGTGGTGTGCTCATTCCAATCCTGACTGAATAACTATTTTTTTAGGTAATGTTATGCCCCACACCCTGGACTTCACGATGACAGATCTTGATGTTCCTTTGATCGTGAGTTAACCTCTAGAGAGCTCTTAGGCCATATTCTTTAACAAGATTCTTGTCTTGTTTATCGGATATATCTCCAATACATTTCTTGATATGTATGATTCTTTTACAGATTCTAGATGTTTTAGAGTTTGCTATCTTCTTTCACATCTTCCTTAGTTAGATGTGATTTGAGTACATGTTGATTTTATGGATTATATGACCGTTGAGATATTTTGTTGGGTACTTGACAGCGTTCTACTGTCGATACTGCGACATAGGTTGGGTGTGGCCCACGTACTAGTGCCCGAATATCCGGGTGCGGATCGTGAAAAGTAGCCTGTGCAGGCCAGCTCTCACTTCTTCTCCAACTGCCACAGGCCAGCTGCTAAGGGAACACGCTTGTACTGCCTGCATACCCTCTGCTCCCCCTTCCATATGTAAGGAACAAACCTATAGGATACATCAAGTACAAATTGCTGCATACCTACATCAATTTGACACTATGAACACACGCACACCCTTAAACTATTTTCTTACACATATATCCCTCTCTAATACACACTAGTACAATACATCTCCACCTAGGCACACTGCCTACTGATATGTCTAATTATGACCCCCAAATCATGTGCACTGGTGCTCACAATTGTGCACAGATGCATTTCCGGCTCTACAAGGAACCCCCATGCTTGCGGCTAACAATTGCCAAGCTCTCCCACACATGGACAATTCTTTGATACCCACACTAACCTATTTACACTGTTGCCAATCTCCTTCTTCCTACCTGCAGGCCCACTCGAGGCCATGCCAAGTCCTGGGCAACCTTCTCTTGTGCAATTATTACCTGATGTTGATGGCAGGACAAAACCTCTTGTATCCTGCTGCCTAGTGTAAGCCATACTCTCCTACAAACTGTTATAATTGGTTAATAAGACCCCAGGCAGGACCTACCCGCCCAAGCCCCTTCCTTAGCATACCAGTACATGTCCTGCAGGGGACAACTCCCCTACCTGTTCCTATTCTCTACTTGTGAAACAGTAGCCCACACTTGGTGCAGTTGACACACCAAGTCACAGGCCCCACATTTTCTCTTCTCTCATACACTTCATATTGACACACAGTGCACAATATACTCACTGTCACAGGACAATCATATATATATATATGATAGACACACACCCTTCACTGTTAACTGTCCTAGATAGGCACTTATGATTCTATATACCTTCACAAATGGCCTATAGGCACACCAACGTACTCCCAACACATGACACTCAAGACACTTAACACATATGCATTGTCAAGTGACAGTTCACTCTATCATTCTTAACACACACATGATTATATATATATATATATATATATATATATATATATATACACACAAAAAAAAATATATATATATACACACACACACACACACACACACACACACACACACACATACATAGGTATACATATATATCTGCCTAGAACTTCTATACACATATCCTATTGGGAAATCCAAGATATACATAGGTATAAAACTGAAAAAACAAAATTAAATGGCCAATTTGTCATTTTGACAAACACTTTGTGGGAAAAATTCGTAGTTGCCCCCCAAATGGACACAAAAGTCTCCCTAACTTTCTCCATGGGTTTTCTATGGACCTTGTTCTTGTTCATATGGGTAGCCCTTAGCCAAAGCAAGGTCACTGGGGGTCTACACCACCATTCTAAGATGAAATGACAAGAGGGACAAGGATTTTACCTATTGGGAGATAGATTTCCAATGTATTGTACCAAGGAGACACAAGGAAGTAGATGGACACCTCCCTCTAGCAAGCTCCACCCAAAGCTTTCCTTCTCAAGTGCTCTTCTAGCAATGTCAAGCTTCTAGCCTTCTTGGAATGAAAGAAGTAGGATTTGGAGTGGTGTGCTAGGTTTCCTTTTAGTTTGGAATTAAGAGAGTTGAACTAAAGGGCTATTCATGAAGGGATTTATATAGAGTTTCGTTAGGGTTATGATTTGGCTATAGGACTAGTTAATATGACTTAAAGGCCCATCTCCTTTGTCATGAATGGAATCTTTAATATTCTCTTCATAAAAAAGGTAAATGACTAACTAATTAATCTACTCATGGCTACCCTAATTAATTAAACCTATGGATCAAGTCAAATTAAATGGGGTCTACCAAGTCTAATGAATAAGCTAGTCTACTAATAAATACAACCATCATATTTAAGTATAAAAAATATACACAAATATAGATATTATAAAATGACAAAAATACCCTTGTCTAGAAATATGGTAGTGACACGTACACAATACAATACAAAGCAATATACACTACAAACAGTCATTTCTCCATAACTCCGCTATCGAGCACTGGCTCCCGCCCCGCCCTCATCCTCTCTCCCGTAGGAACCTGTGAGACTCGTCTCACAGTATCGGTATTTATATACGGATACGTATTTTGTATTGTATTTCTTATTTTCTCGTTTTTTGGAACGCTTTAATTTTTTTCAAATTATAGATTTTCTCCTTGGCCGGCATACCGATGGTGTACCAAAGTATACCGACGACATACCGCTCGGATAGATTTTTCATATTTTAGATATTTTTGATTTCAGATATTTTCGTGAATAGTGTTTTAGATATTTTGATGAATAGTATTTTGGATATTTTGATGAATAGTGTTTAGATATTTTCGTGAATAGTGTAGATGCATTCTATTATCCAATGGACAATTGGTTTTCTTTCAATGGCTAGGATTGATCTAGAATGTGACATGGATCACGATCCAACGGTCATGATTAATTCATCCTCTCTATATATATCCTATGAGTTTCTCTCTCCTCTCTTTTATTTCCTTCTCTATTTCTTCTTCACTCACTTCCCTCTTCCGCAAGATTAGGAAGGCTTGGCCTTGAGGCCTAGAGTGTGATTTCAGAACCCCTCTAGGAGGAGGAGTAGAAGATTAGGCTTGGAACTTAACCCTAGATAAGTACATCTTGCTCAAAAGTGACATGACCATGCTATAATTTTGTTTTCCATAGAAATTAAAGTTTTATTGTTCTATATTATGCTTCTCTAAATTGTTATCATGTTTAATATATAGCACTTTTGGTTTTGATCGACAAGATTAAGTAGATCTGACTTTTGAGATATAATTTTTGAGTATTTTTAGGTATTGATCTATCAATTATTTTAATTTATGAAAACTAATCCTTCCATGTCGTAGGAAATTCATTTCTACGCAATTTTGACTTTTGAAAGTCCGAATTTCAATTTAAAATGAAGTTTTTATGGCCGAAACAGGTTTTGGCAAAAATTTAGATTTTGTTGCTGTTTGGAAAAACGATACCGACGGTATACCGGTGTATACCGACGGTATGCTGATTTTTGCACCAGAAAACTTTTTGTCTTTAGGCCAGTATACCGTCGTATACCGTCGGTATGCCATTTTAGGCTGTTTTTGTCTATTTTTGCCCTTTTTGACCGTTTTTGATATTTTCTCGATAGTAATGGACTCTTAACATGATTAGATGACCTTGTATAGTTAGAGAATGATTGTACACCCTATATACACTTGACCCTCTCATGTTCAATTATTATTCTAAGACAAGTACTCACTTTTATGTCTTTTCTTTCGATTCTTTCTTATATGCTACCATAGTTGTTGTCATGTCTTCTTTGCTTACTAGATAGTGGCCCGTCGTGGCGCACTCATGATACATGTCCTTCTTGCTTAAGTGATAGTGGCCTGTCATGGCGCACTCCCTTATTTCTCTATAGTGGCTCTTAGTAGCACACTCATGACTTGATTTTCTTATTGATTTCTAAACCCGAGATATGAGTACATGTTCTTTCTTGACACCATGGACATAGCTTGTTGAAAGTTTAATCTATTACATCTTGGAACTGGACAATCGAGTGTGAGTATTGTTCCGTGTATCACGTAATGTTAGTACGGAAATGTTCATAAGTGATAACTTACGATTTACTCGTACATGGCACACGTCATCTTAGGAAATTCTTGAGTGTCCACGACTTGAGAATTTGACATAAACATGATAAGGTAAATGACTAGTAGATTCAAGTAGATCATTGTAGGAGGAAATTCGTACTACCAACCCCGAGCTCCAAGGGCCCCATGAGGCGTGGCTCAACCCTGCTAGGCAATGGCTCCATGACCTACCAAGTTTGCGTGTATTGATACACGATCGAGTCACATGTCGTACCGGGTTGTGGCACAGTCAGTTATATATGTTATATGATACATAATCGAGTCACATGTCGTGCCGGGTTGCAGCACAGTCAGTTATATATTTTCTTTTACAAGTATGTGATATGGTTGTTCATGTTACAAGTCAAGACACGTTTCATCTGCCAGCAGTCTTGTTGGGCAATAGATGTACTACTCGTACCCCTGGAAATTCGGGTATCTGCAGTCAGGTAGTTGCAAAAATCCTCAACTTGCATACTAGAAATTAGGATTGTGATAACCCAAGCTAGTTAATGATAGCAAGCTGTAGGTAATGATTGGAAATGCACTTTTGGTTGTGCGTTACTTTATATGCTCTTATATTGATGAGTGGCCAGAGGCTATGTTCTGGTAGGAAAAAGATCTGCAACCCTGGTCCTTGTTTGGTTTAAAGGTTGTGGCTCCGATTTCTAGTAGTTCCTAAGTCCCTTGTTGCTCATCGGCTTATTATGTTCCATAGCTATATTGTTTAGTATTTTCATTCAGTCATTTATATTCTTGAGATACGTGTATTGGTACCGCACTAGTCTCGACCCATATTTATTTATTTCTGTCATTATGTTGTTGTGTTGTTGTTGGACTTTGTCGTTCACCTCGAGCATTCCTTGTGGTACTTGCTATGTGGGGCCTGACCCAACTGGTTTTACATGGCCAGGTTCCATAGTTGATCACGAGGATCTACCGTCTTCCCCTCCAGATGGTTCGCACTCAGAGGACCAACATGGATTAGCGAGTGGGTTACCTTTATTTTCTACTTTTTCTTGCACTTTTATTTTGTGGTGTATTAGCCATGGACATATGTTAGTCCTTGTTTCTGGATTTTGTTCCCTCCATCTTAGTACGGCGTGGATGTATATTCTGGACAGCTGCTAGTTGTACATTTACGTACCTTTATATAGTCAGTTGATATATCTTTTGACATGTCAGCTCTCATGATTATGTATGTACTTGTGTTTGGGACGCCTTACCAATCTCATGTATGATTTACTCTTTATTGCGTCCTATGTTGATTAGATTGAGATAGGATTTGTTTGACCTTAGGAGTCGTCAATGGCATGCTAGAGTCCATCCACTTGTCTTTTAGACAGCTTTGACCGTATCTTGGGGTATTGGCATCTCTGATATACGTAGCTGGCTTTGTTTCGCCCCCGATCTCCAGTATTCTGGTTCTCGGGCGTGACAGGTTTTTTTGGTGGCCCATGCAGGTCTGTCTTCAGACTTGTGGGGGATTCATCTTATTAGAATCTCAATCCTATATTTATCTTCTTTTGATCTCCTCTTGTTGATTGCATCATCTCGTTTTCCTCGAACTGTGAACATGCTTTATATGTCTTTGCTCTATTTTTGTCCCTTTTGATATCACATGTCCTTATCATTCGGGGATACCCAACCTTTTTATCTATTTATTTCAAGGATTTTATTGCTTCGTCTTCTTCCTTGGTTCATGCAGTATGTCGGCATCAGATCCCGCCTCCACAGAGTCAGTTACTAGTACCGTTTCAGCATCTAGTGGCAGCTCAGTTCACTTCACTCCAGTCAATTCAGCTAATAAAGTCAGCCCGATCCCATGTTCAACACCTTCTTCCGACACAATCTCAGCAGATTTAACGTTAGCATTCGGCGCAGTTTGCCCAGGTCCAGTAAGTCAGATAAAATCAGCAGCAGGTAAGAGCAGCAGTCCCGATGCATATACAGAGAGAGTTTGTTATTATTGAACATGTCATGACCTGATCCCAAATAATTGGGTCGAACCGGATCATGCCCAGCCTGCACCGTTGTTGAGACGGCGGCAGTAAGCTGTTCCATTAGCAGGTAACCATAACAACAACATCTATATTTGTCACAACTCAATATTCGAGAATTGAACTTCATTAAACATTTTGAAATAAATACAACTAAATTTTAAAAGTACTGAAATAAAACTGAATTCAAATAAACAGAATTTTTCAAATGAAACAACAAAACTGAAAAGATAATCTATCTAAGCATTCGGCTCATCGGCCACAGTCCCTACGTCCTCCAAAGGGGACTCTGGCAGCACTACGGGGTACAGAACAGGGTCGTAGTAGCTACTGTATAAGAGCTCAGCATCCTCAATATCCCCTAAAAATGTATCTCCAGTCAGGAGGGAGCAAAGTACAATTCATGCTAATTTAAACAGTTAAAATAAATAATAGAATCATGCACTTTTAAACAGTTTGAAATAAACAGTTTTCTAGCAGTAAAACAGTATAATTTGAATAGGCAATGAATATGACCGGCTTGGGTTGTTACAGTAGTATCATATTGATACGATATGGCTTATCCCCGTGTGAGAGAGGGGTAAGCTAATACAATTCTAAGTTAACAGTTGGATGTGGTCATAAACATTACTCTATTCTCCCAGTACCCAACAGTCAATCAGTCAGTGCTCTCAGAGAGAGTTTCCTGTTGCATCATGGTTTAAACTTGCAGTAAAGCGATTATTAAAATAACTGTAAACTAACAATAACTGTAAACTAACACAAACTGTACTTGCCTCAATTGGACTGGACTGGAAAGGTTGAAGACTTCGAGATAGGAATTAGGATCGTCCTCGAATTCCTACATTCGAGAAATTGGCTCAGAATCCAGGGTTACCAAGCTACCTATACTAGTTGAAATCTCTAATTGTGTCCTAATCAATTTTAAATCTTTATTTATTAAACACGAACAAAACGCGATTATCGGTGCGTTATAATTTAATAACGAGGGAAAGATCGTTTAAACTTGTATTTTAAAAAATCTCGTAGTTACCAAATTAATTTGATTAAAACTTTGTATTTTCACAATTATACATATAAACTAAATTTCTTATTTTAATGAGAAAAACATGATCGTTGTTAAATATTAAAACTTGTAAATTTTTATGTGAGAAAACTTTATTAATTTTCTATATGAAAATAATTATCTATTAGATTTACGTGTACGCTAAAAGAACTCGCAAAACCAGAAAAACAACAGAAAACCTACGCTACTAAATCACAGGTTACAGAGCCAACAACCAGCTGGGCTTATGCCCATTATAATTTATTTACATAAACTGAAATAAGACAAAATGGTCGTTAGTTCTAAAATCTTCCTACAATTTAACTATGAATAAATTAGATAATAAAAAATTATTTAAATATTTAATGAGTCTCAGATATGGTCCAAACGTCATATTGGCTAATGCCTCAACGTCCGGGCGTAGCCGATTTCGTTTGCACTTAGCCAGGGCCCATTGACCGATACGGTCGTCGCCCAAAAATCCCAAAATACTAGTATTTTCTGAAATCCATTTAAAAATTATTTTTAAAAAATATAATTAAAGTTTATGGAAAATTCGGCAGCATTTTCTCTATTTTTGGTCAACCCAAAAACTGGGAAAATGTGCCAATATTTTCCTGCAAATCCTAAACCAGGGAATCCCAAAATATATATATATAAATAACCACAAACATTCCCAATATTAATTCGGAACGACGCAAAACGAATTCGGGAATCCGAAACCAAACCAAAACATCACAGCACTAATCGGAACGATCCGAAACCCAAAATATCCAAAAATTATTTCAGAAAGTTTCGGAAAAAATTAAAACCAACTAACAGAAGCTTTCCGAAGGTTTCTCGGAAAATCCCGGAAATGACGTTAACCCAAAAATCGAATTTCCCGAAGAAAAATTCGTGGACCAATTTATCATTGACACGGGGAGGGACGAACTACTGTGATTAACCAGGGATTACCCAAAATGATGGAATCCGAAGGGTTGCCTCAGACTCGGAACGCACAAATCCACAGAACGGACTCGAAATCTTGCGAAGAGCGCTGGACAGGGGCTGTCCAGAATAGCGGACACGGTCTCGGGGTACGCCGGGGATGCTGGCCGGGCACGGGACGCCGGGGAGGACAGCGCGCGGGGCACAGGAGCTAGGGCACGGCCGGGGACCGGGGAGGCGCTGGGTTCGGCGCCGCTGGGAGCGGCCGGGGGTCGCTGGCGGCCGGATCGGGGTGGTGTCGGACGCGGGTGGCCTCGCTGGGGGCTCGGGACGGGTGCTAGCCGGAGGAGACCGGCGGGAGGACGGAGGATTGGGCGCCGGAGCTCGGGTCCGGGGGCGCGACGATGAGGCGCGGTTGGGGGCGGAGGTGTCGGGCGAGTGGCCGAGAGAGTTGGCGGAGGGGGAGGGTTTGCTCTGGAGTGAGAGGGAGAGAGAAGAGTGAAGAGGTGGTAGGTTTAGGGAGAGGAGTGACTGTTATAGTGGTGATGGTGGGATGGTGTAGGTTCTCTTCTGGAGGAAAAGTGAGAGTTGGGTTATGGCTGTGAGTAATCATGGGGGAGGAAAGTAAGGGGAGTGGAAGAAGAACGTGGGGTGGGGAAGAGATGTGGTCCAACTTGGACCAGATCCAAAAGAATTAGAAATTATATATATTTTTTTTAAACAAATCAGATTTCAAAGAATAGGGTTAGGACCGGGTCTGGGTTTCGGGAATCAGGTCCGGGCTCGGTTCAGGTCAGCAATCAAAAACTGTTGTAAATTTTGAAATTAATTTCTAAGCTCATAAATAATAATTATAATACTAATAATAATAATAATAATACACATTTCAAAACTGGGTTTCACAATCTTCCCTCCTTGGAAAATTTTGTCCTCGAAATTTAAAGTCAGGGTTAGGGGTTACCTTAAGTCTCAAACAGGTACGGGTACTGCTCCCGCATCTGGTCTTCTCGCTCCCAGGTCGACTCGCCTGGTGAGTTGTGCCACCACATGACTCTGACTATCGGTGTCACAGAGTTCCTGGTTCTCTTCTCACCTCTGTCCAATATTGCCACTGGCTTCTCCGGCACTGTAAGGCTGGGTCCAATCTCCAGCTCCGAATGGTCCAAGATGTGGCTCGGGTCTGGGATGTAGCGTCTCAGCTGCGAAACATAAAAGACATTGTGGGCACCTTCGAGACTTGGGGTAGAGCCACCCGATAAGCCACTTCTCCAATCATGTTAAGTACTTCAAAAGGACCAATATACCTGGGGCTTAACTTTCCTGCTCTATTGAAACGGATTGTTCCTCTGGTAGGAGAGATCTTCATAAACACACTATCACCTTCTTCAAACTCCAAAGGCCGTCGGCTGCTATCCGCCCAATGCTTCTGTCTGTCCTGGGCAATCCTGAGCTTATCCCTGATCATTCTTACCTTCTCTGCTGCATCGGTCACCATCTCAAGTCCAAGCAATACTCGTTCTCCGACGTCGTCCCAAGCAAGTGGAGTGCGGCAATGACGTCCATAGAGTGCCTCGAACGGTGTCATACCGATGCTAGCTTGGTAGTTGTTGTTGTAAGAGAACTCTACCAAGTGCAAATGGTCTTCACAAGACCCTCCAAATTCCAAAACACAGGATCTCAGCATGTCTTCTAGCGTCTGGATTGTTCTCTCTGATTGCCCGTCAGTATGGGGATGGTAGGCGGTGCTGAACTTCAGTTGTATTTCTAAGCTGTCATGCAAACTCTTCCAAAAGTGAGAGGTAAATCTAGTATCTCTGTCAGACACAATACTTACCGAAACTCCATAATTCGGTAGATATGCCACATGTACAGTGCTGCCAACTTCTCGATGGATAGACCAACCTTGAAGGGGATAAAGTGAGTTGACTTCGTCAGTCGGTCCACGATAACCCAAATGGCATCCTTCCCTCCTTGGGATCGAGGCAGTCCCGATACGAAATCTATTGTTATGTGCTCCCATTTCCATTTCGGAATGTCAAGTGGCTGTAATAGTCCTGCTGGTCTCTGTCTGCTAGCTTTTACTTGCTGACAAATTAAACATCTAGCCACATACCTGGATACATCCTTCTTCATTCCATACCACCACACTATTGTACGCATATCCGATACATTTTATTGGCTCCAGGATGTATGGAATACTGCGACTGGTGCGCTTCTTGCATCAGCTCGTTCTTCAGTTCGCCAGTTGGTACGCAAAGCCTCTTACCATTCTTCAGCACTCCATCGCTGGCGATTGAGAATCCTTCAAGTGTTCCTGCCAGCACCTGATCTCTGAGTTTGCAAAGCGTCTCGTCTTGGAATTGTGCCTCCTTGACTCTGTCTATAAGACTTGAACGAACTTACAACTGCATCATTATTGATTCAGCTCCTGGTACAATGGCTTCTCTTCCCAGTTTTTTTATCTCTTCTTCAGGCAGTACAATCTCCAATCCAAGCTTCTCCATGTCCTCCAGTAAATGACGCTCCTTGGTCAAGAACATTGCCATCGGGTATCGACTAAGTGCATCTGCAACAACATTAGCCTTACCCGGATGATACAGCAGGTTGATGTCAAAATCCTTCATCAGCTCCAGCCATCGCCTCTGTCTCATGTTCAGCTCTTTCTGAGTGAAAATATATTTCAGACTTTTGTGGTCTGTAAATATTTCCACTCTCTCTCCATAAAGGTAATGCTTCCACAGCTTCAATGCAAATATCACTGCTGCAAGCTCCAAATCATGTGTGGGATAGTTCTTCTCATGAGTCCGTAATTGCCTAGATGCGTAAGCAATTACTTTCCCCTGTTTTTGAAGAACGCAGCCTAATCCCTTGTCGGAAGCATTACTATAGATTAAGAAACCGTCGGTACCTGCGGGTAGCGCAAGTATCGGCGCTGTTGTAAGCCTCTTCTTCAGTTCCTCAAAAGTTGACTGGCAAGCTTCAGACCAAATGAATTCTTCATTCTTCCTGGTAAGCTTCGTCATTGGTTCAGCAATCTTGGAGAAATCCTTCACAAACTTTCGATAGTAGCCAGCCAAACCCAAAAAGCTTCTGATTTCTGCAACCGAGCTTGGTACAGTCCACTTCTCAATAGCAGCTATCTTCTTTGGATCCACCGAAATTCCTTTTTCTGTGACAACATGGCCCAAAAATTCTACTTTGTCTAAAAAGAATTCGTATTTTGATAGCTTACCATAGAGCCTCTCCTTCCTCAAGGTGCTCAGCACTTTCCTCAGGTGCTCTTCATGCTCTTCCTCAGTCTTCGAGTAGATCAGTATGTCATCGATGAAGACAACAATAAACTGATCCAGGTATTCATGGAAAACCTTGTTCATGAGGTTCATGAATATCTCGGGAGCATTTGTCAGTCTAAACGGCATGACCAAGAATTCAAACTGTCCATACTTGGTGTTGAATGCAGTCTTGGGAATATCCTCCTTCTTGACCTTGATTTGATGGTAGCCTGATCTGAGATCTATCTTTGAAAATACCTTGGCTCCACTCAGTTGATCAAACAGGTCGTCGATCCGGGGCAGAGGGTACTTGTTCTTGATGGTGATGTTGTTCAGCGCCCGGTAGTCAATGCACATCCGCACGGTTTCATCCTTCTTGGGCACGAACAAAACTGGTGCTCCCCAGGGTGAAGCCCCGTCTCTGATAAATCCTTGTGCCTTCAGCTCATCGATCTGGTCCTTCATCTCCTTTGTCTCCTTGGGGTTGACTCTGCAGCATCCCCAAGAAATAGGAGAAGAGCCGGGTACTAGATCGATGGTGAATTCCACATCTCTATCCGGCGGCAATCCTGGAAGACTATCTGGAAAGACGTCCATGAATTCCGCTATGATAGGGTGAGGAGGCCCGGGTTCTTCGGTGATTGAGGAGTAGGTAACACTCTTCATGTCTTCCGGAGCTCGAGAGATTTCAAACTCCGGTTCTCCTGGTAGACTGAAGATTACACATCCTCGGTGACAATCTATCAGCGCATGCTGCTCACTTAACCAGTCCATCCCTAGGACCACATCATAGTTGGGCAGGGGCATCACAAGTAAGGGTGTTAAAAATTGATGGCCTGAGATAGTTATGGAATAGTTACAAGCCTCAGTAATGGGTATGGGACCACCACCAGTCATAACTCAACTAATCACCTTGCTAAGTCCCGTATCTAGGTGGTATGCAGAAATAAACTCTGATGATATGAAACTATGTAATGCACCCGAATCAAATAATGCTAGAGCAGGATATGAAAACACATAAATGGAACCTGTGATGACATCAGCGGTGGGTTCCTGCTCTGGTTCCTGCTCATCAGCTGCTAGGACAAAAGCCTATACGGTCTTCTCATGGTGTTGTCCGAACCGTTGTTGCTGAGTGGGTAGGGGAGCTCTTTGCTGAGTTGCTCCGGTTCGAGGAACTGACGAGGGGCAGTTCTTCACTTGGTGGGTGTCAGACCCACAGACTAGGCAGTGTCCTAGCCTCTTCCTGTATATGTTCAACAGGTGTCCTGGCCTCTTGCAATAATCACAGACAGGGATCTTCCTCTGAAGCAATTTATCGTTGGTCCTTGCCTGATGGTGCTGCTGCTGGTGGTGCGAAGGCCTATTGTTGTTGTTGTTGTTGGGCCTCTTCTGGTTACCCTAGAAGTTGCTGGTTCCAGGATACTCCCTCTTGGATCGAGAAGGCTGGCTCTTCTCCACGTCCTGAGCTCGTATCAGGATCCTCTCATATGTTTTAGCGCCAACTACGATCACAGGGGTGCGAATCTCTTCTCTTAATCCATACCTAAATCGCTCAGCACGATCCTTGGGGTCAGCAACCAGGTTTTGGGCAAAGCGGCTAAGTCGGTCGAACTCTGCCGTATATTCTCCGACCGTCATGTTTCCTTGCTTCAGGTCCTGGAATTACCTTTCCATCTCCCGCATCTCTGATGTTGGAAAGAACTTCCTGCGGAACAGCCTCTTGAAGGTGTTCCAATCGAGCTGCTTGTCCTGGAGCCGGGGATCATTTCGATACCAGGTGCTCGCCACATCTTGAAGCTGGAGTCCTACTGCTTCGGTCTTGAGGTCCTCTGGAAGTCGAGCGATGCTCAAGAGACGCTCCATGCTATCTAGCTATTCATCGGCGTAGATGATACCCTCGGTTCCTTTGAAAGGTCGAGGGCCTTGCTTCTTAAAGCTCTCTATATCTCCGACCTTCATGTAATAATACGCCTCTAATCAAAAGGATGGCCTTAATGACATATAACTTAACTCCTGAATCATGCTTACCTTTGCAGGTCGTGGCTCCAATGAAGTTGTTGCTCCTCTCTCGAGGGTAGCCATTGCCACGTTGTGGGCATTCTCCATGCCCTCTCTCATAATCGCGGTCTGCTCGCGATGGGCTGCAGCTTGGGCTGCAGTCTGTTCTCGATGAGCTTCTGCTTGGGCTCTGTGGGCTTCGAGCACTCCACATAGCATGCCCACTAGATCAGTGGGATCTACGGGCACTGGTGGGGCAGCTGGTGCGGACACTACCGTAGGGGTCTGCGGTTCAGCCCGGAGAAGCGTAGGGTTTGCCGCTTAAGAAGTAGTGGTGTAAGTGCCACGGAGTGCTAGAGATTGATGGGGACGGTCGGTCAGCTGCAACGGTGAAGGGTCTGGACGTACTGGGGGAGATGGAGTGTGTTCGGGTGATGACACCTCATCGCCAGCAGGGGTGATCTTTTCCTTGGTCATAATCCGGAATGGGACTCTGGCAGCACTACGGGGTACAGAACATGGTCGTAGTAGCTGCTGTATAACAGCTCAGCATCCTCAATATCCCCTAAAAATATATCTCCAGTCAGGAGGAAGCAAAGTACAATTTTGTTTCGATTAACAAAATACCTTGGAGGAATTGGCTTTTGAAAACAAAAACAAGAAGAAAAGTACAAGAAGTACAAATTTGATTCTGGGAAAGTATTGCTATGGAAGTCTGATTCGTAAATGATTACTTTGTTTCTTGGACCATATGATGATGATGAAGATCACTACTTGAAATAGAACAATTTGGAAGAACTAATGCACCAGAAAGGTATCGACGCACTTGGGCACTGATGGCGAGGCCGAATGCTTTCCTGCTTTGCTTCACTTTGTTTTGGAAGAAAAGTTGAAGAAGGATGCTCTAGAGAATCAAAATTTTGAAGCTCTGATCTCTGTATTCTCTCATGTCTCTCCCTCTGTGTGTGTCTGTTGTATGAAAAAAAATGAGTCTATTTATAGACTGGGGCTTTCGTGCGTAAAAGAGTATCAACATCTGTCTTTACGCTAACAACTGCCCTCCACGATCAGAATCATCCTCTGTATGTGCTGACACGTGTCCCATCATTTCAGTAAGAATAGGATACATGTACACACGTTCTTCGAAATAGGTGGCATGAAGACCACGTAGGCACACCACGTTCCAGACTGGCCAAAACGAATCGAGCGTAAAAAGATGAGCGTAAACTAGCTCTGTCATGGGTTTCCAGCGTAAAGCGGTTATCGAATAACCTTGAGCGTAAAATGGCTCAAATAGACTTCACGCATACATTGTTTTTTTAATGAGCGTAAAGACTCATGTAAAACCCCGTGCGTAAAAGAAACCATTCAGTGAGCGTAAAGTAGCTCGATCTCTATAAACGACAACAATGGTCTTTGTATGAGACAAATTCTATTGAATTCTGTGGTAAATGCCATCATTGATATCTTCATGTCAAAGTCAGCTTTAAATGCGAGATTTGATGGCTTTTGTCCAGCGTGAAAGAGGCTGCTTCAGTCCTTGGCGTAAAATTACCGGTGTAGACCCAAGCGTAAAAAGATCAATCTGCTTAGGCGTAATACAATTAGCCTTGTCTTGGGCGTAAAGAAATTCCTTGCTCTGTTAGGCGTAAAGCGGGCTACTTATGACTGAGATGACTCCCTCATTGAAACACTTTTTACGCTCCTACAAGACCCCTTCAAAGTTTTCAAATGTCTCAAAATTTGAAACACTTTGAACAGAAGCGTAAAAGTTGAGATTCGCTGAGCGCAAAATTCGGGATACGCAACAGTCGACCGCGTAAGAGCGGGGATATCCAACAGTCAGCGTAAACATAGGGATAGCCAACAGTCGGATTTGAATCTCTCTATAAATAGACCTTTTTGGAGAGAGAAAACACTTTTACTCATCCTCTCGAACCTCTTTACCTTTTTTTTCTTCGAAACTCTGATCTGATGGCTCCTAAGAAATCATCCGCCGCCGGCAGTAAGGGGAAGAAACTAGCCATTGATTCCTCGTCGACTGACTATGTGAGGACTTCTATTCAGTCGTCATCACCACAACGAAACCCTAACCCGGCCGTGGCTCCACCCATGATAGGTAAAAACCCTAATCTTCAGAAAATAAATCCGTCGGGGGAAGAAGAAGATAAACCAATTTTTCAGCTCTTTACGCCCACGTTGTACGTGTTAGCGTAAAGTTGAAATAATATTGTACGCCCACGTTGTACGTGTTAGCGTAAAGTTAAAAATAACATTGTACGCCCACGTTGTACGTGTTAGCATAAAGTTTAGCAAGAGTACGCCTACGTTACACGTGTCTGCGTAAATCTGTTCTTGTGCTCACAACCAATATGCTAGCGTAAAACTTAAGTACGCTCATGTTCGTACATGCCAGCGTAAAAATTTACGCTCATATCACTGTATGGTAACGTGAAGTTAATCAATCTTTTCTGAGAGGTTTTGTCGAGCAAAAAACTTCGAACTAACTTGATCTTCTTTTGTTATTTTGACCAGTGGATCTGCAAGTCCACCCCCTCGCTGAAGTTTTCGGATCATCAGTTGGTATGGTAGGTTCGAACTATTTGGAAGATTTATCTCATGTCCAATTTCTCCAGTCGAACCCCGAGTATCCGGCAGAGAGGGCACAGTTGATAGCAGCTCAAGGGGATTGATTGTTGCTATCCATGATAAATGGGGAGTTGTTGAATTCACTAGACGGACAACATTTCGCAAAGCTAGCTTTTCTGTTTGGAGATGTCATTGATTGTAAATCCCAAACACACCCCAAGAAAGAGTCTTGGGTTTTTAAATTTAGGAATAGAGCTATGTATCTTCCAGATATGGACAGAGATTATCCTTTATCGGCATTCGTTCATGCCACTCATCTACGACAGATGTTATAGAATTTGACTCCCAATGGTCATGGACGCCCAGGTAGAATTGTCTTCAAGAGAGAACATGCCAATGATATGGGATACTTTGCTAGTGTTCCAAATGGAGGCGTTACTTCTATTTTAGGCCTTATGCCAGGCTCTAACCCAAGCGAAGATTCGGGCCTAATACAGCCATTTCAAACTCCGATGTTTGTCAATAAATTTATGAAGGAAGCTGTATTGTATCCTCAAACCAACCCTAGACTGCCCGGATGGTTGACTCCATTCAACCAGAGTTGGATTCAGATAAGCCTTTGGATGATGAAGAACTTTGAGGAAGAATTGAAAGATATTGGCTTACACGAAGCAGTAGCTTCCACCAGCTATGGTATTCCTGCGAATGGAAAACTTATTTCTGGCCTTGATGGAGCTATATTTGAGTACAACTGGAACTTTTGCTACTCCGAAGGGTGAAATGGGTCTTGCCCTTCATGAGATACAGTTTATCTCGAAGCTACCAATGGGGGAGGCCCCATATGAAGAATATGTTCCCTCCAACAGGGAGCTTGCTGAGATCAGAGAAGTCAACCCTCAGTTAGTCGAGACATACGAAGAACTGATGTGCCACTACCTGACTTGTACCACGATGCACGAAAGTACGTCCCATCTGGCGTATATCAACAAATGGACGACTTATCTTTTCTTCCACAAGGATAAGATTTCCAAGGAAGATAAAGAAAGGTTTCAGGAGAACAAGGCTCCAGTAATCAACATAGATTCGACGATCCCTTCTAACAAGGTTCGGGATATGATGGTTACTTATAAATTCCCGAATAAATATCTGTCGACAAAGACTGGGGAATTTCTTGCAGGAACTGAAGTCGTGAGCTTCCTCAGATATGGTAGTCAGAGAATCTCTCGGAGAGCTTTGCTGGCAGGCTTTCTTTCTTTATGGTTGAGAAGATGGGTTGTACCAGATATTGGTACTGTTGACAGAATTCATCGCAGTATGCTATGGCCAGCAGTGCGTCTGGTATTTAAAGTCAGGATTAACCTGCTGTCGGCCATGGTGTGCCGGATAAATACAGGTTTAAGAACCTTCGGTGAGGAGTTAATTAACAATGCTCATCATCGGAAAGTTTTTCCTAGGGTAGAGATGCCCTACACTTATCTGATGGGCTGGTTGTTGCATCACAACTGCAGATTATTACCGCCGGGCCCAGCCGATGATGCGGAGGTCTTTCTCCAAAAATTCAGCAAAGCTACATGGATTGCTACGACTGTAGCAGATACCCGAGCGGTTTTGAATTATTCATACGGTTGGAACTTCTTTTGTACCCGGCCGCATGTTCCGGTAGACTACTTTGGTGTCCAGTTCGAAGATGAAGTTGACAGAAGAGTTGTATTGCCACAGTTAGTCTTTAGGTGGCTTCAGTGCATCAGACCGTCTCATCTAATGTACAGAAACGAAGACAATTGTGCATTCGAACCATACTTACCCAGTAGGTTTGCTCGCCAATTTGGATACGATCAACTTCATGTTGGTAATCCTCTAACTAATTTCCGTTACTATGGGAAATTACTTGACGGAGCTAGAGGGTGGAGGTATTTTGGTAGTGCTTGGACTGGTGCTAAATTTCGAATTTCGACTGCCACCAGTACTACAGAACTGCGTATACTCCATACGTATGCCCACTTCTATGCTTCAATTCGTTCCTTTGCCCATGGGTACAATATGAAGGGTAGTCTGAGGTGGCCGAAAGAAGGAGATATTGAAGAGCAGGTCAGGGTACCAGCAGACATCCCTGACGACACTGTCACCCCAGATCCGTTTCTAGTAGTTATCCCGACAGGAGTTGGAAAACCAGCTGCGGAACCTATCACTATTGCTAAAGGCCGCAAAAGAAAACAAGGTGCAGCTGCCACATCTCCAAAAAATACTCCAGAAAAGAGGAAGAGGTCCACCACAAAAGGGCCTTCTATGACAAATGTTCATACTCCAGAAGAGGATATTGAGGAAGATCCTCTCGTCGGTCCTTCGTCAGCTCATCCCGGAGAGGGGTCTTCAGGCCCTCCACAGACAGTTGGATCCGGATCTGTAACACTTTTGTCTTCTGGACGTCTTAGCACCTCGCTTCATTTATCTTTGTCGTCCAAGGCACAAGTTACGGAAGGTACTGCTACTGTATCTGCTGCTGATCAAGATCGCATTCCATCAGACGAACCGGCTCTTGACTTTGAGGATGATGACTGGGATGGTGATTATGACACATATCTTGAAAAAAATGCACATATTCCAAGTATTATACAAAACCTATACGGAATTATGTATCAAGGTTTCGTATACTAATAAAAAAAATTTTGTTCATTTTGCAGATGTCATAATTGCACCAAAGTCTGTAATTCCTCTTCCTCAAGAAGAAGAAATTCATGAAGAAAATGAGGAATCTGAAGGGGAAGCTTCTTCTTCAGGAAACTCAGATGCTGGAGGCGGGGGAGTGCAAAAGCCTGAGATGGAGCCTCTAAAAGAACATCCTCCGTCGCTTGAGGCCCAGCAAGCAAAGTCTGAATTGTCTTCTCTTGTTGAGGATCAGCACCAAGAGGAGACAAGAGTCGACCCTACTGTAGGAGATGATGAAACTACTGGAGGTGATCCAGAATTGAACCAAGAATTAGCTGTAAAAAGTTTCACTACGGCTGAAACACTGGGCAATCCTATGGAGGCATCAACTGAAGGAGATGCTGGAGGCATACTTGAACTTTCAACAGAAGCTGGGGAGATGATAACATCCTCTACTGTTGTCACCGATCCAGTACCAATTTCTGATAAGACAACGTCAGAATCTGAACTAGCTCCTGTAGTTGTCATCACACCCATTGATATTACCGCCGCCAGAACTCCAGAAACGGCTGGGGTGACAAATATTGAAGAAGTCGACCCTGAGGCCCTTGGGAACCCGACAACAATAGCAACATTATCGGTTCCATCCTCATCTGTTGTTACACCGATTGGAGATATAATCCCTGAAGCTTCCAGGGATCCATTGGCTATAACGGTGGTAGCAGCAACGACTTCGTCTCACCCTGCTGTTGTACCGCCGATGTCTGCTTCTGATCTCCAAGAAAAAGACCTGTTGGATATTGTTGCCAAGCCAAGTTCCAGCACAGAAATGGATCTCCTAGTTGAGATTTATACCGACACATTTTACAAAAGTTTGGCAACCTTGATAAAAATGGTCCTAAACGAGGGCCTTAATTATGAGACTTTGAAGACGGCAATGTCTTGGACCATCAATAACGTTGCTCTGTTCAGGGATGCAGAGAGAGCTGCCAAATTGGAGAAAATTGTGGAGGACCTTGAACAACCAATCAGAGAATATCTCAGGCTGTCAAGTAGAACCGTAGAAAGTCTTATTGAGGAGGAATATGAAGCCTTAACAGCCGATTTCCTTGCTCGGGAAGCTACATACAATCAATCTCTTCGTGAACATAGTCTGAAAGTCGCCAAGGAGAAAGCATTCATGGCTGGGATAAAGCCCTCACTTCATAGTCACAGGGTAGCTTATGATGCTCTGAACATAGATATTCAGAACAAAAATCATGAAATCCACGAGTTCGAGGCACAGTTGGCTCGCCTTAAGGCTGAAAGAGACAGGATGATCGAAGCTCGAAATCTGCACCTTACCTAGAGTTCGGTTTTAGAAGAGAAAGCTTATGGGGCTGAATCGACTATCAGGACCCTTGATGAAGCTAAAGAGGGTTTAATGACAACCTTCGCTAAGCTTTCTTGCATTTGCACCCCTGAGGCTCGACGTGCCGAGGCTACAAAGAAAGTTATGAGTTCTCTTGGTAAACGACTAGAAGAACTACGGCAGTTACTTCTAGATATTTCTACTCCACTTTAAAAGAATTTCTTGTAATCCATTTTGCAATGTTTCCAAGATGAATGGAATATATGTTTTGTGATCCTATCATTTATAAAAACAATAGGCATGAGATAGGAGATATTTATCAGAGGTTATAGGAACATGACAAGTCTTTTAAATGCATTATATCTATTCAGAGGTAATATGGACATGATAGATAAGTGAATTTTAATATTCATCCAACGATCATGAGAACATGATGAAATAAATAATAAATTCAATTAATCATCTGATGAGACAGAAGATTAATCTCCTCTCGAGAATATACAACACCATCAGAGGTAATATGGACGTGATAGTATGTAAGGACCCAAAGAAGAGTAGATTAATATCTATGCAGAGGTCAAATGAACATGATAGATAAAAAAAAAGTACTCGTCAGAGGTAATATGAACATGAGAGTATATAGGAAGTAGATAAATATCTACACAGAGGTCAAAATGATAGTTAGGAAGATTTGATATTCATTCAGAGGACTTAAGATCGTGATAAATAACGAATCCAACTTTATGTGCCAACCAGCAAGATATAAGAAAAGAGATGAGTAGTCAGCTTGACCAAACTTTGGTAGCTGGGGAGTAATAAGACAGATGTCATTGAATTTCTTCCGAATTTGATGAGCTAGAAGAGAATTATTCTTGTATATCGTCATCAAAAATGTGAGACGGATCATATCCCAGCCCATGACGAGTCTTCTGGTAAAACGGATCGCCGCATAATGGTAGTCGTCTACCCTTCCCTTGATTAAGACCTTGCATAGTCTTTAAATCATATCCCATATTTTGGATGATCTTGATAGATTGTTGACTATATTTGTCAATTCGGATTCTTTCTTTATCTTTATTCTTCAGATCATCTGTCCGGGTAACAGGGATATTTCTGGCCAGACCAAATACTATTTGGCGCTTATTTTTCTTATCAGATGGAACCACGAAACAGGATTCTTTGTATCGTCTGAAGGTTACGCAAGCTTGTGATGAAGCGGCTACAGGAAGCAGATAGGGAGAAGATGTCAGGAACTTTTGAGCATAAGGTCCAACATCGACAGGGGGGGGAAAGAATTCTCTTTATGATCAATGTATAAAATTTCTTCCGGCTCTATGTTGTCTTTATATTGATGACTTTGATTATCAGAAGATAAAGTCATTCTCTCATTAAACTTGACAGCCATATACTCGAAAAGGAAATCTTCATTGATATCAAAGAGATGAGCAATATTTACATCATTTGTAGTCTGATTACTATACTTCGGATTAGTCAACGGTGGACCATCATCCGTCTTCTGCTTAGAATTGCCAATATTGACGATCAATGGTGATTCTAGATCATTCGTACCAGAAGTACGCCCTTTGACTTTGATCATAAAAGGTTGAACTTGACTCTTAGCGGGAATTCTTATTGATTCCTCCGGTAAAGTTTGAGTTCTTCTTTTAACCTTGATTATCAAAGGTTGATCATTGACAAGTTGAGATTGGATTCGTCCCTTGACCATGATCTTCAAGGGTTGTTTCTCTGGTGGATCTTCATTAATAGACTGATCCTCAGGTGATGATTCTTCAGCTATGTCTGATATCTCTTTCATATGCTCTTGTTTATAAAGCCTTGAATCAGAGAAGTAGGCTTCGACACCCTTGAAAGGATTAATATCAGCAAATTCAGTTTTCACAACTCCTTGGGAATCCACATACTTGAAGCATTGGTGGAGAGTTGAAGGCACAATATTGTGCTCATGAATCCACGGTCTTCCAAGAAGAATATTGTAGGATACATCCGAGTTGATAACATAAAAAGTTACCATGGATCGAAGATCACCAATCTGTATCTATAACCGAATCTTCCCCAGTGGCTTACTCTTGCCAGAGTTAAAACCAATAATAGTAGTACTAGTGTAAGTCAGTTCACTAGTAGGAATCCTCAAGGGTCTTAGCATACTCTGGAGAATTATGCTAATTGAAGACCCGGGATCAATGTAAATCCTGTCAATTTCAGTGGATCCAATATATCCAGTGTAGCACAGAGGTCTATCATGCTTGTTGTGTTTCAATAGCATATCCTCTTGTATAAAGATGATGTTGGGAATTGCTTCCATCACGCTATGACATTGTGGACATGACACTGGCATATTATCGGGAGTCTTAAGTTGAGCTAAGCATGAGTCTGCTTGAAGTAAAGCTTCACTCAACGTCTCTCTGCTTTTTCTAGAGAGGCGAAGTAGTTCAAATATAGACAATCTAGCCGGAGTATTGGCTAACTGAGCTAGAATATCGAATTTGTAAGGCTTCATTGTCACCTCCTGATTGGAAGCAGACTTCAATGGGATATCAAAGCGCACTGCTTTCTGTTTCCTTTTTTCAACCACAGACGGTTTAGCAGGAACAGGAGAAGATTGAGCCGGTAGTGTTTCTACTACATCTTCTGCTTCTTTGGAGGATCCCTCATAGTCTTTATGGTACTCCTTTTCAGATCTTGTACCAGCAAAAGTTTCTTCTTCAGGCTCAGGAGAAGAAAGTACCATATTACAGGATTTAGTCTTTCTTCCTTTAGCCTTCTTCTTGCGAGGATGGTTACGAGAAATTTTAGAACCCAATCCAGCGATAGAATTCTGATTTTGAATTTGTAAAGGAAGACGGATTCCTTTATCATGGTTCAAACCTTCGGCCTTTTGAAAGTCGTAACCCATCTTCTTCATGAGAATAACAGATTGCTGACTATACAAATAGATAGGCAGTGGACTTTGAACAGGCGTTTCAGCACAGGACGAGGAATGAATCTCTGCAACTACCGGAGAATGAAGTACAAATGTCTCTGTAGTTAAGGGAGAAGAAGGATTCGGGAAACGAGGAGAAATCCCTGTTGGAGCCTTTTCATAAGCAGCAAAGACTCGTTGTGCCCGGTATAAAGGAATACTATTCATGGCTAGCCACTGCTGATGAGTAAGCTTGAGCTTGGTAGGAGGAGCTAGACTTGGAGGACAGATGTTTAGTCCTTTCAGTCTATCTTCCAGAGGGAGGCCGTTCCATAGATGATCCAGATCATCAGGATCTGGAATAATATGAGAAATCATGTTGCAAGTTTTAACTTTCTTGCCTTTCTTGGATTCTGAAGTTTTACCTTCATTTTCCAGTTCAGGCACTAAGTCAGGATGTACCCACATGATTTCACCATTCTTTAATGTGAGAGACAGCAATCCTGTATTTTCTTCTCTGGCAGGCGGAATATTCATAATCTTCATCGTCGCCTTCGAAATTGGTATAATTCCATCTGGGACTTGCTGTGGAGGAAAATCCTTAAACTGAAGAGAAACCATATTGGTTGTCACCGTATGGTCATCATTGGTTAAAGCGATGGCGCCACCATTTATCAGCTCTTGGATCTTCTTTTTCAAGACATAGCAAGCACTGGTAGGATGATTAATGTATCTATGATAGATACAATACTTGGGATTGTCAGTCAAATTCACCTCATTAGGCCTTTTTGGCTCTGGAATCTGAAGTTTACCACTTTTGACCAGACATTGGAATATCCCTGGGATATCGCTTTCGTCAAAGGAGTATTCTTCCTTTGGCTTGAAAGATTCTTGATTGCTTGATGTCGTCTTGCTCTTGGAAAGATTGACCATAAGAGTATCTTTTCCTTTAACATTACGATTGTCGGGATTATTGCCAGGATTATTTTTCTTCCTTTTATCTTCTGACGCAAAAATCATCCCACGTTCGCGAGCCAACCTACCATTGGTCTCGGCAGAAACCGCTGCTATAATGAACGAAGCCCAATCTGTGAATTGGGAACCCGTGAAGACATCGATGGATGGTCGCAGATTCATCTTGCATGTGTCAATCAACGCTGAATCTGGCATACCAGGAGGCATCTTTAGAGTAGCCTGTCGGAAGCGTTCAATGAATGTTCGAGTATCTTCTTTCTCCTTTTGTTTGATTTCAATCAAGGAGGACATGTTCATGTCCATACCTCCTTCATAGAAGCGGAAGAGGAACATTGCTTTGAATTCGTCAAAAGACAAAATAGAGTTATCAGGTAAGCTGCGATACCAGTCGTAAGCTGAACCCGTCAGACATCCGATGAACTCTCGGGTGAGAAGAGCATCATTTTTCTGCAAGTGTACAGTCATAATATCAAAGTAATTGATATATTGACTGGGAGATGCTTTTCCATCGAACAAAACCATGGATTGTGGCTTGAACTTCGGTGGAAAGGGTACGTCATTCCAATGAGGAGGATAAGGTTGCTTAATCCCTAGCCTCTGGAGTTGATCTTTGTGTCTCAAAACTTCAAACTGTGCTTTAAGTTCACGTACTGCTTGAATGGCTTCACTGGTTTGAGGAAGCACATTTGACTGAGTAGTCGTTGGATGTACCATAACCCCCACTGGAGGTGGTACATCTTCTGGAAGAATGGGATCCGGAGATGCAGAATTTTGATTAGCAGCGGGCTCTTGAATATTCAAAGGTATTTTAGCCCCTTGACTATCTTGAGTTTGTGCTGCTACTGGTGCCGGTGTCACTGCTGTCGGTTGAGCAGTTTGCTGATTCAAAATTATTTGATGCATGTTTTGCACCATGTTAAGCATATCCTTCAGTGATTGTTCAACAGCAGTGAGACGTTGTTCTGTATTAGCAGATGACGTCTCTGGCTCATCTCCAACAGCGTAGGATTCAACCTCTCTTGAAGATACAGAAGGGTTTGTATAGAAGTACGAATCTACGCTATCGGTATCAGACTCAAAAGATTGAGTACCCCCAGCCTCTGAATCAGAAGTCTGCAATTGTCTTCGTCTTCTTGATCGAGTATTCTGATATACTCCTTCAAAGGAATCAAGAAGCCTGTTGAACTATTATTGACTTGGAGTTTAGGACGTGTTCCGTCTTGGACGTCGTCCTCTGTTAGTATGAGATGCCATGTTGACTGACATATATGGCGGTTCATGTTCTTGGTCTTCAGCTTGATGTAGAGGTACATTGAAACTCAATCGATCAAAAACTGATCGTCTTGAAGCCGAACAACAACAGTTGATCACAACCTGGTGGTATTCACAAAGATGTTTTCCTTGGAGGAATGTCACCGGAGATTGTCTATTCTTACGCTTTTGCATTAGCAATTCACGTAAGTCAGAAGGAGTGGATGAAGTATTCTTCTTTATTACATTGGGGGTGAAAAAACGTTTAGTCCCTTGTGTATAAAGAAGATTACTGGCTGCATTCGCAGAACCAAATTGTATATTTCTACGCGTTTGGAATTGTGTGCGTAAATCTTGAGATTTAGCACGCAGGACTCCATTTTCCTGGCGTATGATTTGTAAATTTGGTACCTTGCATAAAGCAGTATAAGAAGGTCGTTGGTGTAGAACAAAAGTTTTACCAACAATATTTTTATGCTGCACACGTTTAGATACATTCACATTCGACATGTGAGCATCTTTGTGAATTTCATCTATACTGTCATAGACAGGAGATTTATCTTTACGCATGGAACGTAAAATCTTGTTATCTGCCACGTTTCCAATGGGAGATTTGTTTTACGCGAGGAGCGTAATTTATTTGGGCCTACCATGTCACCGACGGGAGACTGATTCTTACACCCAGAAGCACAAGCTTTAGAGTCTGCCCCATTACGAACGGGAGTCTCATTCTTATGAACTGAGCGTAAAATTTGGTTCTTACCCACTGAGCGTAAAACTTGATTTTTACGCGGTAGGTGTGAAACCTGGTTATCTTCACCGTTACAAACGGGAGACAAATCGCCACACTTCGAGTGCAACTTTGAAGTAGGGACTGCCTCGTTATGAACGGGAGCCCCTACGACAGGAGTGGGAAGAACCCCCTTGTCAACAGAAGCAGCAGAGAGATCAGAAATCACTTTGGATTTGGGAATCCAAACTTTTCGTGCTTTGCGAGACTTTTGAACATTGGAATGGCGAGAACCACCCCCAGTTCGGAGCATCTCTTCATAGGCAGTCTGGTCGAAGTGTACCACCAGAGTCTTCTTGGTCGAACCGACTGAAACATCATCATATTGAGCAATCGCCTCCTCGTCAGAGGAGAAGGTCGTCTCCAGCAGAGTCGCCATTTTTGTTTCGATTAACAAAATGCCTTGGAGGAATTGGCTTTTGAAAACAAAAACAAGAAGAAAAGTACGAGAAGTACAAATTTGATTCTGGGAAAGTATTGCTATGGAAGTCTGATTCGTAAACGATCACTTTGTTCCTTGGACCATATGATGATGATGAAGATCACTACTTGAAATAGAACAATTTGGAAGAACTAATGCACCAGAAAGGTATCGACGCACTTGGGCACTGATGGCGAGGCCGAATGCTTTCCTGCTTTGCTTCACTTTGTTCTGGAAGAAAAGTTGAAGAAGGATGCTCTAGAGAATCAAAATCTCGAAGCTCTGATCTCTGTATTCTCTCATGTCTCTCCCTCTGTGTGTGTCTGTTGTATGAGAAAAAATGAGTCTATTTATAGACTGGGGCTTTCGTGCGTAAAAGAGTATCAACATCTGTCTTTACGCTAACAACTGCCCTCCACGATCAGAATTATCCTCTGTATGTACTGACACGTGTCCCATCATTTCAGTAAGAATAGGATACATGTACATACGTTCTTCGAAATAGGTGGCATGAAGACCACGTAGGCACACCACGTTCCAGACTGGCCAGAACGAATCGGGCGTAAAAAGATGAGCATAAACTAGCTCTGTCATGGGTTTCCAGCGTAAAGCGGTTATCGAATAACCTTGAGCGTAAAATAGCTCAAATAGACTTCACGCACATATTATTTTTTTAATGAGCGTAAAGACTCATGTAAAATCCCGTGCGTAAAAGAAACCATTCAGTGTGCGTAAAGTAGCTCGATCTCTATAAACGACAACAATGGTCTTTGTATGAGACAAATTCCATTGAATTCTGTGGTAAATGCCATCATTGATATCTTCATGTCAAAGTCAGCTTTAAATGCGAGATTTGATGGCTTTTGTCCAGCGTGAAAGAGGCTGCTTCAGTCCTTGGCGTAAAATCACTGGTGTAGACCCAAGCGTAAAAAGATCAATCTGCTTAGGCGTAATACAATTAGCCTTGTCTTGGGCGTAAAGAAATTCCCTGCTCTGTTAGGCGTAAAGCGGGCCACTTATGACTGAGATGACTCCCTCATTGAAATACTTTTTACGCTCCTACAAATTCATGCTAATTTAAATAGTTAAAATAAATAATAGAATCATGCACTTTTAAACAGTTTGAAATAAACAGTTTTCTAGCAGTAAAACAGTATGATTTGAATAGGCAATAAATATGACCGGCTTGGGATGTTACAGTAGTATCCTATTGATATGATATGGCTTATCCCCGTATGAGAGAGGGGTAAGCTAATACAGTTCTAAGTTAACAGTTGGATGTGGTCATAAACATTACTCTATTCTCCCAGTACCCAACAGTCAATCAGTTAGTGCTCTCAGAGAGAGTTTCGTGTTGTATCGTGGTTTAAACTTGCAGTAAAGCGATTATTAAAATAACTGTAAACTAACACAAATTGTACTTGCCTCAATTGGACTGGACTGGAATGGTTGAAGACTTCGAGATGGGAATTAGGATCGTCCTCGAATTCCTACATTCGAGAAATTGACTCAGAATCCAGGGTTACCAAGCTAACTATACTAGTTGAAATCTCTAATTGTGTCCTAATCAATTTTAAATCTTTATTTATTAAACACGAACAAAATGCGATTATCGGTGCGTTATAATTTAATAACGAGGGAAAGATCGTTTAAACTTGTATTTTGTAAAATCTCGTAGTTACCAAATTAATTTGATTAAAACTTTGTATTTTCACAATTATACATATAAAACTAAATTTCTTATTTTAATGAGAAAAACATGATCGTTGTTAAATATTAAAACTTGTAAATTTTTATGTGAGAAAACTTTATTAATTTTCTATATGAAAATAATTATCTATTAGATTTACGCGCACGCTAAAAGAACTCGCAAAACCAGAAAAACAACAGAAAACCTACGCTACTAAATCACAGGTCACAGAGCCAACAACCAGCTGGGCTTATGCCCATTACAACTTATTTACATAAATTAAAATAAGACAAAACGGTCGTTAGTTCTAAAATCTTTCTACAATTTAAGTATGAATAAATTAGATAATAAAAAATAATTTAAATATTTAATGAGTCTCAGATATGGTCCAAACGTCATATTGGCTAATGCCTCAACGTCCGGGCGAAGTCGATTTCGTTTGCACTTAGCCAGGGCCCATTGACCGATACGGTCGTCGCCCAAAAATCCCAAAATACTAGTATTTTCCGAAATCCATTTAAAAATCATTTTTTAAAAAATATAATTAAATTTTATGGAAAATCCGGCAGCATTTCCTCTATTTTTGGTCAACCCAAAAACTGGGAAAGTGTGCCAATATTTTCCTGCAAATCCCAAACCAGGGAATCCCAAAAAATATATATATAAATAACCACAAACATTCCCAATATTAATTCGGAACGACCCGAAACGAATTCGGGAATCCGAAACCAAACCAAAACATCATAGCACTAATCGGAACGATCCGAAACCCAAAATATCCAGAAATTATTTCCGAAAGTTTCAGAAAAAATTAAAACCAACTAACAGAAGCTTTCCGAAGGTTTCTCGAAAAATCTCGAACGTTAACCCAAAAATCGACTTTCCCGATGGAAAATTTGTGGACCAATTCATCATTGACACGGGGAGGGACGAACTACTGTGATTAACCAGAGATTACCCAAAACGACGGAATCCGAAGGGTTGCCTCGGACTCGGGATGCGCAAATCCACAGAACGGACTCGAAATCCCGCGAAGAGCGCTGGACAGGGGCTGTCCAGAACAGCGGATACGGTCTCGGGGTGCGCCGGAGATGCTGGCCGGGCATGGGACGCCGGGGAGGACAGCGTGCAGGGCACAGGAGCTAGGGCACGGCCGGGGACCGGGGAGGCGCTGGGTTCAGTGCCGCAGGGAGCGGCCGGGGGTCGCTGGCGGCCGGATCGGGGTGGCGTCGGGCGCGGGTGGCGTCGTTGGGGGCTCGGGACGGGTACTGGTCGGAGGAGACCGGCGAAAGGACGGAGGGTCGGGCGCCAGAGCTCAGGTCCGGGGGCGCGACGATGAGGCGCGGTTGGGGGTAGAGGTGTCGGGCGAGTGGCCGAGAGAGTTGGCGGAGGGGGAGGGTTTGCTCTGGAGTGAGAGGGAGAGAGAAGAGTGAAGAGGTGGTGGGTTTAGGGAGAGGAGTGACTGTTATAGTGGTGATGGTGGGATGGTGTAGGTTCTCTTCTGGAGGAAAAGTGAGAGTTGGGTTATGGCTGTGAGTAATCATGGGGGTGGAAAGTAAGGGGAGTGGAAGAAGAACGTGGGGTGGGGAAGAGATGTGGTCCAACTTGGACCAGATCCAAAAGAATTAGAAATTATATATATTTTTTTTAAACAAATCAGATTTCAAAGAATAGGGTTAGGACCGGGTCTGGGTTTCGGGAATCGGGTCCGGGCTCGGGTCAGGTCAGCAATCAAAAATCGTTGTAAATTTTGAAATTAATTTCCAAGCTCATAAATAATAATTATAATACTAATAATAATAATAATACACATTTCAAAATTGGGTTTCATAAAACAGATGTTGGTTGAGGGCAGTCAGATTGTTAGTAAGCATCTAAGGCGTTCCTTCAGTCGTTCTTTTCTTGGGTTCCATTGACGGCCTTGTATTCCATTCATACCCGGAATGCGATGGTCGACTTGACATATTCGATGAGTGAACGCGAGTTTCTCGTACCACTCATCTGCCTCTGTATCTCATGATACACGATATCTATCATGTATCCCGACTACGTAGGTGCGTCCTGGATTAGAGTTATGTCTTCGACTGAGTCGTTGGTACCAACTTACTTTGAAACTTGACCCTTGTCCACTTTGTGAGTCAGCGTAGGCAAGCGAGGACGAATCCCTACTCAACTGACTCAAGGATATATTATTCCATATGCCTCCTTTTTCTGTATTATATATGTATGTATTTATTATTTTCTGTATTTATTTAAATTTTGTATCTCAAATATCACTTGTACACGGGATATTTTCTTTTGATGTGTTATGATTTTACATTGTTTTAGCATGTGCAATTTTTGCTCGACTGGCTTTAGAAAATTCCGAGGACAAAATTTTTCTAAGTTGTGGTGAGTTGTGAGACTCGTCTCACAGTATCGGTATTTATATACAGATACGTATTTTGTATTGTATTTCATATTTTCTCGATTTTTGGAACATTTTAAAATTTTCCCAAATTATAGATTTTCTCCTTGGCCGGCATACCAACGGTGTACCGAAGTATACCGACGGCATACCGCTCGGATAGATTTTCCATATTTTAGATATTTTCGATTTCATATATTTTTGTGAATAGTATTTTCGATATTTTCATAAATAGTGTTTTGGATATTTTGATTAATAGTGTTTAGATATTTTCGTGAATAGTGTAGATGCATTCTATTATCTAATGGACAATTGGTTTTCTTTCAATGGCTAGGATTGATCTAGAATGTGACATGGATCATGATCCAACGGTCATGATTAATTTACCCTCTCTATAGATATCCTATGAGTTTCTCTTTCCTCTCTTTTCTTTCCTTCTATATTTCTTCTTCACTCACTTCCCTCTTCCTCAAGCTTAGGAAGGCTCGGCCTTGAGGCCTAGAGTGTGGTTTCGGAACCCCTCTTGGAGGAGGAGTAGAAGATTAGGCTTGGAACTTAACCCTAGGCAAGTACATCTTGCTCAAAAGTGACATGACCATGCTATAATTTTGTTTCCCATAGAAATTAAAATTTTATTGTTCTATAATATGCTCCTCTAATTTGTTATCATGTTTAATATATAGCACTTCTGGTTTTGATCGACAATATTGCGTAGATCTGAGTTTCTAGATATAAGTTTTGAGTATTTTGATGTATTGATCTTTCAAATATTTTACTTTATGAAAATTAATACTTTCATGTTGTAGAAAATTCAATTCTATATAATTTTGACTTTTGGAAGTCCGAATTTCGATTTAAAATAAAGTTTTTATAGCCGAAACAAGTTTTGGCAAAAATCTGAATTTTGTTATTGTCTGAAAAAATGGTATACCGACGGTATGACAGTGTATACCAATGGTACGCCAGTGTATACCGACGGTATGTCGATTTTTGCACGAAAAACTTTCTGTCTTTAGGCCGGTATACCGTCGGTATGCCGTTTTATGCCGTTTTAGGATGTTTTTCCCGTTTCTTGATATTTTCTCGATTGTAATGGACTCTTAACATGATTAGATGACCTTGTATAGTAAAAGAATGATTGTAAACCCTATATACACTTGACCCTCTCATGTTCAATTATTATTCTATGACAAGTACTCACTTTTTAATTATTCATTCTCGCATGCCATGATATGTCTTTCCTTTCGATTCTTTCTTATATGCTACCATAGTTGTTGTCATGTCTTTTTTGCTTACTGATAGTGGTCCGTCGTGGCGCATCATGATACATGTCCTTCTTGCTTACGTGATAGTGGTCTGTCATGCGCACTCCCTTATTTCTCTATAGTGGCTCGTAGTACCGCACTCATGACTTGATTTTCTTATTGATTTTTAGACCCAAGATATGAGTACATGTTCTTTCTTGGCACTATGGATATAGCTTGTTGAATGTTTAATCTATTGCATCTTGGCACTGGACAATCGAGTGTGAGTATTGTTCCGTGTATCACGTGATGTTAGTACGAGAATGTTCGTAAATGATAACTTACGATTTATTCGTACATGGCACACGTCATCTTAAGAAATTATTGAGTGTCCACGACTTGAAAATTTGACATAAATATGATAAAGTAAATGACTAGTAAATTCAAGTAGATCATTGTAGGAGGAAATTCGAACTACCAACCCCAAGCTCCAAGGGCCCCATGAGGCGTTGCTCAACCCTGCTAGGCAAGGGCTCCATGACCTACCAAATTTGCGTGCATTGATACATGATCGAGTCACATGTCGTACCGGGTTGCGGCACAATCAATTATATATGCTATATGATACATGATCGAGTCACATGTCGTGTCGGGTTGCGGCACAGTAAGTTATATGTTTTCTTTTACAAGTATATGATATGGTTGTTCATGTTACAAGTCAAGACACGTTTCATCTGCCAGCAGTCTTGTTGGGCAATAGATGTACTACCCGTACCCCTGGACATCCGGTTATCTGCAGTCAGGTAGTTGCAAAAATCTTCAACTTGTATACTAGTAATTAGGATTGTGATAACCCTAGCTAGTTAATGATAGCAAGCCGTAGGTAATGATTGGCAGTGCACTTTTGGTTGTGCGTTACTTTATATGCTCTTATGTTGATGAGTGGCCAGAGGCTATGTTCTGCTAGGGAAAAGATCTACAACCCTGGTCCTTGTTTGGTTTAAGGGTTATGGCTCTGATTTCTAGTAGTTCCTAAGTCCCTTGTTGCTCATCGGCTTATTATGTTCCATAGCTATATTGTTCAGTATTTACATTCAGTCATTTATATTCTTGAGATGCGTGAATTAGTACCGCACTAGTCTCGACCCATATTTATTTATTTTTGTCATTATGTTGTTGTGTTGTTGTTGGACTTTGTCGTTCACCTCGAGCCTTCCTTATGGTACTTGCTATGTGGGGCCTGACCCCACTGGTTTTGCATAGCCAGGTTCCATAGTTGATCACGAGGATCTACCGTCTTTTCCTCCAGATGGTTCGCACTCAGAGGACCGACATGGTTTAGCGAGTGGGTTACCTTTATTTCCCACTTTATCTTGCACTTTCATTTTGTGGTGTATTAGCCAAGGACATATGTTAGTTCTTGTTTTTGGGTTTTGTTCCCTTCGTCTTAGTACGGCATGGATGTATATTCTGGACAGCTGATAGTTGTACATTTACGTACCTTTTGTATAGTCAGTTGATATCTTTTGTTATGTCAGCTCTCATGATTATGTATGTACTTGTGTTTGGGACGCCTTACCCATCTCATATATGATTTACTCTTTATTGCTTCCTATGTTGATTGGATTGAGATAGGATTTGTTCGACCTTAGGAGTCGTCAGTGGCATGCTAGAGTCCACCCACTTGTCTTCTAGACAGCTTTGACCGTATCTCAGGGTATTGGCGTACTCTGATATACGTAGCTGGCTTTGTTTCGTCCCCGATCTCCAGTATTCTGGTTCTGGGGCGTGACAGAACCTCTCGCAGTCAACCTTTATCTCTATAACTCACCTTATCTCCTCCCTATCTCCTCTGCTTTTAACTTCAACCAAGAATCCACATCATAACTGAGACCACGCCATCGTCGTCAGACTACAACGACGGTCAAAAGAGGAGCTATAGCAACAGCATTAAGTCCTACCGTCGACCTTTCCTCGTCGTCCGAACCTCGCCATCCTTGACGATTTTTACCATATTGTGGATTCTCTGTTGATGGTGAAAGAGAATACAAAAGCTTTTAGTGTTCAAATTTATGCCTAAAAGAGTTTACCTGGTAAACTATTTTTTGTTAGGTTTCCATTTTTTTAGTATGTTGGACACGGTTTTACGTTGGCCAAACACGATACGATACGGATACGATGAGATATGGACATGACAATACTGACGCAACATTTATCTGTTAATTTTTTTATGACGTTTTAATACCCTAGGTATCTTAGCTCCGCTCTTGGACGTGGACAAGTATCTTACTCATCGACTTCTTTATAGAACAAGCACGATTTAATCAATGAACTCGAGGGGCTATAATTAGGAAGTTTGATGTAAAGCCAATAGTCGTCTGAACACACAATTAACTTGAGAAGAGAAGAGATAGTTGATGAGTTTTGAGTAAGGTGTAAGGGATAATCTTGAGAAGCTGAAGAACACAAATCAAATGCATGAACATTAATTTTAGTGAAATAAATGGGTGGACTGGAGATATTGTCCTCGCCAATTTATTAAGGAAGAGGAGAGGGGGAGGGGAGAAAGAAGAAGAGAGATAGAGACTCTCCTCTTCTCTATTGAATTCATATATGGGGGTGGTGGGGTTTTAATTAGGATTTAAAGTGGATGTTGGGGTGCTTTAAATTGGACTTCTCTGGCTGACCGAAATTCGGAAGTTGGAGTAATGGACGGTCGATGGCATTCACTCTCCTCTCAACTGTATGTTCACCCTCTCCTCATTTAATGTCACCTCTCTCTCTCTCTCTCTCTCTCTCTCTCTCTCTCTCTCACACACACACACACACACACACACACACACACACACACACAGAAGCTACTCCTGTTTTTTTTTTTTTTTTCTTTTCAACAATTAATCTTGTGCCAAACCAAGTTAAATATTGTTCGAATTACAAAATGGTAACCAGCTCTGTTGCACACCATGCATGGCATGATTTATCAACCATGATGATATTAACCTGTGATCTACAGCTTACTTAGTCACATGTGAGTACGTTAATTAGCTAAAAAATAGATAGAAGTAGAAAAAGTTACTCATCCAACCTTGAGAAACCTGTGAGCCGAAAGAATACACTAATTACGCCCCCTAATTAATTTACGTGCGTATGTAGGAGGAGGGGTCACTAGCCAGAGGAGTTGTGGGTGTGTCCTTTGCGATGTCATGTTGGTTAATATCTTCGCTATTGGATCCTTCTTTGCAGTTCAGCCCTCATAAATAGAGCCTAATTTCCCTCCCCTATATAAGTATCTCCGCTCCACCCTCCCCTGGCTATCACTCAACAGTCTATCAAGCAAAGAGAGAGAGAGAGAGAGAGAGAGAGAGAGAGAGAGAGAGAGAGAAAGAGAGCTATGGTGTCCATGCAACATACATCTCTCTCCCTAGAGGAGAGGAAGCCAAGAGCCATGAATAATTTGGAGAAACTACTTTCATCAAAAAAAGGAAGTGGGAGGAAAAGGAAGGAGGAGAAGAAGATGGAAGGGAGGCGTCTAAGTCGTTCAAATCCGCAGAAGCCAAGCCAATCTCCTTCGATCATATCGAGCTCCAAATGGACACACCGTTGCCATTAGAGTGGCAGAGGTGTCTCGATATCAAGGTACTTAATTATTCATGCAGCCCATCAAAGTTTTGTATGTATCGTATGTAACAGGACACCAAGTTAACTTTTGAAGTTTGCTGCATGCAGTCTGGGCAGATACACTTCTACAACACAAGAACACACAAGAGGACCTCCAAGGACCCGAGGCAGCAGAATCCGAACCCCGAGCCGAGTCTCGATCTCGAGCTTAACTTGACCTGCAAGACAGAGAAAACGGCCAGCCGAATCGAAGCGGAAGACAGATGCAGCAGCAACAGCAGAGCACACAAGGACGATAATTCGGCTCGTCATCTGTATCGTCCTAGCCCTTTGCCTCCGCCCCTTGAGTCCCGTCGACAGGAGATGGTGGCAGGCGTCTGCATACACTGCCACATGCTGGTGATGATGTGCAAAGCGGCACCGTCCTGCCCGAATTGCAAGTTTGTGTACCCGTCGTCGACGCAATGCTCGTCTTTGCTTCTGAAGCCAAGCTCTGGTCTCTCCTTGTGTTGAAAGGACTGAAAGTGCTAGTGGAAATTTCATACAAATGTATGTATGTATGTGTGTATGAACAATCTCAAGTATTCCTACAGTCCATCAAAAGTGTTGCCGGGCGGGATGAACTAGTAAGGCTAGCTAGGATATCAGATGATGTATTAATTGTGAATATAAAAAGTATATGAGCTTTGTAGTTTGTGTATTAGAAATCAATATCTATAAATGGTAGTTAATGGCAATGCATTGAACTTATTTGAGAAGAGTTGACAAGAAATCAAACAAGGTTGGTTTAAAATAATTAAGATTGTTCTCTAATTTATTTAATAATAAACCGAGTGACTGTAAGTAAGCTTTGTAGTAATTTAAAGGGTTTCATGTTAAGAATAATTAATAGGCTACTTTTTGCCTTGAAATGTATCACATAGAATAAATAAACAATGATATTTTCAATATATTTTTTTTGTTATCAAAATAATCGTATATCGGAAACAATAAAACTAGTTGGCTAGAATCTATCCAGATAGAGAGGGGTAGATTTGGTATTATTTTTACCTTTCTCTTTCATGTCATATTTTTTATGTCCAGAATACCCTTTTACTCAATTCAAATAGTTGATTTTGAGTTCCAATAGTTGTTGGAGTTCCAATAGGTGGTTTTGAGTTCCAATACAGTTAATAACTGAAGAAAAGATTTTAGCCTCTGAATCCTATTATTCTTTCTCTTCCATTATCAGTCCAACGTGTTTCTATTAATTTTTTATACGTATTTACTTTGGTTGGAGTGGAAGGAGTAACAAATTATTTAACAAACTACTTACTATTATCGAATTATAAACAAAAACTTTTTCTACTTTATGTGGTCGAAGAAGGAATAACAAATTTTAATTTTTGGCAATAAATTTTTTTCGTAATATTAATTTTTAGAAATAACTAATCAACGATATACATACGAGCTCATTTAAATTAAAATTATATATATATATATATATATATATATATATATATATATATATATATATATATATATATATATATATATATATAGAAAAATTCTACAATACATCCACTGGAAATGGATGTATCGATACATCCGAAATCTGGACCGTTGGATGTTAATCCAACGGTTCAGATTAAATTCAGATAAAATAATACAGGAGACATCATTTAATGCTGATTTAGACTTTTGACCTGTTGGTAACTTGCTTTAGCAGGTCATTCTTCACTTTAATTTTTTCAATAAACACCCTAAATTAACTCATATTTACTCTATCTTTCGTCCATCCAAATTAATCTGAACCTTAATTTTTTTTTTGTTACAGGCCATGGTAGTCGTGGTGGTGCTGGTGGTGGTGGAAAGAGAAACGGAGATGAAGAAGGAAATAAGAATCGGTTCGGATCGCGTCGAACGTCGTCGAGCCCTCCTAGAACAATGAGGAGTACCAGCTGCGCCGAGAAGAATCGGTCCGCTTCGCGTCGGACGTCGTCGAGATCTCCTCGAACAAGGAGAAGTACCAGCGGCGCCGCTCTAATTTTACTGCCCATGCCATTGTCTTAAATTTTATTTTTCATTTAACAATTTAATATTTTGTTAATAAAGCTGCATGTCATGGTGGTGGTGGTGAACTGAGGAAACCTGCTTCTGAGGTCGGGCGGATTATTTTTTAACTTTTCTAAAGATAATATTTTCGAGGAGAATATTTTTTTGGGAGAATGGCCATTCTCTTTGCTTTCAATACGGCGAATGGACGGAGAATGGTACATTTAGGACGGAGAATGGACGGAGAATACGGCGAATGGCCATTCTCTTTGCTTTTAATACGGCGAATGGACGGTGAATTCGGCGAATGGACGGAGAATGGCCATTCTCTTTGCTTTTAATACGGCGAATGGACGGAGAATGGCCATTCTCTTTGCTTTTAATACGGCGAGTGGACGGAGAATGGTACATTTAGGATGGAGAATACGGCGAATAGCCATTCTCTTTGCTTTTAATACGGCGAATGGATGGTGAATACGGCGAATGGACGGAGAATGTCCATTCTTTTTGCTTTTAACACGGAGAATGACCATTCTATTTGCTTTTAATACGGCGAATGGACGGAGATTGGTACATTTAGGAGGGAGAATGGTACATTTAGGATGGAGAATGGTACATTTAGGACGGAGAATGGTACATTTAGGACGGAGAATGGTACGTTCTCTCAAATCTCTTCTTTGTGTAAATTAAATCCAAGGAGGACACAATCCCTAATTTTAGTTATTGTTTAGCAGAGTCTGCTTAGTTGTTGTAAAATTGTGGTGTTGCTTCTGTGACACTTTTATCTTTAATCTCATATTTTCTATGAATATGTGTTCTGTTTGATTTTGATTTAGTAATCTTTCCGTAATTAGTTTTTTTTTGTTTCATCTAACAATTTAATATTTTTGTTATAAAGCTACAGGGCATGGTGGTGGTGGTGGAAGGAGAAACGGAGATGAAGAAGAAAAGAAGAAGAAGTTCCGGTTCGCGGCGGACTTCGTCGAGTTCCTCAATCAAGCGAAATTAAACCTCTTATAGAGTTCCTTAATTGAAGTTGATCACAATAACCTTTTGTATTTTTCAAACGGATAGTAGAATCTTCCTCGAGCCCTCCTCAATCAAACGGCTAGTAGAATCTTTCTCGAGCTCTCCTCAATCAAACGGCTAGTAGATTGTTTGCTAGTCTCAAAATTTATTTGTCTTTCTATCTTCCTCACTTTTTGTACTTCTCTCTTGCTATATATACAATAGTTTTCTTGTTTCATAGTACTATTATTCATTCTGAAATACATAGAATAGTTTTCTGAAATACAATAGTTTTCTTGTTCTCAAGATGTCTACTCGTGTGGGGGGAAATGTAGAAGACGTAGAAGATTGGTCGCCAACTCCAAATGAAACATTCATTCCACGTATGTTGCGCAGGATTGAACAACTGTCGAAGATTTCAGCTGATGTTGCATCGATCAATTCTATGCTTGGTTCAATACAAATTGAACAAATGAATTTATCTCGACGTTTGGAGAAGATTGAAGAATCTCCAGCTTTGAAGAAGGCATCTTCATCTGGAGCCTTTAATAATGTGAAGGTGGTTTCCGTTGTATTTTCTTCCGAAGAGGAGGACGTGGAGCTACAATATCGTAGTAAAGCATTGGACCAATTTCTCGCATTGGACGCTATAGAAGAAACTGACTTTAGCAGTCCTTCTAAAAGAATACGTAGAAATTTACATCCGGTCACACCATCGAAAAATTTAATAAGGGGTTCAACCTCGAAGCCTAGCAATTGTACTAGTGTTTCTTCGAGATATTACGACTATATTTTTGCAGATGATAGACCTGACGAGTAAGTAATATGAGTTTTGATTTAATTCCAACAGTTTTTTCTCCTAATTTATTTGTTTCTTTTCTTAGAGAAATAATATCATTTTGCAACAAAAACTATGTGTCTCGGTGGAAGATGAAGACCTTAGCTCCTTTAACAAAAATTAGCAATGGGGTATGTATAAATAGTATATTTCTTCTTAGATGCCATCTATGTTTACTTCGATTCCATCGCTGACATTTTTAATGATTTATTCAGATTGTAGGTATTGTCTCTGCTCTTCTCACCGCGGAGGAACGGAAAAGAACCTCCAATAAAGCTAATGTATGGTTTTTACCAATAAGGATGTCGGTGAGTGAGCATTTTATTCTTCAATGCATATGCATTAACAATTTTCTCGTTTGTTTGTCCTTCGTAATGTATTAATTGATGTATATGTAGAAAGACACGTTACCTCCATCCGTCAAAAAGCCTCATGAATTATGGAAGAAGTTTAAATATTTTCAGGATTACATGGGATCTTTAAGCACCTGTAAAGAGGTATTAATGTATTTATGTTTAAATATTAATCCTAATTTTCTGAAAATTTACTAATTTGTTTTACCTAATTACCCTGATTCAGATATACATACCCATTCATTTGGGCGAACAATATACTCTTGCAAGAGTTCTGGTTAAAAAAGGATTGTTGAAATTTGGGACTCACTTGCATCTAAAGATGATCCGATTCAAAGCAGAACAGTCATAAAAGAAATAGTAAGCTCATATTCATCAACTTTTATGAATTGGGTACAAGATACGCGGTATACTAATACATATTGTATTTTGGTAATTGTAGCTTTCAAATTTGGATATCTTTCTCGAAGAAGAGATTTTGAAGCTGAGAGATGCTAGGTTCAGCTTTTCTACTTTTGCAATAAAATGTCCTTCTTATGTTCCCCGCCAAGGCAATTATGTTTATTGTGGGATTTTTGTAATATCATTCATAAAAGACCGATGTAGTCTAGACTACCGTTCTCTCGATGTAAGTATGAAAATATGTCGTTAAAAATTTCAACTTTTTAGAGCAATATTTTTGATGTTATGTTTGTTATATGCAGTTTGATGCGGGAAAGAAAAGACGCAAAGCTGCTGACTGGATTACAACTTCAGAGCACAATGAAGAGCTAAAAAAGAAGTCCAATCTGATTGAATATGGAAGACGATAATTTTTTTCTTCTTCTTTTATATCTAATGTATGGAAACCCCTAATGTATTATGTTCATTTGTTTTGTTGAGTTGTAATGACATTTTTGCCAAATGGCTTCAATTCTTTTTGATTAAGCAGAATCATTTTTGTCCTTCAAATTAATATAATTAAGCAGAAATGAGTCTTTTGCCCTTCCATCGAATGACATTTTTGCCCTTCTAATTAATTCAAAACACCCCCGAACCCTTTTATTAAAAAAAAGAAAAAAGAAAACCGTTTCGGAGCTTCCTTTTCTTCCATAATCCACTCTGTACTCAAACCTAGGTCATTCTCCTCCAAAATCTTCAAACCTTCCTCCCCATTCGCAATATTCACACCATGTCGTCATCAGCGGCAGAATCATCACCGGCAGCATCACCAATTAGAGAAGATGCACCAGTTACAGAAAATCCAAAAGCGATAGACGGAGAACAACGGAAACCCTATTCTAAGAAAGTTGCACAAAGGAAAAAGGAAAAAGTTGCTAAACAAAAAGAAGTGCAAACAAGAGGTATAACTTTGATTTTATGTTCGCAAATTCTGTATATATTACAAGGAAAATGACATTCTCCGTCATAAAACGCATTTGAATGTTAAATTCTATTCGCCGTTTAATTTGGAACGGAGAATAGAATTCTCCGTCGAACTTAAAACGGAGAATGTCGTTCCCAGTGTTAAAACCCATAAGAATGGCCATTCTCCGACCTAATTTTTTGTTTTTTTTTGTTTTGTAGAAAAAAAATCTATCAGGAACAAGGATTCAAGACTTTTCCGTTCTACCTTCAAGCCAATGCTAAATCTTATGGAGGAGGTCAATCGAGATGTTGGCCGTTTACCTGAGCCAGTTATTGGTTCCTTGAAGAATATCGATTTCTGGAATTTTGTCGAAATTTTCTACCAAAACAGAGTCCACATCTCCGAAGTGGCCAAGGTCTCCGAAGGGCTTGAGAATTTAATTGCAAGTTACACAGAAGAAGAAGATGGCATCGGGTGCTTTGAATTGAGCACCACTGTTAAAATCGCGCCAAGCGTCGAGGATATGGCAGTCATATTCGGTCTACCGCTGAATGAAGAAAGCGATGATGATGTTTCTTACAGAAGATTGATAAAGAAAAAATAACAGCAGCCCACACGACCAGCATCATTGAGCCTGTGTAGAGATCACTTCACAAGATTGCTGGCTAATACCAAGGGCAAACACTCAGAAGTCACAAATAAGGAAGTGAGAGACAAGTTCTCTGAATTGTTACGACGGCTTCGTGGTGGAGATAACGATGTTAATCCAGATGATTTGGCTAAGCTAATAATCTTCCACTTGTGCCAAACAGTATTCTTCACAAAGTCTGGCGGTTCAAATTTGCCGTACAGATTCTTGGCCTTGGTAGACAGTGTGGACGTCATCAACGGTATATGCCGGCCAAGGTTAATCCTGTCATATGTAATGGAAAGCATAAAGAGGAGTAGAAGCAAAACTGAACAGGGAGATTACTCAATGGCTTTCCACAAATTGGAAGGTTGCACAATATACTTCCTCTATTGGTTTGCAGAACATAGTAAATTTGTGGAAAGGAAGTTCGCCCCAATTCCTGATTACCCAAGATTTTTCACATGGAATGGGTACGAAATTTTAAACTTCCTCAAGGACGAATATCACAACAAAATGAGATCGAAGATGATATTTGAAGATCTGGTTATACCTGTTGGGAAAGAAGAAGGGCACAAAGAAGATGAGTCACCTATAGAAGAAGTTGAAAATGAGGGAGAGGAAGAATACCAAGAAGCAGGTGGGGATAATTTTGATGAACAACGGATACCACAGCATCATGAAATTGGCACTGTGATGGACGACTCAGCAAAGGAATTGGAGGATTTGAGAAGACATCATTCTGATATTCTTGCGCAGAATGAAGAACTCAAAGAAAAGTTAGAAGAGATGGAGGCACAAGGAGCGCAGTTACGTGCAGCCAACTTTGAGAATGCCATACTCAAAGAAAAGCTGAAAAAGCTCGAGGCAGAAGAAGAGCAACAACGTACAGTCAATGTTGTGATGGAGGGCTCTGTGCATGAACTAGAAGATTTGAGAAGACATCATTCTGATATTCTTACGCAGAATGAAGAACTCAAAGAAAAGTTAAAAGAGATGGAGGCACAAGGAGCGCAGTTACGTGCAGCCAACCTTGAGAATGAGAAACTCAAAGAAAAGCTGAAAGAGCTCGAGGCACAAGAAGCACAACATCGTGCAGTCAACGTTGTGGTGGAAGGCTCTGTGCATGAACTGGAGGATTTGAAAAAGCAGAATTCTGATCTTAAATCAGAGCTACATGCACAAGGTAAAATCTTTTCTATTTCAAATTTCTGATTTGGAATCTTCCAGGAGTATGACTATTCTCCGTATATTATAACACGGAGAATAGTCATTCTCCATGTTATTTGAAACGGATAATTGCTTTTCTCTATCATTTCGATACTGGAAAGGTTATTCTCCGTGTAATTCCAAACGGAGAATTCTATTCTCCGTATTATATTACACGGAGAATGTCATTCTCCGTGTTAGGTTCATATCATACATTTCATTATTGTTTGTTTTATTTCAGTGCGAACAACCGAGCAACTCAGAGAAACAAATGAAAGGCTCGTTGAGGAGAAAAAGGAGCTTCAAAATAAAGTTGAATCGATTAATATTGAAGCCAATGAAAAGGATGGGAAAATTCAAGATCTCAAAGCCGTGGTTGTAGCACTTCAGCATGAGGAGTTTCAAACAGCTGCTGAACTTGCTGCTCAAAGAGAAGTCAGAAGAAGAGGAGGATCGGGGGGAAAAAGGTTAATAAAAAGCAATACAGTTGGAGAGGCTAATAAAAAGCGGAAGGTTAATGCCGCTCCGAAATCTCGAGAAGATGTCAAAATAGCTGCATTAAAGAAGGACCGTGTCATACTAAGGGAATGCGATGAACTCTTACTTTGGAAATATGCGGATGAAGAGCTGAAGAAACAATACATCGATATCGTAATTCCCAGAAAGAATTCTCCAAAGTATGTATTTTAAACCCTTTTTTTCTTTCATTTTTTCTAGAATTTTTTCACAATTATGTAATGAGAATCTATCTTTATTAATTTAATCTAAACTAAATTTATGTGCAGTGATATGGTATACGAATTTTATCCGGAAAAGGGTGAAAATGGAGTTTCAGTCCAGCTGTCGGCAGTAGACATGCAAGACATACTCAACTATGACGACATGGAGGCTGGCATACTGGACATAATAATAAGGAAGCCGAGAGAAATTTAAGGCAGTAAAAGGTGTGCCCCATCTAGTTCAAAGGAGGTGCCATTGATCCAGAAAAAAAGCCGGTGCCCCAATCACATAAGTGGTCTGCATTCATGACGGCCCACACATTGGTAAGAATTCAAACAGAAAAATCCATATTCATGTGTAAATCGATAAAAAATGACAGAAAAAATTTACTCATGATATTGTGTATTATTTTTGGAAAACAGACCATCGTTCAACATGCCAATGAAGAAAACGCAAAAGTCGGCGCCTTTGAAGACATCCAAACAGATTTAGTAGACTTCATCATGGGTTTGGAGGACGACATAGAGTTGCTATTCATCCCACTCTTTAATGCATCCATCAAACACTATACTCTGCTCACATTCAACTTTATCTCCTACGACTAGACACACTACAACTCCTTGAGGCAAAACACGTACGATACGTGCAAGGTGGATGCAGAATTAATGAAGAAAACCCTAGAGCCTATCATCAGGAGAAAAGTTGATATGATGAGGGAGAGACGTCCGACGAAGAAGGAGTATGAGAGCAAAGTACTGAATTGTTCTCTAAATTTCCCACAACAACGGGCACCCAACTGCCTCTTGTACACGGCGTATTATATGAATATGTTGACGACTCCTCCCTTCGAAATACCGGGAGGAAATGACAATGAAACTCACCAGAAGATGACAACGATGAGGTTGGCATGGGCTAAGGAGTTGCTTTCAAGCAAATATGTAAAACGAACCAAGTAATGACATTGTAAAACAACAATGTAATTATGATGTAATTGGGCAAGGAACTTCTGTCTTTTATAAGCTCTGCTTTTATAATATAATTATTTTTGAATTACATTTACATTGTCAAAACCACGAAAAGTTTGACTTTTATTTACATATGAAACAACTCGAACTCATGCGCCAAGTTGCAGTCATTTTTATAATAAGCACTCCCAACTTCTGCCATTTATTGGCAAAATTTAACAATTCGAACTCATGCGCCAAGTGGCAGTCACTTTTATTGTCATTAATACCAATGAATCTGCCATTTATATGCCATTAATACCAATGAATTCTTCCATTTATATGCAATTTATTCCTAATGAATCTGCCCCTTCGGATTATATTCTCCGTTTTATTTGGAACGGAGAATGGAATTCTCCGTTTACTTGAAACGGAGAATAACTTTCCCGTTTAAATTAAATCGTTTGAGGATTTTACTCACCGTTTATTTCGGAACGGATAATAACATTCTCCGTCTGTCTTGAAACGGATAATAAACACATTAAAATGTTCATTCGCCATTTTTATTTAAACGGAGAATGACGTTCTCCGTGTCTTTCAAAACGTAGAATGTTATTCTCCGTTTAGTTTGAAAAGGAGAATGAAGATGAGCTTGATGAGAATATGACGAGGTTGGTATGGGCTAAGAAGACTACAATGATGAGGTTGGTATGGGCTAAGAATTAGATTTCAAGAGAACTTCTGTCTTTTATAATGTCTGCTCTGCTGTCTTTTATAATAAAATCCTTTTTGAGTTACATTTACATTGTGAAAACCACAAAAACTTTGACTAAATGAGTTAAATTTACATTATGAAAGTCTGAAATACTACATAAAATCCTACTATCAAGAAAAAAGTTGAATGTGAGCTGCGTGCGGGCATCGCAGAGCAATGTAACTCCTTGAGGCAAAGGAATTCCTTAAGGCAGTGAGTTCCTTTGCCTCAGTCAGTTCCTTTGCTCGGAGGATGCACGATGAAGTGACTTGCCTCAAGGAGTCATCCTACGGTTTCTTTGCTCTGACGATGCACGATGAATACCATCTACCACGTGGACACGAACTAAAAGATGACAGAGAACAACACTCCTTCACAGTTGAAGCTTTCAATTGGATTCCTTGAGGCAAATCACTTCATCGTGCATCGTCAGAGCAATGGAACTCCCTGAACAAAGGAACTCCGTGAAGGAGTGTTCAGGGAGTTCCATTGCTCTGACGATGCACGATGAAGTGATTTGCCTCAAGAAATTCAATTGAAAGCTTCAACTGTGAAGGAGTGTTCTTCTCTGTCGTCTTTTAGTTTGTGTCCACGTGGTATTCATCGTGCATCGTTAGAGCATAGGAATCGTTGGATGACTCCTTGAGGCAAGTCACTTCATCGTGCATCCTCCGAGCAAAGGAACTCACTGAGGCAAAGGAATAACTTGAGGCAGACACTACAGGAAAAGTGACTTTTTACGGCGCGCAATGTGTGCCGTAAATCACTTTAGATGGCACGCACATGCACGCCGTATTAACCCACGCCGTGAAAAGATGGTGGTTTAGACAGCATATTGTGTGCGTCGTCGAAACCCTAGTTGTGTGTCGTCTATACGCTTCTACGACGTTCTTTATGTGCCGTGCAAAGTCTATTATGGGATGCAACCGTGTGTCGTTATTATTCGCAATAACGACATTCGCATGCACGTCGTAAATTATATATTACGACATTCGCATGCACGCCTTAAATTCTCTTGAATTTGTTTTTTAAAAAATAAATCATAATTTTTGTACAATTAATTTTACCTGACAATAATCAGCAAAAAATATAATATGCACAACAATTAAGTCTTCCAAATAAAATTTAAAAGAATTCCTGTTCACCAACTAAAATGTTACCAAAATGTGCCACATACATAATTGTTTCCTGACCACAAACTAAAATGTTACCAATATGGGCCGCATACATAATAATCGTTATAGGAATTCTTGATCGATCACCAACTAAAATGTAATTAAAATGTGCCACATACATAGTAATTTTTATAAAAATTCCAAATCAACAATGTGCGCTGTCACCAAAATGTGGCCATACTCAAAAGCCTAAAGGAAATATATATAAATATACATTTATTCCTTCATTCCAATCACGATCAAAATGAGTCTTAACTGGAGTAATCTTCAATTGCCGTGGCATTAAAAAATGTCCAAGTCCCCATGCATGTAGTGAAAATTAGCATCTTGTTCATAACCTGTCATATAACAAATCAAGTCAAACATTTAGTTCAAAATAAATGGAATAAGTATGTAAAGGTGTTTTCGTACTGTGTATCACTAAGTTAACATGGCTGAATGAAAAATCCGATTTTTCAGAAACTAATCTTCAGTATGTGAGAGTAAAAGTTGGTTTCCCAATAGGTTGTTATATATATCAGTTACCATAGGTTGTTATATATATCATAAAGTATTCTGGTATCACTAAGTTAACATGGCTGAATGAATTATTGCTAACAATATATATCATCAAGTATTCTGGTATATGCCCCTCTAGGGTTAAGGTTTCCCAATAGGTTGTTATATGTATCAGTTACCATAGAAACCATGTAGGTTGGGCTAATTTAGATATTCATGTAATGATGGGAATAGGGAGGATCAAGGTAGGCGTTTACTAGTATGTGTTAGTTTTAATTAGAGGTATGTTAACTTGGAAAATATATAGATGTGTTGTCTTTTGGGTGTTGTATAACTGCCTAAAAGCTAGTAGTTGCTCTAAGTATCCATGTTTATAAGGGTTGGGTATTTGTGTGCAACCTGTGTAAAAGAGGTATCAGGGAGCTTGATATCAAAATCCTAGAGGAGAATACATGTTGTCTGGAAGCAGTTTGGCGTAGCAGATATGTGCAGCTAAGGAGGAACACATTGAACTAATGTTTGTGTTCCTGTGCACTACTATTCTTTGAATACTTAATATCTTAGTCAAGTTCAAGTGTTTATAGCTGCTATTGAAATAAAATTTGATGAAAACCTGAAGCAGAAGTCTCCATGCAAGCTACCTTATATCATGGTTCTTATCTATCTCAAGCATTGAACACATTGCAACATCTGCTGCACTACCCTGCACTACCCTGTTATATAAAAGGACATAAATAAAGTGAAATATTGTACGGAAACCATAGAAAAATGAGCATATTTAACTTATTATGATGGAAACATAGGACACGACATAAAAAAAAGAGAAGAAAAGAGAGTATTCAAACTGTGCAAGTAATTTCCAAAAAAAGTTTTTACCCAAGTTCCTAAAAATGTTGTGATCATCAAATATGAATAAAATATAATTTGTCTTATGTTTACAACAAAGAGGACAAAGAAGCCTTTATCCCAATTTATTTAGCAGTAAGATAATAAAAAAGAATAAAGAAACATTACATGCCTGCTCAATAAACCAGATGAACAAACTTTATGACAGAATTAACTAGCAACTTAAGCCATAGTTATGATGGAATGAACTAGTTGCCATAACAGAAAACATGCAAATGATATAGTACCTGTACGGGAGTATTGATAACTGATCTTTCTACGTATTTGATTATAGTGCAGTAATATGGTATAATAAGAGCAATAAAGGGGGAAAAATTGACAATAGTTTATAGAGACAAGAAAAATAGAGCAACAATGATATTAACTACTGTTGATTTCTTCAGCAATGACGCATTTGACTAGAGTCTTGTCTACGTACAAGTATTGTGTATATTTCATAAGAGTAATACTACTCATAGGCATGTATGCCCCGTACGCGCTTCCTGCAGTCATACTACTTTGATCTCAATCTTTTATTCCATCGAAGAGATTTAGTTCAACCTATTTCCTTAAAAGCTTTTTTCATACTTTTCATCCTCTGACTATAATTTTCTCTCTTTTGTTCTTAGGATGAGCTTTTCCGATTACATTGACATATCCAGTGATGAGGAATCTGAATTGTCGGAAGTTAAAGATGTAAAACCCTTATTGTTGTCAGGTGTACCCGAAGAGAGAGTAATTTACCAAGCTGCAAATACACAGCAGGACCATAAAGAATTTATAACTAAACCAAGGTTTCGGGATAAAAGAAGTCATAAGATAGTAAATGGTTTCTCAAATGTTTCCTACACAACAAACCAAGACAATGAGGTCAAGTTTATATATATATATATATATATATATATATATATATATATGCAAATGCCAGATTGAAAAATAATTGACACCTCATAAACTGAGCACTTCAAACTGAGGGAAAGGAAAATGAAACTTGGTCCTTGTAAATGAGATCAAGTTTCTACATCAAACAATTTTATTTCTTCCTTTCTCTCACTTCACAACAAATCAAACACAGCATTTAAGGTTTCCGAGGAGAAAAAAGAAGACAACTGTCGAATGATCAAATGACATTATATTATGTTCAATCTTAATATCTAGTGTAATTAGAAAATATAAATTAGTACAGAGTTTAACTAATTGATTCATTTGTAACTTCTACAAAACATGTGAAACTAATGACAATAACATTTTTACATCAGTATGTATAGTAGAATGAGCAACACATGAATAAATTCTTGATATGTACAGAAGAAAGATATGAACCCTAAGTTAAATTATACTCTGAAAGTGCTGAATCAGTAAGTAGAAGCCCCTTATGATTGATTGATTCTTGCTAATAGTTCGAAGAGTTGATTAGAATATAAACATCTTGATCTGTAATTATATAATGTGGTATTCTTGGAGCAAGTATATATGGATGAAGTAAACTATTCTTGGAGTTCGAAGATTATCTTACCTCAAAAGTGTTACCACTAATCAAATTTTATACTTGATAGGCCACGCGATCGTACTTGATAAAGCCTCATGTAGAAGAAAAAACTCACGGGTCGGCCGATACAAAGTCACCTCATAATCAATTACTTCATGAACCGAAAGTTTATAGCACTCTTGTCCTATAGCCACATGATGGACCAAATCTTTGGGATTTGTAGATGCAATCTCGCCAATTGCCACAACTTCTGAACCCGTCTCCCAATTCAATAATTTGCATTTTGTCCCAATGCTAGGAGAACTTGGAACTTCTGCATTTACTTTTTCCCGCCTTATTTCGGCTCTCTCTCGGTTGGTAGAACTTTGAACCCCATTGTTTGAGTTATCCTTTTCCACTGTGTTTGAGTTTTCTATTTGCTACATGAATGAAAAAAATACATTAACTATTGAACATATTGGTTTGTACTAAAGAATAAAGATACTATACGAAGTATAAAACTTACAATGTTATTATTCCCAATAACCTTTTCAGCGATGCTTTTGACAAAATTTTTCAATTCATTCAACTCACTTTCTAATCTATTGAATTTATCACGATGATATTTTTGGCCTTCTACTTTTGAAGGAGTCGCCCCAAAGCCAAGTCCTCTTACTCTTCCTCGTCGTTCAGGGCCAATTACTCTTGAAACCGCATCATCTTGAAGAGAACTTTTTTCTGATGGTGTTGCTGACTTATGAATCTCTTCTACGTCATCCTTATAAAATTGAACATAGATAATTTTAGAACGATATAAGTGAATAACCAAATGATAAAAAATATAAACGGAAATATACCAAAATTTTCTGAGCCTCTAAACTCAATGTACCCGTCTTCCTCTTATGTCCTTTGATCCAAACATCAACTCTTTGTATAGAATTAGGATTATCACTTTGTTGACGCTATAAGACATTTTTTTGAGGTAAAAAAGGTGAGTAAAAATCAATAAGACTAATGAAATGACTTGTGTAACAAAACAGATTTCTAGGTAACAAGCAGATTATCACTTAGTTACCATTTCTTCCTCTAGACGAGCATATCCCTTACGACTCGTTGTATGCAGCAAAGTTTGACTTCTCCTCATCTTCTTGAATTTTTCACTTTTTTCCTTTATTATATTTGAAATATATTACATCATTTAGCAATAGCAAAACATTTATAGCAAAAAATACAATGAAACCAACAATATTTACCGTAAATTCTGGAGTACTTCTCTTGATTACAAATGTCTTCCAATCTTTAAAGGATGGTATATTGTCAGGTTTCAGGAGGGCAAGTGCTCGTGGTAGACCTACAACTTTTGCTTGTTCTATCACGTCTTTTATCAAATTAGATCTATAATCACGCTAATGCATTCCTAACTTTTGGAATACGTAAGTCTTATGGTAGTCATCAAGAATAAACTTTTGCTATAAGAAAAAGATACCCGTCAATAAAAACATAAGTTTAATAAATGCATCTAAAAAACACATAAATATGACATAAATATTACCGTGATGTTCTCCCAGATTTGATGTTTAAAATCATCAGAAAGATCTGTCCATTTCTCCATTGTCACTGGCACTAAATCTCTTGATGTCGAGCCTAGAAAACTAGCAAATTCAGCTGCAGTATCTCCAATTGGTTGACCCCTATCATTAAAATCAACCGGAACAGGATTTTTTCTCATACGAATATGATCCATTCTTGATTTACCCCTAGTTTTCTTCTTTTCAGGCACATTAGAACTTGATTGATTTTGATCACTTGGCATATTAGGTGACATGTTCAATGGAGAGTTAGAGTCTCCATTTGATATTCTCACACCTTCATTTCCTCTTTGCATGGTACCCACTATGGCAGCTAAACGTTGTATATCTCCTCTTTTATCACCTTTTTTGGAAGACTTCATAAAACAAGTACATAATAAGAAATAAGTTTTTCACCAAGATATTATTAAAAAAAAGGTTATAAAGATAAATGAGCTTACTTCACCATATCCCGACATGTTCACAACTTTTTGAATAGACCTGCAGTACCTAAAAGTTTGTATCAGAACAACATGAATAAAAGGAAATTGACTCATATATTACTCATATATTGCAGAAGCTAATAATTTTTTTAAACTCCTATCATGATTGTATAAAATATCTAAGCCAAAGATAAGCATGATAGGTCAAAGAAGATTAAGCAAGTTCAGATATTATAATATGGCAGGTGCTACTATTGGTTTATGAAGTCAAAGATAAGCATGATAGGTCAAAGAATATGTGTATTTCAGATATTACAATATGGCATAATGATAAGCTATTGGCAGAGTAACTTATTATGGGGTTATTAGAGTAACATAATGTGTGTATTTCAGATATTACAATATGGCATAATGACAAGCTATTGGCAGATATTACAATATGGCATAATGACAAGCTATTGGCAGCAAGTAGCATGTCAACTTGAACAAAGTGCAAGGCATTGCTTCCCTTACCTAAAGGTGTGGATTTTCCTAGTTTGCTTAAAAAATCTCAACTTCATAAGCTTTGGGAACTATATGATGCACCTACCAAACTCTTACTCATTCGTAAATCTGTAATGAACTCAATCATGTGGAGAACCTTGATGTTCTTAATGAACAGCATCACCTACTTACTGTCTTCATTTCCTCCTCCTCTGTTTAAGAGGTAGTCAATGACTATTCCTCTACTTCTGAATGAACAATCACCCTGCATTCGCAAGGACAAAAGAGTGAATCCTCTAAATTTCTGCTTATAATCATTAGCTAGGGGAAACGTACACTACACGATTACCTCCAACTGATTGCTCGTAATGCACTAAACTTACCAACTGTGTCCTATGGGGACGGATTCAACACGACATGTTTCAGAGATGGTGACACTGATTCGACGCCTATTTTGGTGTGTCCTATTGTATTTGAGAGTGTCTAGTATGTGTCCAATACGACACGGACACGGACACGACATGAATTTGGAAGTATCCTTCTTAGCTTACCAATCTCCCCTATGCGCTTACGATTTTCCTAAAGAAGAGTCAATGAAGCTTCTTTCATTCCTGTAGTATTTCCGGATCAAACACCAATTAATTTAAAAGTTTTTATCACTTTACCCTAGATATAACCTTCAGTCGGATACAGCAAATACATCCCTATATCCAAACTACTCTACTGTCAGCAGAAAATGGTATGGAAATCATAAAAACATCAGTAGAGACATCATGCTAAGGAAATGATAATCATCACACAACATTTACAACTTAACAGATGGGTAAAATCAGATTTCCAGTCACTAAATCAATTTACAACTTAACAAATATGGTAAAATCAGATTGCAACCGATAAACCAACTATAACCGCAGAAGAATAGATATAAACTTACAAAACCAACTTACCACACTACTGACAATGATGACTATGCTCAGCCGGGTAACCTTATTAGTGAGAGATGAAAGAATTCTGAAGTAATAACTCGAGGTCTTCTAACCTGCAAAGATGGTAACTTTTGACTCTCAGACATATCACCATATAAATACCCTTCGACTACCAGAGAGAAATGAAGAACCATACCTCACATTACTCAAGGCATGATAGGTTGCAATTGTATCTTTGAAATCCTATAGATATCAAATGATTGTTGAATCACATTACAACATAGATTCTCTTAAGGAGTGAAATAATAGAGGAAACTAACATAGGCTCCTGGAAATTTTAGGATTAATACTTGGGCCAAGGAGAATACACTGCAGTCCATTACTATATTAAACTATCCAGTTGAAACTGCTAAGATAAGATAGTGATTGCAAAGATATGCAGTACTTATGATTGTAAAGATAAGATAGTGATTGCAAACAAACTCAGAAATAGTGATTCCAAACAAAAGCAAGCCGAAAAGAAAGATGAAGCAAGTTCCACATGTGACACTCTTCTAAATAATTGACCATAGCACAACAAAATAGTTAGACTAATCGATCATATAACAACAAAATCATTTAGTGAAAGATTAAGCAAGTTCCACATGTGACACTCTTCCAAATGACATATATATTCTCTTTCACAGAACATGCAAATCATAGGCTTTTGTATGACATTAGTGAAGATGAATATGAAGTGCCAATCAAATCCCAGTTGCTTTGTCGACACCATAAGTGGATATGAGATTAATCTTCAATCTGTTTGGTAAAACATTTTAATTAATTAATAAGGTATGAGAGAATATAATATATGTATACAAATTTGCAAATAATTATGATTTGTATAGAAAAACTAATTATGTACCTCATCTGAAGTCACCTTCTCGCAATCAAATCTTACATAACCTTCACCATCAAGATTCAGATCCAGTTGTACTGCATCTAATGGTGCACATGGCATATACGCATTCTCTTCAAAACTTTCTAACTCGTAAAAACCTCGTGATGGTGCTCTTAAAACAACATACCAATATGATGCATCACTATCTCTTGAATAAAACACTTGCTTTGCTTGTGAAGCTAAGATAAACGGATCTCTTTCAAATTGACTTTGTCCTTGGTGAAGATTAACTAATGTAAATCCCTCTTCAACTTTGACACCATTTTCTATGTTTGCCCAATCACATTGAAATAAAGGAACCTGAATATTGTAGTAGTCAAGCAAAATTATGTCTCTAATAACCCCATAATAAGTTACTCTGCCAATGACTTGAGATGTGTCTCTTGCACTAGATCGACAAATTGTTTCTGCTTCAATTGAAACACCACTGTTTTGTGTGCTTTTTTCGGCATCTTTTGTATGAAATCGATGACCATTGATGACATAACCTGAGAATGACATTACATTCTTTTTAGGTCCACATGCGAGCCATCTTAATGTGCTCGACATAGTGCCAACTTAGCCTGTTTTGACTTTATTTGATAGCCATCCTATGAAAGCCTCTATATGTCTCTTTTGTAGCAGACTTTCATTCTTCAAAAGACGCCTATCCAAATGCTTAAGTTCCTCTAAATGCATCCTGATATAAAAGTATACATGATTAACTTAAAAATGAAAATTTTAAGTAAAAATAAGTTATAATTTGGTAGCATACTTACTTAATGTACGGTTCGACTTCAGAACTATTGAACAAAACAGTACGATGAGCTATCTCTAACATGTCAGAAGACATACTCCTTGTTTTCCCCTTAGAAATTGGCCTCCCTTCGCCGGTAGTTTCATTCTCAAAATCATCATTGCGTCCATATTGAGCTCCAATTTCAGCAGCTTGTTTTATATACCCACTACAAAAACTTGAACACTCTTCCGTAAGATATCTTTCTGCTATACATCCTTCAGGCCGTGAACGGTTTCTAACATATCCTTTTAGTACCTTCATAGATCTAATTAAGAGCTAAACTTAGAAGAGTATAGAATAATTTATAAGTTCATTATTAATTTAAATTATAGATTATTACCTCTCAATGGGGTACATCCAACGAAATGTTACCCCCCCCTCGCCAATTCGAGCTTCTCGTGCAAGATGAATTGTGAGATGGACCATAACATCAAAAAATGATGGAGGGAAAAATCTTTCTAATAAGCACAAAGTTTCAGCAACTTCAGTTTCGAGTTGTTCCAATCTGTTTTTATCGATCACTCTTTGACATAATTCATTAAAAAATAAACAAAGTCGAAATATTGCAGTTCTCGTACCCTTTGGTAGAAGTCCTCTTAATGCTACTGACAAGACTTGTTGGAGTAGAATGTGACAATCATGAGACTTGAGATTTAAAATCTTAGAATCTTGCAATGACACATGATTTGAAATGTTGGAGCCATAACCATCAGGCAATCGTAAATTTGCAAGTCTTGCGCAAAATAATTGCTTCTCCGACTTTGATAAATTAAAAGAGCCTGCTGCCCATCGAAATTTATTCCCTATTTTTTCAGCATGTAGTTCTTTTCTTATGCCTATTTCTGCCATATCTTTACGAGAATTTAGTCCATCCTTTGTTTTGCCCTTTATACCCAAGAGTGTGCCAATAATGCTCTCACAAATGTTCTTCTCAATGTGCATCACGTCCAAATTGTGTCGTAATAACAAACCTTGAAACGTCATATAAAAAAATTCATAAATTGACAATAATTTAATTTTTCTAAGAAAGAGAGATATATAAAGAGAGGGGTAATGCTAGTACCTTCCAATAAGGTAACTCAAAAAAAATTGATTTCTTTTTCCAAGGCCATATTGAATCAATGCTTGGCTGTTGTTGCTTCTTCTTCCTTTTTTTCTTTTCTTTTTTTGGTTTTCCCCAATTATTGACATGGTTTTTTACCACATCGAAAACTTCTGAACCTGTTAGTGCTCTAGGCTTCCTTCTATGTTCTTCATTTCCATCAAACCAAGACTTTTTAAATCAAAATGGATGATTGTGCGCAAGAAATCGTCTGTGGTTCATATATACATGCTTCTGACAATTAGACAACCATCTTGAAGATGTCTCAATTCCACATATTGGACAAGCTGCTCTACCCTTTGTGGAATATCCAGATAAATTTCCATAGGCCGGAAAGTTATTTATTGTCCACATTAGAATAGCCTTCAAATTAAATATGGATTGACTGAATGAATCAAAAACATTCACACCATTGCTCCATAACTCTTTCAAATCTTCTATAAGTGGCTCCAAATATACATCTATGTCATTTCCTGGTTGCTTGGGTCCGGGGATTAATAACGTCAACATCAAGTTTTCCTTTGACATGCATAAGGAAGGGGGCAGATTATAAGCAACCAAAATCACAGGCCAACAGCTATATTAAGTACTACGATCACCGAAAGGATTAAATCCATCCGATGCAAGGCTAAGTCTAAGACTACGAGGATCTGATGCAAAATCAGGCCACTTACTGTCGATCATATTCCATGCCATTGAATCAACAGGGTGATGCATCTTTCCATCCTGACTTTTGTGAGTGTCATGCCATCTCAGTTGTTTCGCCTTTTCAGGTGATTTAAACATTCTCCTAAATCTTGGTATTATAGGAAAGTACCTCAACACCTTTGCAGGAACTCTATTTTGAATCTTTTTTGTGTGCACATCAACTTTCCACCGTGAAGCCCCACATTTTGGACATGTCTCCATAAGTTCATTTTCCTTTCTAAATAAACAACAATCATTAACACAAGCATGTATCTTCTCATAGCCTAGATCAAAATCTTTAAGTAGCTTCTTCACTGAATATAAAGAATCAGGAAGTTTGTTGTCTGGTGGTAGAAGTTTGCCAAGCATCTCAAGAAGTTCATTAAAACCGTTGTCTGTAAGACTATGTCTAGCTTTATACTTGTATAAGGCAACAACTGCAGCCATCTTTGTGTAAGTAGATCCATCATATAAAGGAAGTTCAGCATCCTCCACAAGATTTGCAAAATTGCATCTCTTCTTTCATATTCAGGTTCCATATTATTATCATTGTCATCAAAATAATTCTCTTCAAAATTTGTATCTCTAAACATTTTATATGCTTCGGGTATTTCTAAAGCTTCATCTCTAGTTGCAGAAGAACTTTCTCCATGAAAGACCCATTTATCATATAAAGGATCCATCCCAAATATGACTAAGTGTTCATAAACCGTATCAAAATGATGAAATCGATGACTTAAACATCGACAACAAGGACATTGAATTTTTTCTGGATTTCCCTTACTAGCTTGAATTGTGTCAGCAAACATGCGTGCTCTATTTTGATATGCTTGTGAATCTCTACAAATAAAGACAAACCCCAGGCCCACACATAATCTTATATTAATAAAAAGTAACAAGTATTCTTACATATTAATGTTTTTGGTTTTAAGAAATAAATAGTAACCTTTTAAGGTGTACCCAATCTTTGTCCATTGTTAATGAACCCACTTGTACGAATTATAACCTGTTAAAGACATCCATGAAGTACATAAAAAAATTATAATTACTATGATGACGAGCAAAAGAAGAACCGAATAAATGCCTTAATAGAATCATGTAATTGCAACTTGCAAGTGCCAATTTTTTGTTGTTTGGTTGCACAAATGATTTATAAATCTTATCGGAAGGTTTTCAAATATACACAAAAGTCTCATAATTCAAGCTAAATACCAGAACTGTGATTACTGAGGTTTTTTTTTCCCTGCAAGTATTTACAACAAAGAGGTAATATGCACATTTTTGCTGTTGCTTTGTAAGCACGGCTGATTAGCTGAATATACAGGTTGATATAATTAGGTTGATATAATGCTAATGAGTGTTACTCGTGCATCATAGGCAGATTTCTATCATCAGGCGGTGTCCATGCAAAGATGACATAATCAGGAATAACTGATGCCATCTAACAATCTAGTTTTTTTTACGGGCTGTAGATCCTCTTTTATGGGCTGCTTATGAATAATTGTGCATACTAGGTCAGTATAATGCATATAATGTTCATTAAGGTAGCTTGCAGGTCATATATCTTATAATATGCGTATGTCATTTTGTCTCGGTTTCGTTTTTGGCACATGGGATAAGATATCCAGAGACTCACTTTAATGTCTACCTACCTGCACTTTGTTCAAGTGTGAGCTTGTTATTTCTTTGTAACCCATATATAGATTGTTATGTGTATATAAGTTAATTTTTGCACTGTTTAGGTCATAATCATGCCATTTTTTGAGTGGTATCTCGAATCCATGTTGTGTCTATAGTACTGGTGCTATTTAATGGGTGTTATTTAATGGACGGTCTTTTATTATTATTTGCATTTGCCTTCATAGTATTGATGTTCTATTTTCATTAAGGGCACTCATTGGACTCTCATTATGTCATTGTCTTTCACCTTAATTGTCCCTCTTGTAACTTCAGTAGTGGGATTAGGTATATAATAGTTCAACCTTCTATACAAAAAGGAGGACAAAAGTTTCTTTGTATGCATTGTTAGTATATGTTAACCCAATGAGAAATTATCCTTTTGCACTTAGTTACATAGTGACACTTATAATGTGATTTAGGAATATTAGAGAAAGCAGAACAGAGGAATGGACTCAATATCCTAGGTGCACAGTGGAACCTATTTTTGTATAGTGAGCAATTAAACCATTTGTATACATCTCATATACAAATTGAAGAAGCATTACCAACTACTATAAAAGTTCTTGCTTTCTACATTTTTTAAGTGGATGAAACTAACTTATCACAAACAGTATACTACAACCTTACTGGCAGACATATTTACTCGACATATTAAATTGGATTTTATATTGTTTTAGTCAACTCAAGGTGACTATGTTTCTCATCTCAAAATTTAGAAATGCCTGTAACAAAAAAGATATCTATTTAAAAATGAGATACCTATTTGTAGTAGAAAGTAAATAGGCATTAAACATTTTGGCTTAAGACATGTTGCTTGCTTTCGTTGATGAATGAGATACCCATTTGTAGTAGAAAAATATCTTGTGCAGTAGACTAAAGCAGTGGCAATTCTTTTAATTGTTTTCTGCCTTATGATCAGTGTTCATCCAGTGGATGCAATGAAAAATGAGCTTCGAATAGCATGATTTTGCAGAAACTCATGTAATGAAACCAGGGATAATTGGCGTATTGTTTTAGAATCTCCAAAAAGATTAAGTCACGAAGTAGACGCTTACGAAGATCCATTTATTTTTACTGAAGCGGCTGAAGAAGCTTCATTGTTAGCATCATCATTTCTTTTGATAATTTAGAAGATAATGAAGATTATTGATCAATTATTTAATACATTTGTGCCCAATTTTAATATTCTAGTGTTTGGAACAAGTAAGTATAAATTTCTTCTGGCTTATATTCTGGTGTTTGGAACAAATAATTATTTAATACATTTGTGCCCAATGATGAAGATGATTGATCAGTTATTTAATACATTTGTCTGCATTCTGGCTTTTCTTCTAGGAAAATAAGTGTCATTTTACTTGTCTTATATAGTTGTTGTGGAAATGCAATGCCTTCATGCTCAGATCTAGTACTTGACATGAAATGACCGCTGTGGTTAAGCCATTTTTGAGAAAACACGAGGTCCCTTTAATAGAAATCTATAAGGATGTTGTTATTTCTGTTCGTACGTTATTGGGTTACTCTTTATAGCACTAAGTTACCTTAGATCTTTGTAATTCTGCTCTTTCTGAGAGATATATAACTTTACTTTATCGGCTTAATTTATTTATGAATTCTAATCTTTTTGATATGACCTTTATTCTGGTTGATGCAATCAATTGACAAGTTGTATATTTGAATTTTTAGCCAAGTAATAGCTGCATAATATTGCTCTTTTTGGCGGTAAACAATTACCAACTTAAGACACTATATTTCTGAAATGCTAATCATATATTAGAGTTATTAATATAAAGCAGAAAAACCTTCCTTGAATACTTTGTTTCCAATAAACCTAATCATGTGTATGTAGAACAGGTATAACCTCATAACTACTGCTAAGCAATGTATTTTGTTATTAACTATATTGTTACCTTCTTTTCATGCTTCCTTCCAGGTACAAGTTGTTTCCTGTTTCAGCATATAAAGACTTCTTCCAAATCTTATCACCTTATTTACGGCTTCTAAGAGTTCTACCTCGTGGACCTGGGTCAGTATCAATTTTGCATTATAGTCCCTTCTTTGTCAGGAGGATTCTGCATTTGCTTTAGCAAAATTTGCTTTATAGTCCCTTCTTTTTTTGACAAATACCTATGGGTATGGGAAGAATTGGATAACTGAACACATGCCTTGTGTGAAGTTATATTACACCTACACTATTCAATGTTATACTAAGTAGAACATACTACTGCTATGAAAACTTTTTGCATATTACCATGAAAAAGTCTTTAACTGAACACATGGTCCTATGTCATATATTGAGGAACACTAGTAGCATCTATCATTCCTTGCAACAGTCAATCCTTTATTTCCCTAACAAGTCCTAGTGTCTATACAAGTAAATCATTGATAAAGATGGTGCAATATTGTATTCCTGAAATTTAAAATCGGAAAAAATAAAATTGGGGAGAAAATCATATCGGATTCCTGAAATTAAAAATCGTATTTCATATGAAAAATTGGGAAAATAAAATACTACCCACTGGAATCGTAGTCGATTGAGTAGCAGCCGTCGATCCTCAAATCGATCCTGAAATTGGTACACATAAAACCCTAAAATCAGACCATCATAAATAAAAAGAGGATAAACCCTAATGGAACAAATTGAAGAAAGAAGATAAACCCTAATGAAAAAATTGAAGAAATCAAGGGGATAAACCCTAAGAGGTGTCGGTAGAGAGAGAGAGAGAGAGAGAGAGAATGAGGAGGAGAAATCGCATGCCAGGGAGAGAGAGAGAGAGAGAGAAGAGTGGGAGGGGGAGAGAGAGAGAGAACCTGAGCTGAGAGCAGCCGAGACCATCGGGAAGAGGAAGAGGGAGAGTAGCGGAGAGCAGCTCTTTTCCGTGAAGAGGAAAATATCCGTGAAAAGGAAAAGAGAGAGAGAGAGAAGAGTGCTGTAATATTGGTATCGAGAGTGAATTATATAGCGGCAAACCGAAAAAAGCAGCGGGATTTTTTCCCTCCGCTTGGAAAAGATTTAAGGCATTTAATGTATGCCGTAATATTGGTATAGTCAATTACGACATTGTAATGCACGCCATAAATAAGTCTGGTTATCATATTTTTAACTTTTTAGGGCATACACTAAAATGTACGTCGTGAATTGTTTTTTTACGACATGCATTATATGTACGTCATAAATTTGACGTCGTAAAAAGTCACTTTTCTTGTAGTGAGAGCACCGTACAAAGGCATCCTTCTTCACCATGAAACATGTCAAAGAAATAGACTCCTGGCGGGCGCTTCGACAGAGCATGGAACGATAATAAATCCATACCCAGGCACATCTCAGTCTTCTGAAGTACTTCACCACCGTGCATCGTCGGACCAATAGAACACGTAGAAGAAATGAACTCCTGGCGGCAAAGGAACACCATGCATAGTCCGAGCCAATCAACATGCGGGCGCTTTGACAGAGCGTGGGTTGGCAATAAATCCAAACCCAGGCACATCTCAGTCTTCTGAAGGACTTCACCACCAAAGCTTCTTCGAACGAGGAGATCGACAACCAAGAGGAAAGTGTCTTGACAAGGCGGAGGATCGGTAGAGTCCATCTCCACAAGAAAAGCTAAGTGAGACAAGAACAAACTCTCTCTACACTACTGCCATTTATAGGCATGGAACAACTCGGACTCATGGGCCAAAAAGGCAGTCACTTCGAATTCAATTCAATTAATTTATATCAATACCAATGCATCTGCCCCTTCTCAAGTAAAGCTAAGTAAGACTAGAATAAACTCTTCAAACTACTGCCATTTATATGCCATTAATACCAATGACTCTGCCCCTTCGAATTCTGCCAACCTTGATACGCACTACTGTATCAAAGTTTTTTTCTTAATACAGTAGGGGGTATCAAAGTTTTGATACCCCCTATGGATGACATGTGGGCCCTTCCTGCTTTATAAAATGTGTACACACATATATATACACACATAAATTTTAAGAGGGCCCACATGTCATACATAGGGGGTATCAAAATTTGATACCCCCTACTGTATCAAAATTTTGATACCCCCTACTGTATCAAAATTTGATACCCCCTACTGTATCAAAATTTTGATACCCCCTATGTATGACATGTGGTCCCCTCTTGCTTTGTAAAACGTGTAAACATATATATATACAAATAAATTTTGAGATGGCCCACATGTCATACATAGGGGGTATCAAAACTTTGATACCCCCTACTGTATCAAAGTTTCTCTCCTGTATCAAAGTTTTTTTCCCTTTTAAATGGTCCCCATACATAATTTACAAAAAAAGTATAAATAAAACAAAATTTTGTTATAGTCAAGATTTGAACCAATGACCTCTTAAATACAAGTCCAGCATTGTAACCACGACACCACAATAGCATTCTCCGTGTTTTATTAAACGGAGAATAGAATTCTCCGTTTTGAATTACACGGAGAATAGCATTCCCAGTGTTAAAAACACATTAGAATGTTCATTCTCCGTGTTTTATTAAACGGAGAATATAATTCTCCGTTTTTAATTACACGGAGAATAGCATTCCCAGTGTTAAAAAGTAAAAACACATTAGAATGTTCATTCTCCATTTTATTTTGAAATGGAGAATGATATTCTCCGTTTTATTTGTAATGGAGAATTATATTCTTCGTTTTGAACTGTACGGAGAATGCCGTTCCCAGTATTAAAATGATTGAGGATTCTATTCGCCGTTTAATTTGGAACGGAGAACGACATTCTCCGTTTAATTTGAAACGGAGAATAAGATTCCCAGTGTTAAAAACACATTAGATTGTTCATTCTCCATTTTAATTTGAAATGGAGAATGATATTCTCCGTGTCATTTGAAACGGAGAATGATATTCTCCGTTTTGAACTGCACGGAGAACATATTTTCCCCATTTTTGATATTCTCCGTTTTGAACTTGGAATTTGATATTCTCCATTTTTATCTAATTGTCTTCGCAAACTTTTGCATTGGAGAAAATATTTTTTATCTAATTGTCTCGTGTGAATGACATCTTGCCACATAAGAAAGACATTTTCTTAAGTCAACGACGTTTCATTTTATTATATTTGCTCTTTGTCACTATTTCGCTTTCGTACTTTACAATTACGATAATCGTGACCCGATTTTTTACAAAATCTACATACTCTAGGCTTCGGGATAGGCTGACTTTCTGTAGGCTGGCTTGATTTCCCTTGAGAAGGCCTTCCTTTTGTGGCTACCAGATTTGGCGCTTTTAAAGCTTCATGCACTCCATGAACTGCATCAGCTACCATTTGTTCTTCTTTACCAATATCGGTCACCATTTCTTTCAACTCCATCAGAACAGACGACATCAACTCCGTTCCCCTCTCTTAAATTTTGCTTGATTTTTTATAATAGTATGTAAACATATTAACTTGTTCATGAATACCACCATACCTTCTGCTCGCAATAGTGTCTGGGTGGATAAATCTTCTTTCTGAGCCAGGTCCGGAGAGATAACTCTCTTTGCAATCCTTGAGCCAACGAGATTTTATCAAGTTCTTTGGAATATCTCCAATTTGCAAACTCTTCATTGCTGAAAAAATATGCCTACAAGGAATCCCCTTGGTCTCCATCCACAAGCATTCACAATTTATAATATTGTCGGCCGAATAAAATGTAACCTTCCGATTGACACTGTTTGGCGACATATACTTTTGGACAGTGCAAACTTCTGACTCTCTTATGATGTGATGATGGAGAACAGTATATACATCAGAATGGGTGATTTCCTTCCTTACATCTAAAAACACCGTTTTAGTGTAAATTACGGCAAATTTACCTTCTATTACGGCCTTGCTAGTTTGATTCACAATTGGTGTTGAGAGTTTATCATTGACATGCTTACCCATCTGGCCGTAACGTAAGGCCGCCAAAGCGTAGTCACAATTTTGAAGGGCCTTCCATAGTGGCAGCTTTTCATTCAAAAACCTTTTCAGAAATGCGTTCATAGATTCACATCTATTTGTTGCAGTAGAACCGCCAAAATAATTTTCACGTAGGAATGTGTCCGTCCATCGCTCCCTCGTTCTGTACAATGTAGTGGTCCACTCATTGTTCTCTACATCATAATCTGTTAGCATCTGCTGCCAACGGTTTTCAAATTATCGACTGAATAGTACCTGTTTAGAAAACATGGACAGTAACTAAAGTTGTGATATTGTAACAACAACATACTTCAAAGTAAAGTAGCAAGTGTGCGATGTACCTTTTAATCAGAAGACTCAGTTTATTGTGAAAACCCTCTCGGTGTACATGTTTGGCAGCATTGTTTAGGATATGCCATGAGAACGTTCGATGAACTACGCTGGGCATTAAATCCTTAATTGCTTTATTCATGGATCTGCAACCATCAGTGAGAACTGTCACTGGTAATTTGGCATTCATACACTCTAGGAATTTTTCTAGAACCCAAGAATATGTCTCTGCAGTCTCATTATGGATCATTGCAAACCCAAACACACAAGTCATCGCATGATTGTTTGTACCCACTAGAACCACCAACGGCATTTGACTTCTATTTGTTTTATATGTAGAACCGAATGCTAGTAAATCTCCAAATAATTCGTAATCGAATCGACATGCACCGTCAGCCCAAAAGAGATGGGTCAATCTGGAATCTTCGTCTACCTTGTACGCGTAGAAGAAATCTGGGTCACTGCCCTCCTTAGATTGAAGAAATGTAAGTGTTATCGTAGCATGAACATCGTCTAGTGCTCTACTATCTTGAGCTAGAGTGTTGTATAAATCCTTTCTCGTCCATCCAACCTTATCCCAGCCACCTTTCTTTTCGACAATTAAATTCCATATCTGTCCAGTCCCCATACCTGATTGCTTCATAAGCTTAATTTCTTCCAACTCTGCGGGTGATATCGTACGATGGGATCTCAAAAAAACTGTTTCATAATCATTCGCCAGGTTCTGGTTGTGATGTACATAAAATTTTTTGACGGACCACATCTTTGTTTTATGGGTGTACCTAATACGAAAAATTACTTTACAACCACTTCTGCTTTCACTTCTTGGCTCACGAACGCTATTTGGAGCTTTCTTGTATTTCTTGTGTCTGAATCCCGCATTCGAACAACACCAACTACGGATCATCACCATCCCAGATTTGTTTTTCTTTACCTCGTTCTTTCTAATACTGAAACCATATGCTTTTGAGTATATCCGGTAGAATGTATCTGCTTCTTCAATAGAGTTGAACTACAGACTGACAATATCTTCTTCTAAGAGCTGTTTTGGATCTTTGTTAATGTTGGCAGACTGCAATATTTTTTTCATCGTCACTGCATCGAAATCCAATAGAGATTCACCGTCGTCCCTAAGAACAGAATAAAACAAAATGAACATGAGAAATAGATATAAAAATATAATGCATTCTTAAATCCATTAGAAAGGGTGATGCGAAATAACATTTCGTTATTTGCGTTGATGTCGTCGTCGTCGTTATGATGCATTCTTCCAACGTTTTCTTCATCTTGTTCTTTACTGTCTTCTAAGTTAACATCTTCCAAACTTTGCTCATCATCCAAATCATCTGACAGTCCTCTTGAAAGGAAGCTTTCTTCATCGGCTAAATCTTCCACACGTTCATCATTTTCTCCATGTGATGTCGACATTGAAGAAAATAGGGTGTGTTAGAAACCAGCAGAAGAAACGAAGGACAAGAAACAATACAAGAAGAAAGAGTAATGCTATATTCGTACCTCCAAATTGTCCCTCTAATATGTAGCCCTCCCATCTGATGTGGCATGTTAAATAATAGTGTGTGTCATCTGACATGACTGATGACATAGCAAATTTTAATCCAAAAAGTTAACTACCCAATTTTCTACATAATAATTTAACGTTAATATCAATGTTAATTTAATGTTAATATTAATTTATGTTAATATTAATGTTAAGGTTAATGACAATATTAATATTATTGTTAATGTTAACGATAATATTAATATTAATGTTAATGTTAATGTTAATATTAACTTTAATGTTAATTTTTATTTTTAGTTTTATTTAAAAAAAATTGCCACGTCAGCTGCCAGATCAACATATCACGTCAGCTGCCACGTAAAGATGGACATTTTGAAAGTACAATTTGGAGGTACAAAAAGCATTATTCAGGAAGAAAAAACTTCCAGCAAGGCAACAACACAACCTTTTCGTCTTCCTTGTACTCCGCCACGTGGCCCTCTTTTGATGGCTCATGAAAAATCTTGAGTGATTCTAGGAGCAAGCATAATTTTAAGGAAACAACTTCCAACAAAACAACTTTCTCGTCTTCTGGGTACATGTATTATCAAATTGTGTAGCTAATAACGCATAAGGAAGCATGCAACAACAATCTCCATGTGGCCCTCTTCTGTAGGATAACGCATACAGCAGATTTAATGCTACGAAACCCTATTGTCTTGTTATGTGTTGTGTATCCTATGTGGCATGAGGCAGAAGATAATAACTTGCATAGGCGGCTATATTCACAAATGACAATAAGTTTAAAAAGTCATCTCCAATGCAAAAAAGTATTGAGAAGACAATACAAAGTAATTTTTTACGACTTCCAAGACAACTTTTACTCTTCTAATGATATGGTATCAGTGTTTATTATTAAATTGTGTAGGATAACGCATGCAGAGTATTTAATGCTACGGGATCTGTTGTGTAAGGAACACAACCTGTGAGAGAGAACCCGAGAGAGAGAAAGAGAGAGAGAGAGAGAAAGAGAGTGTGGGAGATGACTAGATTTTAAACTTAAAATTCAATTTTTGGTTATCATTACTAATAACTAGTTCGCACGTACGAGTTTAGACGAACACTAACCGAGCTCCGAGTAACGTGACATCAACTAGCTATGTTTCTAATACCGTGGCATTCCTGTTAATTTAAATTTTACAATATTATTGAAACTAATATTAATACTAAAATTTAAAATAGTTTTTGATTTAACATTTACTTAAAACGAGTTAAAGTTAAAATTGTATTCTTTTTTATTTAAAATGTAATTGGAACTACAATTAATATTAACATTTGCTTGTCCCGTAGTTTAAGTCGTATTTCACTGCTTCTTGCTTAAGTCTATGCACCCAAAGAACTTGATTGTTCAAGTCGAACACGTGCACAACACGTTCCCTCGATGCAAGGCTTGACATAGTCCTAGCTTGTCAAGTCGTTGCATGAACACATTAGAAAAGAGTTTTGTTGGGCTATCGAAGTATAGCAAGCACCGTCCCGTGTCACGTGCATTTGTTAAGCAGTGAAAGGGTGTGAAGGCCACTGGCAATGTCAAGCTATCACGAACTATAGCTGGGTTAGACGACGACCCTTTTGCTGCGGGCCGAATCGGTCCCTTGGCCTAGGGATGGATTGGTTGAAGGAGCAATACACAAGAATAGACTGCCATATTGGCAGGATTATTTTTGGTATTCTTGGTGAGGCAGAGTTTTCATTTTTCGATGAGGCAGAGATTTCACCATCGACTTGATTCCAGGGACGGCACCAGGACCGGAGAGAGTCTACAAGATGGCACCTTCAAAGTTGGAAATCTTGTATAAGATGATTGAAGAACTCAGATCAGAGTCATAGAGAAAGTCATCCAGAAGACATCATTCAGATCGAGGTATGGACATTGGGATTTCCTTGTTATGCAATTTGGAGCGACCAGTGTGCCAGCCGTATTCATGGACCCCATGAATCGTATCTTCATGCACTATTTGGATCAATTCGTGATAGTGTTCATAGATGACATCTTAGTCTATAGCTGTAGTGCCCTGTCCCTACATCGTTCCTCGTACTCCGTCTACGGGGTGCACGAGAAAGGAACACTGACGCTATCGATTCGGTCGGGACCGATAGGTCGGGATCGATTGACTCGATCGAACGGGAACGGTTGAATTAAGATCCATTCTCTCGCCTGAAGTAAACTCAAGGTGAGTGGCTGACCCTTCTCTTCTCGACCCTCTTCCTAGGTAAATCGATAATATTGTTGCGAATGAAAGGATAAATGCAAGGGCACAAACACGGGAAAGGGATTGAGTTTTCAAAGATAATGTAGGCTATCTTAATATCTAAAAGAAAAATATGTCTTCGTACGGTTATGGACAACTTGTCGACAAGGCGGTAGTTTCCTCGATCAGCATAGGTTTAGCGGGGACTTGCATCGGAGCTAGCTACTTACGTTGAAAGGACCCCGATTAACAAAGCTATACGTCCAGGATGGTTCCAGAGAAGCCATTCCATAACGTGGAATGGATCTTAATTCAATCGTTCTCGTTCGATTGTCCCGGCCGATTCCGACCTATCGGTCCCAACCGAATCGGTAGCGACATTGTTCCTTTCTCGCGCACCCTATCATGACCCGCACCCGAAGTAATGGTATGAGTGCGTGACAGCGTCCCAGCCAACACCGCAGAAACGACGTAGAATGCTGTCAAGTTCTACTATCTAACAACAGTTATAATATCAAAACCTGTCGAGAACGGTCAACTCTGAATGGAGGACAAGCAATGTCAATATAATATACTCAATAAGCTATGATATTGTTTCGACCGTCCAGTGTAGGTATTTATGTATGGTATTTATGGTGCACATCATCTTAATTCAACCGAGTAGTTCAAAGGAGGGAATTATGTATGGTATTTATGGTGCACATCATTAGGACGGGTTACGATCGTCCAGTGTTGTGATAAGCTATGATATCAGTAAGTTTGGGATCCTTCGGATATTGGGCTAGCAACTCGTATCAAAGCGATCATAATCTTACACATAAGGATGCCAAAGATGCATTACGATACGAACCGTCCATGGTCATTGCGTGATGACAGACCATGGTCATTGTTGCGACAGACCATGAAGAACTTGCATCAGCTAGCTATGGCAGCAGTGGAGAGAGGTGCACCGGCTACAGTTCAGGGAGCACCATGACTCCCTAGCAGATCACATATCGCTCTAATAATTCAAATCACATTTTACATTTATTGTCGTATCTTATATTCCAGTTCAGCTTTACTTTTCGTATTTCTCACCATGCTATGTTTCCATTACTCATATGCTCTACCTGCTTTTATACTGTACCATGATTTGAGACTAAGTTCTATTTGAAAGAAGGGTTACAACCCCGGTCCTTGTTTGGTCCAAGGGTTGTAACTCGGCTTCAAATGGTTTCCAAGTCGCCTATATCTTTTTCTTGTATTTCATTATAATGTCTCTTATAGTATTTGTCAATTCATATGGAACTGCTGTTGGTGTTTGTACTTGCTCATTTTTCTGACAGGATACCGTTGACATATTACAATTGTCTCGTGTGACTGATTGCCCGACCTATTATGGGGTTGAGTCTGATGGAGTAGACCCGGGCTGTGGCTTATTAGTAGAGCCACTAGACTTTGCTCACCCTGAGTAGTGTAGCTTAGTTAGGTTTGCCTAGCCTACGAGCTAGCTAGTACTTTTTAGACTGTAGTAGTTTTTATATATTATGTGATTCTCTGGGTTGTTTGTGTATAGCTCTGGACTTGTGTGGATCTTGGAATTATTTTATGTTCTCATCATTCGTATTTTCCTGTCCATACTATCTACCTTAGTTTTACATTTGTGATTGAGACTGTATTGCTATGTCACCTCCATTCGGAGTGTATATACTGTACATGTACATTTATCTGTTTAGTTGTAGTATTTATAGATGACCTAGACAGCGTTCTACCGCCGAAGCTGCGACGTAGACTGGACGTAACCACGTACTCGTGCCCCTAATCAGGGTACGAGTCGTGACAGAAACACCGTGACCTTCATATAGATAGGGCCGGTGGGCTGAGATTAGCGCTGGGTGCAGGCGTAGGGCCTGCCACCCTTATGCATATGTTTAAGTTTACGGTTGGTTGGTTGAGTGAAATGATATGATTTCTTATGTAAAGTTCAAACCTTGCAGGCTAGGCGAAATGGGACATAGATGAGCACGATCACAATGTTTATGTTAAGATTATGTCTAACTGTATCTGCCGTAGGGACACGGTTGTGGACAAGTTCAGGATATGTTCGGCTCGAGGCGGGGCTCGGCTTGGACGTCCCGAGGCATGGAGTCCTTAGCGTTCAAGAGGAGCTACCGCATTGGCGTTCGAACTTGCGACATGGAGATGTTCAGCCGAAGACTACTTGTTGCCTATAAAGAGGCATAATGTATGGAACAATGTAATCCTTTGTGAGCTAGAGAGCTCATGAGCGTTGTAGCCAATTGGCATGTTGAGTTGGGCTATTCAGAGCCATTGTAACCTTCAGTTTATTATCAATAAAAGAGATTCTTGTTGTATACTACGTTTTCCTTCCGCTGCTTATGTTATCAATTTGAGCTATAACCACTATTATGAATCTGTTATCTTGCCTTGCACGAGCGCAACTCCAGGCTCGTACGGCATCACGTCCCAGCGATGACGATGATTCGGGTGAAAATTTGATAATGATGAAGACGGTAACTCGGTCGACAAACGTAAGTATCGAGGTATGATCGGAAATTTTTTACAGTAGCATTAATATTAAATCTACATTGGCTTTTCTGTTAGTTTAAAATTTACAATATAATTAAAACTAATATTACGAAAATGCTATTTACTTCCAAAAAATTTGGGTGATACCATCTTCTATTATGTGGCATATGACATGGTTGCTAACATGACAGCTGATATGGCAAAATTTAACAATAAAATTAATATTAAAATGAACATTAATAGTAAATAAATAATTTAATATTAAATTAACATTGATTAATATTAACATTAATATAAACATTAACATTAGCATTAGCATTAACATTAATATTAATATTGACATTAACATTAACATTAAAAAAAATTTGGTAATTAATTTTTGGGGTTAAAATTTGCCATGTCAGCTGTTATGTCATCTGCCATGTCAGATGCCACATAATGGGAGATGGCATCACCCAAATATGTTGGGAGCCCAAACGACTAATTGTTAATATTAATACAGTGGCATTACCGTAATTTCCCAACAGATTCGTGACTTGTTCGGTCACACCCCTCCACGAGCGGGTTACATACACCCGCGTAAACGAGGGGTTAAATAGCCTTTTCCAAAGAAAAGAACCCATCCGACTAGAGAGAAACAAAGGAAAGAAGAAGAAGAACAGTCGCAATGGAGAGGAGCAAGATCAACTGCAGCGGATGGGCCGTCATCCCTACCGAGATTCTCTCGATGATACTGGTACTGTCGGGAATGCCGACGGACAAGGTAATGTGCAACGTGGCCCCAGTTTGCCGTTCGTGGTGGAAGGCGCTCAACGGTCCCTTAGACTATTGGTCTAACGTCGACTTGGTACAGTGGTGCCGGAGGACCCAGCAAACCGCTGAGATTAGTTTGACCGTAATGAAGCTCGTGGCTCGTAGTGAGGGATATCTAGGGTCCCTCTCCGCGTACAAGCTCGACGAAGCAGCCTTCTCTTTTGCATGTTTAAGGCCAGTGCAAAATTTTATTTGGTCTTATTCTAATACTTTATTTTTTCTATTACAAAATTTTACGTATAATTTTGTTAATTTCTATTGATGTTTTCCTATTTTTATAATACAGTGGGCAACATCTAAGGGTGCTGCACATTCCGAAGTGCGACTTGAGTGATGAAACTTTCGTGAGACACTTGGAGTTTCTTCCTGTGCTGGAAGAACTCGACATTAGCTACTGCCTCTATATCACGTCGACTGGAATAATTTCTGCCGTCTGGTCAAGCTGAGTAGGAACATGCCCCCTCCGGATTTCATGCTCAGGAACATGTTCGTGCTGGACACGAAAAACGAGGCAGAGGAAAAGGCCGTAGCTGATTCGATGCCGCGTCTCGAGCACCTACATATGGGATTCGGCATGTTCAATGGAGACACGCTGCGATCTATCATATGCAACTGCAAGGGTCTTCGCCTGCTCGACATACGTAGGTGCTTCAACGTGATCTTCGACGACGAACTCTGGAAAATTTGTTATTCAATACAGACGTTTAAAAAACCCTTTGATAATGTAATCCCAGTACCAGGAGAACCGGTGTACGAGTGGTATAATAATTTAGATATGTTCTATCATTCCTGGGGTGAATGGTGAAAACATTAGCATGCATGCATGCATGCATGTATTTCTTTATATATATTTTTTACGAGTCTACATACAAGATATTTTTTATGAGTTCGATTCTCCATTTTGAGCAAATTTTACTTTTGTCAATACTAATTTTTTACATAATTATTTTTTTTATAAATAAAATGGACTGTGATATAATGACGCCTAAGATGGCTCACTTCTGAGATTTTGACATTTTCTAACACAAATTTTACCATTAATACAACATCTCAGTGTAATCATATCCAAGAGATTTCGTCATTTTCCAACACAGATTTTACCTTATTCAAAATAAATTCTGGCAGTGCAAATTCTACTCATATTAGTGGTATCAGTGCCATTCACCATAATTAATGGTGATCGATATGAAAACATTGGTTTCTTTTTCACAACCTTTTAAAATCTATTTACACAGCCAAACAGCCAAACTAATTCATCTTCACGAGCCTTCAAAACCAATTTATATAGATTCAAAACAAAACTAAACAGCCAAACTATTTAAAATTCACAACCCTACAGAACAGTCCTAAATGTAACATTCTCTGTCTTATATGTACCATTCTTCGTCCTACATGTATCACGTCCTACCTCCGTCCTAAATGTACCATTCTCCGTCCTATATTGACCATTCTCCATCCTGCATGTATCATTCTTCGTCCTACATTTACCATTCTCCGTCCTAAATGTACCATTCGCCGTCCTAAATGTACAATTCTCCGTCCTAGATGTACCATTCTCCGTCCTATATTGACCATTCTCCGTCCTACATATATCATTCTCTGTCCTACATTTACCATTCTCCGTCCTAAATGTACAATTCACCGTCCTAAATGTACAATTCGCCATCCAAAATGTACCATTCTCCGTGTTAGAGGAACGGAGAATGGCAATTAACAGCGAAACAGCCAAACTAATTCATCTTCACGAGCCTTCAAAACCAATTTATATAGATTCAAAACAAACCTAAACAGCCAAACTATTTAAAATTCACAACCCTACAGAACAGTCCTAAATGTACCATTCTCCGTCTTATATGTACCATTCTCCGTCCTATATGTATCATTCTCCGTCCTACCTCTAAATGTACCATTTTCCGTCCTATATGGACCATTCTCCGTCCTACATGTATCATTCTCCGTCCTACATTTACCATTCTCCGTCCTAAATGTACCATTCGCCGTCCTAAATGTACAATTCTCCGTCATAGATGTACCATTCTCCGTGTTAGAGGAACGAAGAATGGCCATTAACAGTCCCAAAAATTATTCCATACTAAGTTAAAAAGCATATAATAGCACCCAAAAAATGTTAACAATAGAAAAATTCTACAGAACCCAAACACCAGACTCGAACCTAGGCCTTCCATGTAAAAGCCAAACAGCACAACCAACTAAGCCTGGAAAGACATCAATAATGCTAAGTCTACTACCAAATGCTTACAACACTCTTACAACCTTCACCCATTGCTGACATGTGGGCCATGGCCCACATGTCAGCAATGGGTGAAGGTTGTAAGAGTGTTGTAAGCATTTGGTTGTAACTGTAGTATTATATCCCCAACATCCAATAAGGAATAGGAAGAGTCGGTTAGGAACGTGTATATATATAGGGGTCCCCATTCATCTGAGTAGGTTGCACATTTTGTAGGAACCCTAAGGGGGGAGTGAATAGGGTCAAGCTAACTAATCAAGCACTTAGCACAAGCTAATTGGCAATTTAAAAATATAAGTGCAAGAGAAGAAGCAAACACAATACCGACACCCGATGTATCCTGGTATCCTCCTAAGAGGCAGTCCAGTCCCGGAACTCACTCCGGCTTTAATCCACTATTTGACAAATAGTTACACACGAGTTTGGATCCGAAGAACTCGCCAACTTCTTACACAAGAGCTTTAATCTGAAGGGCTCTCCGACTTCAAACGAGAGTTTGGATACGAAGACTCCCCAACTTCAACCGAGAGTTTGGATACGAAGAATCTCCAACTTCAACCTTTCATAATAGGTTTTGATCTCCTTATACAATAGGATGAAGACCTCACTTTTCAACTCAATACCTCTAACACAATTTGTGAATGGCAAATGAAAGCTTGGTAGAGTTGTTTGTGGATAGGCTTTGGTGGTTTAGAAATTTTTAGTCTCAAAGCATCAACCTTGAATGAAGGGGTTCAAGGCTATTTATAACCAAAGCATTGAAAAGAGCTCAAGGCAACTTTTTAGTCCACGAACCGGCATACCGCCGGTATACCGGTCTGGGATTGTAACGGCTAGAAATATAGCCGTTGGGATCATTAATGGCTGGAAATCCGACCGTTGGAATTTCAACGTTTCGGAAGCGGTATACCGTCGGTATGGACCGGTATGCCGTCGGTATGCCGGTTTTGTAAACAGAAACTTTCTGTGAACAAAAACCGGTATACCGTCGGTATACACCGGTATACCGTCGGTATGCCGTTTTCCACCAAAAATGATCCTGGGCTTATTTCTGCCCTAGCTTTCGATTTTGCCATCCATTTCTTGTGTTTACAATCATTCCTAAGACTCATTACAGACTCCAGATAAACTTAGGCAGGTGCAGGCTTCTTTAGAGTCTTGAAATGATGATGGCATGGCTTGGCTTCTTCTTTTGATAGGTGCTGGCTTTTTTCCTTGGCGGCAGCTGTCCAAAGATATCCAGTTTGTAAAAACTGAATACCTTTCGGGGGCTTCGCCCCCGAACCCCCGACGAGGGGTGCTGCCCCCTCGACCCCCGTCCGCTGATCGGGCAGCGGAACTGTCCCGCCCCAGAACCAGAATACTGGAGAGCGGGGGCAGACATAGCCAGCTACGTATATGAAATGGAATCCATCTCACTATACGGTCACGGCTGTCTAGATACATGAGGGTTTAACTACAAGCCAGAAGTCTCCTAAGGTCATGAACAAGCCTATTGTCTCAATCATAAGCAAGCAATAGTAATTACAAGATGTCAGAGCACCAAATATATAATAGCAAGGCGTCACATACATTACATATTGGATGATCATGAAGCTAGTCGTACAAAATGCCATGACTAGCAAGAGTTCAGTCATACATGATCAACCCTAGGATCTGTCAATCATGTTACAGCCCGTAGGCAGACAGTAAATAAAGATGCAATCGAGCTAACACGTGCTCGCCGGCTAAACGCCTCAAAAGAATAATTTTTACAAATAAGTGGGAGGACAAAAAGAAACCCACTCGTTGCCAGGGTTCCGTCTAGTGGTCACCATCTGGCTGGAAGATCGGTGGATCCTCTGGAGCTGCTCCGATATCTGGCCACACGATACCAGCTGGGTCAGACCCCAGAAAGAGCAAGTGCCACAAAGGAGGCTTCACTTAGAAACTAAAACCAGCATATAGTAAGGAACATTAAAGTTAAATTATCAGAAATAACAACAATAATAGAGTACGAGGAAACCATTCAAGTAGCCAGACTACAACCCTTAAACCAAACAAGGACCGGGTTTGCAATCCTTCACCTGAATGGAAATCCGTCTCAAATACTATGGATAAGGTAATAAGACAATAAACGAAGAGAAGACACAGAACTGCTCCGGGAGCCAGGTTACAACCCTTAAACCAAACAAGGACCGGGGTTGTAACCCTTCGCCTGAACAGAACTGGACTCCTGATCTTTATTGTTAAGGCCATTATAGATAATCATGTTGCTGAAGTAAGATAGAACATGACAAGCATGGCACGGGGTACAAATAAGACAATAACCGAAGGGAAGACACAGAACTGCTCCGGGAGCCAGGTTACAACCCTTAAACCAAACAAGGACCGGGGTTGTAACCCTTTGCCTGAACAGAACTGGTCCCCCGATCGTTATTGTTAAGACAAGCATCAACAATCGTGTCTTGTCACGATCTTGCACATGATCAGGATAAGACTAAGCTGGAATAACTTCATCCAATCAATTACGGCCAATCAAAAGTACGGCTTGATACTTTAACTAGCTAGGGTTATCACAGGCCTAGTTACTAGCAAGATGCAATGAGATTATTTCAACAGCCACAAGCCCTGCAGACCATCCAAGTTATCCAGGTCGAATGTCCATTTATGAAGGATGCACCACTAGAAGTGTGCCCTACTCGTCGGTAGGTTACAAGTCCACTTAATACGCCCAGATAACGGGATTGCCTATAGCTGGGAATCTCTTCATGTCTACTGCATTATTCTAGTTTATTACTCTTAGTTAATTATAGTAGGTATCCCTGACCGTAGTACTCAGGGATCCTATCCTAGATATGATGCAAGACAATACTGATTTATTGTGCAAACGCAATCATCCACGGTGTCCAGGTTAGTCATTCTTGTCAGGTCATGTCACGTTAGCCGTCGCAACAGCAATTCGAGATAATCGTGTCAGGTATGCTTGTCCTGCCATGCCGTGTTCAATTATTGTTCACAAACCTATTAAATAAATTCATGATTATCAAGTTCATGACAAAAGGCGTAAGGATATAAAATGGGCGTAAAATATCTAATAAAATATTAATATACAGGGCTATAGAAGAGCCAAGCTTAAGGAAAATAAAACCAAAGTGACATGCTGACATAAGACCAAGTCAGCCAAGGCCATACGCTCAGTGCAAAAGTCATACGCTCAGGTCAGGCTACGCTCAAGTCAAGCTACGCTCAGGTAAGCCTACGCTCAGGTAAGCCTACGGTCAGGTAAGCGTACGCTCAGGTAAGCCTATGCTCACAAAGGGCAGCGTATGAGGTCCATACGACCCCTTGTCACACAAGTGAGCGTCTGCAAGACATACGCTCCAAAAAGGCAGCGTATGAACTTCATACGACTCCTTGTCACACAAGCGAGCGTATGCGAGTCATACGCCTCCAAAAGGCAGCGTATGGACTCCATACGACTCATGGCTATCCAAGTGAGCGTATGCAAGTCATACGCTCTAAAAAGACAGCATATGGACTCCATACGACTCATGGCTATCCAAGTGAGCGTATGCAAGTCATACGCTCCAAAAAGGCAGCGTATGGACTCCATACGACTCCTTGTCAAGCAAGCGAGCGTATGCGAGTCATACGCTTCCAAAAGGCAGTGTATGGGGGCTACTGCGCTGCGCTAAAGAGCGCGCACAGCTCAGTGACGCAAGCTAAAAAGCTCGCGTACTGCTCACTGTCTTCTCCAAACAGCAGGAACTCCATGGTTGAACCCTAAGCTTCCAAAGTCCATAACTTGGTCAAAACAAGTCCAAATCCAACTTTCCAAAGGTCAAAATTGGGTAGAAGGAAATTCTCTACCACATGGAACCATCAAAACTTGAAAATAAGGGAATTTAATAGATCAAAACCATAAAAATCCAAAAATGACAAAATTCTAGATCTACAAAAATCCAAGCTTCAAAATAGAAAATGACAAGTTCTAATGTGGATTAGAAAGTTGCAAAGAAGAGGTTAGAACAATAAAAATGGTGGGTTTCTTCATGAAGCAAGATTGCACTTGCCTAGGCTAGGGTTTTCTTAGTTGGTGGTGGAGAGTAATGAAGAAGAAATGAAATAAAGAGGAGAGAGAATGGGAAGAGGTTAATAAATGGGGTTGGTTGTGGTAGGTAGGGGGTTCACCCTTGGTTCATGATGAACCAAGGCTAATCAAGCCTAGCCGAACCAACCCAAGCCAACCCAAACCAAGATGAACCATGGCCAATACGAGATAAAATACGTACACGTATTCTTAAATACGTAATACAAAAAACAGGCATTACAACTCTACCCACCTTAAAAGAATTTCGTCCTCGGAATTTAATTAAGATGTTAGAGAGACTAGAACAAGCTATACTAATTACATGCAAACTATAACTAGGCAAGCAATCACTCATTCAAGCAAGGAATCGAAGACATGAGGCATAAGGAAGACATTATACCTCATGAGTTAAACGAGTCGGGATACCGCGATCGGATATCTTCCTCACGCTCCCACGTTGACTCCCCCAAAGAGTGATGACCCCAAGCAACTCGGACTAACTTGATAGTCTTGTTCTTGAGGATCTTCTCTCTCCGGTCCAATATAGACACGGGCCTCTCCTCATACGAAAGGTTGGTACCAACAATTAATTCCGAATGATCCAGGATGTGGCTCGGGTCCGGGATATACCGTCGTAATTGGGATACATGGAACACGTCATGCACCTCGCTTAGTGACGACGGAAGAGCGAGACGATAGGATACATCTCCAACTCGCTCTAGGATATCAAACGGCCCTAGATACCTAGGACTAAGCTTTCCCCGTACGCCGAAATGAATGACGCCACGGTTGGGCAAAATCCTCAGGAATACATGATCGCCGACCGAAAACTCGAGAGGGCGCCGATGAGAATCGACCCAATGACGCTGGCGATCTTGGGCAACTCGAAGATGATCTCTGACCCTTCTGACCACTTCAATGGTCTGAGCGATCAATTCTGGACCAAGCGTCTGTCTTTCTCCAACATCATCCTAGGATAGCGGGGATCTGCACTTCCTGCCATACAGCGCCTCGAACGGGGCCATCTGGATACTGGCCTGGAAACTATTGTTGTACGAGAATTCCACCAGGTGCAAGTGATCTTTCCATGAACCACCGAAGGCAAGTGTGCAAGACCGTAACATGTCTTCAAGAGTCTGGATCGTGCGCTCTGACTGACCATCTGTTTGCGGATGATATGCTGAACTGAACTGGAGATGAGTCCCTAAACTCGCCTGCAGGCTACGCCAAAAGTGCGATGTAAATCTGGAATCTCGGTCCGAGGTGATGCTAACTGGCATACCGTGCAATCTGACAATCTGTCTAAGATACATCGCCGCTAGCTGAGCCGTCGACTGACCAACTCTGAATGGAAGAAAGTGAGCCACTTTCGTGAGCCGGTCAACTATAACCCAAATAGCATCTCTACCAGCTGGGGATCTAGGTAATCCAGTCACGAAATCCATGGTCACATGCTCCCACTTCCACTCTGGAATCGGCAAGGGCTGAAGCAGTCCTGCCGGTCTCTGATGTTCAGCTTTAACTTGTTGGCAAACCAAACACCGAGAGACAAACCGAGCTATCTCCCGCTTCATGCCATTCCACCAGAAATGCTGCCGGATATCACGGTACATCTTCGTACTGCCCGGATGGATGGAATACTGTGAACTATGAGCTTCTGCCATGACCTCCTGCCGGATATCTCTGCTGGGTACACAAAGACGCTTACCATGTCGAAGTGTACCATCCTCATGAACGCATAACTCTGGTCTTCGTCCCGCCTCACACTCTGCTCTGAGTCGCTGAAGCTTGGAATCTGCCGACTGCGCCATCCGGATCCTCTCGACTATAGTGGACTGAACTTGCATACTGGCAATCAAGGCCACACTGGAAGGGAGAACAACTTCAATATCCATTTTCTGAAGATCTGCTAACAGCTCTGGTTGCGCTGTTAGAAAATAAGCTCCCGCTCTCCTGCTCAATGTATCCGCAACAACATTGGCCTTTCCAGGATGATACTGCAGGTTGACATCATAATCCACAAGTAGCTCCAGCCATCTCCTCTGACGCATGTTAAGATCCTTCTGGGTGAAAACATATTTCAGGCTCTTGTGGTCGGTGAAGATCTCCACCCTATCTCTATACAAATAGTGCCTCCACAACTTGAGTGCAAACACCACTGCTGCCAGCTCCAAGTCATGGGTTGGGTAATTCCTCTCATGATCACGAAGTTGCCGTGATGCATAAGCTATTACCTTCCCATGCTGCATCAGAACACATCCTAAACCTCTGCCTGAAGCGTCACAGTATACCGAAAATCCTCCGGTCCCATCAGGAAGCGTGAGAATAGGAGCCGTCATTAAGCCTCGCTTCAACTTCTCAAAAGATTCCTGGCACTCTGCTGTCCAAGCAAACTGTGCATCCTTGCGGGTCAACTGGGTCAGCGGCGCCGAGATTCGAGCGAAGTCCGAAACAAATCGCCGGTAGTAGCCGGCCAATCCAAGAAAACTACAAACCTCTGCAACTGTGCTGGGCACCGGCCATGACTCAATGGCCACGATCTTCTGGGGATCCACTTCTACTCCTCCTCTGGTGATGATATGACCCAAGTACGAAATGCGATCGAGCCAGAACTCGTATTTACTGAACTTAGCATATAACTGGTGCTCCCTGAGTATCTGAAGAACAACCCTGAGATGCTGCTCATGCTCCGCCTCATTCTTGCTGTAGACCAGAATGTCGTCTAGGAATACGATCACAAACTGATCCAAGTAAGGCATGAAAATGCGATTCATGAGGTCCATGAATACTGCCGGTGCATTGGTTGCTCCAAATGGCATAACAAGGAACTCCCAATGCTCGTATCTCGATCTGAAAGCTGTCTTCGGGATGTCCTGCTCTCTGACTCTGATCTGATGATATCCTGAGCGCAAGTCAAGTCTTCGAGAATACAGCTGCCCCTTTAAGTTGATCAAACAAGTCATCTATCCTCGGGAGAGGGTATCTGTTCTTGATTGTCACTGAGTTCAAGGTACAATAATCTACACATAATCTGGACGTACCATCGTTCTTTTTCACAAGAAGCATCGGGGCTCCCCAAGGCGATCCACTAGCACGAATGAATCCCTTGGTTCTGAGTTCTTCAATCATCTTGTACAAGATCTCCAACTCTGATGGCGCCATCCTGTAGACTCTCTCTGACACCGGGGCTGTCCCGGGAATCAAGTCTAGAGTGAACTCGATCTCCCGCTCTGGCGGCATACCTGGAAGCTCTTCTGAAAAAACATTTGGGAACTCATCCACTATCCTGGGTAATTGAACTACTGTTACTGCCATCCGTAATACTGGAGGAGAAGGCTCAACCTCGCCTCGAGAGAAAGAAAACTCCGGCTCTCCTGGAATGCTAAAAACAACCCTGCTAATACGGCAGTCTATCCTAGCATACTGGTCCCTCAACCAATCCATCCCTAAGACTACATCATAATCGGCCATCGGAAATTCTATCAATCTAGCGGGAAACTCTCTACTGCTAACTACGATTCGACACGAGGAAAATACTCTATCGACTCCCACAAGTCCGTTACCAGTGAGTATATTGAGCCTTACTGATAACGACTCGGGCTCCAATCCTATCCGTGTCGTGAATCGTGCAGACATAAATGAATGCGATGCACCAGAATCAAATAAAGCTGAAGCTGGAAAGGTGTTGACGAGAATAGTACCTGTCACTACCTCACCTGGTGTTACTCCTTCTTCTCCCATGGTCAAGGCCAGCACTTGACCATGTCCTCTAGGGGCAGGTCCCCTCTGCTGAAAATTCCTCTGCCTGCTCTGGATCAGGGCTTGGGCCTGAGCATACTGCTGCGGTCTCTGCTGCTGGAATGCCTGGGCCTGCGTCAGCAATGGCCTCGGGAGCGGGTACTGCAACTGCTGCTGCTGCTGGACTGGCGCTGGTCCTCTAACTGAAGGACCAGAGAAAGCTGATGAACTCCCCCTGTTCGGGCAGTTCCCAACCCTGTGGTCCGGGGCACCATAAACCAAGCACAATCCCTGTGCTCTGCGACACTCTGACACCACATGCCCTGGCTTCCCGTAGTGTGAACATCCCACTACGGAAGACTGCTTCTGCTTCTGTTGCTGAGGGTGCGTCGGGGTAGAATGCTGAACCGACGTCACCGAGGCCGCCCGCCTCGGAGTTCCAATAGTTAAACCTCTAGCTGCCGGGGCTGGAGCTGATGATTGGTGCATCTAACTGTGGGACCGTTTCTACCTCCGGTCTTATCTACGATCCGCTGGGAGGTGTACTCATGCCTCCTAGCCGCCCTCAATACTGCATCGAATGTCTGGTGTTCGAACTGCTCAACTGCTAGTAAAATCTCCAAATGCAGCCCCTGCTGGAACCGCTAGGCCCTATCAAACTCGGTTGCCACCAAGGTGGGGGCAAACCTACTGAGTCTAGAAAACTCAGATGCATAACCATCGACTGTTCTGCCTCCTTACTTCAGGTTGGTAAACCTCGTCTGCAAGTCATACCGAGCCACATCATCAAAATACTTCGTCTGAAATCTCTCTCTGAACACTGCCCAAGCAATGGGTGCCACTAATCCCTCGGCCTGCGCCGCCCACCAACTGCTGGCAAGATCTAACAACTGCAGGCGCACTACGGCACCTTCTTATTTTCTGGAGTCCTGGCTGCTTCTAGAATCACTTCGGTATCCTGAAGCCAAGCATCCGCGGCGATCGCATCTTCGCTGCCGTCGAAGAATGGAGGGTTCAGGCGCTAGAAGCTGTTGGTCGCGCTGTTACCCTGATGACCACCCCGGGTCAAAGCATCCATCACTGCCTGGTGCAAGGCATCTCCACGCCGGTCTTGGAAAGCTATCAAGGTCCTGACGAGTCCTACCAAAGTGCCGTCATCATGTTCTACTGGTTGAACTGGCTGGACTGGGGGCTCTCCGCCAGAAGGCACGACTCTAGAGGCTACTCCGGAATACTGGGCTTGATCTCCAGGTTGCGGCTGGTCCGCGGGAGGTGCTCCGCCTTGCTGGTCATTAGGACCACGAACAATGCCACTAAAGAAGACGACATAGGGAACAATAAGGAAGGACCAGGACAGATCAACGATACAAGCATATGATCAGGACAAGAATCCAGGGATTCAGAAGATACGAGCAAAGATCAAGGACGAATACTGATTGAGACATCTATTCGGTAAACCCTCACATATCTTGATCTACAAGACCTGCATGGGCCACCACTTAAACCATGTCACGTCCCAGAACCAGAATACTGGAGAGCGGGGGCAGACATAGCCAGCTACGTATATGAAATGGAATCCATCTCACTATACGGTCACGGCTGTCTAGATACATGAGGGTTTAACTACAAGCCAGAAGTCTCCTAAGGTCATGAACAAGCCTATTGTCTCAATCATAAGCAAGCAATAGTAATTACAAGATGTCAGAGCACCAAATATATAATAGCAAGGTGTCCCATACATTACATATTGGATGATCATGAAGCTAGTCGTACAAAATGCCATGACTAGCAAGAGTTCAGTCATACATGATCAACCCTAGGATCTGTCAATCATGTTACAGCCCGTAGGCAGACAGTAAATAAAGATGCAATCGAGCTAACACGTGCTCGCCGGCTAAATGCCTCAAAAGAATAATTTTTACAAATAAGTGGGAGGACAAAAAGAAACCCACTCGTTGCCAGGGTTCCGTCTAGTGGTCACCATCTGGCTGGAAGATCGGTGGATCCTCTGGAGCTGCTCCGATATCTGGCCACACAAAACCAGCTGGGTCAGACCCCAGAAAGAGCAAGTGCCACAAAGGAGGCTTCACTTAGAAACTAAAACCAGCATATAGTAAGGAACATTAAAGTTAAATTATCAGAAATAACAACAATAATAGAGTACGAGGAAACCATTCAAGTAGCCAGACTACAACCCTTAAACCAAACAAGGACCGGAGTTGCAATCCTTCACCTGAATGGAAATCCGTCTCAAATAATATAGATAAGGTAATAAGACAATAAACGAAGAGAAGACACAGAACTGCTCCGGGAGCCAGGTTACAACCCTTAAACCAAACAAGGACCGGGGTTGTAACCCTTCGCCTGAACAGAACTGGACTCCTGATCTTTATTGTTAAGGCCATTATAGATAATCATGTTGCTGAAGTAAGATAGAACATGACAAGCATGGCACGGGGTACAAATAAGACAATAACCGAAGGGAAGACACAGAACTGCTCCGGGAGCCAGGTTACAACCCTTAAACCAAACAAGGACCGGGGTTGTAACCCTTTGCCTGAACAGAACTGGTCCTCCCGATCGTTATTGTTAAGGACAAGCATCAACAATCGTGTCTTGTCACGATCTTGCACATGATCAGGATAAGACTAAGCTGGAATAACTTCATCCAATCAATTACGGCCAATCAAAAGTACGGCTTGATACTTTAACTAGCTAGGGTTATCACAGGCCTAGTTACTAGCAAGATGCAATGAGATTATTTCAACAGCCACAAGCCCTGCAGACCATCCAAGTTATCCAGGTCGAATGTCCATTTATGAAGGATGCACCACATGACTGTGTGCTAGAAGTGTGCCCTACTCGTCGGTAGGTTACAAGTCCACTTAATACGCCCAGATAACGGGATTGCCTATAGCTGGGAATCTCTTCATGTCTACTGCATTATTCTAGTTTATTACTCTTAGTTAATTATAGTAGGTATCCCTGACCGTAGTACTCAGGGATCCCATCCTAGATATGATGCAAGACAATACTGATTTATTGTGCAAACGCAATCATCCACGGTGTCCAGGTTAGTCATTCTTGTCAGGTCATGTCACGTTAGCCGTCGCAACAGCAATTCGAGATAATCGTGTCAGGTATGCTTGTCCTGCCATGCCGTGTTCAATTATTGTTCACAAACCTATTAAATAAATTCATGATTATCAAGTTCATGACAAAAGGCGTAAGGATATAAAATGGGCGTAAAATATCTAATAAAATATTAATATACAGGGCTATAGAAGAGCCAAGCTTAAGGAAAATAAAACCAAAGTGACATGCTGACATAAGACCAAGTCAGCCAAGGCCATACGCTCAGTGCAAAAGTCATACGCTCAGGTCAGGCTACGCTCAAGTCAAGCTACGCTCAGGTAAGCCTACGCTCAGGTAAGCCTACGGTCAGGTAAGCGTACGCTCAGGTAAGCCTATGCTCACAAAGGGCAGCGTATGAGGTCCATACGACCCCTTGTCACACAAGTGAGCGTCTGCAAGACATACGCTCCAAAAAGGCAGCGTATGAACTTCATACGACTCCTTGTCACACAAGCGAGCGTATGCGAGTCATACGCCTCCAAAAGGCAGCGTATGGACTCCATACGACTCATGGCTATCCAAGTGAGCGTATGCAAGTCATACGCTCTAAAAAGACAGCATATGGACTCCATACGACTCATGGCTATCCAAGTGAGCGTATGCAAGTCATACGCTCCAAAAAGGCAGCGTATGGACTCCATACGACTCCTTGTCAAGCAAGCGAGCGTATGCGAGTCATACGCTTCCAAAAGGCAGTGTATGGGGGCTACTGCGCTGCGCTAAAGAGCGCGCACAGCTCAGTGACGCAAGCTAAAAAGCTCGCGTACTGCTCACTGTCTTCTCCAAACAGCAGGAACTCCATGGTTGAACCCTAAGCTTCCAAAGTCCATAACTTGGTCAAAACAAGTCCAAATCCAACTTTCCAAAGGTCAAAATTGGGTAGAAGGAAATTCTCTACCACATGGAACCATCAAAACTTGAAAATAAGGGAATTTAATAGATCAAAACCATAAAATCCGAAAATGACTAAATTCTAGATCTACAAAAATCCAAGCTTCAAAATAGAAAATGACAAGTTCTAATGTGGATTAGAAAGTTACAAAGAAGAGGTTAGAACAATAAAAATGGTGGGTTTCTTCATGAAGCAAGATTGCACTTGCCTAGGCTAGGGTTTTCTTAGGTTGGTGGTGGAGAGTAATGAAGAAGAAATGAAATAATAAGGAGAGAGAATGGGAAGAGGTTAATAAATGGGGTTGGTTGTGGTAGGTAGGGGGTTCACCCTTGGTTCATGATGAACCAAGGCTAATCAAGCCTAGCCGAACCAACCCAAGCCAACCCAAACCAAGATGAACCATGGCCAATACGAGATAAAATACGTACACGTATTCTTAAATACGTAATACGAAAAACAGGCATTACAACTCTACCCACCTTAAAAGAATTCCGTCCTCGGAATTTAATTAAGATGTTAGAGAGACTAGAACAAGCTATACTAATTACATGCAAACTATAACTAGGCAAGCAATCACTCATTCAAGCAAGGAATCGAAGACATGAGGCATAAGGAAGACATTATACCTCATGAGTCAAACGAGTCGGGATACCGCGATCGGATATCTTCCTCACGCTCCCACGTTGACTCCCCCAAAGAGTGATGACCCCAAGCAACTCGGACTAACTTGATAGTCTTGTTCTTGAGGATCTTCTCTCTCCGGTCCAATATAGACACGGGCCTCTCCTCATACGAAAGGTTGGTACCAACAATTAATTCCGAATGATCCAGGATGTGGCTCGGGTCCGGGATATACCGTCGTAATTGGGATACATGGAACACGTCATGCACCTCGCTTAGTGACGACGGAAGAGCGAGACGATAGGATACATCTCCTACTCGCTCTAGGATATCAAACGGCCCTATATACCTAGGACTAAGCTTTCCCCGTACGCCGAAATGAATGACGCCACGGTTGGGCGAAATCCTCAGGAATACATGATCGCCGACCGAAAACTCGAGAGGGCGCCGATGAGAATCGACCCAATGACGCTGGCGATCTTGGGCAACTCGAAGATGATCTCTGACCCTTCTGACCACTTCAATGGTCTGAGCGATCAATTCTGGACCAAGCGTCTGTCTTTCTCCAACATCATCCTAGGATAGCGGGGATCTGCACTTCCTGCCATACAGCGCCTCGAACGGGGCCATCTGGATACTGGCCTGGAAACTATTGTTGTACGAGAATTCCACCAGGTGCAAGTGATCTTTCCATGAACCACCGAAGGCAAGTGTGCAAGACCGTAACATGTCTTCAAGAGTCTGGATCGTGCGCTCTGACTGACCATCTGTTTGCGGATGATATGCTGAACTGAACTGGAGATGAGTCCCTAAACTCGCCTGCAGGCTACGCCAAAAGTGCGATGTAAATCTGGAATCTCGGTCCGAGGTGATGCTAACTGGCATACCGTGCAATCTGACAATCTGTCTAAGATACATCGCCGCTAGCTGAGCCGTCGACTGACCAACTCTGAATGGAAGAAAGTGAGCCACTTTCGTGAGCCGGTCAACTATAACCCAAATAGCATCTCTACCAGCTGGGGATCTAGGTAATCCAGTCACGAAATCCATGGTCACATGCTCCCACTTCCACTCTGGAATCGGCAAGGGCTGAAGCAGTCCTGCCGGTCTCTGATGTTCAGCTTTAACTTGTTGGCAAACCAAACACCGAGAGACAAACCGAGCTATCTTCCGCTTCATGCCATTCCACCAGAAATGCTGCCGGATATCACGGTACATCTTCGTACTGCCCGGATGGATGGAATACTGTGAACTATGAGCTTCTGCCATGACCTCCTGCCGGATATCTCTGCTGGGTACACAAAGACGCTTACCATGTCGAAGTGTACCATCCTCATGAACGCATAACTCTGGTCTTCGTCCCGCCTCACACTCTGCTCTGAGTCGCTGAAGCTTGGAATCTGCCGACTGCGCCATCCGGATCCTCTCGACTATAGTGGACTGAACTTGCATACTGGCCATCAAGGCCACACTGGAAGGGAGAACAACTTCAATATCCATTTTCTGAAGATCTGCTAACAGCTCTGGTTGCGCTGTTAGAAAATAAGCTCCCGCTCTCCTGCTCAATGTATCCGCAACAACATTGGCCTTTCCAGGATGATACTGCAGGTTGACATCATAATCCACAAGTAGCTCCAGCCATCTCCTCTGACGCATGTTAAGATCCTTCTGGGTGAAAACATATTTCAGGCTCTTGTGGTCGGTGAAGATCTCCACCCTATCTCCATACAAATAGTGCCTCCACAACTTGAGTGCAAATACCACTGCTGCCAGCTCAAGTCATGGGTTGGGTAATTCCTCTCATGATCACGAAGTTGCCGTGATGCATAAGCTATTACCTTCCCATGCTGCATCAGAACACATCCTAAACCTCTGCCTGAAGCGTCACAGTATACCGAAAATCCTCCGGTCCCATCAGGAAGCGTGAGAATAGGAGCCGTCATTAAGCCTCGCTTCAACTTCTCAAAAGATTCCTGGCACTCTGCTGTCCAAGCAAACTGTGCATCCTTGCGGGTCAACTGGGTCAGCGGCGCCGAGATTTGAGCGAAGTCCGAAATAAATCGCCGGTAGTAGCCGGCCAATCCAAGAAAACTACGAACCTCTGCAACTGTGCTGGGCACCGGCCATGACTCAATGGCCACGATCTTCTGGGGATCCACTTCTACTCCTCCTCTGGTGATGATATGACCCAAGTACGAAATGCGATCGAGCCAGAACTCGTATTTACTGAACTTAGCATATAACTGGTGCTCCCTGAGTATCTGAAGAACAACCCTGAGATGCTGCTTATGCTCCGCCTCATTCTTGCTGTAGACCAGAATGTCGTCTAGGAATACGATCACAAACTGATCCAAGTAAGGCATGAAAATGCGATTCATGAGGTCCATGAATACTGCCGGTGCATTGGTTGCTCCAAATGGCATAACAAGGAACTCCCAATGCTCGTATCTCGATCTGAAAGCTGTCTTCGGGATGTCCTGCTCTCTGACTCTGATCTGATGATATCCTGAGCGCAAGTCAGTCTTCGAGAATACAGCTGCCCCTTTAAGTTGATCAAACAAGTCATCTATCCTCGGGAGAGGGTATCTGTTCTTGATTGTCACTGAGTTCAAGGTACAATAATCTACACATAATCTGGACGTACCATCGTTCTTTTTCACAAGAAGCATCGGGGCTCCCCAAGGCGATCCACTAGCACGAATGAATCCCTTGGTTCTGAGTTCTTCAATCATCTTGTACAAGATCTCCAACTCTGATGGCGCCATCCTGTAAACTCTCTCTGACACCGGGGCTGTCCCGGGAATCAAGTCTAGAGTGAACTCGATCTCCCGCTCTGGCGGCATACCTGGAAGCTCTTCTGAAAAAACATCTGGGAACTCATCCACTATCCTGGGTAATTGAACTACTGCTACTGCCATCCGTAATACTGGAGGAGAAGGCTCAACCTCGCCTCGAGAGAAAGAAAACTCCGGCTCTCCTGGAATGCTAAAAACAACCCTGCTAATACGGCAGTCTATCCTAGCATACTGGTCCCTCAACCAATCCATCCCTAAGACTACATCATAATCGGCCATCGGAAATTCTATCAATCTAGCGGGAAACTCTCTACTGCTAACTACGATTCGACACGAGGAAAATACTCTATCGACTCCCACAAGTCCGTTACCAGTGAGTATATTGAGCCTTACTGATAACGACTCGGGCTCCAATCCTATCCGTGTCGTGAATCGTGCAGACATAAATGAATGCGATGCACCAGAATCAAATAAAGCTGAAGCTGGAAAGGTGTTGACGAGAATAGTACCTGTCACTACCTCACCTGGTGTTACTCCTTCTTCTCCCATGGTCAAGGCCAGCACTTGACCATGTCCTCTAGGGGCAGGTCCCCTCTGCTGAAAATTCCTCTGCCTGCTCTGGATCAGGGCTTGGGCCTGAGCATACTGCTGCGGTCTCTGCTGCTGGAATGCCTGGGCCTGCGTCAGCAATGGCCTCGGGAGCGGGTACTGCAACTGCTGCTGCTGCTGGACTGGCGCTGGTCCTCTAACTGAAGGACCAGAGAAAGCTGATGAACTCCCCCTGTTCGGGCAGTTCCCAACCCTGTGGTCCGGGGCACCATAAACCAAGCACAATCCCTGTGCTCTGCGACACTCTGACACCACATGCCCTGGCTTCCCGCAGTGTGAACATCCCACTACGGAAGACTGCTTCTGCTTCTGTTGCTGAGGGTGCGTCGGGGTAGAATGCTGAACCGACGTCACCGAGGCCGCCCGCCTCGGAGTTCCAATAGTTAAACCTCTAGCTGCCGGGGCTGGAGCTGATGATTGGTGCATCTAACTGTGGGACCGTTTCTACCTCCGGTCCTATCTACGATCCGCTGGGAGGTGTACTCATGCCTCCTAGCCGCCCTCAATACTGCATCGAATGTCTGGTGTTCGAACTGCTCAACTGCTAGTAAAATCTCCAAATGCAGCCCCTGCTGGAACCGCTAGGCCCTATCAAACTCGGTTGCCACCAAGGTGGGGGCAAACCTACTGAGTCTAGAAAACTCAGATGCATAACCATCGACTGTTCTGCCTCCTTGCTTCAGGTTGGTAAACCTCGTCTGCAAGTCATACCGAGCCACATCATCAAAATACTTCGTCTGAAATCTCTCTCTGAACACTGCCCAAGCAATGGGTGCCACTAATCCCTCGGCCTGCGCCGCCCACCAACTGCTGGCAAGATCTAACAACTGCAGGCGCACTACGGCCACCTTCTCATTTTCTGGAGTCCTGGCTGCTTCTAGAATCACTTCGGTATCCTGAAGCCAAGCATCCGCGGCGATCGCATCTTCGCTGCCGTCGAAGAATGGAGGGTTCAGGCGCTAGAAGCTGTTGGTCGCGCTGTTACCCTGATGACCACCCCGGGTCAAAGCATCCATCACTGCCTGGTGCAAGGCATCTCCACGCCGGTCTTGGAAAGCTATCAAGGTCCTGACGAGTCCTACCAAAGTGCCGTCATCATGTTCTACTGGTTGAACTGGCTGGACTGGGGGCTCTCCGCCAGAAGGCACGACTCTAGAGGCTACTCCGGAATACTGGGCTTGATCTCCAGGTTGCTGCTGGTCCGCGGGAGGTGCTCCGCCTTGCTGGTCATTAGGACCACGAACAATGCCACTAAAGAAGACGACATAGGGAACAATAAGGAAGGACCAGGACAGATCAACGATACAAGCATATGATCAGGACAAGAATCCAGGGATTCAGAAGATACGAGCAAAGATCAAGGACGAATACTGATTGAGACATCTATTCGGTAAACCCTCACATATCTTGATTTACAAGACCTGCATGGGCCACCACTTAAACCATGTCACGCCCCAGAACCAGAATACTGGAGAGCGGGGGCAGACATAGCCAGCTACGTATATGAAATGGAATCCATCTCACTATACGGTCACGGCTGTCTAGATACATGAGGGTTTAACTACAAGCCAGAAGTCTCCTAAGGTCATGAACAAGCCTATTGTCTCAATCATAAGCAAGCAATAGTAATTACAAGATGCCAGAGCACCAAATATATAATAGCAAGGTGTCCCATACATTACATATTGGATGATCATGAAGCTAGTCGTACAAAATGCCATGACTAGCAAGAGTTCAGTCATACATGATCAACCCTAGGATCTGTCAATCATGTTACAGCCCGTAGGCAGACAGTAAATAAAGATGCAATCGAGCTAACACGTGCTCGCCGGCTAAATGCCTCAAAAGAATAATTTTTACAAATAAGTGGGAGGACAAAAAGAAACCCACTCGTTGCCAGGGTTCCGTCTAGTGGTCACCATCTGGCTGGAAGATCGGTGGATCCTCTGGAGCTGCTCCGATATCTGGCCACACAAAACCAGCTGGGTCAGACCCCAGAAAGAGTAAGTGCCACAAAGGAGGCTTCACTTAGAAACTAAAACCAGCATATAGTAAGGAACATTAAAGTTAAATTATCAGAAATAACAACAATAATAGAGTACGAGGAAACCATTCAAGTAGCCAGACTACAACCCTTAAACCAAACAAGGACCGGAGTTGCAATCCTTCACCTGAATGGAAATCCGTCTCAAATAATATAGATAAGGTAATAAGACAATAAACGAAGAGAAGACACAGAACTGCTCCGGGAGCCAGGTTACAACCCTTAAACCAAACAAGGACCGGGGTTGTAACCCTTCGCCTGAACAGAACTGGACTCCTGATCTTTATTGTTAAGGCCATTATAGATAATCATGTTGCTGAAGTAAGATAGAACATGACAAGCATGGCACGGGGTACAAATAAGACAATAACCGAAGGGAAGACACAGAACTGCTCCGGGAGCCAGGTTACAACCCTTAAACCAAACAAGGATCGGGGTTGTAACCCTTTGCCTGAACAGAACTGGTCCCCCGATCGTTATTGTTAAGGCAAGCATCAACAATCGTGTCTTGTCACGATCTTGCACATGATCAGGATAAGACTAAGCTGGAATAACTTCATCCAATCAATCACGGCCAATCAAAAGTACGGCTTGATACTTTAACTAGCTAGGGTTATCACAGGCCTAGTTACTAGCAAGATGCAATGAGATTATTTCAACAGCCACAAGCCATGCAGACCATCCAAGTTATCCAGGTCGAATGTCCATTTATGAAGGATGTACCACATGACTGTGTGCTGGAAGTGTGCCCTACTCGTCGGTAGGCTACAAGTCCACTTAATGCGCCCAGATAACGGGATTGCCTGTAGCTGGAAATCTCTTCATGTCTACTGTATTATTCTAGTTTATTACTCTTAGTTAATTACAGTAGGTATCCCTGACCGTGGTACTCAGGGATCCCATCCAAGATATGATGCAAGACAATACTGGTTTATTGTGCAAACGCAATCATCTACGGTGTCCAGGTTAGTCATTCTTGTCAGGTCATGTCACGTTAGCCGTCGCAACAGCAATTCGAGATAATCATGTCAGGTATGCTTGTCCTGCCATGCCGTGTTTAATTATTATTCACAAACCTATTAAATAAATTCATGATTATCAAGTTCATGACAAAAGGCGTAAGGATATAAAATGGGCGTAAAATATCTAATAAAATATTAATATACAGGGCTATAGAAGAGCCAAGCTTAAGGAAAATAAAACCAAAGTGACATGCTGACATAAGACCAAGTCAGCCAAGGCCATACGCTCAGTGCAAAAGTCATACGCTCAGGTCAGGCTACGCTCAAGTCAAGCTACGCTCAGGTAAGCCTACGCTCAGGTAAGCCTACGCTCAGGTAAGCGTACGCTCAGGTAAGCCTACGCTCACAAAGGGCAGCGTATGAGGTCCATACGACCCCTTGTCACACAAGTGAGCGTATGCAAGACATACGCTCCAAAAAGGCAGCGTATGAACTTCATACGACTCCTTGTCACACAAGCGAGCGTATGCGAGTCATACGCCTCCAAAAGGCAGCGTATGGACTCCATACGACTCATGGCTATCCAAGTGAGCGTATGCAAGTCATACGCTCTAAAAAGGCAGCGTATGGACTCCATACGACTCATGGCTATCCAAGTGAGCGTATACAAGTCATACGCTCCAAAAAGGTAGCGTATGGACTCCATACGACTCCTTGTCAAGCAAGCGAGCGTATGCGAGTCATACGCTTCCAAAAGGCAGCGTATGGGGGCTACTACGTTGCGCTAAAGAGCGCGCACAGCTCAGTGACGCAAGCTAAAAAGCTCACGCACTGCTCACTGTCTTCTCCAAACAGCAGGAACTCCATGGTTGAACCCTAAGCTTCCAAAGTCCATAACTTGGTCAAAACAATTCCAAATCCAACTTTCCAAAGGTCAAAATTGGGTAGAAGGAAATTCTCTACCACATGGAACCATCAAAACTTGAAAACAAGGGAATTTAATAGATCAAAACCATAAAAATCCAAAAATGACTAAATTCTAGATCTACAAAAATCCAAGCTTCAAAATAGAAAATGACAAGTTCTAATGTGGTTTAGAAAGTTGCAAAGAAGAGGTTAGAACAATAAAAATGGTAGGTTTCTTCATGAAGCAAGATTGCACTTGCCTAGGCTAGGGTTTTCTTAGTTGGTGGTGGAGAGTAATGAAGAAGAAAGGAAATAATGAGGAGAGAGAATGGGAAGAGGTTAATAAATGGGGTTGGTTGTGGTAGGTAGGGGGTTCACCCTTGGTCCATGATGAACCAAGGCTAATCAAGCCTAGCCGAACCAACCTAAGCCAACCCAAACCAAGATGAACCATGGCCAATACGAGATAAAATACGTACACGTATTCTTAAATACGTAATACGAACAACATGCATTACAGGAACCCCCGGTGTGTGGCTCCAGAGATGTCGTCGGGTGGTTCAAAAAAATCTTATGGGATCCATCGTCTTTGGCCCACCATGATTTCTTCATTGTATATGTCCACATTGATCTTGCTTATTACTTTTCTGCATGTACATGTTAGACGAACAAAACAATATACATAGTAGCAACTATGATAGGTTTAATGCACATTAGGACAATGCTGAGTTTAAGTATAATTGCTAAGGTGATAGCATAAATGTTAGTGATATCATAATGATTAAACTTAATTGAATGACCACAATCAAAAACATAGTTTTGATTTTGGCAACCCGATTAAATTTAAGATAGATAAGCTCATATCACTAATATGTAAACCAATAGGCACATATCACTAATATGTAAACCAATAGGCACATATCACCAAAGGTATAAGTGTAAGTAGAAATGCTATAGCGATAGTATGAAGATTAGTGATAATGAAATGCTAAACTTAACATATTAACCATATTCAAAAACATGATACCATCATTGGGCCAACACATTTAACATGGCTCCAAAAAGATCATCTGGTTGGAAACCATTGCCAGAGTCTTCTTCTAGTCGTCGCCAAGTCTCTCCGCATGGAGCACCCTCTGCGCCGCCTCCGGCCCATGACTGGCTGGCAGCGGCTGCAGACTTTCTGACCTCTTGCGGGTTGTCACTGGAGGTCATCGCTCGACCTCTTCATCCGGCGCCCAACTTTGACCTGTTGCCGATCACTCTGGAGGAACGGGATTCTCTGGAGAAGAGGGAAGCGTTACGCCGCCTGTGCCATAGGGCGGGTGTGCGCACCCTGCAGGACTTTGCGGAGATCCTCCGCGAGGCCAGTGAGGGCTAGACTTTTTTTTCATTTTTTACAGTTTTTTGTCCTCCTCTTGTATACTTCTCCGGAGAATGTTCCGGCGATGAAGCTGGGATTTAATGAAATATAATATTTTGTTAACTCAATTTGTTTTCGGCTACAATCAAACTTTTACAACCTTCTTACAACTTACACCCATTTGCTAACTATAGCATTGCTCTTTATAATTAACAAATCTTATTACGTCAAATCCATATATCAGCGACGATATCCCCATCAATGACTTGTTGCGTCATAGAATTGATTATGCTGCCAGCGTCAATCTTGCCGTCAAATCCATCTTAAATATGATTACAAAATAAAATAGAGGACAACTTTGAGTGTTTCAATTTTACTCTTTTCAAGTACATAGTCTTCTTATTTTCAAAAATTTAATCAAATAGACGACATCATGGAAATATTGAGATTAAACTTCACATTCTTAAATATGTTGTCAATTTTTTTTAAATAAACATGTTTCCACCATATTTTTTCTGCCAAATTTTTCAATAATTTATACGGAACACGTGGATATATACTAGTAATAAATTTAATTTTGGAAAGTAGTTTTTAAAATTAGGGTCTCAAAATCCCAAAGATTTATGTAGTGATTTCACATGGATATATACTAGTAATAATAGTAATAAATTTAATTTTGGAAAGTAGCTTTTTAAATTTAATAGTAATAAATTCGACCGTCTTATACTAGTAATAATAGTAATAAATTTAATTTAAGACTCAAAACTATTCTAATTTTTTCCACTTCCCAAGGTCACATAAGACGGTCGAATTTTCCCTCTACTTCTCTCAAACCCTCTTCCTTCTCCCAAACCCTCTCCCAAACCCTCTTCTAATCAAAATGCCGCCGAAGAAACAACGACCGTCGCCGAAGGGGAATAATCCACAAAGGGATGCGATACAGGCCCGAAGGGCAGAACTTGCAAGGACGGCGAAAACCAAGATTATGGTCGCTAGGGCAGAGGCCGAAAGGGCAGCGGCGGAAGCAGCGACGGCGGCTGCGACGATGAAGGCGGAGGCGGCAGCCAAGCCATGTGCAAAAAGGCTAAAAACACTCATTACTCGACAAAGACCGGAAAATCTATCTTCGATACAGAGTCGTCGGAAGACTCAACTTATGAAGATCGAAGGCGTACTCAAGCGAAGGCTAAGGTGGCAATGGATACAGAGTCATCAGCGTACTCTGTGGATTTTGAATCCTCATCAGAAGAGGAAAATAAAGAGGAAGAGCAATCATCAAATAAGTCCCAGGCTGGAGAGGAGATAAAAAAATTTAAAGACTCAAAAACTAAGAAGATTTACATTAAATATTTCAAGAAAAAGGCTGTTGTGCCTAAAAGATCAATTAAGATGGATGATGTCGAAGACGAAGCTTTCCTGGATATATTGAAATTCTATCAATTGGAGAAACTGAACAAATCCTGTCTTGAGAAAATCTTCCAAACAATAGTAAGAGAATTTTACTCAAATCTTCCGGCTGAAATTAAAGAAAAAGAAGAGGATCAACCACTGGTGTTTCTGAGAGGGAAACTGATTAGGGTAAATGCTACTGTCATCAACGAACTTTATGGATTTGATCCAGTTCCTGACTTTGATATGAAAGATATTGATAATGTTTCCATGACGGATGCAATTTATGAGATTACAGGTGTTTCGATGGGTGCCAAGACACCTCAAAATGTATACAAAGATCAATTAAAAACTTTGTATAAATTGTTGCATGCCTACGTATCTCAAACACTCAACCCTACTGGACATGAGTTTTCCATCCATCCCGAGAGAGTAAAATTTCTTTATTATATGGGGAAGAAAAAAGGATGTATATAGGTTCCTACATGTTCAGTAGAATGATACATCTCATGGAAAAACCAACTGCAAGGACAGCTCTCCCTTTCGGAGGATTTATATGCTCGATGGCTAATAAACATTCTGTCCCAAGCTTAGCAGGGAATGTTTATATTTAAAACAAAGGCCCCATGAGAAAACTAACCTTCACTCGAATATTTGAAAAACGGGCAGCAGCTGCAAGCAAACCATCAACATCTGGAAAACCATCAACTTATGGAATCAAAAACACTAAGGACAGGGTTGATGACCTATACAATTTTGTTGCTGCAAACTTTGAGAATGTCTTCAAAGAGATGAAGACTATATCCGACAACCAGAAATTGATTCTAGATAAGATTAACCAGATAGAGGTTGAATTTGCTGACCAAGAATAAGATTTTTCTTTCCTCGTGAAGAAGGTAAATGGGGCTAGCCCAAACTCTTATGTAAAAATACACACTGTGCACATTGACACTTTAATGCTAGCCATCACTTTGATACTTCTATTTATGTTTCTGGATGTCATTTCTACATATAAAGTGAGTCAATACTGACTATAATTTTTCTTAATCCGTCCCTCAAGGTGTAGGTGAAGGATATTTTGAGAAAGAAGAAGTAGGAAAAAAAAGAAAAAAAAACAAGAAGAAGAAGATGGAGACGGCTATGAAGATTCATCTTTTGAGTTTTGAATGTCTCTTATTTCAATTTGGATGTAATATTTGACTTGTAATGTGGTTCTGAATATTTGTTGGTCATGGCGGACAAACTAAATTTTGTATTTGAAATATTGTAAGACTAAGCTTTTCGCTTGTACTAAGTGCATAGTTCGTAATTTGCTTTAAAAATGTAATATGGTCTTGAATTTAGAGTAGGTCTGATATTTATTTGGATTATTGTATTGTGAATTATGCAGGTTCTATGTTGAATTACTAACGTGGATTGGGCAGATTACTATAACGTGGATTGGGCAGATTACTGTAACGTGAATTATGCAGTTTATTGGACTTGGAATGAAGTATACTTAATTTGATTATAATTTTTTGGTTGAAGCGTTTATTTGGTTGGCAGTTGGCCTTCATAGATGATATTGATATTTTGGTGTATTCCTTTGATTTGCAGATGCCCATCACAGATTTCATGAGTCCTGGGTGCATTGCTAGGGTTTACAGGTGGCCTCATTACGGATGCATTACTGGGATCACTGAAACTTTATTTGATTGTAATGTGTTTTGTTTTCTGTAAAAAATTATTACATCGATGCCATCAGTATGAATTCGATGCCAGTGCCTCTTCATCCCTTGTTATTGCTGAAGCAAAATTGTAATCCTGTCTGTTCATCATTTGTTTTTGCGGAAACATAATTGTAATCCTGCCTGTTCATCCTTTGTTATTGCCATCAGTACATTGATGCCATCAGTATGAAGTCGATGCCAGTGTAATGCATAATGTAATGTAAGAAAAATTCTCTTTGATAGTAGGTTAATTATATTCAAACATTCGCAAGAAATTTTGTTCAGCCATACAGTGGAAGCCTGATAAAAATGATATTCGGATTATCTTGAAAATGATTTAATATTAAATGAATGTACTATGGTAAATGATATTAAAAATACTGTAAATATTTGGTGAAAAAAATATGAGATACTTAAACATTTCCAGTCCTAAATGTACCATACTTTGTTAAAAGCACAGAGAGCGTTCGTTCTCCGTTTTCAAAGAACGGAGAATGGCCATTCTCCATGTTAAAGGAACGGAGAATGGCCATTCTCCTTGAGAATGGCCATTCTCCGTGTTAAAAGCAAAGAGAACGGCCATTCTCCGTCCATTCGCCGTGTGAAAAGCAAAGAGAATGGCCATTCTCCGTCTATTCGCCGTGTTAAAAGCAAAGAGAACGGCCATTCTCCGTCCATTCGCCGTGTGAAAAGCAAAGAGAATGGCCATTCTCCGTCTATTCGCCGTGTTAAAAGCAAAGAGAATGGCCATCCTCCGTGTTAAAAGCAAAGAGAATGGCCATTCACCGTCCAAATAAAATATCCTCTTCGAAAAAATTATCATTAGAAAAGTAAAAAATATTTCATCCGATCAATACAGATTTTTTTTTAAATAAGTGAGCAGATGATCCGCCCGACCTCAGAAGCAGGTTTCCTCAGTTCACCACCACCACCGTGATATGTAGCTTTATTAACAAAATATAAAATTATTAGATGAAAAATAAGATTTCTGACAATGGCATGGACAGTAAAATTAGAGCGGCGCCGCTGGTACTTCTTCTTGTTTGAGGAGGTTTCGACGATTCACCACCACCACCAACACTACCACCACGACAACCTGTAACCAAAAAAAAATTACGAAATATTAAATTGGATGGACTTTTGAGAGAGTAAATATGAGTTAATTTAGGGTGTTCATTGAAAAAATTAAAGTGAAGAATGACCTGCTAAAGCAAGTTACCAAACAGGTCAAAAGTCTAATACAGCATTAAATGATGTTTCTACACTATTATTCAATCCGAACCATTGGATCAACATCCAACGGTCCAGATTTCGGATGTATCGATACATCCATTTCCAGCGGATGTATTGTAGAACGGCCCATATATATATATATATATATATATATATATATATATATATATATATATATATATATATATATATATATATATATATATATATATATCAACAATTAATTATATCTGTATTACCGACGATAATCAACTTTAATTTAAATGAGCCCGGATGTATATCATCGATTAATTAATGAAAAAATTAATATTACATAAAAAAAATATTGTATATATGTGTGTGGGGGGGGGGGGGGGGGGGGGGGCATGTTAGTGTAACGGTATATCGTTGGCAACCAGGGGGGGTAGGTCTCAAGATCGAACCCCCTAGGGGACGGTTGGGTGACGGAGGCCACAACTCCCGGCCAAGGCTGGCTGGGTGGACTTTCTCCATGGGCCTTGGTTTCTAATATATATATATATATATATATATATATATATATATATATATATATATATATATTAGATTTGGAGCTAAATTCATGAAATTCTGTGTTTGGTTGGAGTTGGATTTGGATATGAAACACCAAATCCAAATTTTAGATTTGGAAGAATGAAAGTTAAACTTTTTGAAAAATAATTTGATTGTGCTATTAAATACTTAATTAATACTAGTTGATAATTAATTAAAAAAGTAATTTAAAATTAAGTAATAATTAGTTATTATTTATATAATTTTTATTCTTAATTAATATAAATACGTTCATTACTTAAATAATTAATTACTAATTTTATTAATTAATATTTCATCACAATCTTAATTAATAATTGATTATTTTATCAATCATAATTATAGCCTTGATTAATAATTTATTAATTTGTAACCTTATTTTTATATTTTACGGTAATCTTAATTAATAAATTATACCTTTATTAATCGTAATTATTATAATTTATCAATCGTAACTATAATTTTAATTAATGATTGTAATTAATCATTTATAAATAAACATTTAATTATAATCTTAATTTTGAATTTTATGATTTGGAGAAGGAATTCAAGATTTTATGGATTTGGAGCCAAATCCATGGAATTCTATGTTTGTTTGGAGTTGGATTTGGATATGGAAAGTGGATACCAGATCCAAATTTTGGATTTTGAAGAATAAAAGTTAAACTTTTTGAAAAATAGTTTTATTGTGCTATTAAATATTTAATTAATACTAGTTAATAATTAATTGAAAACCTGATTAGAAATTAAGTAATTAGTTATTCTTTTATATATAATTTTTATTCTAATTAATATAAATACTTTCATCACTTAAATAATTAACTATTAATTAATATTTCATCACAATTTTATTAATAATTGATTAATTTATCAATCATAATTATAACCTTGATTAATAATTTATTAATTTGTAGTTTTATTTTTATATTTTACAGTAATCTTAATTAATAAATTATACCTTTATTAATCATAATTATAATAATTTATTAATCGTAACTATAATTTTAATTAATAATTTATAAATAAATATTTAATTATAATCTTATTTTAGGATTTTATGAATTGGAGATGGAATTTAGGATTTTATAGATATGGAGCCAAATTCATGGAATTCTATGTTTGGTTGGATTTGGATTTGGAAGAATGAAAGTTAAACTTTTTGAAAAATAATTTAATTGGGCTATTAAATATTTTATTAATACTAATTAATAATTAAATAAATAATCAAATAATAATTAAATAATAATTAATTTTATTTTATATATAATTTGTTATTTTTAATTAATATAAATACGTTCATCACTTAAATAAATATTTTTTGTTCCAGTATTGACTTTTCGTAACTTCAGAATAGTTGACAGGCTCACATTAGAGAAAGACAGTCCTAGAGGATTGAAAAAAATAAAATGACACGCTTTTTGGGCTGCCCGACATTTCGTAACTTCAGAATAGTTGACAGTTGGTTGAAGGATATATTAAAATTAAAAAAGAAACCGATAACAGTGTAAAGGAAAAATATTTTACGATTAAGCAATGTCACAGCATCATAAACGCCAACTATTGATGTTTTAAATTTTTGTTCCAATTTGCTTCAGTTGGTTGTTGACAACAATAATCATCTCTCTATTTACTTTGTATGGAAATAAACTCTGATGTCAATATAGAAAATTAATAACAAACCATAGAAAATTGTGCATTAGAAAATTGAATTTGGGAAATCAAAAGTTGATTTAATCCAATCTCAGAAACCAAAGTGTTGCCGAATAAAATTCCTTATCCATTTAATTATATTTGTGTCAATTAGTAATTCAGATTTTGGAGAAAAAATTGGGGCCAAGGATAACTAAGTAATTAAACAGTGTTAATTTGTGCATTAATTGCTTTCTATCCGGATAGATTCTATCAAAAAAAATCATCTCCGGATAGATTCTATCCGGATAGGAAATAGAAAATGGTTGCTCCCAATCTACATCAAAATAAATAGTTGCTGGCAACATTTTTCTAGAACTACGTTCCCACATTAATATTGTACGGGTATTGTTTATTTTTCTTCTTCTTTAATTTCTAAAAAATAATGTTTATATTCACCTACATTTTTGTTTCTTTAAGAAATTTAAGGTTTTTTTTTGTAAGATTCAATCTTCTAAAATAATATTTAAAGCTTTACTGTGTCGTTGTAAGATCGGATCATGTTTCCCTCTAATTCCAAATTTTTTTTAAATAATTTAAAATAAGAATATTTATCTATTTTTTTCCTTCTTTTTTAATCTCTAAAAGAATAGTGTTTATCTTAACCTACATATTTATCTTTAAAATTATTTTAAAAAATTAAGTTTTTTTTGTAAGATCCTATATTCTAAAATAATATTTTAAATTTATTTTTTCTATTTAGTATACAATCACTACCTTTCCGTCCAATCCTCACAAACTAATTTTATTAAAATCATTTAAAATAACATTGCTTTACGAGCAAGTCTAAAATAATAATTATATAATGATTATTTTTGTTTTGCTTGAGCCCTTTATTTTAGATGATTTAAAAAAATATTTGTGAGGATGAGATCGAATGGTATGATCGGATCCTACAATTAGGAAAAAAAAACTTAATATTATTCTAAAAGATAGGATCATACAACAAAGAAGCTTAATTTTTTTTTATAGTTATAGAGATAAGTACGTAGGTTAAAATAAACACTATTTAAAAAAAAATTAAAGAGTACAAAAATAGATCAATTCTGTTATTGTAGATGATTTAAAAAATTATGGGAATTAGATGGAAAGATAGGGATACGTCTTTAAACAACAACGAAAAAAGTTTTAAATATTGCCTTAAAAAATATGATCCAGCAACAGGAAAAAAGCTTAGTTTTTAAAATAATTATAGAAATAAAAAAGTAGGTTAAGGAAGATAAGTATTGTTTCTTTAGAAACTAGTGAAGAAAAAAAATAGATGAACAAGACTAGGGATATTTTATATTAATTTGGGGATATAGTACTGGAAAAATGTTGTCAGCGGCTATTTATTTGGATAGAATTTTGGACCAACAATTTTCTATTTCCAAGCTAAGGTTATTTGGGAACAAAAAAATCTATTGGAAATAATATTGTTTATTTATTCTACATGATAGTTTCCAAAGAAAAAATAGTCTATTAATTATTCTTAACATGTGCCACATGTTAGCAAAACCCTAATTTAAATTATCGTTGTTGTACAAACAAAAGTAGCAAACGCGGAATACTAAGAGCATCTCCACACCTATTGTGAGTTTGGAAAAAAAAAATGATTGCCACGTAGGATGACAAGCATTCACTACTAAAATATGCTCCATTAGCGACGTAAATTTAGCAACGTTAGTATAACGTCGCTAAATTGTGCACATTAGCGACGTTTAATATAAACGTCGCTAATAGTCGCTACTAGCGACGAAAATAGCGATGTGACAACGACGTATATTAGTTACATGAGCTAGTCGTCGCGAAACGTCGCTATGACATCGCTAATAACGACTAATTTATCGGCGTTAGGATGAACGTTGCTAAATTCTAATTAAATTCCTCCAACGATTCATTTTCCCCCATTTTACTCTCTCACTCTCTCTTCTCCCCCCTCCGGCGCTCTCACTCTCTCCGGCGCTCTCACTCTCTCCGGCGACTCTCCCCCCTCTCCGGTACATGACTCTCCTCCTCTCTCTCTCTATTTTGGTTGTGGTGGTTGGGGGAGTGCGGGTGGCTCGGGGGGAGGGGCAGGGGGGATGCGGTTGGTTGGGGGTGAGTGGGAGGTGGCTGGAGGGGTGGGGCAGGGGGTGAGGGCGGCTGGGGGTGAGGAGGGGAGCTGGGGGGAGGGAAGCTAGGGTTAGGGTTTGGGTCAGGGGTGGGTGGGTGGGGGGGGAGGAGGGGCGGGGGGGGGGGGGGGGGTGAGGGCGGCTGGGGGAGGGGAGCAGGGGGGTGGGGGCGGCTAGGGGAGGGAAGGGTTAGGGTTCGGGTTATGGGTGGGGGTGAGGAGAGGGGGGTTGTGGGGAGGGGAGGGTTAGGGTTACAGTTCAGAGGTGGTTGGTGGGGGAGAGGGGGCTGGTGGGGGAGGGGGGCTGGTGGGGGAGGGGTTAGGGATAGGGTTCGAGTTAGGGTTAGGGGTGGTGTATGGGGAGGGGTACGGGGGGATTTGGTCAGGGGCACCAATAGTGCCAAAAAAATCTGATAATTTAGTAATAATTATTTGTTTTTCGACACCGAAAAATGTGATACTCTGATTCGAAAGCACCGATAGTGCTGATATTTGTAACAAGTAGTTTTGTTAGTTGGTTAATTGGTAACATGGTGATCAGGACATATAGTCCTTGGAGCCATTCGACTGGCGAGGCAGAAACTTTATAGCCGTAGATAAAGTTGACTGTCCTCCGACCCTCATCCCTTGACAATGATGATACGACAACCTATCACTATATCTTTTAGTAGTAGATGATGTCTTAATATTACATTATGTGGGTTCATCTTGATTCTGTTATATCCTTCAGATACTAAATTCGATAAGAACATATACTACACCATATGTACAGAACATAGATGATTCACACTAATGTATGCTAGAATGAATTTTGAGTTGTGTTCTGAGCCATCCGTTCTCACACTTGGCAAAAAATCGAATTTTTTGTATTTATCTGCTTTCGAAAATGTACTCAAACGAGATGGCACCCGTTCTCACATATGGCACCTAAGACCCGAGGATCTCGCTTAAGGGAGACACAGATGGCTGCTCCATAGAACAGTTCCACCAAGAGAGCTGCTCCAGAAGTAATTCCTAAAGCCGAGAGAGCTGTGAAAGAGGAGGTGGCACCAGAGGGCAGTTCCACTGGGAGTTCCAGTTATCCATCTCCTCTGGATATTGATCTGGCTGTAACACCCAGTTTTTCAGAAGAGGGTAATTTTGAAATTTTGTAATTATAATTATTATTTAATAATATTTATTCCATATTATGATTTTTAGTGATTTTTAATTATTTTTAAACTATTTAAATTCATGACTTGTGATTTTTGGTGTTTTGCTAGTGAACAGTAGAGACTGCCTACCCTAGAGCCTAGCCTTGTGATTAGGGTATTTTTGACATTTTTAGGGTTATTTGGATTTATTATAATTTATTTGAATTTATGGAAATTTTTAGAATTTATTTTGAAATTGTTTGAATAAGGGTTGACTAGGCTGACTTTGACTAGCAATGACCTTGGTAGGCTAACCTAGAAGCTAACCCTAGTTGTGTTTGGACTTGGTTAGGTTATGTAACTCTAGTTTAACCTAAGTTAGTGAGGATTAACTCATTAGAATTAATTTGGAGAAACTAGGGTTTGAATTGATTTAGAAATGGCTTGTGATTTCACAAGTCATGACTTGTGACTTAGGCTTAATAGCCCATAGGTCCACACCATGAACCAAACCTAACCCTAATCAGCCCATGGCAGCCAACCTAGGGTTTCCCACCCTATTTAATGCCTCTTCCATTTGTTCTTGCCTCCTTTATTATTTTTCTCTCAAGCTTTAGAAAGAGGTGAGCCTCCATCTTCAAAAATCCATAGTAATTCCATTTTATCTCCTTCTTCCCTCCAATCAATTGCATTAGATCCTAATTTTCATTTTCTTGCTGTTTGTGGTGTTCAACCTCAGCTTTGGGGTAATTTGGAGAAGTTTGCTAGCAAGAGGAACCTCCCATTTGAGGCTTTTCTTGCATTTTGGCACCAATAGGTAAATCAATATAAACACCATTAAAATTCTAGTTTCTTTGCATGTAGACCTATCCCTAAGTGTTTTGGTCCTGTAGGTATGCCTAGACATAGGTTTTATGTCCATTTCGTGTCCTAAATGGACACGTATCAGTCCCTTCCTATAGGTGTTTGATGAAATGTCCCAATGGACATTTTGACTTGATTTTCAAATTGTGTTTGAATAGGATTAATCGTTTTTAGGTCGCTTAGGATTTTCCACACGACTGAGCTTGTATTAGTGTCATGTCGTATCAAGATCTGGACACGAACACGCTGTTCTGATACAGTGCACACTGCCCTGCTACTCGGGGGCTATAACTCTCTGTACACGACACTTCTGGACACAAAATTTGGTATGGACACTGTTTAGGTGACTGACACGAGGCTCACAAATTTTCATGGGTTTTGTTTAGTGGTTTGGAAGAAATTCCACCCGCATCGATTTGACACTGCACGTCACACGGTTGAAAACGCGCACTGATATGTACGTTTAATTTCGACACGACGACACGCCGGCACGGTTCAGGGTGACACACATGTAGCCCTACGTTGGGTGAACACGTGGACATGTGCACGAGGTCATTGGTATCGCATGTCGTATCCACGAGAGCTTGGACACGCTGTACGAGCCTGTCTGTACACACTGGCTGATGCACACTGTTTGAACAATTTGGACACCTTCGTGTCCATTGTTTGGACACGTGGACACCTCTAACACGTGCACACATTGAAGACACAACCCTGACACCACTGTACACATATGTATTGGTTTTTGGATTGATTTTGATAAATAAATTTGGTTTGGAATGGATTGCAAATTCCTGATACTTTAAGAACTACGGCACTGTGTTCGAATGGATTTTTATGTTTTTTTTTGTTTACTGAATTAGATTGTTAAATACATATGGTACTTGTTATAGATTCATTGATAGATGTATAAATAATTGGGAAGATAAAGGGAATGGGTTGTATTCAAATTTCACTGGGTTCCGAACTGTAAATGACTGATACTTGTACTGTTTTCCTGATACTCATGAATCAGTTTGATTGTCTACTGAACTTCAACTCCAAAATTTTTTGATTTCAAATTGTTGTTCAGTTACCATTGGTTGTGACACATGTGTTAGTACCTGTTAATTCTTTTTTTTTCCATTTTGATTAGGCTTGGGATATGAGAAAGGGATGACATGTTGATTGGGATTCAAATGTTGATACATTGATTTCCTTTCCAATTCTGTAAATTACAATCGTAATCACTGTTTTCTTTCCTTTATAGCTAAACTGTATATTAATGAATAGGTTTCCTTTCCTATCTTTTTCCTAAAAACTGAACTGCAGTCTCTCACCCACCCTTCACAAGTCAAACCCACACATACATGAACTTTGACACACACACCCTAGTATGCATATTCCTGTCACCTTAGAATACATACACACTCTATTATATTTCCTGTCAAAACTGAGGATTTAATGATAGTTTCAATATGAAAAACTGAGATTCTTTTTGTAAACTAATTTGATTCTCAAGATTAGTTGGGTTGATTTCACTCTTATGTCATACTTGATTTCACTGTTATGAAGTTTTGATGCACTGATTAAATAGGTAGAACCTGAGATTCCTTGATTCCCTTTCAAATTCTGCAATTTACAAATGTATTCAATGTTATTCTTCTAAAACCTAAGAGTCTATTCTTTTACTGAACTGTAGGTTGGTTTGTGATTGTTCCTTCCTACTTAACTGTTATTGAACCAATATGTGACCTGAGATTCTCATTTCATATTTTTCCTGAGATACTTTCACTAAATCACTGAATTTCTATTCCTGTTACACCAATCAATCTCATATTGACACTACACTGCATTCATCACTATACTGTTGTTTGCTAATTTATGTTAATTTGTATTAGGTTTTCAAGTTTGCTTGGGATAGATAACCTGGACTGAAACTGAGTTTCTAGGTGTCTTCACAGATTATACATTGAGCACCTCACTGATTCTTCTCCTATTTTTGCCACTGTTTGTATTTCCAGAATTCAGGATCACAAATGTACTCATGTCCATGTCTAACACACACATTTTTCCTTTCACTCTCACACTCTATGATTCCTGTCACACAACCACACTCTTCACACATGTCATTGATTTCCTTTTTCATGATACAGTTAGATGCTTAATTCTTGAATTTGATGTGGGTTCATTCCTATAGAATTTCTGAAAACTGTTTTGGGACTGGAATTGTGTAATGAAATGATTCCTTCCTTTTCCTTGACTGTCCAGAGATGGACTGCTGCTCTTTCACTCACACACACACATGTCTTACACTCTTGTGTCTCACTGTCACCACTCACATGTCTCTACTCACTGAATTTTTCACTCACACACACTTGAACATACATGTGTTTTCCCTTCCTCTTTACAAATGTACATATATATATGTATTGGGATATATATATATATATATATATATATATATATATATATAGTTTTCCTATATATATAAGTATGTGCTATATATATATGATATATGAAATGTGTGGTACATTATGGATAACCTATAAGCTAATGAGTATTTCTATATTAGATTGTGTAACATATCAATATGTGTATCCTATATTATAGTGTATTTCATTTTTAGATAAATGATTGACATGTGATATGTGGTTCGTGGGTGTGTTTGTTAGACCTAGTAGAGTCTAGATTAGTCTTGTACAGTCTTGTTAGACTTAGAATAGGCTAGTTTAGCCTAGTTTAGACTAGTATAGACTTGATTAGCCTAGATTAGTCTTGTTTGACCTAGTTTAGACTTGTTTGACCTAGTTTGACTTCTAGGGTTGACCATAGTTGACCAAGAGTTGACTTTGGCCTAGATTGACCTAGAATCATGTAGAATGCATAGTAGGACTTCATCATGTCATTTTAGACTTGTTGTGACTTATGCTGTTCTGATTAGGAGCCAGACACCTCTCCTCGGACAGTACATTTACTTCAGACGTTTAGATACGAGGCGAGTATATTCTCTGATCATTTCATAACTTGCTTAGAATTATTTCCTGCATTAAATTACTTTACTTGATACTGTCACGTTGGTCACACGGATTAGTACTATATGGATCCCTTCTTGAGATGTTATCCCTTCAGGGAGCATCGGTTACTCTATGTTCTGTGCGTTTCACTTACATGGCGTATCATATGCTTCTTTGGTTCTTTGATCACTTGTGACATATACCCATATGATCACAGAGTCTTCTTTAAATTCTTATCCTATTTATGGGACTACTATGTACCACCCTTCGGGGGCTTATCACCCTTCAGGGGCTTATCACCCTTCGGGGGCTTATCACCCTTTGGGGGCTTATCACCCTTCGGGGGCTTACCACCCTTCGGGGGCTGTTACATAGAATCATAACATAACCTGGTTGGATTCTTGTGTATTAATTAGGGGTACGGGGGTGTAAAACCCCTAAATTTCTACTCTCTTTTTTTTTATTTTTTTTTATTATTTTTATTATTATTAAATTTGCATGGATTTAAAATTTTGTATTGTACGCCACATAGTCGTATTATACGCCGCGCACGAAAATTTGTTTTTCAAAATTGCTCGACGAGTGCGAATATGTGCGAGCGTACATATTTTTGAAAATATTATTTTTCTATTTTTGAAGTTTCAAAATAATATACATAATAATTATTTTGTTATCGTTCCAATTATTTCCAAGTTTGTTATTTTGTTTATAAAGCCTTACATTTTCGCAATTATTATTAATAAATAATATTTTTACTTGTATGCTAAAAAGCATAATTATAAGAATATTAATTGTACAAACATATATTTTTGTAATTATTTATTTGTTATTTTAAATAATGTAATTTTCGAAATTAATTATTATAGTATTTTTGGACAACATATTTTTGAAATATTTGTGACAATTTAAATTTTGATTTGATCCCATGGATACATTTAAATAGATTTAATTAGTATCCATATTTGGAATTTGATTTATCCTATTGATTTTAAACTAAAATTTAATTTGATTTAATTTGATTTAATTGGATTTGGATTGGATTGGATTTAATTGATTGATTTAATTTAAATAGATGATTTATCTAATTTGGGTTTAAACAATCCTAATCATTATTTAATTGGGAATTCCCACATCCTATATAAATAGGCAGGTACTCCTCCAACTTTTTATGCTTCCACAAAATTCCACCATCCACAAGTGCAGTGCCTCGTGTCCGTGTTTGTGTCCGTGTCTGCTTTCCGTTCTTATTCCATGATATTTTTACATATACATTATTCTCTCCGTCGTGTCGGACAACCCCGATACCGTAAAATTTCTAGCCTAACCCATTGAGAACACCACCACGCCATCTCCTCCTTCCTGCACCCTCCTTCCCGATTTCCCGTCCCGACCAACCCGTCTCCCCGACACCACCAGTGCTTTCACCACACACCCGATCTCGACCACCTCCTCGACATCCCTACCAACACAAGCATCACCTACACCACCAAATCAGACCATCACCATCGACACCACCACCGTCATCGACACCCCGGCCAACTCCGGCCAACCACCCTACCATCGACCCAACTCCAGCAACCTCACCAACAACCATCCTCACCATCGTCATAACCGCACAGCCCATCGCCAACACATAGGAAAAAGAGAGAAAAATAAAACCAGACCCTAAACCTCACCTCGCCGAGTTGTGCGCCGTCGATCCGCCACCGTGCCCTCGACAAGGCGCCGCTCGCCGGATCTCCTTCGCCCGGCGGAGCACCACACGAACTCCTCTGACCACCCGCAGCGCCTCCCCACGAACCCAGGCCACCGCACGGCATCGTCGTCCGCCTAGCCGTACCTAGCCAAAGCCGACCCCACTTCCCCTTTGATCCGCCGTGTCCCGCCGTCTGGAACCCCCTTCTCGCCTCCGCGGAGCGCCATAGCCGCGCCGCCTCGGAAAACCCTCCACCGCTGGCCGTGCGCCCTCCTGGACGCGGTTGACCGCCGCTCTCCCGCCGGCGAGCCCACGCGCGGGCCATCCGCCGCCCACTTCCGCCGACACCCTTCACCGGTGGCCGATACCTTCGCCGCCATGCGCTCCCTCCGGTGAACCGGACCTAGCCGCCCCTCCGTCGATTTCGTTTCGCCTCTTCCCGACTCCCTCTCTTCCTTTCCCCATTTCTTTTCCTCTCACTCTCTCTCTCTCCCTCTTAGCTTTCCCTCTCTCGCACTCTCTCTCTTTCCGTTATTTCTTAGGGGAATAGAAGCAGTAGGCACAATATTTTATTTTTGGTTTTCTTATTTTAATTAACTTTATTTTATTTTCTCTTTTCTTCTTTTCTTTTCTAATATTATTTTAGGGATTAAGTAAACTACAATTATTACTAATTTTACTTGTTATTTTATTATTATTATTATCATTGGCTTTATAAATTATAGGAACAGCAACAACAATTATTGTTGTTCCATTGGGTTTTATATATTTTATTGCATTAGTGTTTAGCTGAATTATATTTACATTTTTATGTACTATATATTATGTATTATCATTATTATTATTATTATCATTGTTTTTATTATTATTATTATTATTATTATTATTATTATTATTATTATTTTGTTATAATTATTATTATACAAAAAGAGATATTACTATTTCTAAATATATTTAACTAAATATATAACTTTGGGTTTGGCCCTACATGTAGTTTCAAATCGGGTTTCATTTTTTTTATATATATTATTTTATATATTTATGGTATTAAATATGGTTGAAATATTTTCTACAAGCAAGTTATAGTTTGATATAAAGATAATTTTCATGGCTTTTAAGTAGATATCTAAAATTGTTTTACTAATAGAAATATAGTTATTTTCAAATATAATAAATATATTTTCAAAAATAGTTATATTTATTTCCATAAAATTTCTTCGATTATATAATCTTATCCATGATCAATCGTTCGTTTCTTACCTTCTTTCAAATCTCGAGCTTATTTATATCGTCCTTAGCCAAATTGACTATTCCGGACTCAATGACATAATCCGTGCCACCATCCGAGGTCTCCATGCATAGTTATTGCACCGAAGTAGCAGTTCGTGCCTCCTTGATTATCGTAGCACACCAGGCGTCCTACCAGGCAAGACACCTTGCCATTAGCTGTTTATTTATTTTAGCTCATATTTTATGCATTATTTATTTTCTTTATGCAAAATAAACTGTGATAGATGGCATAACTGTTAGAACTTATTGTTCATTATATTTTCTGCTGTGTATTATTTTTCTTACAAATTAAACCTAGATTTAAGGGACCACCTTGTGTGTTGCATTCATTGGCCTTGACACGTCGTAAACACGAAGTTGTGTGTCGTATGTAGAACACGGAAGTGCGTGATTGGCTGGCCACCAGTACGTACAAGCCGAACGATAGGAATAACCGCTAATAGAGATTGCATGCTAGTTTGACTTAGCGGTTATAGTGGTTTGTGTTGTGGATGCAACACAGTAGGCATTGGACGGGAAGGACAATTCCTTAGCGTATGGGCTTCGATGCACTTCCCTTGTGACCCGGACTCTCCGCTGGAGATACGGGGTTGATGACCCAAGATTACTGACGGCCACTGACGATTCTGCGGAACGTCATGCTCTTCCTGATGGGGCCTCTGGTGCCCAAGGGGGACTACGTCGATCCTACTTAGCCAGGGCCCATGCGTAGGAAGGATTATTCTTAACAACATTTCACTTAGAACGGTAGGCTACCCTATCCGTTAGGTACGAGTACTTTTGGTTTGGGTACTTGTATCTGACCGTGGCTTAGAACAATAACTTGCCGCGGATTAGTTCGTCACATCTTGTCCTTGTTTGGTTGTAGGTGTGACTTACTACTTCGATGAGAAGGTATTGAACCTTGTTGGGGTCCGGATACCATATTAGATTCATAGCATGGGAAGATACGTTACCGTGAATTAGTTTACCATCTCCTGTCCTTGTTTGGTTGGGGGGATGGTACGCTCGTTCAGTATGTGCGTATTGGAACATGTTATAATTCAATTTACTTATTTATTTGAGCAATATTTATTCAGTTTATTTGGCATGCTATTATGTGTCTTGTTACGTCCCTCTAAGGACCTGGTTGTCTTGCCAGGTGTGTGCTATTGTCTTTCGCAGGTGCTTTCGTTCTAGCCGTGTTTATCGCCATTCCTTCGAGGATGATTGCATTTAGATCGTCTTCGCTTCGCTCGCCAAATTCATATCTTTTCTTATGTATTTTTCATTTACTTGTTGGTAGTGGATTTATCTCTGCCCAACATATTGTATCGAGACAAGGTATTCTCATTATATGATATTTTTATTCATTTATCTTGTGTGGATGAGATTAATTATGGTTCTACTGCATTTTACAGCTTATGTATTTATACGAGGCTCCCATATATTGGAGTATACTTCGTATGAATACAGCTGGCATGTCCACGTTCCTAGTCCTACGTATTTTGGGACTGGGGCGTTACATATTTTTGTGGTGGCCCATACAGGTCAACATAAATTGTTTGGTTACTTTATCGTACCAAGCAAGCCTGCATCTAGGATTAGAAGTCTAGGATCTCATCCACATACTTGACCTCTTTCCTTGATTTTATCTACCGTTTGACTCATCAATTGCATCTTGATTGCTTCCTTCCATCCCTATTCTTATCTTCCCTTCATGCTTGCTAAAGATTGACCCTACTAGTTAGTCGTCCCAAAACACCATTAGTTTAATTCTATAAGTTGGGTAGAATACTTTATGAACTAGCAACCCCTTTGACCTAGTGACCTATATTAGCAAGCTTATTTAGATCCTAGAATCTAGAGGACCTAACCCGTCTAGCCAACGAAGGACTTGGACAAGAAGACTATAGGACGACTGTATGACTTAGTATCATTCTGCCTTCTTTTAATCTTAAATCTCTCGTGCCTATGTTATTACCATCGTAACTAATGATGCTAATATAGCCTAGTTTTTGCAAGCTTATCTTTATCGAGCTTGTTCACGACATATGTTATTGGAAGATATCCCACTAACATGTTGTCTAATCAGAACCGGTGCATAATGGTCTGATCAACCAAGTGCACTTTGGTTCGCTTTTGCCTATTATTCTACGTGGATGGGGACATAGTTAAGCTTGTCCTCTAGAGTCCCATCCACGACTGCCTTAATAATTCCTTTGAAATTATTCGATCGTCTTTGAATCACGTATTCGTATTCGATAACGCCTCCTTCGAACTCTATACTGCTTTCCCCTTCACCTACTTTAGAAGAACGAAAGCGTTGTGCTAGAAGATTCCTCTAGCTATCCTATCGCCTATAACCATTATCACTCGACGTTGCTATATCTTAATCTTAACTACTCGACCCTATCAAGACCCTCTAATCGCTTAATTAAAGTGAATCTATTTTTGTTCTCTTAATCGTGACCCTCATTCATTAACCGTGACCATACTGTTTTCTACGATCTAGATCGCAATTTCTTACGACATGATTTTGTTAACGATCGTTCCCCATTGATACCCCCTTGTGTCCTCTCACCCCCTACTAATTCTTAATTTCGAGGACGAAATTCTTTTAAGTTGGGTAGGATGTAAAACCCCTAAATTTCTACTATTTTTCTTTTATTTTTTATTATTTTTATTATTATTAAATTTGCATGGATTTAAAATTTTGTATTTTATGCCACATAGTCGTATTATACGTCGTGCACGAAATTTTATTTTTCAAAATTGCTCGACGAGTGCGAATATGCGCGAGCGTACATATTTTTAAAAATATTATTTTTCTATTTTTGAAGTTTCAAAATAATATACATAATAATTATTTTGTTATCGTTCCAATTATTTCCAAGTTTGTTATTTTGTTTATAAAGCCTTACATTTTCGCAATTATTATAATTATAAGAATATTAATTGTACAAACATATATTTTTGTAATTATTTATTTGTTATTTTAAATAATATAATTTTCGAAATTAATTATTATAGTATTTTTGGACAACATATTTTTGAAATATTTGTGACAATTTAAATTTTGATTTGATCCGATGGATACATTTAAATAGATTTAATTAGTATCCATATTTAGAATTTGATTTATCCTATTGATTTTAAACTAAAAATTTAATTTGATTTAATTTGATTTAATTGGATTTGGATTGGATTGGATTTGATTGATTGATTTAATTTAAATAGATGATTTATCTAATTTGGGTTTAAACAATCCTAATCATTATTTAATTGGGAATTTCCACATCCTATATAAATAGGCAGGTACTCCTCCAACTTTTTATGCTTCCACAAAATTCCACCATCCACAAGTGCAGTGCCTCGTGTCCGTGTTTGTGTCCGTGTCCGCTTCCCATTCTTATTCCATGATATTTTTACATATACATTATTCTCTCCGTCTTGTCGGACAACCCCGACACCGTAAAATTTCTAGCCTAACCCATTGAGAACACCACCACGCCATCTCCTCCTTCCTGTACCCTCCTTTCCGATTTTCCGTCCCGACCAACCCGTCTCTCCGACACCACCAGCGCTTTCACCACACACCCGACCTCGACCACCTCCTCGACGTCCCTACCAACACCAGCATCACCTACACCACCAAATCAGACCATCACCATCGACACCACCAAATCAGACCATCACCATCGACACCACCACCGTCATTGACACCCCGGCCAACTCCGGCCAACCACCCTACCATCGACCCAACTCCAGTAACCTCACCAACAACCATCATCATAACCGCACAGCCTATCGCCAACACATAGAAAAAAAAGAGAAAAATAAAACCAGACCCTAAACCTCACCTCGCCGAGTTGTGCGCCGTCGATCCGCCACCGTGCCCTCTTCGACAAGGCGCCGCTCGCCGGATCTCCTCCGCCCGGCGGAGCACCCCACGAACTCCTCTGACCACCCGCAGCCCCTCCCCACGAACCCAGGCCACCGCCCGACGTCGTCGTCCGCCTAGCCGTACCTAGCCAGAGCTGACCCCACTTCCCCTTTGATCCGCCGCGTCCCGCCGTCTGGAACCCCCTTCTCGCCTCCGCGGAGCGCCATAGCCACACCGCCTCGGAAAACCCTCCACCGCTGGCCGTGCGCCCGACGCCGATCCAGCATGCCGCCCCCCTCCTGGACGCAGTTGACCGCCGCTCGCCCGCCGACGAGCCCCGCGCGGGCCATCCGCCGCCCTCTTCCGCCGACACCCTTCGCCGGTGGCCGATTCCTTCGCCGCCATGCGCTCCCTCCGGTGAACCCGACCTAGCCTCCCCTCCGTCGATTTCATTCCGCCTCTTCCCGACTCCCTCTCTTCCTTTCCCCATTTCTTTTCCTCTCACTCTCTCTCTCCCTCTTAGCTTTCCCTCTCTCGCACACTCTCTCTTCCTGTTATTTCTTAGGGGAATAGAAGCAGTAGGCACAATGTTTTATTTTTTGGTTTTCTTATTTTAATTTACTTTATTTTATTTTCTCTTTTCTTCTTTTCTTTTCTAATATTATTTTAGGGATTAAGTAAACTACAATTATTACTAATATTATTTGTTATTTTATTATTATTATTATCATTGGCTTCATAAATTATAGGAACAGCAACAGCAATTATTGTTGTTCCATTGGGTTTTATATATTTTATTGCATTAGTGTTTAGCTGAATTATATTTACATTTTTATGTACTATGTATTATGTATTATCATTATTATTATTATTATCATTGTTTTTATTATTATTATTATTATTATTATTATTATTATTTTGTTATAATTATTATTATACAAAAAGAGATATTACTATTTCTAAATATATTTAACTAAATATATAACTTTGGGCTTGGCCCTACATGTAGTTTCAAATCGGGTTTCGTTTTTTTATATATATTATTTTATATATTTATGGTATTAAATATGGTTGAAATATTTTCTACAAGCAAGTTATAGTTTGATATAAAGATAATTTTCATAGCTTTCAAGTAGATATCTAAAATTGTTTTACTAATAGAAATATAGTTATTTTCAAATATAATAAATATATTTTCAAAAATAGTTATATTTATTTCTATAAATTTTTTTCGATTATATAATCTTATCCATGATCAATCGTTCGTTTCTTACCTTCTTCCAAATCTCGAGCTTATTTATATCGTCTCTAGCCAAATTGACTATTCCGGACTCAATGACATAATCCGTGCCACCATCCGAGGTCTTCATGCATAGTTATTGCACCGAAGTAGCAGTTCGTGCCTCCTTGATTATCGCAGCACACCAGGCGTCCTACCAGGCAAGACACCTTGCCATTAGCTGTTTATTTATTTTAGCTCATATTTCATGCATTATTTATTTTCTTTATACAAAATAAACTGTGATAGATGGCATAACTGTTAGAACTTATTGTTCATTATATTTTCTGCTGTGTATTATTTTTCTTACAAATTAAACCTAGATTTAAGGGACCACCTTGTGTGTTGCATTCATTGGCCTTGATACGTTGTAAACACGAAGTTGTGTGTCGCATGTAGAACACGGAAGTGCATGATTGGCTGGCCACCAGTACGTACAAGTCGTGCGATAGGAATAACCGCTAATAGAGATTGCATGCTAGTTTGACTTAGCGGTTATAGTGGTTTGTGTTGTGGATGCAACACAGTAGGCATTGGACGGGGAGGACAATTCCTTAGCGTATGGGCTTCGATGCACTTCCCTTGTGACCCGGACTCTCCGCTGGAGATACGGGGTTGATGACCCAAGATTACTGACGGCCACTGACGATTCTGTGGAACGTCATGCTCTTCCTGATGGGGCCTCTGGTGCCCAAGGGGGACTACGCCGATCCTACTTAGCCAGAGCCCATGCGTAGGAAGGATTGTTCTTAACAACATTTCACTTAGAACGGTAGGCTACCCTATCTGTTAGGTACGAGTACTTTTGGTTTGGGTACTTGTATCTGACCGTGGCTTGGAACAATAACTTGTCGCGGATTAGTTCGTCACATCTTGTCCTTGTTTGGTTGTAGGTGTGACTTACTACTTCGATGAGAAGGTATTGAACCTTGTTGGGGTCCGGATACCATATTGGATTCATAGCATGGGAAGATACGTTACCGTGAATTAGTTTACCATCTCCTGTCCTTGTTTGGTTGGGGGGATGGTACGCTCGTTCAGTAGGTGCGTATTGGAACATGTTATAATTCAATTTACTTATTTATTTGAGCAATATTTATTCAGTTTATATGGCATGCTATTATGTGTCTTGTTACGTCCCTCTGAGGACCTGGTTGTCTTGCCAGGTGTGTGCTATTGTCTTTCGCAGGTGCTTTCATTCTAGCCGTGTTCATCGCCATTCCTTCGAGGATGATTGCATTTGGATCGTCTTCGCTTCGCTCGCCAAATTCATATCTTTTCTTATGTATTTTTCATTTACTTGTTGGTAGTGGATTTGTCTCCGCCCAACATATTGTATCGAGACAATGTATTCTCATTATATGATATTTTTATTCATTTATCTTGTGTGGATGAGATTAGTTATGGTTCTACTGTATTTTACAGCTTATGTATTTATACGAGGCTCCCATATATTGGAGTATACTTCGTATGAATACAGCTGGCATGTCCATGTTCCTAGTCCTACGTATTTTGGGACTAGGGCGTTACAGGGGGAGTATAAATAGCCATGTGAACAATTCCAAAGTAGAATAGCCATGAACGCCTCTTTAGTATAGCCATGTACAAATCAAGCCGTTCACATGTCGACTTTGTGCTCTAAATCACTAGTCACTAGTAGCTCTTTACTTATAGTAGATATTTCTATTACAGTTCTCTCTCTCTATTTACATACCGCATTACTTCAGTATCTATATCTTACTTTACTACATGATTATATTTTCTAACCTACTATGAACTGTTGAGATGTACTGTACTCGCTCCTGTCTTGACTGGACCTGTTAAAAATATTACAGAGGACGAGGAGGAGGCCTGGGAGGATACCTTCTATGGGACAGCTCTAGCTTAGGACATCACCCCCACTGCCTAGACTAGTTTAGTTAGGACTTATCTTATTTTTATGTTTTCTTGAGACTGTTTAGCTAGACTTTACTTCTGTTCAGAGATGTTGAGTTGTATATATTCTTTCATATTCAGTAGCTGAGATATGTACTCTGGATATTTGCTGGGATATTACCTTAGACTATTCTATCTTCTATTTTTCCTTGAGTTCTATATCATATCGTGCTTTCTTCTTCCTTAGTTGTGATTGAGTTCATTTACTGCTTAGTATTATATTGCTAGATGTATGTTGACCTAGGACGGCGTTCTACCGTCGACACTGCGGCGTAGGCTGGGCGTTGTTACGTTCTCGTACCCTCACCGTGGGTGCGGGTCGTGACACGTTTTTAGTGGTGGCCCATGCAGGTCAAGTTTATATAGTGATATTCGAACTAGAGTATCACTACAGCCTGCAGTAGGATTAGGATATATATTTTGAAGGTATTCAATTACAGTTATGATTCCTTAAAAGATTCCTGGGACGACCCTTGAGAATCTTATTTAAACTTCAATTTGAATCATTTCCCTTGTTTTGTTGCTCTCACTCCTTGATTATTGAATTTGATTTTGATTGGATCGTTGTTGATTTGATTTTCCTATCGAGATGAATTTTTATGGCCTGAGTTACGATATTTTTCTGATAACATATGTCGACGGGAATACAGGGATGGTAAAACGTCTACTTGATTATGGAGCTTGTAGTTTATCGCAGCCATATTAGCTGGCGTGGCGGAGACATAGAGACCTGACTTCGAATGTACGTATCTTGGTTATGAGATTTGGAATTTCTCGCAGCTATACTAGTCGGCATAGCGAGAATTCTAGACGACATGATTATAGAGGTGCATGCCCCAGTTATGGGACCTATCGTTTATCGCAGCCTTGCTTACTGGCATGGCGATGACTCTGACTAACATGATTTTGCACAGACGCATATGATTATCAGATTATGTCCTGAGAAGGTTTTAAAACATATCATCTCTATCGTACCCTTCTGTTATTATAAATTGTTTTCCATTATCAAATAATTTAGGAGTAGAGATATTTTAGCTTTATAGAGCTTATGCATATGTAGTTCTTTCTTAGTGAGACGATTTGATGACTTGTGATTTAGGCCCTTATCTTAGGAATGATAGTATAGCCTGGCTTTAAATAGTGATTCCTGTAGTTGGTTCTCCTTTGTTTATATTCACTAAGTTTTTCATCCTTGATGATTAATTTTTTTATTTATTTTCTTTTCTTTTCTTTCAGTATGGCACCGGCTATGACCCGAGCCCGTCGCCTGAGAGCAGCTGCAGCTACTGAGAGTGTGCCTCCACCTCCTACTGTTCAGGAGGTAGTTATCCCTCTATCTGATCAGGGGGTGGTGGCACCTCCTGCCATTGAGGAGATGGTGGTAGCCTCGCCAGAGAGTCTTCCTTCATCTCCTGTCGTTCAGGAGAGAGCTGCAGATTGGCCTGAAACCGAGAGCCCTCCCATACCCTTTGTACTCCATACAGTACCACCCGGAGGTTTGTTACTTGACGCAGCCCAGATGTTTGGATATTTCCAAGAGAGGCTGTTGGAGTCACAGAGAGTTCATGAGGAGGCCATGAGGGAGCAAATCCAGAGGTTGCTACGTCTACGGGACTCTGTGCTTCTAGGAGAAGAGCCTAGCTCCAAGCGGGCGAGGAGCAGTACCCAGTCCTACCTAGAGTTTGAGGAGTACCCATTTATCCAGCCTATATCATCATACCCAGCCCAGTCTCCTGTCCAGCATAGGCCAGCTAAGCCAGAGCCTATCTGTGCCTACTGCAAGAAGTCTGGACACAAGTGGAACAACTGTAGAAAGAGACTAGGATTGTGCCTATTCTGTGGGTCAGCTGTACACTGGGTGCAGCACTGCCCTGCTACACCTGCCCTAACCAGGGTCGTGCTTCCGGGAGGGAGTTCTGGTTATCAGACCTAGCTGGAGGTGAGTTTTGACCTAACCTTAGTATTTTCTTCTTGAGAATTTTGATGCATCCCTTGCTTGTATGTTTTAATACCTTGTGATTGCCTAGTACTGTAGCATGGTTGGTATAACTAGATGAGACCCCAGACTGATATTGTATGCCATGACCCCATAGGTTACACTTTCCAACTGTATGTTTTAAGATAGATTTCTGAGACTATGATTGCTGGGGGCTTAACCTAGAAGGGGTACGATCATCTTAATTTCGAGGATAAAATTTTTATAAGGTGGGTAGGATTGTAACACCCAATTTTCCAGAAGAGGGTAATTTTAAAATTTTGTAATTATAATTATTATTTAATGATATTTATTCTATATTATGATTTTTAGTGATTTTTAATTATTTTTAAACTATTTAAATTCATGACTTATGATTTTTGGTGTTTTGCTAGTGAATAGTAGAGACTGCCTACCCTAGAGCCTAGCCTTGTGATTAGGGTATTTTTGACATTTTTAGGGTTATTTGGATCTATTATAATTTATTTGAATTTATGGGAATTTTTAGAATTTATTTTGAAATTGTTTGAATAAGGGTTGACTAGGCTGACTTTGACTAGCAATGACCTTGGTAGGCTAACCTAGAAGCTAACCCTAGTTGTGTTTGAACTTGATTAGTTTATGTAACTCTAGGTTAACCTAAGTTAGTGAGGATTAAATCATTAGAATTAATTTGGAGAAACTAGGGTTTGAATTGATTTAGAAATGGCTTGTGATTTCACAAGTCATGACTTGTGACTTAGGCTTAATAGCCCATAGGCCCACACCATGAACCAAACCTAACCCTAATCAGCCCATGGCAGCCAACCTAGGGTTTTCCACCCTATTTAATGCCTCTTCCATTTGTTCTTGTATCCTTTATTATTTTTCTCTCAAGCTTTAGAAAGAGGTGAGCATCCATCTTCAAAAATCCATAGTAATTCCATTTTATCTCCTTTTTTCCTCCAATTAATTGCATTAGATCATAATTTTCATTTTCTTGCTGTTTGTGGTGTTCAACCTCAGCTTTGGGGCAATTTGGAGAAGTTTCCTAGCAAGAGGAACCCCCTTTTGAGGCTTTTCTTGTATTTTGACACCAATAGGTAATCAAAGTAAACACCATTAAAATTCTAGTTTCTTTGCATGTAGACCTAGCCCTAAGTGTCCTGGTCCTGTAGGTATGCCTAGACCTAGGTTTTGTGTCCATTTCGTGTCCTAAATGGACACGTATCAGTCCCTTCTTATAGGTATTTGATGAAATGCCCCAATGGGCATTTCGACTTGATTTTCAAATTGTGTTTGAATAGGATTACTCGTTTTTAGGTCGCTTAGGATTTTCCACACGACTGAGCTTGTATTAGTGTCGTGTCATGTCGAGATCTGGACACAAATACGCTTTCTGACACAGTGCACACTGCCCTGCTACTCGGGGTCTATAACTCACTGTACACGACACTTCTGGACACGAAATTTGGTGTGGACACTATTTAGGTGACTGACACGAGGCTCACAAATTTTCATGGGTTTTTGTTCAGTGGTTTGGAAGAAATCCCACCCGCATCGATTTGACCTGTACGTCACACGGTTGAAAATGCGCACTGATACGCGCATTTAATTTCGACACGGCGACATGTCGACACGGTTCAGGATGACACACGTATAGCCCTATATTGGATGAACACGTGGAAATATGCAGGAGGTCATTGGTATCGCGTGTCGTGTCCACGAGAGCTTGGACACGCTGCACGAGCCTGTCTGTACATACTGGCTGATGCACACAGTTTGAACAATTTGGACACCTTCGTGTCCATTGTTTGGACACGTGGACACCTCTAACACATGCACACATTGAATACACAACCCTGACACCACTGTACACATATGTATTGGTTTTTGGATTGATTTTGATAAATGAATTTGGTTTGGAATGGATTGCAAATTCCTGATACATTGAGAACTAGGACACTGTGTTCGAATGGATTTTTTTGTTTTTTTTTGTTTACTGAATTAGATTGTTTAATACATATGGTACTTGTTATAGATTCATTGATAGATATATAAATAACTGGAAAGATAAAGGGAATGGGTTGTATTCAAATTTCACTGGGTTCCGAACTGTAAATGACTGATACTTGTACTGTTTTCCTGATACTCATGAATTAGTTTGATTGTCTACGGAACTTCAACTCCAAAATTTTCTGATTTCAAATTGTTGTTCAGTTACCATTGGTTGTGACACATGTGTTAGTAACTGTTAATTCTTTTTTTTTTTCATTTTGATTAGGCTTGGGATATGAGAAAGGGATAATGACATGTTGATTGGGATTCAAATGTTGATACATTGATTTCCTTTCCAATTCTGTAAATTACAAATGTAATCACTATTTTCTTCCCTTTATAGCTGAACTGTATATTAATGAATAGGTTTCCTTTCCTATCTTTTTCCTAAAAACTGAACTGCAGTCTCTCACCCACCCTTCACAAGTCACACCCACACATACATGAACTTTGACACACACACGCTAGTATGCATATTCCTGTCACCTTAGAACACATACACACTCTATTATATTTTCTGTCAAAACTGAGGATTTAATAATAGTTTCAATGTGAAAAACTGAGATTCTTTTTGTAAACTAATTTGATTCTCAAGATTAGTTGGGTTGATTTCACTCTTATGTCATACTTGATTTCACTGTTATGAAGTTTTGATGTACTGATTAAATAGGTAGAACCTGAGATTCCTTGATTCCCTTTCAAATTCTGTAATTTACAAATGTATTCACTGTTATTCTTCTAAAACCTGAGAGTCTATTCTTTTATTGAACTGTAGGTTGGTTTGTGATTGTTCCTTCCTACTTAACTGTTATTGAACCAATGTGTGACCTGAGATTTTTATTTCATATTTTTTCTGAGATACTTTCACTAAATCACTGAATTCCTATTCCTGTTACACCAATCAATCTCATATTGACACTACATTGCATTCATCACTATACTGTTGTTTGCTAATTTATGTTAAGTTGTATTAGGTTATCAAGTTTGCTTGGGATAGACAACCTGGACTGAAACTGAGTTTCTAGGTGTCTTCACAGATTTTACATTGAGCACCTCACTGATTCTTCTCATATTTTTGCCACTGTTTGTATTCCCAGAATTCAGGATCACAAATGCACTCATGTCCATATCTAACACACGTTTTTTCTTTCACTCTCACACTCTATGATTCCTGTCACACAGCCACACTCTTCACACATGTCATTTATTTCCTTTTTCATGATACAGTTAGATGTTTAATTCCTGAATTTGATGTGGGTTCATTCCTATAAAATTTTTGAAAACTGTTTTGGGACTGGAATTGTGTAATGAAATGATTCCTTTCTTTTCCTTGACTGTCCAGAGATGGACTGCTGCTCTTTCACTCACGCACACATGTCTTACACTCTTGTGTCTCACTGTCACCACTCACATGTCTCTACTCACTGAATTTTTCACTCACACACACTTGAACATACATGTGTTTTCCCTTCCTCTTTACAAATGTATATATATATGTATTGGGATATATATATATATATATATATATATATATATATATATATATATATATATATAGCACATACTTATATATATAAATATATATCCTATATATATATAAGTATGTGCTATATATATATATATATATATATATATATATTTTTTTTTTTTTTTATATATATAAGTATGTGCTATATATATATATATATATATATATATATATATATATATATATATATATATATATATATATGATAAAAAAAAAAAAAAAAATATATATATATATATATATGATATATGAAATGTGTGTATGGATAACCTATAAGCTAATGAGTATTTCTATATTAGATTGTGTAACATATCAATATGTGTATCCTATATTATAGTGTATTTCATTTTTAGATAAATGATTGACATGTGATATGTGGTTCGTGGGTGTGTTTGTTAGACCTAGTATAGTCTAGATTAGTCTTGTACAGTCTTGTTAGACTTAGAATAGGCTAGTTTAGCCTAGTTTAGACTAGTATAGACTTGATTAGCCTAGATTAGTCTTGTTTGACCTAATTTAGACTTGTTTGACCTAGTTTGACTTCTAAGGTTGACCAGAGTTGACCAAGAGTTGACTTTGGCCTAGATTGACCTAGAATCATGTAGAATGCATAGTAGGACTTCATCATATCATTTTAGACTTATTGTGACTTGTGCTGTTCTGATTAGGAGCCAGACACCTTTCCTCGGACAGTACATTTACTTCAGACGTTCAGATACGAGGCGAGTACATTCTTTGATCATTTCATAACTTGCTTAGAATTATTTCCTGCATTAAATTACTTTACTTGATACTGTCACGTTGGTCACACGGATTAGTACTATATGGATCCCTTCTTGAGATATTATCCCTTCAGGGAGCATCGGGTACTCTATGTTCTGTGCGTTTTACTTACATGGCGTATCATATGCTTCTTTGGTTTTTTGATCACTTGTGACATATACCCATATGATCACAGAGTCTTCTTTGAATTCTTATCCCATTTATGGGACTACTGTGTACCACCCTTCGGGGGCTTATCACCCTTCGGGGGCTTACCACCCTTCGGGGGCTATTACATAGAATCATAATATAACCTGGTTGGATCCTTGTGTATTAATTAGGGGTACGGGGGAGTATAAATAGCCATGTGAACAATTCCAAAGTAGAATAGCCATGTACGCCTCTTTAGTATAGCCATGTACAAATCAAGCCGTTCACATGTCGACTTTGTGCTCTAAATCACTAGTCACTGGTAGCTCTTTACTTATAGTAGATATCTCTATTACAGTTCTCTCTCTCTGTTTACATATCGTATTTCTTCAGTATCTATATCTTACTTTACTGCATAATTATATTTTCTAACCTGCTATGAACTGTTGAGATGTACTGTACTCACTCCTGTCCTGACTGTACCTGTTAAAAATATTACAGAGGACGAGGAGGAGGCCTGGGAGGATACCTTCTATGGGACAACTCTAGCTGAGGACATCACCCCCACTGCCTAGACTAGTTAAGTTAGGCCTTATCTTATTTTTATGTTGTCTTGAGACTGTTTAGCTAGACTTTACTTCTGTTCAGAGATGTTGAGTTGTATATATTCTTTCATATTCAGTAGCTGAGATATGTACTCTGGATATTTGCTGGGATATTACCTTAGACTATTCTATCTTCTGTTTTTCCTTGAGTTCTATATCATATCGTGCTTTCTTCTTCCTTAGTTGTGATTGAGTTCATTTACTGCTTAGTATTATATTGCTAGATGTATGTTGACCTAGAACAGCGTTCTACCGCCGACACTGCGGCATAGGCTGGGCGTTGTTACATTCTCGTACCCTCACAGTGGGTGCGGGTCGTGACACTGGCTGCCGTAGATCCTACTTATGCGCGTAGGCCGAGGGAGTTCTATCTGCCCCAGCATAGATGACAGTAGATACATATATTGACTGGATTTGTTTCCAGAAGACTTATTTCTGACAACCGATATTTAATGGATATTGTTTTGATGGATATATCTCCTCTGGATATTGTGATGGATATTTGTTTTCATGTATATATCTCCTTTGGATATTGTGATAGATATTTATTTTTTGGTGTGTGATGTATATTGGTTTGTGTGATGTGTGATACATATTGTGATGTATATTGGTTTGTGTGATACGTGATACATATTGTGATGTTTCGAGAGGCTTGAGGAGACGACCAATTATTTTTGGTCTATTCTGGATTGTATTGTGCGTGACGGTGTTGAGTGTTCCACCGAAGGGATCGACGAACCCAGGGATTAGATATTGTATTTTAGATTGGATTGGATTCTGTATTTTATATTGTACATTTGCATTCTGGATTCTTTTTTTTCAAATTAGCGACATTTTTAGCGGCGTTTCCATACGTCGCTGAAAACGTCGCTAAATTGTTGATATGGCAAACAATCTGATGCCACCACATCGTCGCAAAAACGTCGCTAATGTGTCGCTAATCGGCGACCACAAGAAAACGTCGCAAATAACGTCGCTATTTAGCGACGTTATTAGCGTCGCTAACTAACGTCGCCATAGCGACGTTTTCTCGATTAGCGATACGCTTTTTTCCGTTGTTTCCAACACGTCGCTGAAAACGTCGCTAATTTAAGTTAGCGACGTTTTGGCCGATATTAGCGACATTTTTAAACGTCGCTAATCTGACAAATTTTTGTAGTGATTTTTTTCAAAAGTACTTCTCCAATGCAAATGTGAAATAAATTGTGAAGTTGACATGGCAATGACATGGCAAGGAGAATGTGAAGTTGGTTGTCTAGATCTAGACAATGCACTTCACAATGACTTTATGTCCACATCATCAATTATGAATAATATATATATATATATATATATATATATATATATATATATATATATATATATATATATATATATATATAAGAAGTGAAAAAGTTGTCTTGGAAGTTGAAAAAAAAGTAATTTTATTGTCTTCTCAAACTTATACATTGGAGAACATATTTTTAACTCATTGTCTTGTGTGAATGTCATCTTGCCACATAGAAAAGACATTATCTTATGTCTCATGCCACATAGGATTCACAACACAAAACAAGACAATAGGGTTGGAGATGCTCTAAAGCCTATCACTAGTGAAGACCTTTGTTGGGGGAGACAGAGGGTTCAACTATCGGTTACGTAACAATATATTGTCTTGGTCAACTTAAATTGCCCAATTACTTAACAGTATAGTTGAGACTATGGATATTATCAAGATTTTAGTTGCGATAGGTTGCAGGTTTAGGCATTCCTTTCTGTTATCCAGCCCAAACAAATATAATGGGGCAAATTGCCTTAACTTATTCTATATTTTATACTTATTTCATATATAAAACATTCCTACTTTAAAACTAATAACTTATTCTATATTTTATACTTATTTCATATATAAAACATTCCTACTTTAAAACTAATTACATGAACCACCATATAGTTTATATTTTCTATAGAAGCTTATAACGCTTATCATTCCTATCTTTTATAAAATTTATAAAGGAGAGAGTCCCGAAGCCTTAGCCTAGTGGTAAGATGGGGGACGCCCGGAGGAGCGGGCATGGGATCGATGTCACGCCCCAGAACCAGAATACTGGAGAGCGGGGGCAGACATAGCCAGCTACGTATATAGAAGTGCAACCCACCTCGTTATACGGTCAGGCTGTCAGGATACATGAGGATTTAACTACAAGCCAACAGTCTCTTAAGGTCATGAACAAGCCTAGTGTCTCAATCACAAGCAAGTATTAATAGTTACAAGATGTAAGATCACCAAATATACAATATTAAGACGTCCCAAACATTACATATTCAGCTGATCATGAAGCTAGTCATTACAAAATGTCAGGACTAGCAAGAGTTTAGTCATACATGATCAACCCAAGGATATGTCAATCATGTTACAGCCCGTAGGCAGACAGTAAGTAAAGGTGCAATCGAGCTAAACATGTGCTCGTTGGCTAAACGCCTCAAAAGAATATTTTTACAATAAAGTGGAAGAACAAAAGAAACCCACTTGTTGTCCTGGTTACGCCTGGTGGTCACCATCGGACTGGAAAGTCGGTAGATCCTCTGGAGCTGCTCCGGTATCTGGCCATACAAAACCAGCTGGGTCAGATCCCAGAAAGAGCAAACACCACAAAGAAAGCTTCACTTAGGAACTAAAATCAGCAATTAACACAGAATAATAATAAGTAGTAAGAACTGGAAATAAGAAAAACATATCAGGATGATATACGATGAGATAACCATGGGACTATTCAGATAACCAGGTTACAACCCGTAAACCGAACAAGGACTAGGGTGGTAACCCTTCATCTGAACGGAACTTAGTTTTCCACCATTTATCGACAAGATAATATAAGAAATCAGGACATGTGACAATCTTGTACAGGATCAAGACAAAACAAAACTGATAATTCCCCATTCAACAATCATGGCCAAGCGATAAGTACGGCTTGATACTTTAACTAACTAGGGTTATCACAGGCTTAGTTACTAGCAAGATGCAGAGAGATTATTCTACAGCCACAAGCCTTGCAGACCATCCAGGTTATCCAGGTCGAATATTAGGGGTTAAATTCAGGTGGGTACATCGTCCAGGAAAAGTATGTACCCTTAGTAGCTTGAAGGGTGCAATACATGACAGTGTGCTGGAAATGTGCCCTACTCGATGGTAGGCTACAGATCCCAAGCGCGCCCAGGTAACGGGATTGCCTGTAGCTGGGAAATCTCTTCATGACTACTGTGTTATTCTAGTTATTAGCCTTAGTCCATTTCAGTAGGTACCCCTGACCGTGGTACTCAGGGGTTCCATCCTAAGCATGATGTAAGACAAGTCTGGTTCATTTGTACAAGTACAATCGCCCACGGTATCCAGGTTATTCATTCTTGTCATGTCAAGTAGCCGTCGCAACAGCTTATCAAGGTATATCATGTCAGGTTTACTTGTCGGGAGTGCACCATGGCGGGCCACTATTATGTCATGTTACTTATCAAAGTGCACCACTACGGGTCACTGTCGTGTTCAGGGATACGTGCAGGATAGCATAGTACAAGCATTCTATCAAGAGAACCAAGTTATACTGAGGGTTACAAGACCTGAGTTAATAATAATAATAAAATAATAATAATTAACTCATCAAATAAGGAGCTTATGATAGAGCCATATGGCTGGGGTAATGGGTCCTCATGCGGCCGGAATGATAATATTCATGCGGCTCTGGAAGAACAGGTATATGCGGCTCAGGAAGCATATGGGACTCATGCGGCCAGAAATGGGGAGGGCACATGCGGCTCAAAGGACAGGGTTTCATGCGGCTCAGGAGGTAACCCTTATGTGGCCAGGAATGACTCGGGTCCTCCTGCGGCAGAATAGAGACTAGTTCATGCGGCTGGATAAAGCGGGGCGCACGCGGCTCAGTCCATGCGGCTGGAAGTGGACGGGTTTTCATGCGGCTTGGTAAAGCGGGGCGCACGCGGCTCAGTCCATGCGACTGGAAATGGACGGGTTTTCATGCGGCTGGGTTTCAACTCATGCGGCCAAGATGGACCTATACAGCTAGGTCAAGAAAGTTCATGCGGCTGGAAACGAATAGGTCACATGCGGCTCGGGATGAAGGGGATCTTATGCGGCCAGAATAGTTCATACGGCTGAGAAGTCTTATGCGGTTGGAAGTTCAATAACTCATGCGGCCAAGAAGGAAACTTGCCACATAAGAAGTTATGCGGCTAAGTTCATGTGGCTGGGTACTACCCTTCTTCTCCATTATTCCGAAAAGAAGAACCATGCAAGCCATGGCTTCCAAGCTGCATAAAACCTTCATCCAGAGTCCAAATCCAAACTTCTATAGGTCAAAGTGGGGCAGAATGAAATACCTTACAACATGGAACCATCAGAACTTGATAATAACAAGATTAAATAGATCAAAACCCAAGAAATCCGAGAATACAATAAACTTAGATCTAGAATAATTTAGTCATGGAAATTGAAAATGCCAAGCACTAAAGAGTCTTAGAATGTTACAAGGAAGAAAATAGAACAATAAATCTCGAGTTCCTCCATGAAGCAAGATGCACTTGCCTAGGTCTCCCTCTCTCTCTCAGGTAGGTGAAGAAGTTAATGGTGGAGAAGAATGAGAGTAAATGAGGAAAGAGAAAGGAGAATGGGTTAATGTAATACCCAGTTTCTAAAATAAGGGTAATTTTAAAATTTTGTATTTTAATTTATTCAATTATGGTATTTAAATAATAATATGATTTTTATTGATTTTTAATCATTTTAAAACTATTTTAAATCATGACTTATGATTTTGATGTTTTGTTAGTGAAACCGTAGAGACTGTCTACCCTAGAGCCTAGCCATGTGATTATGGTATTTTATTTATCATTTTTAGTTTGAGGGTATTTTTATCATTTTTGAATTATTTGAATTTAATATATTTTGTTAGGAATTTAAAAAGATTTATTTGAATGGTGTGATTTAAATATTATTTAATTAATTTCCATGTGGTTTAGATTAGCCTAACCTAGATTGGACCTAACCTAGATTAGTCATAGCTAGTCTAGTGAGCCACATTAAGTTTAGTTAGTATTGGTTAAATGGGTTTAAGTCAAGTTTAGTTAAATATAGTGATTTGCAACTTAACTAGGAAAGAGCCCTAGATTTTAGGCTACTCATTAGCCTTGATTTATTGCTAGCCCTTAGATGCAACCTAAAAACCCTAACCCTAGCTAAAGTGGCCAGCCAAGACCCCCCTGCCTATATAATATCTCTTTAGAAAATAGTGCCTCTTTCCAGTATTCTATCATTTTTCCCTAAGAACAAGGTGAGCCAACGCTTTTTTTCTCTATAGATTAATCGTTAGAGCTCTATTTTCATTGAGATTTCTTCCATAGTATTCTAATCAATGTTCTCCTGCTATTTGTGGAGTCAAATCACAGGATTGAATCAATTTGGAGAAGTTTGGTGACTTTTGGAGATCCCCTTTGTAGAAGCTTTTGTGTTGGAGAACACACATAGGTAAATTCCTATCCATCCATTAAAATTAGGTTTTCTTTGCATAAATACCTAGCCCTAGGTGTCCTGGTTCTGTAGGAATAGAGTTTGTCCAATTTCGTGTCCTATACGTATCCGTATTGGACACATATCAGTGTTGTGCGCAGGTGTTCGATGAAATGCCCCAAAGGGCATTTTAATTTGTTTTGTGAAAGTGTTTAAACAGGAAATTGTGTTTTTGTGTTGCTTACGAGTTTCTGATGGTCTGGGATTGATTTGGTGTCGTATCGAGTCATTTTGGACACGTGCACACGCGGGTGCACACACGCGCATGAACAGTGTGCGTGTCCTGCTACTCGAGTGTCCTAACAGGCATGACACGACATCTCGACAATTAAAACTTGGTATGGAGGAGGGGCCATGTCTGACATACCCTCCCTAAGTTTCGTGGCCTCTTCTGTCGTGTCGGACACGATATATGGCCTTTACTGATTCGTGCACTGTGCACACACGCAAAAATTCGCGTCTGATATGACCCTTTAACTCATACACGACATGACTTGGACACTTAACTATGACACTGACACAAAGCCCTACTCTGGGCGAACCCATGTGCACGACCACGACACACCTCATGCCCTGTGTCGCGTGTACGAGGCCATGTTATTGCTGCACGAGCCTGTCTGATACACTATTTACTGTCACATTAGTGTCAGTAAATTCGACACAGCTGGACACGTTTTGGGACACGAGAATGACCCCCATGACACGTGTACATGTGGGGGACACTCTGTAGAAGTTGATTTGGGTTTGGATGTGGTTTTGTATTTCGAAATTGAGTTGTGGTGTCGAGTTTTTGAAAACACTGATATTGTGTTCAGTTCTATTTTTTTCAGAGTTTATAATTGATGTTTAAAATAAATTTAAATGCTAATTATGTTGCTTAGTGATGTCTACATGTGTATGAACCTGAGAATTACTGAAACAGTTAATGGAAACCTGTGAATTTTGATGTTAAGCTTATTTAGGATAATTCAATTTCTGAATTTGAACCAGTGAATGAAAACCTGAGAATAGGTTTTCCCTTTTCTTGACAAAAGAAAATAGAGATGTATAAACCTGAGAATTATTCCTAATGTTAAAACTGAACTGAGATTTAGAATGGGTTTTGATTTTACAAAGGTTAACTGGGTTGATTTTGAGTAAGTTTCTGTTTTCAAAGAAACTGAGATTTGTTGGATTAGAGGCCTTGAGTTGCATGTTTTGATTGTAAACTGAAATCAATCCATCTACACTGCCATCTATACTGTCCTGACAACTTGTTTTTGACACACTGTTTTATTGATTCAAATTTGAGAATGAATAGGGGTTTGAATGTGCACTGTTTTGAATGAAAGCTGAAACTGAAATGTAGCACACTGTAGACTGATATATATACAAGCTGCCATTGGGTTCTCTTTTTCCTGAATTCACATCACTAAATCCCTGAGAATATAATGTACTATTTTTCCTCTTATTTCATCTTACACTTACACCAAACCGGAGATTGAATGGCATGTGTGGTTTATATTGATTTATGTTAAGTTATATAGTTGGAATCAAGTTAGCATTTTGATTAAAGGTTCGGATATGTTGTGAACTGTCATCTGGTTTTCACTTGTACAGTTCTCATTAAAACTGAGATGCACAGTTCATGTTCACACATTGTTGTACACCATGTATAAACCTGAGACCTTAATGTTTCCCCCTCTCTACCTCATTATATGTATATATATACAATATCTCGAATTGTTGAATGAATAACTGAGATTTACCAGGTTTACAAAAACCTGAGAATTCTGAACACTTGACACATAACTAAGAATTATTTCTTTGTGTGTAGTTGCAACCATTTGTGTCTTGATCAGTCCAGGAACACCAATGGCCTCACTCACCAATTATTTACTGAAATTTTTAGGATTCATTCCTTAATAATGTTAACCTGTGAACTATTTCTAAAATTGAGTTAATGTTAACCTGAGATTATGTAAAATGAGAACTGAACATGGGTTCATTTGAATATCTGAGAACTTAAACTACTACCTACTGTTTTTTCTGTTACCATGTTAGCTATAACACACTGACACAGATTAGCCACACCTTCCCTATCAATCTGAACACTGTTTCAAGTCACATGTGTACACACACACACAATTGCAAAAACCTGAGACATACAAGAAACTGTCATGGACACACATAGGCGCATCCTCTATAAAATCTGAAATGTGTCATCCCATTGACACCTATTAGCTATAGCAATGTACACATTCAAACACACACATGATAATCACTCACTCACATAATGTTCACTCACACACTCATATAAATCTGTGATGGACCCACTCATACATACACATTGGCACTTGAGCTCACACACACACGTCTCTCTCTCTATATATAATATGTGCTAATGGACTATATGTGATAAATAAATTGCCTAAATTAATCTAGTATATAGATAGATATATATAATGTATGAAATAAGTGTGATGTGGACTATAGGGCATAAGGCCTATGTGTATGGTATGAATACACCAATGAATGTGTGTGGTTGGTTTGTATAGCCTAAATTTGATGTGTGTTTGCTAGGATAGTCTTGGTTAGGCCTAGTGGGACTTATTAGACTTGTTTGGCTTAGGCTTGACCTAGTTTGACCAGTCTAGTAGACTAGAGTTGACCAAGTGTTGACTTTAGTCTAGTTTGACTTAGACAGCATGCAGATGCATTGTAGATTACATTTATCATCCCCTATATACATCTTGACTTGTGTTGTTCTAACTAGGAGTCAGGTATCTCATCTCGGACAGTACATTTACTTCAGACATTCAGATACAATGGGAGTACATTCTCTGATCGTTTCATACTTGCTAGAACGTCTATTCTTGCCATAGATTAATTTACTTGATGCTGACACGTTGGTAACACGAATTGGTACTATATGGATCTTCTTTTGCGATGTTATCTCCTTTGTGTTCACTAAATACATATTATGATGTGCGTTTCACTAACATAGTGTATTTATTGAATACCCTTATCATTGTACACTCATTATGCATATTGTACTCTCATTATCACATTGAGCTCTATTGTACAAGCTATTGTACAAGCCATTGTATAAGGTAACGTAACTGAATTGGATCCTTGTGTATTGATTGGGGAGGGAGAGTAGAAATGGTTATATGATCAATCCTATTGTATAAGAAATTGTATATGTCCATTGTACACCCACGTACAAAGAAGTCCCATTTTATTGTATAACCTAACCCGTTTACATAACCATATTGTACTCTAAATCACATGTTGCTTACAGTTCTTACTTATCATATATAGATATTTCCTATAATCATATCCTTCTGTTTTTCATATACATCTTCTTTCAGCGTTTCATGTATCTTACTCTATTGTACGTTATATTTTTTAACTTGTTATGATCTGCGTGAGATATATTGTGCTCGCTCCCGTCCTTACTGGACCTGTTAAAAATTTTACAGAGGATGATGAGGAACCCTGCACCCCTTACTTTGGAGCTTGTCTAGATGACACTCGCGACCTGGACCCCTGGGGAGGTTCAGGCAGCTGCTGAGGATGATACCCTTGCATAATTTAGATAGTCTAGATTGTTTTTTTTTCATGTTTAGTTGTTGTCCTTATTTTCAGAGTTGTATAATTTGAGATGTTGAGACTTGTTGTTTCATTTCTGTTGTACCTCAGTTGAGGATTTTTTTATCTATTTTATCGTGCCATATTCTATCTTTAGATTGTGATTGAGTTATATCTCTGTGTTGGCCTCCTTATGGAGAGTATTTCCTATTAGTTAGTTATAGTTCATGACCTAGAACAGCGTTCTATCGCCGACACTGTGGCGTAGGCTGGGCGCTGTTATGTACTCGTACCCTCACGGTGGGTGCGGGTCGTGACATATTTTTAGTGGTGGCCCATGCAGGTCGAGTTTATGTAGTGGTATTCGAACTAGAGTATCACTACAGCCTGCAGTAGGATTAGGATATTTTGAAGGTACTCAATCACATTAGAAAAAACTCTTAATCAGATTCACTTTATCTAAATTTGCTGTTTATTGTCTTCCCTTGAATATAAACTGTCATTCTTTGACTTTTCGCTTCATTCTCAGTAATTGTTTCTTGTTTTGATCTGTCTTCATGATGGTTTTGGAGACATGATCTCATCGCTCCGGCTCCTATTGTGCCGACTCATGTTGGCGTTTCTGTTACATTGGAGGTGCACCTCTGTTTGTACAGAGACTTTTTTCGTCATTTCCTATTTATCTCAGTAGTAGCAGTTCATACGGCATCAGCAGCAGACCAAGGGAAACCAGCAGGGCGAGTTACCGTTAGGACAGTCGAGGATGCACAGACCATTGGAGATCTTGCTGCAAGTTCCGTTATTCTCGATTCCATTTCCGCAATTGTCTTTTATAACTACCTTGAAATTCGATTCCATCTGTCCTTGCTGATTGATTAATTTTGTCATGTTGCTCTTTTGTTATGTTTGTTTTTCTTCTGAGAAAATTATATGGGCTAGGTCACCTCAGTTATGGGATCTAGAATCTTCGATAGTCGAGTTAGTTGGCATAGTGAGAACATATAGTCATATTTTGGATGTATTTTTGGGTATGGGGATTTAAGGTTTTCGCCGTCGCATGCGACAATACGAAAATTTTAAATGCCATGAACCTGGAGGTACGTACCTTAGTCAAGGACTCTGTGATTATCGTAGCCTTGCTCACTAGCATGATGAAGACTCTGGACAACATGATTTTGGACAGACGCATACATTAACAGATTGTATCTTGAGAAGGTTTTAAACATCATACCCTTTTGATTGTTATAAATGACTTAGGAGTTGGGATATTTTAGTTTGTAGAGCTTATTCATAGGTAGTTCCTTCATAGTATAATGATATGATGACTTGTAGAGTGCCTGTGCCTTGGGGATGATAGTTAGCATTGGTATTAGAATAGTAACCCAGTGTAGGTGGTTCCCATGTTATTTATAATATCAACCAATTACGTATAGGATGTTAGTATGCCTTCCAGCCTATATGATTATTATTATTTTTCCTTACCATTTTCCAGTGAGGCACCCAGTGACCAGAGCCTGCCCTTGAGTATAGTTGTAGTTTCACCTAAGACTGAGAGTTCTATATATATCGATAGATTGTAAATAATATACTTAGGATATATGTAATGGGTTGTTGTTCCTGAGCTTATGTATATGTGGTATTTGGGATTTGTATGCTTAGATTTTGGGTATTTAGTTATGGGTGACTTGATAGGATTGGAAAGTTGAGAGCTAGCCTATTTATAGAGTTTCTCTTTTTGCTAAATTCTGGCTGCCAACACTTAGGTAGCTAGCATGGGTAAAATCCTAAGAAGTTGACCAACTGATAATCAAGTACTAGGATGTTGAGAAAATTGACTAGTGATTGACCCTTGACTATGTTTGACCTAGAAGGGGGTACGATCATCTTAATTTTGAGGATAAAATTTTTATATGGTGGGTAGGATTGTAACACCCAGTTTCTAAAATGAGGGTAATTTTGAAATTTTGTATTTTAATTTATTCAATTATGGTATTTAAATAATAATATAAATTTTATTGATGTTTAATCATTTTAAAACTATTTTAAATCATGACTTGTGATTTTGGTGTTTTGCTAGTGAAACCGTTGAGACTGTCTACCCTAGAGCCTAGCCATGTGATTAGGGTATTTCATTTATCATTTTTAGTTTGAGGGTATTTTTGTCATTTTTGAATTATTTGAATTTAATATATTTTGTTAGGAATTTAAAAAGATTTATTTGAATGGTGTGATTTAAATATTATTTAATTAATTTTCATGTGGTTTAGATTAGCCTAACCTAGATTGGACCTAACCTAGATTAGTCATAGCTAGTCTAGTGAGCCACATTGAGTTTAGTTAGTATTGGTTAAATGGGTTTAAGTCAAGTTTAGTTAAATAGAGTGATTTGCAACTTAACTAGGAAAGAGCCCTAGATTTTAGGCCACTCATTAGCCTTGATTTATTGCTAGCCCTTAGATGCAACCTAAAAACCCTAACCCTAGCTAAAGTGGCCAGCCAAGACCCCCCTTGCCTATATAATATCTCTTTAGAAATTAGTGCCTCTTTCCATTATTCTATCATTTTCCCCTAAGAACAATGTGAGTCTACACTTTTTTTTCTCCATAGATTAATCATTAGAGCTCTATTTTCATTGGGATTTCTTCCATAGTGTTCTAATTAATGTTCTCCTGCTATTTGTGGAGTCAAATCACAGGATTGAATCAATTTGGAGAAGTTGGGTGACTTTTGGAGATCCCTTTGTAGAAGTTTTTGTGTTGGAGAACACACATAGGTAAATTCCTATCCATCTATTAAAATTAGGTTTTCTTTGCATAAATACCTAGCCCTAGGTGTCCTGGTTCTGTAGGAATAGAGTTTGTCCAATTTCGTGTCCTGTACGTGTTCGTATCGGACACGTATCAGTGTTGTGCGCAGGTGTTCGATGAAATGCCCCAAAGGGCATTTCGATTTGTTTTTGTGAAAGTATTTAAATAGGAAATTGTGTTTTTGTGTTGCTTACGAGTTTCTGATGGTCTGGGATTGATTTGTTGTCGTATCGAGTCGTTTTGGACACGTGCACACGCGGGTGCACACACGCGCGCGAGCAGTGTGCGTGTCCTGCTACTCGACTGTCCTAACAGGCACGACACGACACCTCGACACTTGAAACTTGGTGTGGAGGAGGGGGCCATGTCTGACATACCCCTCCCCAAGTTTCGTGGCCTCTTGTGTCATGTCGGACACAATATATGGCCTGTACTGATTCGTGCACTGTGTACACACGTAAAAATTCGTGTCTGATACGACCCTTTAACTCAGACAAGACACGACTTGGATACTTAACTATGACACTGACACAAAGCCCTACTCTGGGCGAACCCATGTGCACGACCACGACACACCTCGTGCCCTGTGTCGCGTGCACGAGGCCGTGTCCTCGCTGTACGAGCCTGTCTGATATACTGTTTACTGTCACATTGGTGTCAGTAAATTCGACACAGCTGGACACGTTTTAGGACACGAGTATGACCCCTATGACACGTCTACATGTGGGGGACACTCTGTAGAAGTTGATTTGGGTTTGGATGTGGTTTTGCATTTCGAAATTGAGTTGTGGTGTCGAGTTTTTGAAAACACTAATACTGTGTTCAGTTCTTTTTTTTCTAGAGTTTGTAGTTGATGTTTAAAATAAATTTAAATGCTAATTATGTTGATTAGTGATGTCTACATGTGTATGAACCTGAGAATTGCTGAAACAGTTAATGGAAACCTGTGAATTTTGATGTTAAGCTCATTTAGGATAATTCAATTTCTGAATTTAAACCAGTGAATGAAAACCTGAGTATGGGTTTTCCCTTTTCTTGACAAAAGAAAACTGAGATGTATAAACCTGAGAATTATTCCAAATTTTAAAACTGAACTGAGATTTAGAATGGGATTTGATTTTACAAAGGTTAACTGGGTTGATTTTGAGTAAGTTTCTGTTTTCAAAGAAAACTAAGATTTGTTGGATTAGAGGCCTTGAGTTGCATGTTTTGATTGTCAACTGAAATCAATCCATCTACACTGCCATCAATACTGTCCTGATAACTTGTTTTTGACATACTGATTTGTTGATTCAAATCTGAGAATGAATAGGGGTTTAAATGTGCAATATTTTGAATGAAAGCTGAAACTGAAATGTAGCACACTGTAGACTGATATATACAAGCTGCCATCGGGTTCTCTTTTTCCTGAATTCACATCACTAAATCCCTGAGAATATAATGCACTGTTTTTCCTCTTATTTCATCTATACAAATACACCAAACCTGAGATTGAATGGCATGTGTGGTTTTATTTTGATATATGTTAAGTTATATAGTTGGAATCAAGTTAGCATTTTGATTGAAGGTTTTGGATATGTTGTGAACGGTCATCTGGTTTTCACTTGCACAGTTCACATTAAAACTGAGATGCACAGTTCATGTTCACACATTATTGTACACCATGTATAAACCTGAGACCTTAATGTTTCCCCCTCTCTACCTCATTATATGTATATATATAATATCTCTAATTGTTGAATGAATAACTGAGATTTACCAGGTTTACAAAAACTTGAGAATTCTGAACACTTGACACATAACTGAGAATTATTTCTTTGTGTGTAGTTGCAACCATTTGTGTCTTGATCAGTCCAGGAACACCAATGGCCTCACTCACCAATTGTTCACTTAAATTTTTAGGATTCATTCCTTAATAATGTTAACCTGTGAACTGTTTTCTAAAACTGAGTTAATGTTAACCTGAGATTATGTGAAATGAGAACTGAACATGGGTTCATTTGAATATCTGAGAACTTAAACTACTACCTACTGTTTTTCCTGTTACCATGTTAGCTATAACACACTGACACATATTAGCCACACCCTCCCTATCAATCTGAACACTGTTTCCAGTCACATGTGTACACACACACACAATTATAAAAACCTGAGACACACATAAAACTGTCATGGACACACATAGGCACATCCTCTATAAAATCTGAAATGTGTCATCCCATTGACACCTATTAGCTATAGCAATGTACACATTCAAACACACACACATGATAATCTCTCACTCACATAATGTTCACTCACACACTCATATAAATCTGTGATGGACCCACTCATGCATACACATTGGCACTTGAGCTCACACACACACATGTCTCTCTCTCTCTATATATAATATGTGCTAATGGCCTATATGTGATAAATAAGTTGTCTAAATTAATCTAGTATATAGATAGATATATATAATATATGAACTAAATGTGATGTGGACTATAGGGCATAAGGCCTATGTGTATGGTATGAATACACCAATGAATATGTATGGTTGGTTTGTATAGCCTAGATTTGATGTGTGCTTGCTAGGATAATCTTGGTTAGGCCTAGTGAGACTTATTAGACTTGTTTGGCTTTTTGACCAGTCTAGTTGACTAGAGTTGACCAAGTGTTGACTTTAGTCTAGTTTGATCTAGACAGCATGCAGATGCATTGTAGATTACATTTATCATCTCCTGTATACATATTGACTTGTATTGTTCTAACTAGGAGTCAGGTATCTCATCTCGGACAGTACATTTACTTCAGACATTCAGATACGAGGCGAGTACATTCTCTGACCGTTTCATACTTGCTAGAACGTCTATTCTTGTCATAGATTAATTTACTTGATACTGGCACGTTGGTAACACAAATTGGTACTATATGGATCTTCTTTTGCGATGTTATCTCCTTTGTGTTCACTAAATATATATTGTGATGTGCGTTTCACTGACATATTGTATTTATTGAATACCCTTATCATTGTACACTCATTGTGCATATTGTACTCTCATTATCACATTGAGCTCTATTGTACAAGCCATTGTACAAGCCATTGTATAAGGTAACGTAACTGAATTGGATCCTTGTGTATTGTTTGGGGAGGAAGAGTAGAAATGGTTATGTGATCAATCCTATTGTATATGTCCATTGTACACCCACGTACAAAGGAGTCCCATTTTATTGTATAACCTAACCCGTTTACATAACCATATTGTACTCTAAATCAAATGTTGCTTACAGTTCTTACTTATCATATATAGATATTTCCTATTATCATATCCTTCTATTTTTCATATACATCTTCTTTCAACGTTTCATGTATCTTACTGTATTGTACGTTATATTTTCTAACCTGTTATGATCTGCGTGAGATGTATTGTGCTCGCTCCCGTCCTGACTGGACCTGTTAAAATTTTTACAGAGGATGATGAGGAATCCTGCATCCCTTACTTTGGCGCTTGCCTAGATGACACTCGCGACCTGGACCCCTGGAGAGGTTCAGGCAGCTGCTGAGGATGATACCCTTGCATAGTTTAGATAGTCTAGATTGTTTCTTTTCATGTTTAGTTGTTGTCCTTATTTTTAGAGTTGTATAATTTCAGATGTTGAGACTTGTTGTTTTATTTCTGTTGTACCTCAGTTGAGGATTTACTTATCTATTTTATCGTGCCATATTCTATCTCTAGATTGTGATTGAGTTGTACCTCTGTGTTGGCCTCCTTATGGAGAGTATTTCCTGTTAGTTAGTTATAGTTCATGACCTAGAACAGCGTTCTACCGCCGACACTGCGGCGTAGGCTGGACGCTGTTACGTACTCGTACCCTCACGGTGGGTGCGGGTCGTGACAGTTAATAAATGGTCGTGGTGGTGGTAGGTAGGGTGGTTGGTTCACAATCGAACCAACCCGAACCAATTCAAGCCAAACCGAACCAAGATGAACCGTGGCCAAGCAAATAAAAATACCTAATAAAATAAGCAAGGAGACATACAATACGAGTCAAAATACGTATACGTATACCTAGATACGTAATACGAACAACAGGCACTACAACTCTACCCGCCATAAAAGAATTCCGTCCTTGGAATTTAATTAAGAGGCTAGAGAGATAAGGACAAGCTATAACAAGCAAGCTATAACTAGGCAATCAATCATTCATTCAAGCAAGGAACTTAGATCATAAGGCATAAGAAAGATATTATACCTTACGTGTTAGACAGGTCAGGATATCGCGATCCGATATCATCCTCACGCTCCCACGTTGACTCACCCAAAGAGTGATGACCCCAAGCAACTCGGACTAACTTGATAATCTTGTTCTTGAGCATCTTCTCTCTTCGGTCCAATATAGACACGGGCCTCTCCTCATATGAAAGGTTGGTACCAACAACCAATTCCGAATGATCTAGGATGTGACTCGGGTCCGGGATATACCGTCGCAATTGGGATACATGGAACACGTCATGCACCTCGCTTAGCGATGGCGGGAGAGCGAAACGATAGGATACATCTCCTACTCGCTCCAGAACATCGAACGGTTCTATATACCTAGGACTAAGCTTTTCCCGTACGCCAAAATGAATGACACCATGGTTAGACGAAATCATTAGGAATACATGGTCACCGACAGAAAACTCAAGAGGGCACCGATGAGAATCGGCCCAATGACGCTGGCGATCTTAGGCAACTCGAAGATGATCTCTGACTCTTCTGACCACTTCAACTGTTTGGACAATCATTTCTGGACCAAGCATCTGCCTCTCTCCAACATCATCCCAGGCTAGCTGGGATCTGCACTTCCTGCCATACAGTGCCTCGAACGGTGCCATCTGGATACTGGCTTGGAAACTATTATTGTACGAGAACTCCACCAGGTACAGGTGATCTTCCCACGAACCACCAAAGTCGAGTGTACAGGACCGCAACATATCTTCAAGAGTCTGGATCGTGCGTTCCGACTGACCATCAGTCTACGGGTGGTAAGCTGAGCTGAACTGGAGGTGAGTCCCCAAACTCTCTTGCAGGCTATGCCAAAAGTGAGACATTAATCTGGAATCTCTGTCCGAGGTGGTACTGACTGGCACACTATGCAACCTGACAATCTGCCTGAGATACATCTCTGCCAGCTGAGCCATCGACTGACCAACTCTGAACGGGAGAAAGTGAGCCACCTTCGTGAGCCGATCAACTATAACCCAAATTACATCCCGACCAGCTAGGGATCTAGGTAATCCAGTCACGAAATCCATGGTCACATGCTTCCACTTCCATTCTGGAATCAGCAAGGGCTGAAGAAGTCCTGCCGGCCTCTGATGTTCAGCTTTAGCCTGTTGGCAGACTAAACACCGAGAGACAAACCGAGCTATCTCCCTCTTCATGCCATTCTATCAAAAGTGCTGACGAATATCACGGTACATCTTCGTACCACCGGGATGAATATGTAGTGTCCCGCTCCTAGCGGTTCACTATGTAAGGCTTGTGGCTTGGCTAACTCGGTCGGAACCGAGTATTGGGAAAACTTACCGTCGGCACCGAATCGATCACGGACAAGTGCATAAGAACCTTTCCAACTAATGGATTGGTTTCTCTTGAAATACGTCCAAGAGTTTTCTCTGGATGTTTTTGTTGCTGGTTTTGTTGCTTGGTTTTGATGAATGCTTTTCTGGACGATTTTCGATGATTTGATTCTTGCCCGTTTTCATCGATTTGCATAGCATTCATTCTTGAGAATTCTGAGAGAAGAGAACACAACAAGATGGATTATTAATCAAACTTTTGGTGCCAATGCAGACTGACGCGTGACGGAAGGCTAAGCGTGCAAGTGTTCCTCTCTCTCTCGGCGATTCTCTAATTTGGTGAGTGTGGATCTCTGTGGTGGTATTGTCACTCTCGCTATTCCTTCATGCCAACTAAATAATTGTCTTGCAACATCCGTTGATCGATATCAGTTGCTAATGCCACAAGTCAATACCACTAATAAGCTAGAGATTGAACATTGAACATTGAATTGAATGCTAGTCCATAGAACATTGAAAGAACTGATTATACTGTTAACAACATTGAGAATTATGCTTGTCCCTTGAACATTGAAATGTGGGAAATGAATTGATGCCTGAGATGTTGAATATGAGAATGCTGCGTATTTAATGTTGGCTTATTAATACCATGCAATTGTGTACTGTTGAGTCGGTTATGCATTCGCGTGGTCATGGACGTCTTTGTGCACAAGGTTTGAGTAGTTTCCTCGGGACGGTACTTGGGGCACCGGGGACCGGCTCGACCTAGGGGGAAACAGTTGGTCGTGCTATGGTGGCACGAGGTATTGCGGGACATTCGACTAGGCTTGCAACCTACTCTGGAATGGTACACCCTAATACCCGTTGGAAAGTCCTTTATGGTGCAGTCTCACCAACGACCCAGTCCGAATGCATGCTAACGATTGTCTTATGCAGGGGCGGTAAGTATATTATTATTATCCTGTATCTTGTACAGGAAAGCTGGATTCGGCCAATGGTAAAGTAAACATGGTTTATTCCATGTTACATTATTGTGATTTACTCTGAATGTTGCCTGTCCCTAATAAGTTCATATCTTTAAAATGCTTGTCATTAATAAAATGTTGGTTTAGCTGAGTGGGCCAACGGGGCTCACCAGCGCATTGTTATAATGTGCTGACCCCTCCTCCACAGGTACTGGAGAAGGCTCAGGCGCACGGCCGAATTAAAGCTTTCTGAACTGCTGTTTCCTTTCAAGTTGTTTTTCCTAAAGACGCACAAAGTATTGCGGAGTTTTCAAAAGATAGCTGCTTACATTTTAAAGTACTAAGGGTGCATGATGTATGGAACGAGAAGTTATTTCATGGCAGCCTATCAATTGTACTTCTTTTCATGAATCAATGTAGCCGAAATAGCATTTCAAATATTATCGAGAAAAGTTGTATTCTGACTACAATTATGAATAAAATGAGTATTTCTTCTTCCTATATTGTGTTTCCAATATTTCCGCAACTGTGGCTTAAATTTCAAATGTTTCAAATGATATGAATGTGCATGTTCTAGCCTTGTACAAGTGCAACTCCAGACTTGTACGGCATCACGCCTTAGCGAGGACGATCGATTCGGCGTGAATCGAAGCAAAGCGAGCGATTCCCCGAATCGGGGCGTAACAAGTTGGTATTAGAGCACGGTTTAGAATCCTCGGATTCAAACATATTTTCAAAAAGGAAGTCTTGATGCAAATTTTCTCGATTGATGGTGTCGATAGCGCTGGCATGAAATAATGTTCCATACAATAAGCCCATAAATATTTTATGAGTGCTAATGGAATTATTTCTTTGTTGTAGAATGACTAAGGGTGATAGTTCAAAGACGAATTCATCGTCAGACCCGATTGAGAAACTGATTAAGCAAATGGAGGCTCAGAGAAAGCAGAGCGAAGCTCAACATCGCGCGCTTCAGGAACAGCTTCAGTATCAGTTTCAGGAGCAGCTGGATGCTCAACAAAAACAAGTGGATAGTCTGACTCAGATTGTCACCAAGCTGACGGCCGATTCTAATGTTTCTGCAAAGGCCGCAGTAACCGAGACCGTGGAAGTGCCGGCAGAGAAATCTGAGACGCCGACACGGAAGAGACCGAGCTTCAAGTTCTCTGAATTTAATAGTTGCGACCCGCCTGATTTTAATGGAAAAGAGGAGCCAGATGAGGTGATGGGCTTCTTGAACACACTGGAGGGCTATTTCCGGATGTTAGAGATTCAGGGCAGTAAGAGAGTGGAGTGTGCTGCTGTACAACTTCGCCTCAAGGCCCAGGAATGGTGGATTTCGCAGAGACATGCACTTTGCGGAAGTAATCAGGATATAAAGATGTCTTGGGAGGCCTTCAAACAGGCTTTCATTACTCAATTCATTCCATCCGCTGTCCGACAACAAAAAGAGAATGAGTTCATTGCACTTCGACAAGACAGTATGTTAGTGCATGACTATGAGACAGAGTTTTTGAAGAGAGTCACATTCGCTGGGTATATGGTACCGAATGACGATGCCAAGCGAAAAAGATTTGTGCAAGGCCTGAATGAGGGCCTGGAGCGGGATGTTCTAAGTCGAAAGTGTACGTCTTACAGAGAGGCGTATGAAACTGCGCTCGAGATGGAGCGATTTCACCTGTCCGCTAGTCGCAAAACAATACAGAACAACCAGGGTAGCAACCATAAACGACCCTTGGCTGCAGGGAGGAATGACGTTCCTAAACGTCACAACACTGGCGAGAATAGAGGTGAATATCAAGGACCGCGATGCTTCAAGTGCAACCGGTATGGGCATCCGCAAGCAGAATGTCGAGCCGGATGCTTCAATTGTGGCGGCATGGGCCACAGGGCATCTGAATGCAGAAAGGGAAGGAATCAGAATCCCCCACGGGATCAGCACTATAATCATCGTGGACCGAATAACAATCAGTATCGGGGGAACAACAATCAAAATCGTAGCCAGGCGCCACCAGCCTTGCCAGCTCCAACTGGAAATGCACCGAATCAACAAGGTGGCCAAGCAAGGGTTTATGCCTTGACTCAGGCAGAGGCCCAGACCGCAGAGAATGTTATAACAGGTATGTTGCTGTACAAAGGCATACCTGCAAGAGTACTTTTTGATTCTGGTGCTACTCATAGCTTTATCTCTTCTAATTTTGCAACGGAAAATAAAATTTGTATGACTCAATTAAAGACAGCTTTGTGTGTTAGTACTCCTTCGGGAGTAGATATGCCTGCAACTTTGATTTGCAGGGACGGCTACATCAAGATTGGAGGCAAAACTTTATCTTTGGACGCAATTGTACTCGACATCAAAGAGTACGATATCATACTGGGAATGGACTGGCTCAGCGCCTGTCATGCAACGATCGACTGTACGGATAAGAGAGTTGTGTTTCGCCTACCTGGAGAAACAGAGTTTTCTTATTCGTGTGGCTCAGCGTTCCAAGGACCTATGGTAATATCGGCAATTACAGCAAGGCACATGCTGTACTCGGGGTGTGAAGGCTTCCTCGCTTCTGTCCAAGACACTCGAATGAAGAGTGTAGGCTCAAATCAGACCGAAATTGTGGCAGAGTTTCCTGATGTGTTTTCGGACGAGATACCTGGGATGCCGCCGGATAGAGAAATTGAGTTCACAATTGACACCTTTCCGGATACTCGTCCGATATCTAAGGCGCCGTACAGGATGGCTCCGGCAGAATTGAAGGAACTAAAGGTACAGCTACAAGAATTACTAGACCGGGGATACATTCGCCCAAGTGTATCTCCGTAGGGAGCTCCAGTACTGTTTGTAAAGAAGAAGGATGGGACGATGCAGCTGTGCATCGATTACAGAGAACTAAACAAGGCAACCATCCGTAACAAGTATCCCTTGCCAAGGATAGATGATCTATTCGATCAGCTTCAAGGGGCGACCGTGTTTTTAAAAATTGACCTTCGCTTAGGATATCACCAATTGAAGATCAGGCCCGAGGATGTCCCTAAGTCAGCATTCCGTACGAGATACGGACACTATGAGTTTTTGGTCATGCCATTCGGCTTGACTAATGCTCCGGCAGCTTTTATGGATTTAATGAATAGAGTGTTTCGACCGTTCTTAGACAAGTTCGTTGTCGTATTCATCGATGACATCTTGATCTACTCAAAAGACAGGGAGACTCATGTCGAACACTTGAGGGAAGTACTTCAGATGCTGCGAGACAACCAGCTCTATGCGAAGCTGAGCAAGTACGAGTTTTGGATGGACAGCGTGTCGTTCCTAGGACATGTTGTTTCGGCAGAAGGTGTTGCCGTTGACCCAAAGAAGATTGAGGCAGTTGTGGACTGGAAGCAGCCTGCATCAGCTAGTGAAATACGGAGTTTCCTTGGTTTAGCCGGGTACTACCGTAGATTTATGAAAGACTTCTCGAGAATCGCCTCGCCTTTGACTCGCCTGACTCAGAAGGGAGTCGTATTTAAGTGGACGGACGACTGTGAGAGTAGCTTCCAAGAACTCAAGCAGCGGCTCGTCACAGCTCCAATTTTAGCACTTCCGAAAGGCTCTGAGGGATTTCAAATCTACAGTGACGCGTCGGGACTTGGGTTGGGATGTGTTCTCATGCAACGTGGGAAGACAATATCTTATGCTTCGAGACAACTCAAACAGCATGAGAAGAATTACCCAACACATGATCTGGAACTGGCGGCGATTGTGTTCGCGTTGAAATTGTGGCGACACTATCTCTATGGTGTGTCCTGCGAGATCTTCACGGATCACAAGAGCCTGAAGTATATATTCACACAAAAAGAATTGAATTTAAGGCAGCGGCGTTGGTTAGAATTGATCAAGGACTATGACTTGACAATCTCCTACACGTCGGGTAAGGGAAATGTGGTAGCTGATGCTTTGAGTCGGAAATTTGTTGGGTCCCTAACAGTAGCAAAAGAGGTACTACGAGATCTTGAAGAGATGGGCATCGAGTTCAGGATTCGTCCGCAGAATGTGCAGTTGGCTCAGTTACAACTTGAGCCGAGTCTCCAGGGAAGGATTAAGATTGCTCAGAAGGATGACTCGTTCCTGCAGAAGATACGCGAGTTGATTCTAGCAGGAAAGGCGTCAGACTTTACCATTGAAGATGACACTATTCGTGTCAAGGGAAGATTGTGCGTCCCTAAGGATAAGGATATCAGAAAGGAAATACTGACCGAGGCTCATTTCGCGAAGTACTCCTTGCACCCGGGAAGCACGAAAATGTATAAAGATTTGCGCACCACGTTTTGGTGGCATGGCATAAAAAAGGATGTGGCTCTTTTTGTGTCACAATGCATGGATTGTTAGCGTATGAAGGCCGAGCATCAACGGCCAGGCGGAGAACTACAAAATTTGGCTATTCCACTGTAGAAGTGGGATAATATCTGTATAGATTTTATCGTCGGCTTGCCAAGAACTCAGAAGGGAAATGATGCGATTTGGGTTATCGTGGATAGATTAACCAAGTCGGCACATTTCATTCCAATAAAAGTTACATGGGGAGTAGAACGGTTGGCTCAGATTTACATAAACGAAATTGTTCGATTGCATGGGGTGCCAGCTTCTATAGTATCGGATAGAGACGGAAGATTTTTGTCACGATTTTGGATAAGTCTGCACTCGGCTATGGGCACAAAGTTGAATTTCGGTACAGCTTACCATCCGCAGACCGATGGTCAGACAGAGAGAGTAAACCAGATTCTTGAAGATATGTTGAGATTGTGCGTGCTCGATTCGAAGGCAAATTGGGACACACATCTCGCATTAGCAGAATTTGCCTATAACAACAGTTATCAGGCAAGTATTCAAATGGCCCCGTACGAAGCCTTATATGGACGAAAATGTCGGTCACCGATATGCTGGGATGAAGTCGGTGAACGGCAAGTGCTCGGACCAGAACTTGTGGAACAGGCCGTCGAGAGGGTTCGCTTAATTCGAGAAAGACTTAGAGTTGCTCAAAGTCGACAGAAGAGTTATGCGGACGTACATCGACGACCTTTAGAATTCACAGCAGGCGACCATGTCTTCTTGAAGGTCACACCCATGCGAGGTGTGATGCGCTTTGGGATGAAAGGAAAGCTGAGCCCGAGATTCGTCGGACCATTCGAGATTTTGGAGAAGGTAGCCTCAGTGGCTTATCGACTTGCACTACCTTCGGCTCTGGCTGATGTGCACGATGTCTTCCATGTATCTCAACTGCGGAAGTACGTGCATGATCCAAGCCATGTAGTGAATTTCGATCAGCTGCAGCTGAGCGCTGACCTATCCTACACTGAAGAGCCTGTCCAAATTTTGGACAGGAAAGAGAAAGTTATGCGGAATCGAACAGTATCCCTGGTCAACGTGCTGTGGCGGAACCATGCTGTAGAGGAGTCGACATGGGAATTAGAGGAAGAGATGCGGGTGAAATACCCCTCGCTGTTTGATAATTTTGAGGTAGGACTTGTGCTTTAAGTTTCGAGGGCGAAACTTTTTCTTAGTGGTATATTATGTAGTGTCCCGCTCCTAGCGGTTCACTATGTAAGGCTTGTGGCTTGGCTAACTCGGTCGGAACCGAGTATTGGGAAAACTTACCGTCGGCACCGAATCGATCACGGACAAGTGCATAAGAACCTTTCCAACTAATGGATTGGTTTCTCTTGAAATGCGTCCAAGAGTTTTCTCTGGATGTTTTTGCTGCTGGTTTTGTTGCTTGGTTTTGATGAATGCTTTTCTGGACGATTTTCGATGATTTGATTCTTGCCCGTTTTCATCGATTTGCATAGCATTCATTCTTGAGAATTCTGAGAGAAGAGAACACAACAAGATGGATTATTAATCAAACTTTTGGTGCCAATGCAGACTGACGCGTGACGGAAGGCTAAGCGTGCAAGTGTTCCTCTCTCTCTCGGCGATTCTCTAATTTGGTGAGTGTGGATCTCTGTGGTGGTATTGTCCCTCTCGCTATTCCTTCATGCCAACTAAATAATTGTCTTGCAACATCCGTTGATCGATATCAGTTGCTAATGCCACAAGTCAATACCACTAAGAAGCTAGAGATTGAACATTGAACATTGAATTGAATGCTAGTCCATAGAACATTGAAAGAATTGATTATACTGTTAACAACATTGAGAATTATGCTTGTCCCTTGAACATTGAAATGTGGGAAATGAATTAATGCCTGAGATGTTGAATATGAGAATGCTGCGTATCTAATGTTGGCTTATTAATACCATGCAATTGTGTACTGTTGAGTCGGTTATGCATTCGCGTGGTCATGGATGTCTTTGTGCACAAGGTTTGAGTAGTTTCCTCGGGACGGTACTTGGGGCACCGGGGACCGGCTCGACCTAGGGGGAAACAGTTGGTCGTGCTATGGTGGCACGAGGTATTGCGGGACATTCGACTAGGCTTGCAACCTACTCTGGAATGGTACACCCTAATACCCGTTGGAAAGTCCTTTATGGTGCAGTCTCACCAACGACCCAGTCCGAATGCATGCTAACGATTGTCTTATGCAGGGGCGGTAAGTATATTATTATTATCCTGTATCTTGTACAGGAAAGCTGGATTCGGCCAATGGTAAAGTAAACATGGTTTATTCCATGTTACATTATTGTGATTTACTCTGAATGTTGCCTGTCCCTAATAAGTTCATATCTTTAAAATGCTTGTCATTAATAAAATGTTGGTTTAGCTGAGTGGGCCAACGGGGCTCACCAGCGCATTGTTATAATGTGCTGACCCCTCCTCCACAGGTACTGGAGAAGGCTCAGGCGCAAGGCCGAATTAAAGCTTTCTGAACTGCTGTTTCCTTTCAAGTTGTTTTTCCTAAAGACGCACAAAGTATTGCGGAGTTTTCAAAAGATAGCTGCTTACATTTCAAAGTACTAAGGGGGCATGATGTATGGAACGAAAAGTTATTTCATGGCAGCCTATCAGTTGTACTTCTTTTCATGAATCAATGTAGCCGAAATGGCATTTCAAATATTATCGAGAAAAGTTGTATTCTGACTACAATTATGAATAAAATGAGTATTTCTTCTTCCTATATTGTGTTTCCAATGTTTCCGCAACTGTGGCTTAAATTTCAAATGTTTCAAATGATATGAATGTGCATGTTCTAGCCTTGTACAAGTGCAACTCCAGACTTGTACGGCATCACGCCTTAGCGAGGACGATCGATTCGGCGTGAATCGAAGCAAAGCGAGCGATTCCCCGAATCGGGGCGTGACAGAATGGAATACTGAGAACTATGGGCCTCTTCCATGATCTCCTGTCTGATATCTCTACCGGGTACACAAAGACGCCTTCCATGCCGAAGTGTAACGTCCTCATGAATGCATAACTCGGGTCTTCGTCCTGTCTCACACTCTGCTCTAAGTCTCTGAAGCTTGGAATCTGCTGACTGTGCCATCTAGATCCTCTCTACTATAGTGGACTGAACTTGCATACTGGCCATCAATCCACAATGGTAGGAAGGATAACTTCTATACCCATCTTCTGAAGATCTGCTAACAGCTCTGGTTGGGCTGTTAGGAAATAAACTCCGGCTCTCCTGCTTAATGCATCTGCGACAACGTTGGCCTTTCCAGGATGATACTGCAGGTTGACATCATAATCCACAAGAAGCTCCAGCCATCTCCTCTGACGCATGTTAAGATCCTTCTGGGTGAAAACATACTTCAGGCTCTTGTGGTCGGTGAAAATCTCTACTCTATCTCTATACAAGTAGTGCCTCCACAACTTAAGTACAAACATTACTGCTGCCAGCTCCAAGTCATGGGTTGGGTAATTCCTCTCATGATCACGAAGTTGACATGACGCATAAGCTATTATCTTTCCCTACTGTATCAGAACACATCTCAAACCTCTGTATGAAGCATCACAATACACTGAGAATCCTCCGGTCCTATATGGATGTCACGACCCGCTCCCGAATAACCGGATACGAGTCGGACACGCCCAGCCTTTGTTGTTAGACACAACAAAGTAAGCTGTACCAATCTAGGGAAACTAACCAGATAATAAGAACATGAGTGAATCACAGCATCTATATAAATGTGTCCCAACCAGAGTAAAGTATAATATCAGAACTTATTACATTTCAACTAATAAAAGAGTCTGCTAGTCTCAATATATGGAAAGATAATGAAAAACTAATGAAGTACTAGGCTTCTGCAGCCTCTAGGTCAAAAGCAGCTCCAGCTGGCTCAGTAGGGAATGCAATATCCTGTCCATAGTAGGTGTCACACAAAGCCTCCATCTCACCTGCAACATATCCTATTCAGGAGCGGAGCAAGTACAATTCTAGGTAATGAACAAGACATCATGATATGAAAGTACAAGGAAACATGGAAAGTACAGGAAGAACAAGTGAATAAGTACATGAAGAATAGTGTAAAGTACATGAAAGAACATGAATGTAAGAACATGATATGTAAGCACCTGAAAGAACAAGATATCATGGAATCACAGGAAATAAGTACAAGGTAATCTCCTGAACATGTGTGTACTACGTTTGAAATATAACTAAATATGTGACCGGCTAGGGTAAGCACCTGAAAGCACCTGAAAGAACATGAATGGGCGGCTTAGGACCCGTGTGCACGATGCGGGGTCTAAGCTAAACATACCTGAGTTGTTACTTGGGATTGGTCACATAGATAGTATATTTCCCCACCCCAGATACAAGTAATAAGAACAAAAGAACAAGAGCACCAGAAAGAACATGACGTGTTGCAATTATGTCACTCAAGGAAGCACAGGATATATAATGAAAAGTACAAAACCGTAGAGTGTACTTGCCTCGGTTTTGTTGCACGATGATAGTACTGCATGGCTGTAATAAATCACCTGTTAATATTTTGTACAAGTTTATTAGGGTTTGAACAATGCTATCAAGCTAAACTATTCTAACCCTATACTAGCTACGAATTACTAGCAAAAAGGGGGTTTTAACTATAATAACTAGTAGGAAAATACTTGTAGGTCAAAAATAAAATACTAAACATTTTATTGACAAAATACCATAGTAACTAATATATTTGCAAAACTTGATATTAAAACTTTATCTAAATATTAGGAAAACAATTTCCCTAACAAAGTAACATATACATATATATCTTAGTAAAACTTTACTATAATACTATTTAGATAATTATTTGTGTTTAGATAACATAACAAGTTACAAAATAAAATTTAATTATATATAGGAAGAAATACTAGCAAAATATATTTAAGTAAACATTTGCTAATATAAAATTTATATTAAATAAGACTAGAACCAATTAATAATATTATGCTAATAATCATATAACAAGATTAACCAATTAATTCAACCCCTAATTTCCTGCATTCCTACTGGCCCAAATACCCAGCCCACTGAAAGAAATCAATTGATGCTGCTGCTGATTAAACCATGTTATTTGAACATAGTCCAGCCCTACAGCCCAATCCCTAACTTCCTGACCCAGCCCATCTTCTCAGTTAAACAAATAAACTAACTTAATTTTTCTCAAAACCCATCAGCCCAAACCTTAGTTTAGAAACCTGGCCCACGAGACCCGGCCCAGACTTAACCAATATTAACCGACTTCTTCTCTCTCCTCACCCATTCTCTCGAAATTTCCAGAGTCAGCCGGAGACTCGAGAGATCTCTAGTCTCTTCTCCGGCGAGTCAGCTCGGCTGCTCCGGCGAGGAAACTCGGTCTTCGGCGAAGAGGACTCGCCTTCTCCGGCGACGCTTCCGTCTCCGCCTTCTTCTTCTGCTTCCTTCTTCTTCAACCCTCTTCTTCCCAACTCTTCAACCCTCTCGCTGAAACCTAATCCTCCACAGCCTCTTCCATGGCCGCCTGGGTTAGAAACCCTAACCCAAAATCCTTCCTGTCACCACCGTCTCAAAACCCTAGATCTGGGTTGTCTTCATTATTGGTTCGAAACCCTAGCCCTAGCTCTTCTTCCCCGACTCCATAGGAGAACCTAGACGAAACCCTAATCAGTCGATCATTACCCCATCTCCATCTTCCCCGAAACCCTAACCCAAAATAAAACCCTAATTTACAACAGGAAGAGAAAGGGGTTCAAGAAGTGTGATGGACGTGCTCACCGACCGTGGTGGGGAAGTCGATCCACGCGTGGCGGCGAGATCCGTCCTCCGGCGGCGAGACTCTGGATCGATCCAGTGACGTCTCGGTGGCTCCGGCGGTGGCTCGTCGAGGTCTCCTCAATTCGACCACTGATGGCGGTGGTACTCTGCCACGGCGGAGGTGACTGATCTGGCTTGGTCGACGGTGACCCCTCGGCGAGGCGGCTTCAGGAAGGCGGTGGTGCGGAACTCGAAGGGTCGGTGACGAGGAACTGAGATCGAGGCGAGGGTCTCCTCGGGCTCGGCGCTCGCGCGCTGATGGCGGTGGCGCGGCAGTCGAAGCGAGCTCTGGCGGTACACGCGGTCCAAGGTGGCAGCGCGGTCTACGAGGCTCCCTGCTCCGCACTAATGGCGGTGCACGAGGATCGAGGCGCGCTGCTCGATGACGTGGTACGGCACACGAAGTGGCACTGCAGTCGAGACTCGACACTGCAGACGAGGCGACGGCGGTGCTCTGGCGATGACGACGGTGGTCGGCGAACTCGGTGGCGCTCCGACGAGGGCGCGGCGGGGCTCAGCCTTCTGTCCAGTGAGAGGAGAGAGAGAGAGAAATTGTAGAGAGAGAGAGTGTCAGACATTGAAAACTGTGTAATATTTTAATATTATTTATAGTGTAGTAATGAGTGGCAGTGTAGGTAAATAACTGTAGATCTAGGTGCATTGTGTAATGGCTGTGTAGGTAATAACTGTGTAAATCTGAGGGCTCTTTGGGCAGGCAGAAAAGTAAATATTTGCAGATCTGAGGGCATAGGAAATAGTCATTGTAACAGAATTACAAATTCAAAATCAAACAAAGTTTTTCAAACAGCTTTAAAATGGAAAAACACTCCCTCCAATAGTTTTCGGAAAGAAGAGATTTCGAATTATAAATTTTAATGGAAAAACTAATTTCAACAGATTTCAAACATTCGAAATTGATACAGATTTTCAAATACCAAAATCCAAAACACTTCCCTCCACTGTTTTAAACAATTTATCCAACATATTATAATTAATCAGAGAATCAATTAAAAAAAATCTATAATTAATCAATAATTTATTAAAATCGTATTTATTACATAAAATCATATTTTGTTAACAAAATTATAAGATTTAAATAGGAAATTAAAATCAATTATCCATAAAGGATAATAACCAATGCTAAATATCAAACCCACTCATATTCAACAAAATCACAATAAATCACACTAACCAATAATCAGGTTAACAAATGGGATTAATTGTTTTAATATAAAATCAAATTTATTTACTCAACACACTTTATAGAAGATGATATCTTTCTAAGTAAAAGAATAAAAAAAATTCAGGAAATCTAGAAAGTGTATTTAGGGAGTTACAAATATTCCCACCTCAGAAAAATTTTGTCCTCGAAATTCAACCATAAGGTAGGTCTCAAAATCATAACAGAATTTCAAACACAATTATTTATTGTTGTAAAAAATATCAAGGTACACTCAACAAACAAACTGGGATAACGTTTTCTGCATCCCATCCTCGCTCCATGGGGACTCTCCCGGAGAGTAGTGTCTCCACATGATGCGAACAAAAGAAATAGTCTGGTTCCGCAAGCGCTTGTCCCTCCGATCGAGGATCAAATAGTCACGAAGTGGAAGGAATTTCAATTACAACTTAGAGGAGCATCATCATGATGACACAAATATTAAGTACGATCAAAATCGATAGTTTAACACAGGTGGCTAGCACAAGATAGGAAAATTATGGTCAGACAGACGTGATTAAGATCAAATTTAGACAAGACACAAACGAAGTATGGAATCAAAATCTGGCAATGTATAATTTGAGGAAATCAATGATCTAACGATACAATACTAAAAGGTAATTAGCAAGGGTTGATTTGAGGAACGTACAAAATACCCAGGAGATACGGTATCAAATCAGAATGAACTTGTAAGGATCTGTGGTTCTCAAAAACCAATAATCATATAAAAGGAAGTATAGTCTCCAGAATATCCAAGAACATGTTGGTATCTGAAATCACTTTGCTTAGAATCCCTACCCCGCCTGTATGTATCTGACTGCAGTAGACTTTTGGCTCCGTGACTCAAATAACAATATGTCTCCAAATACTCTATCAACCTTATCCATTTCCAACAATCATTGACGAAACAACCCAAGAGATCAAGATATGAAGAATATGACAAGTCTCGTCAATACTCGAAACCTATGGGTGTCTGAAATCACTTCAACTTAGAGTTCCTACCTCGCCAGTGCGCTACTGGCTGCAGTGAACCCTCAGTCTCCATAATCCAGCTAATGGCTGCAGCGCGCAACTGTCATGCCATAGTCGGTCATCGAATAGCCTCTCGACTTTATCCCTAGGAATTTCAAAAGAGTTTCAAGGAGTTCAAAATGAGTTCAATAGTCCAAGTCACGGAATGGTGAAGTTACCTGACTGTTAGAATACATGAGTTTATTAGGTACTAAAAAAATGACAAGGGATCCAATCAGTGAGTACAAAAGGGCAGCCAGGGAGATTTAAAATTTCAGACAGAACAAAGTTCAAATTATGACGGAATATCAACTGATATCTGGAATGGTAACAAGATTCCACATATGGAACGTTATCTTGAAAGGATAACAGAGTCTCGAAGGACGAACAGTAGCAAGGCATCAAATATAAGACAATGTCGCAAAATAAGAAATAAATCGCGCATTGGAAACGAAGTTTAACAAAATCTCAAGTAACGACAAAATCTCGAACAGATCCCAAATGGGAAATGAATCAACAATAGTATACAAAGTCTCATTAGAACTAAAATATCAACAAAATTGCAGATAGAAAGTAATTCTCGAACAAGAAGCAAGGTCATGACTAGTGAGGAGAATAGGGTATCAAGCAGAGAATAGGGAACAAGCATTGAATGGTGAGTATGAAACAAGCGAAATCTCAAATAGGAAACGAGGTCAAATAAGGTCGTGAACAAAAACAAATTCTCGAATCGGAGGCAAAATCTCGAAGGAAAGCAAGGTTCCAAATAAGAAACATGATCTCAAAATCACGATTAGAAAACCAAATTTCAATAAGCCTCGAATAGAAGACTGAAACGAGTATGAAGCAAGATCGAGACAAAAGTCATGAAAAAATGAATATAAAAACATGGTATTAGATAGCGGATATAAAACAAGTGAAATCTCAAAATACAAGGCAAGATCAACAAGATCGTGAATAGAACGAAAACAATTCACGATTGAGAAATAAAATCTCATAGGGAACGAGGCAAATTTTTTAAGATAGAAAACGAAATCTGCAAATGAAATCTCGAATAGAAGCAAGATTCAAACAAGGTTTTAGAATGATATTTCAAGTAGGAATAATTCTGAGTAGTACAAGTTCAATTAGCTAACAGAATATCAATAAACGAGTAGGAACAAGTATCCATAAAACAAGCAAATCTTGGATAGGAGATAAGATCGAAACAAAAATAGTGAACCAACAACTCTCGACTAGAAAATCAAAGTCATGAATGAGGAAACAAGTCTCGAATAGGAATTAAATCTTAATTAACACGAAGTTTGATAAAAGAACAAAATTTACAATTAGGAGCCATCTCTAGGAAACAAGGTCTTGAATGAATGTACAAACGGTATCGAATAATGGATTTCAAACAATATCGAATTGGGTCTGAACAAGTTTGTCGAATATGAAATATCTTGAAATAAGTTTCGAATATCAATCAAGGTTCCAAAATAGAAACAAGAAGTTTCAAGAAATGATCAATGTGTTAGGAGGAATTTAAGGGAAGACTGGATTATTAATCAAGATACATGGTTTTTCCAACCATGCAAAAGAAATCTTCTGTCTTCAGTCCATCTTCAGTGTTTCTCTGGGACTGGAATCACTTCAATTTCTTCAGCTGTCCTGGTAGGCCGGTCCTTGCGGTAGTGCTCCATGTGGTTGCTGATTCTGAAAAAGGTGGTTCCTTTTGCTGTAGTCTGATGCTCCTCGCTTGTTCTCGGGCAATGTGATCAACGTTCTCAGCAATCCATGATTTGGTGGGCAGTCGATCCGTAGTACAGTATAGCCTCCGTCTTTTGCGGCACACTTCATAGTGGCATCCTGAGAGGTGGCAGAAATTGTAAAGGATTGTCGGCTGGATCTGAATCTGGATCTCCCGCTGGGCTGAAGTGTAGGGCTCTGGCAGGAATATATGACTGTTGGCGTACTGGTGCTGAGATCTGCTCCTGATGATGCGACTGGTGGTGTGACCGAAGAAACGCCGTCTGAGTGTTACGATGCTTTGTGGGTCCAAGCTAGTTATTGTCTTCGTCATAAGTCTTCATGTCTCTCATGTGCTTCGGCTTTCGTCTCATTCCATTGTCTGTGTTATATTCTGGATCTTTTGGCTAGTGGCTTCAGTCTTCAGAGGAGTCGGATCCTTCAAAACTTGGATGATCTTCAGTTGCGACTCCAGGTTCTCGATCTGGTCCTCGATGCAAGATATGTGCTCGGTGTCGGAGAAGTCCAAAGGTCTAGAAGTCTGGAAAGCATAAGTCTTTTCTGAAAAGTGCATTCACAAGTCTGGCTTGGAAAATGACGGCTTGCTCTCTGGGTATCAAGGAACTCTTCAATCATCTTTGTCAACCACGTACTACCCATGGGGATAGTAGGGACGACCTGCGGGGTGGAAGCTTGGAGACCTCAAGTATAGGTGGATCAACCGTTCCGGTGTTGCGTGCTTGAATTATCTGAAAAACAAAAACTGTTAAAATAACCTAGACCTACATACAACAAGTGTTTATAGAATATTAAAATAACTGATACACCTGATATACCTGATATACCCTTATTTCCCGATTTTCCTATGCTGTGACCAAGTTTCCCTAGTGTAATCAAGTCCCCCAATAGTACGCTAAGTCCTAGGTACCATTAGGATGGACCTGCATGGGCCACCACTAAAAACATGTCACGACCGCTCCCGAATAACCGGATACGAGTCGGACACCCAGCCTTTGTTGTTAGACACAACAAAGTAAGCTGTACCAATCTAGGGAAACTAACCAGATAATAAGAACATGAGTGAATCACAGCATCTATATAAATGTGTCCCAACCAGAATAGTACAATATCAGAACTTATTACATTTCAACTAAAAGAGTCTGCTAGTCTCAATACATGGAAAGATAATAAAAACTAATGAAGTACTAGGCTTCTGCAGCCTCTAGGTCAAAAGCAGCTCCAGCTGGCTCAGTAGGGAATGCATATCCTGTCCATAGTAGGTGTCACACAAAGCCTCCATCTCACCTGCAACATATCCTATTCAGGAGCGAGCAAGTAATTCTAGGTAATAACAAGACATCATGATATGAAAGTACAAGAAACATGGAAAGTACAGGAAGAACAAGTGAATAAGTACATGAAGAACAGTGTAAAGTACATGAAAGAACATGATATGTAAGCACCTGAAAGAACAAGATATCATGGAATCACAGGAAATAAGTACAAGGTAATCTCCTGAACATGTGTGTACTACGTTTGAAATATAACTAAATATGTGACCGGCTAGGGTAAGCACCTGAAAGCACCAGAAAGAACATGAATGGGCGGCTTAGGACCCGTGTGCACGATGCGGGGTCTAAGCTAAACACACCTGAGTTGTTACTTGGGATTGGTCACATAGATAGTATATTTCCCCACCCCAGATACAAGTAATAAGAACAAGAGAACAAGGCACCAAAAGAACATGACGTGTTGCAATTGTGTCACTCAAGGAAGCACAGGATATATAATGAAAAGTACAAAACCGTAGAGTGTACTTGCCTCGGTTTGGTTGCACGATGATAGTACTGCATGGTTGTAATAAATCACCTGTTAATATTTTGTACAAGTTTATTAGGGTTTGAACAATGCTATCAAGCTAAACTATTCTAACCCTATACTAGCTACGAATTACTAGCAAAAAGGGGGTTTTAACTAATAACTAGTAGGAAAATACTTGTAGGTCAAAAATAAAATACTAAACATTTTATTGACAAAATACCATAGTAACTAATATATTTGCAAAACTTGATATTAAAACTTTATCTAAATATTAGGAAAACAATTTCCCTAACAAAGTAACATTACATATATATCTTAGTAAAACTTTACTATAATACTATTTAGATAATTATTTGTGTTTAGATAACATAACAAGTTACAAAATAAAATTTAATTATATATAGCAAGAAATACTAGCAAAATATATTTAAGTAAACATTTGCTAATATAAAATTTATATTAAATAAGACTAGAACCAATTAATAATATTATGCTAATAATCATATAACAAGATTAACCAATTAATTCAACCCCTAATTTCCTGCATTCCTACTGGCCCAAATACCCAGCCCACTGAAAGAAATCAATTGATGCTGCTGCTGATTAAACCATGTTATTTGAACATAGTCCAGCCCTACAGCCCAATCCCTAACTTCCTGACCCAGCCCATCTTCTCAGTTAAACAAATAAACTAACTTAATTTTTCTCAAAACCCATCAGCCCAAACCTTAGTTTAGAAACCTGGCCCACGAGACCCGGCCCAGACTTAACCAATATTAACCGACTTCTTTCTCTCCTCACCTATTCTCTCAAAATTTCCAGAGTCAGCCGGAGACTCGAGAGATCTCCAGTCTCTTCTTCGGCGAGTCAGCTCGGCTGCTCCGACGAGGAAAGTCGGTCTTCGACGAAGAGGACTCGCCTTCTCCGGCGAGGCTTCCGTCTCCGCCTTCTTCTTTGTTTCCTTCTTCTTCAACCCTCTTCTTCCCAACTCTTCAACCCTCTCGCTGAAACCTAATCCTCCACAGCCTCTTCCATGGCCGTCTGGGTTAGAAATCCTAACCCAAAATCCTTCCTGTCACCACGTCTCAAAACCCTAGATCTAGGTTGTCTTCATTATTGGTTCGAAACCCTAGCCCTAGCTCTTCTTCCCCGACTCTATAGGAGAACCTAGACGAAACCCTAATTAGTCGATCATTACCCCATCTCCATCTTCCCCGAAACCCTAACCCAAAATAAAACCCTAATTTACAACAGGAAGAGAAAGGGGTTCAAGAAGTGTGATGGACGTGCTCACCGACCGTGGTGGGGAAGTCGATCCACGCGTGGCGGCGAGATCCGTCCTCCGGCGGCAAGACTCTGGATCGATCCAGTGACGTCTCGGTGGCTCCGGCGGTGGCTCGTCGAGGTCTCCTCAACTCGACCACTGATGGCGATGGTACTCTGCCACGGCGGAGGTGACTGATCTGGCTTGGTCGACGGTGACCCCTCGGCGAGGCGGCTTCAGGAAGGCGGTGGTGCGGAACTCAAAGGGTCGGCGGCGAGGAACTGGGATCGAGGCGAGGGTCTCCTCGGGCTCGGCGCTAGCGCGCTGATGGCGGTGGCGCGGCAGTCGAAGCGAGCTCTGGCGGTATACGCGGCCCAAGGTGGCAGCGCGGTCTCCGAGGCTTCCTGCTCCGCACTAATGGCGGTGCACGAGGATCGAGGCGCACTGCTCGATGACGTAGCACGGCACACGAAGTGGCACTGCAGTCGAGACTCGACACTGCAGACGAGGCGACGGCGGTGCTCTGGCGATGACGACGGTGGTCGGCGAACTCGGTGGCGCTCCGACGAGGGCTCGGCGGGGCTCAGCCTTCTGTCCAGTGAGAGAGAGAGAGAGAGAGAAATTATAGAGAGAGAGAGTGTCAGACATTGAAAATTGTGTAATATTTTAATATTATTTATAGTGTAGTAATGAGTGGCAGTATAGGTAAATAACTGTAGATCTAGGTGCATTGTGTAATGGCAGTGTAGGTAATAACTGTGTAAATCTGAGGGCTCTTTGGGCAGGCAGAAAAGTAAATATTTGCAGATCTGAGGGCATAGGAAATAGTCATTGTAACAGAATTACAAATTCAAAATCAAACAAAGTTTTTCAAACAACTTTAAAATGGAAAAACACTCCCTCCAATAGTTTTCGGAAAGAAGAGATTTCGAATTATAAATTTTAATAGAAAAACTAATTTCAACAGATTTCAAAACATTCGAAATTGATACAGATTTTCAAATACCAAAATCCAAAACACTTCCCTCCACTGTTTTAAACAATTTATCCAACATATTATAATTAATCAGAGAATCAATTAAAAAAAATCTATAATTAATCAATAATTTATTAAAATCGTATTATTACATAAAATCATATTTTGTTAACAAAATTATAAGATTTAAATAGGAAATTAAAATCAATTATCCATACAAGGATAATAACCAATGCTAAATATCAAACCCACTCATATTCAACAAAATCACAATAAATCACACTAACCAATAATCAGGTTAACAAATGGAATTAATTGTTTTAATATAAAATCAAATTTTTACTCAACACACTTTATAGAAGATGATATCTTTCTAAGTAAAAGAAAATATAAAAAAAATTCAGGAAATCTAGAAAGTGTATTTAGGGAGTTACAATGGAAGCGTAAGAATAGGTGTCGTCATCAAGCCTTTTTTCAACTTCTTGAAAGAATTCTGGCACTCTGATGTCCAAGCAAACTGCACATCCTTGCGGGTCAACTGGTTCAATACTGCTGAGATCTGAGCAAAGTTTGAAACAAATCGCCGGTAGTAGTCGACCAATCCAAAAAAACTGCGAACTTCTGCAACTATGCTCGGTACCGGCCATGTCTCAATGGACACAATCTTCTGGGGATCCACTTCTACTCCTCCTCTGGTGATAATGTGACCCAAGTATGAAATGCGATCGAGCCAGAACTCGCATTTACTGAACTTGGCATACAACTGATGTTCCCTGAGAATCTGAAGAACCACTCGGAGATGCTGCTCACGCTCCTCCGCACTCTTGCTGTAGACCAAGATGTCGTCTAGGAACACAATCACGAACTGGTCCAAATAAGGCATGAAGATGCAATTCATGAGGTCCATGAATACTGCCGACGTATTGGTTGCTCCAAATGGCATAACAAGGAACTCCCAATGCCCATACCGGGATCTGAAAGCTGTCTTCGGATGTCCTTCTCTCTGACTCTGATCTGATGATATCCTGAGCGCAAGTCGATCTTCGAGAATACTGCAGCCCCCTTGAGTTGATCAAATAAGTCATCTATCCTCGGAGAGGGTATCTGTTCTTGATTGTCACTGAGTTCAAGGTACGATAATCTACACATAACCTGGACATACCATCCTTCGTTTTCACATGAAGCATCGGGGCTCCCCAAGGCGATCCACTTGCACGAATGAATCCCTTGTTATGAGTTCTTCAATCATCTTGTACAATATCTCTAACTCTGACGGTGCCATTCTGTAGACTCTCTCTGATACTGGGGCTGTCCCAGGGATCAAGTCAATGGTGAACTCGATCTCCCATTCTGGTGGCATACCTAGAAGCTCTTCTGGGAAAACATCTGGAAATTCTTCAACTATCCGAGGTAACTGCACTGCGGCTACTGCCATCCGTAATACTGGAGGAGAAGGTTCAACTTCGCCTCGAGAAAAGGAAAACTCTGGCTCGCCTGGAATGCTAAAAATAACCCTGCCAATATGGCATTCTATTCTACATACTGGTTCCTCAACCAATCCATCCCTAAGACCACATCATAATCGACCATCGGGAATTCTATCAATCTAGCGAAGAATTCTCTACCGCTAACTACGATCCGATACGAGAAAAACACTCTATCTACTCCCACAAGTATGTTACCAGTAAGTATATTGAGCCTTACTGATAATGACTCGGGCTCCAATCCTATCTGTGTCGTGAATCGTACAGAAATAAATGAATGTGATGTACCAGAATCAAATAAAGCTGAAGCTGGAAAGGAATTGACGAGAATAGTACCTGCCACTACCTCTCTTGGTGCCAATCCTTCCTCTACGGTCATCACCATAGCCTGACCATGCCCTCGGGGTGCTGGTCCCCTCTGCTGAAATCCTCGCTGCCTGTTCTGACTCAGGGCTTGGGCTTATGCATACTGCTGGGGGTACTGTTGCTGGAATGCCTGGGACTGAGGCGGCAAGGGCCTCTGAGGCTGATACTACTACTGCGGGACTGGTGCTGGTCCTCTCATCGAAGGACTAGAAAGGTTGGACGAGGATGAACTACCCATATTCGGGCAGGATCCAACCTTATGATCTGCTGTTCCATAAGCCAGGCACAATTCCTGCGTCCTGCGATATTCTGCTACCACATGTCCTGGCTTCCCACAATGAGAACATCCCACTGCGGAAGAGGGCTTCTACTTCTGCTGTTGAGGGTACGTTGGGACAGAATACTGAACCGACGTCACTGAGGCCATCCGCCTCGGAGCTCCAATAGTCAAAGCCCTGACTGTCGTGGCTGGTGCTGAAGATTGATTCATCTGGCCGTGAGATCTCTTTCGACCTTCGGCCCTATCCACGATCCTTTGGGAGGCATACTCATGCCTCCTTGCTGCTCTCAAGACTGCATCAAAGGTCTGATGCTCAAACTGCTCCACTGCTAATAAAATCTCTAGATGGAGCCCCTGCTGGAACCGCTGGGCTCTATCGAACTCGGCCGCCACCAAGGTGGAAGCAAACCGACCGAGTCTAGAAAACTCGGCCGTATATCCGTCGACCGTCCTGTCCATCTGCTTCAGATTGGTAAATCTCATCTGTAGATCGTATCGAGCTACAGCATCAAAGTACTTGGTCTAAAATCTTTTCCTGAATACTGCCCAAGCAATAGGTACCACTAATCCAATGGCCTGCGCCACCCACCAGCTGTGAGCAAGATCTAATAACTGCAGGCGCACTACGGCCACCTTTTCGTTCTCTGGAGTCCTAGCTGCTTCTAGAATCACCTCTGTGTCCTGAAGCCCAGCATCTGCGACAATAGCAACTTCGCTACCATCAAAGAAGGGAGGGTTCAAGCGCTTGAAGCTGTTGGCCGTGCTGTTATCCTGATGACCTCCTCTGGTCAAAGCATCCGTCACTGCCTGGTACAAGGCATCTCCTCGACGATCTTGGGAAGCTATCAAGGTCCTGATGAGATCCACCAAAGTGCCATCATCCGGCTCTGCAGGCTGAACTGGCTGGACTGGTGGCTCTCCTCCAGTAGGCACAACTCTGGAGGCCACTCCTGAATGCTGGGCTTGATCTCCAGGTTGCTGCTGGTCCACGGGAGGTGCTCCGCCTCGCTGATCGGCAGGACCAGGTACAATATCGCTGAAAAAGATGACATAGGGAACAATAAGAAAGGACCAGTACAGATCAATGACACAAGCATGCAATCAGGACAAGAATTTTCAGGGAATTCAAAGGATACGAACAGAGATCAAGGGCGAGTACTGATTGAGACCTCTATTCGGTAAACCCTCACATATCTTGATTTATAAGGCCTGCATGGGCCACCCCTTAAACCATGTCACACCCCAGAACCAGAATACTGGAGAGCAGGGGCAGACATAGCCAGCTAGGTATATAGAAGTGCAACCCACCTCGCTATACGGTTACGGCTGTCAGGATACATGAGGGTTTAACTACAAGCCAACAGTCTCTTAAGGTCATGAACAAGCCTAGTGTCTCAATCACACAAGTATTAAGTTATAAGATGTAAGATCACCAAATATACAATAGTAAGGCGTCCCAACATTATATTTCAGCTGATCATGAAGCTAGTCATTACAAAATGTCAGGACTAGCAAGTGTTTAGTCATACATGATCAACCCTAGGATATGTCAATCATGTTACAGTCCATAGGCAGACAGTAAGTAAAGGTGCAATCGAGCTAAACATATCCTCGTCGGCTAAACGCCTCAAAAGAATATTTTTACAATAAAGTGGAAGAACAAAAGAAACCCACTCGTTGCCCTGGTTACGCCCGGTGGTCACCATCGGGCTGGAATGTCGGTAGATCCTCTGGAGCTGCTCCGGTATCTGGCCATACAAAACCAGCTGGGTTAGATCCTAGAAAGAGCAAGTGCCACAAAGAAAGCTTCACTTAGGAACTAACAATTAACACAGAATAATATAAGTAGTAAGAACTAGAAATAAAGAAAACATATCAGGATGATATACGACGAGATAACCATAGGACTATTCAGATAACCTGGTTACAACCCGTAAACCAAATAAGGACCGGGGTTGTAACCCTTCATCTGAACGGAACTTGGTTTGTCACCATTTCGGCAAGATAATATAAGAAATCATGACATGTGACAATCTTGTATAGGATCAAGACAAGACCAAACTAATTATTCCCCATTCAACAATCACGGCCAAGCGATAAGTACGGCTTGATACTTTAACTACTAGGGTTATCACAGACTTAGTTACTAGTAAGATGCATCGAGATTATTCCACAGCCACAAGTCCTGCAGACCATCCAGGTTACCCAGATCGAATATTAGGGTTGAATTCCGGTGGGTACATCGTCCAGGAAACGTATATACCTTTAAGTAGCTTGAAGGGTGCAACAAATGATAGTATGCTGGAAATGTGCCCTTCTCGACGGCAGGCTACAGATCCCAAGCGCACCCAGGTAACGGGATTGCCTGTAGCTGGAAAATCTCTTCATGACTGTCACGACCCGCGCCCTAGAGTTAGGGCACGAGAACGTAACAACGCCCAGCCTACGCCGCAGTGTCGGCGGTAGAACGCTGTCCTAGGTCTCAATGCATCTAACAGTATAAGACTAAACAGTTTATACTCCCCGAATGGGGGTGACATAGCAGATACAGACTCAATCACATCTAAGGTAGAGCATGATAAGGATAGATAAACATGAAATCCAAAAGAGATACAGGAGATAGAAGTCTAAGTGTCTAAGATACATAAACCCAGAAATACATCTCAAAACTCAAATACAGATACAGTAATCCACAAAGTAAATACAACTCCAAACAAAAGAAACAACTATCTAAACAACCTCTAATGTGTCTCCTCTAGGCTAGCAGGCACCTCCAGGCTATCTGTAAAATTTATCAACAGGTCCAGTCAGGACTGGAGCGAGCACAGTACATCTCAACAGATCATAGCAGGTTAGAAAATAAATCATACAGTATAAGATACAGGTACTGAAAGAAATGCAGTATGTAAACAGAGAGAGATATAATAGAAATATCTACTATAATAGAGAACTATCATATGACTAGTGAGTCAGAGTACAATTTAGACATAAATGGCATAGGAGATTCTGATGCTACACTATGGAAGAGATTCTGATACTACACTACTTGGGTATTATTCACATGTCAAATTCTACTCCTCCGTACCCCCAATCAATACACAAGGATCCAGCCAGGTTATGTTATATGATGCTATGTAACAGCCCCCGAAGGTGATAGACCCCGAAGGTGATAGACCCCGAAGGTGATAGACCCCGAAGGTGATACATAGTAGTCCCATAAATGGGATAAGGATTCTAGGAAGACTCTACGATCATAAGAGTATATGTCGTAAGTGATCAAAGAACCAATGAAGCATAGTGATACGTCATGTAAGTGAAATGCACAGAACATGTAGTACCCGATGCTCCCTAAGGATAACATCTCAAGAAGGGATCCATATAGTACTAATCCGTGTGGCCAACGTGACAGTACAAGTAAAGTAATCTACTGCAGGAAATAATTCTAAGCAGGATATGAAATGATCAGAGAATGTACTCGCTTGATATCTGAATGTCCAAGGTAAAGATACTGTCCGAGGAGAGGTATCTGGCTCCTGATTAGAACAGCACAGGTCATAACATGTCCAGAAGGGTAATATAAAGTACTACAATGCATTCTACATGAATCTAGGTCAAACTAAGCCAAAGTCAACCCTTGGTCAACTCTGGTCAACTGCAATAGTCAAACTAGGTCATGTCCTAACCCAGCAAGTCTTGCTAGGCCTAACCAAGACTATCCTAGCAAGCACACATCAATACAAGGCTATACAAGCCAATATACACCCAACTCTATATAGCATGCAATTATTCAATACTCAAATAGGCAAGAATTCACATTGGATATACACTAGGTAATCTATTACTTTAAGCTATATATGTCTACACATATACACATGCATATATTGTTATTCAATATTAGGTCTATAATCATGGTATTTCAATGGTTATATAAACAATATATTACAACACAATATGCTAACATATATAATATACATACATAGCTAAGTTAACTGTATTCATAAATACTTATTTAAGAGGCTATGTGTGTGTATGTGAACATGGCAAAGGGGCAAGTGAGGGTAAAATGGGCATACATAGTGTATACATATCAAAGAGTGTCAAAGTGTAAGTGAACAAAGTGTCAAGTGTGATAGTGTCAACATAGTGTAAGGGGTACATGAGGTAATATAGGAGTTGTGTTAACATAGAATATTACATCTCATTAACTTGTATATTGCATACATTACATCTATTATTACATTACATTCATGCTTGCATTCATTCATCTTCATTTATTCTCTTGTACTACTATATGCACCATACATTACATATTATGGAACCTACATATTCATTACAAGCCATACTTATACATGCTTACATTAGATAGGATACTTATACCTCATACATCATTTATTTAACTATTTACTCATTCTTGCATTCTCTATTTAATTACATAATGTATATACATTAACATGGGTTAAAATCAAATAGAACATTATATTACACACAAGGGTGCACAAAATGCATATGCCGAATAGTAACTCCTACTAATATTCAATACTATACCATCTCAGCATGAATTAAAATCTAGGATTAAAGTATGTTATAGATCTATGTGTTAGCTTTCCGAAACTTCAAACGGATCGCATTTTCGTTTCCGGAAACTCCCGGAATCGCGAAAACACCGAGAACGCGTTTGTCTTTCGTACAGCTGACACTCAAATAATTCTCCAGAAAGTTACATAAAGTATTAGGCTATTAATATATGTTTTTGGAAAGCTAACTTCAATACGCTTCTTTTAAAAAAATGGGAGATTAAACCGAGCTTTGAGCTAGAAGTTATGACATTTCTAAGTTAGGGCTGAAATTAAAAATGTGGATAAAAATCATGACGGATTTGGGTAGTTTGAGACAAAAGAACACAATATATAACATAATATCAAGAACTCACTCTCTACACTAATATATATATGAGACACTATAGAACATATCTCCAATACAAAAATATGAGATTAAACATGTAATAATTCATTCATACATAACAACAACATAGTGTGTCCAAATTTGGGATTTTCCCACATGACAACCACAACACAAAGGACACTCCTATGACCTCCAAATGGACACAAAATGGACACAAATGGAGATACAACCATGGGGGTCATTCCTATGGGTTCAAAATAGACCTATATGCATGAGGAAATGAAAAGGAGAAGGGATTTATACCTCCCGGTAGATCGAATCGAAGAAAAGCGTTCCCGGAGCGACACCGACACGTAGAGATTCCAAAAGGACACGAACGAGCTCCGAATCCTTCCAAACTTGGGTAGCTTCCTTCTTGGCTAGAATGGAGAAGGAAAGAAGAAGATTTGGTGGCAAAATAAAGGATTTGGTGGAGAAATTGCTAGTGATTGCTCTCTAGGAATTTGGGGAAGAACAAGAGAGAGAGTGTGGATGAGAATAATGAAATGAACTTGAGCCTATCCTCTCCCAATGTGGCTGGCCATATGGGGCTATTTGTCCTATTATGGTAAGGTCCAAAATGCCCCCACTAACCTATTCTATGAGTATTAGGAAAGGGCTAATTGGTTGGGGCTAAATTAGTCATTCTAAAGTCTCTAATCATACTAACCTTATCCATAATAATTAGTCTAACCTCTAACTAAAATATTTCTATCATGTGGACTAAAATTAATATCATGTGGGCCACGCCTAACTAGTGTGTGGGTCCCACTAGAGTCAAACTACCCCCGGGTCCCCGTTTCAAGTCGGATTGAGTTGAAATTCGAACCCGACTCAAATAACCCCAAAACAATATCATAAATAATAAAATAATATCAAAATAATTCAAAGAGGTCAAATGAAAAAATATCCTTAGGCCAAAAATGACATTAAAATATCATAATCACATGGTTAGGCTCTAGGTCAAACAGTCTCTAGGATTTCACTAGCAAAACGTCAAAACCACAAGTCATTGATTTAAATAATTTTAAAATAATTTTAAATCACCAAAAATCATATCATGAATTAAATATCATTATTAAAATAATTATAAACACAAAATTTCAAAATTATCCTCATTTGGGAAACTGGGTGCTATAACTCTACCCCCATAGAAAAATTTCGTCCTCGAAATTTAAGATCGATAGTACTCCTTCTAGAGCCTCTAACCTACCCAATATCTAAGGTAACACTTCCTAACACTGGAATAATAAATGGACATCTAAAAAGTGTCAATCTAGGAATACCTCCAATACTGCTCTGCTGTACGGCGGTAATGGAACTTCAATAAAATGGACTGGAACCTACATCCAAGGGACTGGACCTATTTTAAAGTGGTCTTAACTAAGGATGAAAAGGAACTGATCATAGGCTATAGGTATGTTCAAACTATTATCTTCCTATTAACCATCTATTAATACATTCTATTACCATAGGAACGATGCATTACTAAGACATATAGGCCCCTATCTCTCATAACACATTTATACTCACCAAAAGACTAGTACATCCTATCAAGGCTGATACTATAATCTCTCATAAATCTCATAAGCTATATGTTTATAAACACACCCCCACATCTAGGACTAACCTATTATATCTACAACTGATACTAATGGGATAACGTCCCTATTTCCCAACAATCAAGGTCTAAATTATTTTTTTATCTAAATCATACAATTTGAAGGAATAGTATACAAGGTCAGGGCATACCGTAGCAGTTGGAAGTCTCATCTAGGTGCACTGGTCATTCTAGGTCAAAATAGTACTATGGTATCAACACACAAATAATCTAGGGTGTCTTAATTGGGAAGGTAAGGGAACAACAATCATCAAGGTGTAGGGCTGTCTACCATCCTATATAAAAATTGGCCATTATCAAAATAAAATAAAGGCAACTACCAATTATTTAAAAAAAGGTACAGAAAATCAAATTCAAAAATTAAGGAATTGAAAATCACTTGCATTGAAATCCAATCACAATATATATAGAGAAGCGTTAGAGAGGGAAAAGCTAGCATTGTGTGTATGGGGACGTGATCATATGGTTAGATAGTAGGCGTGTGTGTACGTGAATATACATAAAAGTGTATATGAGGATTTGGATTTCAAACATAACTATCAAGTTACACTAATCATGGCATATGGGTTAACAATCTACAATATACAATCTATTTAATCACAACTTGCATGGCTAACCATATATATATATAAAAGGTAGAGACTTAGTTATGTATTTATATATTAACATGTATGCCTAAGCTCTATATAATCTATCTGATATATAATCATAACATAGAGGGAAAAGGTTAGGTTACAGACAGTGTATACTAAGTTAGGGTGTGTGTGTCGTTGTACAGGGTTATAGCTAGTATTGAAGGTTTAAACCCAGTTTTAGTTCAGCATTTACATACAAATCTGAAAAGATGCTAACATTTAAACCATGCAATATTAACATAAACATTTTAGATTTAGGGTTTTGAACATCGCAACCAATCTCTGGTCCCAATACATCCTAACATGATAGAAATGAAACCATACTACTATCCATACATTTATCTACGCATACAGTTCAATATTACATGTTAAATAAATTGAACATTTGAATCAATGTGAAAATGTTAACATATATTCAGTTTTCAGGATTTTGGAGAATTTGAACATCAAAACCAACTCAATGTTTATCACAACCTATCATGTAAGAATATGAAACCTAACATTATATCCCTACAACAATAATGTACACGCTCTAAATATTACATTTAAAACAACAATTTGAACTAACATTTAAAATCCAGTATTAAGGGTTAATATGCATACAGTCTCAGATTTGACAAATTTAAACACAAAACTTAAAATTTTTTTTAAAATGAACTCTAGTATGACATACTATGCAGTGATGTAAACATAACTAATAACATGAAACTTATATTTTTACAAATTTAAACTGAAAAAGCAGAAAACCAAAAATATTGGGGTTTTGAAAATTTAACATCAACGACATATTAATATTTATTTAGATAGGTGGAAATCAAGTGTAGCATGCATAAGTGTTAGGAAAGTATCCACTATATATATTCATATATATATCTCATGTCCCAATATAAAAATCAGATTCTATACCAAGACCAACATTAGATTCCTACCAATATTGCAAAACAGGTGATTGGTGTAATCAAGACGATTTATTATTATGTAATACAAGAATAATAGCAAGAAGGGAATAACGATAAAATCTATTTTGCTTATCTGTTTAAAGAAGGAACCATTTTGAAATCCAGAGTTAAAATATCAAATCCAAGGTAAAGTCTAGCAAAATCATCGATTCATTGTATTAAGAAGAAATTCATAGAAGAAGTTACACAAAGGTTTATAAAATAGCTAAAGTTACTCCTAAGCTAAATAATGAGAAGAAAAAAAAAAAAACAATTAATAATTCCCTTTTTTTTGAAGGACTGAAACAAAGTAGAGAGAACATGTTCGAAAATATTTAAGGTACATCTGATAATCATATGCGTCTATCCACAATCATGGTACTCTAAATCCTCGTCATACTAGTAAGCAAGCTACGATAATCACAGAGCCCTTGACTTATGCACATATCTCGAGAATCATGATATTTAACATTTTGCGGTGCCGCTAGCTTGGCTGCGAAAACCTTAAATTCCCATACCCGAGAAATATATCCAGAGTCAGACTATATGTCCTCACCATGCTGGCTAATGTGACTATAGAAGACTAGATTCGATAACATAGATGACCTAGCCCATATAATTTCATCTTGCCAAAAATTAAATTAAATCAACAATAAATACCCAAAAAATCAAATCAAATTTATCAACGAACATCAAACTAAAATGAACAAAATCCTTCAATCATATAAATACAAACTCGGTTGCTACAGCTAATCGTCAAGATTCAAAATTCAACAATCTTCCATCAAAATCAATAAACACAAACCCAAATTCAACAATAATCCATCAATTCAACAACAGAAAATAAAGATACAAGGAAAAAAGAGTTTTCAAATCGAAGTTAAAATAAGATTCTCAAGGGTCGTCCCAGGAATCTCTCAAGGGTCCCTAACTGTGATTGAGTACCTTCAAAATATATCCTATTCCTAGTGCAGGCTGTAGTGGTACTCTAGTTCGAATATCACTACACTTTTAGTCTCGACCTGCATGGGCCACCACTAAAACATGTCACGACCTACGCCCTAGAGTTAGGGCACGAGAACGTAACAACGCCCAGCCTACGCCGCAGTGTCGGCGGTAGAACGCTGTCCTAGGTCTCAATGCATCTAACAGTATAAGACTAAACAGTTTATACTCCCCGAATGAGGGTGACATAGCAGATACAGACTCAATTACATCTAAGGTAGAGCATGATAAGGATAGATAAACATAAAATCCAAAAGAGATACATGAGATTGAAGTCTAAGTGTCTAAGATACATAAACCCAGAAATACATCTCAAAACTCAAATACAGATACAGTAATCCACAAAGTAAATTCAACTCCAAACAAAAGAAACAACTATCTAAACAACCTTAATGTGTCTCCTCTAGGCTAGCAGGCACCTCCAGGCTATCAGTAAAATTTATCAACAGGTCCAGTCAGGACTGGAGCGAGCACAGTACATCTCAACAGATCATAGCAGGTTAGAAAATAAAATTATACAGTAAAGTAAGATACAGGTACTGAAAGAAATGCAGTATGTAAACAGAGAGAGATGTAATAGAAATATCTACTATAAATAGAGAACTATCGCGTGACTAGTGAGTCAGAGTACAATATAGACATATAAATGGCATAGGAGATTCTGATGCTACACTATGGAAGAGATTCTGATACTACACTACTTGGATATTATTCACATGTCCAATTCTACTCCCCCGTACCCCCAATCAATACACAAGGATCCAGCCAGGTTATGTTATATGATGCATATAACAGCCCCCGAAGGTGATAGACCCCGAATGTGTGATAGACTCCGAAGGTGATAGACCCCGAAGTGATACATAGTAGTCCCATAAATGGGATAAGGATTCTAGGAAGACTCTACGATCATAAGAGTATATGTCGTAAGTGATCAAAGAACCAATGAAGCATAGTGATACGCCATGTAAGTGAAACGCACAGAACATGTAGTACCCGATGCTCCCTAAGGATAACATCTCAAGAAGGGATCCATATAGTACCAATCCTGTGACCAACGTGACAGTACAAGTAAAGTAATCTACTGCAGGAAATAATTCTAAGCAGGATATGAAATGATCAGAGAATGTACTCGCCTGATATCTGAATGTCCAAGGTAAAGATACTGTCCGAGGAGAGGTGTCTGGCTCCTGATTAGAACAACACAGGTCACAACATGTCCAGAAGGGTAATATAAAGCACTACAATACATTCTACATGAATCTAGGTCAAACTAGGCCAAAGTCAACCCTTGGTCAACTCTGGTCAACTACAATAGTCAAACTAGGTCAAACTAGGTCAAGTCCTAACCCAGCAAGTCTTACTAGGCCTAACCAAGACTATCCTAGCAAGCACACATCAATACAAGGCTATACAAGCCTATATACAACCAACTCTATATAGCATGCAATTATTCAATACTCAAATAGGCAAGAATTCACATTGGATATACACTAGGTAATCTATTACTTTAAGCAATATATGTCTACACATATATACACATGCATATATTGGTATTCAACATTAGGTCTATAATCATGGCATTTCAAATGGTTATATAAACATATATATTACAACACAATATGCTAACATATATATAATATACATACATAGCTAAGTTAACTGTATTCATAAATACTTATTTAAGAGGCTATGTGTGTGTATGTGAACATGGCAAAGGGGCAAGTGAGGGTTAAATGGGCATACATAGTGTATACATATCAAAGAGTGTCAAAGTATAAGCGAACAAAGTGTCAAGTGTGATAGTGTCAACATAGTGTAAGGGGTACATGAGGTAATATAGGATTTGTGTTAACATAGAATATTACATCTCATTAACTTGTATATTGTATACATTATATCTATTATTACATTACATTCATGCTTGCATTCATTCATCATTCATTTATTCTCTTGCACTACTATATGTACCATACATTACATATTATGGAACCTACATATTCATTACAAGCCATACTTATACATGCTTACATTAGATAGGATACTTACACCTCATACATCATTTATTTAACCATTTACTCATGCTTGCATTCTCTATTTAATTACATAATGTATATACATTAACATGGGTTAAAATCAAATAGAACATTATATTACACACAAGGGTGTACAAAATACATATGCCGAATAGTAACTCCTACTAATAACTAATACTGTACCATCTCAGCATGAATTAAAATCTAGGATTAAAGTATGTTATAGATCTATGTGTTAGCTTTCCGAAACTTCAAACGGATCGCATTTTCGTTTCCGGAAACTCCCAAAATCGCGAAACACCGAGAACGCATTTGTCTTTCGTACAGCTGACACTCAAATAATTCTCCAGAAAGTTACAGAAAGAATTAGGCCTATTAATATATGTTTTTGGAAATCTAACTTCAATATGCTTCTTTTAAAAAAATGGGAGATTAAATCGAGCTTTGAGCTAGAAGTTATGACATTTCTAAGTTAGGGCTGAAATTAAAAACGTGGATAAAAATCATGACGGATTTGGGTAGTTTGAGACAAAAGAACACAAATATATAACATAATATATCAAGAACTCACTCTCTACACTAATATATATATATGAGACACTATAGAACACATCTCCAATACACAAATATGAGATTAAACATGTAATAATTCATTCATACATAACAACAACACATAGTGTGTCCAAATTTGGGATTTTCCCACATGAACACAACCACAACACAAAGGACACTCCTATGACCTCCAAATGAACACGAAATGGACACAAATGGAGATACAACCATGGGGGTCATTCCTATGGGTTCAAAATAGACCTATATGTATGAGGAAATGAAAAGGAGAAGGGATTTATACCTCCCGGTAGATCGAATCGAAGAAAAGCCTTCCCGGAGCGACACCGACACGTAGAGATTCCAAAAGGACACGAACGAGCTCCGAATCCTTCCAAACTTGGGTAGCTTCCTTCTTGGCTAGAATGGAGAAGGAAAGAAGAAGATTTGGTGGCGAAATGGAAGGATTTGGTGGAGAAATTGCTAGGGATTGCTCTCTAGGAATTTGGGGAAGAACAAGAGAGAGAGTGTGGATGAGAATAATGAAATGAACTTGAGCCTATCCTCTCCCAAAGTGGCTGGCCATATGGAGCTATTTGTCCTATTATGGTAAGGTCCAAAATGCCTCCACTAACCTATTCTATGAGTATTAGGAAAGGGCTAATTGGTTGGGGCTAAATTAGTCGTTCTAAAGTCTCTAATCACACTAACCTTATCCATAATAATTAGTCTAACCTCTAACTAAAATATTTCTATCATGTGGACTAAAATTAATATCATGTGGGCCATGCCTAACTAGTATGTGGGTCCCACTAGAGTCAAACTATCCCCGGGTCCCCGTTTCAAGTCGGATTGTGTTGAAATTCGAACCCGACTCAAATAACCCCAAAACAATATCATAAATAATAAAATAATATCAAAATAATTCAAAGAGGTCAAATGAAAAAATATTCTTAGGCCAAAAATGACATTAAAATATCATAATCACATGGTTAGGCTCTAGGTCAAACAGTCTCTAGGATTTCACTAGCAAAACGTCAAAACCACAAGTCATTGATTTAAATAATTTTAAAATAATTTAAAATCACCAAAAATTATATCATGAATTAAATATCATTATTAAAATAATTATAAACTCAAAATTTCAAAATTACCCTCATTTGGGAAACTGGGTGCTACAATGACTACTTTGTTATTCTAGTTATTAGCCTTAGTCCATTTCAGTAGGTACCCCTGACCGTGGTACTCAGGGGTCCCATACTAAGCATGATCAAAGACAAGACTGGTTCATTTGTACAAGCACAATCGCCCACGGTGTCCAGGTTATTCATTCTTGTCATATCAAGTAGCCGTCGTAACAGCTTATCAAGGTATATCATGTCAGGTTTACTTGTCGGGAGTGCATCACGGCGGGCCACTATTATGTCATATTACTTGTCAAAAGTGCACCACTACGGGTCACTGTCGTGTTCAGGGATACGTGCAAGGTAACATAGTACAAGCATTATATCAAAAGACCAAGTTATGCTGAGGGTTACAAGACCTGAGTTAACAATAATAATAAAATAATAATAATTAACTCATCAAATAAGGAGCTTATGAGAGGGCCAAGCGGCTGGGGTAATGGGTCCTCATGCGGCCGGGGTGATAATATTCATGCGGCTCAGGAAGAACAGGTATATGCGGCTTAGGAAGCATATGGGACTCATGCGGCCAGAAATGGGGAGGGCGCATGCGTCTCAAAGGGCAGGGTCTCATGCGGCTCAAGAGTGAACTCTTATGCGGCCAGGAATGACTCGGGTCCTCCTACGGCAGAATATAGACTAGTTCATGCGGCTGGGTAAAGCGGGGCGTACGCGGCTCCGTCCATGTGGCTGGAAGTGGACGGGTTTTTATGCGGCTGGGTAAAGCGGGGAGCACGCGGCTCATTCCATGCGGCTGAAAGTGGACGGGTTTTCATGCGGCTGGGTAAATTGGGGCGCACGTGGCTCAGTCCATGCTGCTGGAAGTGGACGGGTCTTCATGCGGCTGGGTTTCAACTCATGCGGCCAAGATGGACCTATGCGGCCAGGTCAAGAAAGTTTATGCGGCTGGAAATGAATAGGTCACATGCGGCTCGGGATGAAGGGGATCTTATGTGGCCAGGAATAGTTTATGCGGCTGAGAGGTCTTATGCGGTTGGAAGTTCAATAACTCATACGGCCAAGAAGGAAACTTGCCATATGAGAAGTCATGCGGCTAGGTACTGTCCTTCTTCTCCATTATTCCGAGAAGAAGAACCATGCAAGCCATGGCTTCCAAGTTACATAAAACCTTCATCCAGAGTCCAAATCCAAACTTCTATAGGTCAAAGTGGGGCAGAATAAAATTCCTTACAACATGGAACCATCAGAACTTGATAATAACATGATTAAATAGATCAAACCCCAAGAAATCTGAGAATACAATAAACTTAGATCTAGAAGAATTTAGCCATGGAAATTAAAAATGCCAAGCACTAAAGAGTCTTAGAATGTTGCAAGGAAGAAAATGGAACAATAAATCTCAAGTTCCTCCATGAAACAAGATGCACTTGCCTAAGTTCTCGCTCTCTCTCAGGTAGGTAAAGAAGTGAAGGTTGGAGAAGAAGGAGAGTAAATGAGGAGAGAGAAAGGAGAATGGGTTAATAAATGGTAGTGGTGGTTGTAGGAAGGGGGGTTGGTTCACAATCGAACCAAGCCGAACCAATTCAAGCCAAACCGAACCAAGATGAACCATGGCCAAGCAAATGAAAATACCTAATAAGTCAAGCAAGGAGACATGCAATACGAGTCAAAATACGTATACGTATACCTAGATACATAATACGAACAACAGGCACTACAATCAATCCCCCATTCGGACTAGCTGGGTGGCTATTATAGCCACGGGTCAGGACCGAACTGCTTGGGTGGCTCTTATAGCCACGGGTCCAAGCAAAAATGTTATTTATTGAATGCCTAAAGCAGAAATATGAGTAGTCCTTGTAGTACTCATAAAATATAGGTAGATCACTGTATTTATTTTAATATAATGGTAGCAGAGTAGTGCGAACCCCCCTCCCCCCCACACACATTACTTAACCAGACTCCTAACTTTGTCGAACTTCACATTTTGAGACATGAGACGGACCCTAAAAGTAGTGTCCTCAAAGCTTAATTTAGAACGGAAACCAAATAATATTAAAATGGTGTGGCTATTATAGCTACGGTTCCGGGGCGACCTGCCTAGGTGGCTCTTACAGCCACGGGTCCAGGCAAAAATGTTATTCATTGAACGCTTAAAGCGAAAATATGAGTAGTACGTCCTTGTAGTACTCATGAAACATAGGGGGAGTCACTGTATTTATTTCAATATAATGGTAGCAGAGTAGTGCCCGCCCCCCTCCCCCCGCCCCTCCACACACATTACTTAACGAGACTCCCAATTGTGCTGGACTTTACATTTTGAGACATGAGACGAACACAAAAAGTAGTGTCCTCAAAGCTTAAATTAGAAAGGAAACCAAATTATAATAAAAAAGTGGTTGCATAACGTTCTTGATTTTGAAAAATCAAATAAAATGAAAAATAGAAAAGATATATTTGTTTAATACATTTAGACAAAAGTTATACATATAATTAGTTATTTTCGATAAATTTGGAATGGAAGAATATTCTACATTGTTGAATCCTTCATTGGCATTAAACTCTCTTCTTTTTATTGCTTTTAGACAAACTACACCTGCCGTATAGAGTTTAAATAAAATAATTTAAAGATGGGTGTATGTTGTGAATATAAATATATGTAACTTCAATAAATGATAATGGTTACACTATATCAATAATTGTTATTATTAGCACAATGTAGCAAGTCGGCATTCGACACGATAGAGTTTTCCATAGTTTTATTTTTTAACTTTTATTTATTGCGTTGACAAGGAAAGAGAATCTTAATGTCAATATTGGCCAATATAAGTGGAGCCAAATTTAGATAATTTAGACAGACAAAAATAATATAATATGGCCGATACATATCTTTATTAGCGGGTTATAAAGGATCTAAATTTATTTTTTTACAAAGGGCATGACCCTTAACAGAGATGAATAAAAATGGTTCAAATATCAAAATTTTGGGATAAATTTTTAGTCTTATTGTTGCTATTGTATTGGAAAAAAATGTACAACATATCATATGACATTTCAAATGGATAATCTATATACAGTCGACACTATGCAATCAAATGACTTTATCACAATTTTCCAATAAATAATAATAATTAACAACAAATAAACAACCAACAAAAAATATGAAAATATTTTCTGTCTCAGTTTCTTAATTAATCTCAATAGGAATGTTACACAATTAAATGGCAAGAACATTTTTTCCAATAAATTAGTCAACAACAAATAAGGATAATCAACAAAAATTAATACAAAAAATAAATGAATAAATTATAAAATTCACCTAATGAAAGGGACTGATTCCAGTAGGTCTTTTAGAAACAAAACTCATGCGTAATCGTCGATTACGACCACTAGATTGACTTGACATGAATAATTATAGGCATTAGACAAGAACATACTTTCCAATAAATTAGAAGTGAAACAAACAAGCCAATCAACAACAATTTATATATAAGAAAATTTAAACAAAGTCTCACCTGAAAAGGGAGGAGCTGATTCCATTAGTTCTTTTAGAGGAAAAAGAACTCTTTGATTCCGGCGACAATATGACTCCCACTTAAAAAAAATTCTCAGTTCTAAACCTTTTTGTGGCAACAAAACTCTTCTTTGATTTCGGTGGCAACAATCTTTGATTCTGATGGCAATAAAACTCTCTTAAAGAATTGTCAGTTCTAAACCTTTCCAGGGCAACAAAAGTAACTTTCATTCTAACAACGATTTATGTATACCAAAAAAGGTATTCCCTGTTGGAAATATTGATTCTCTCTATTAAAAACTTGTAGACAAAATAAACAAAATTAGAGTTACTGGCCTCCGGGAAGTCGTGCACAAAGCACTGCCCTAAGAGTTGATCCAGATTTATGTATAGACTTATTTCGAATGTTCCTAGTAGTAAAACTCACCAGCTTCTGTAGTGATGCACAACTAGGGGAGATCGACCCGAACTTAGCTCTGTCCAGACCAAGGAAACGAAGAACGAATAGAGTTTTGGAGAGACTGGATCATAAGAGAATTTCAGTATTATATTTTTTCCACTATAATGGAGAAGAGAAGAATGCCTCAATTTATATGCTATTCTGAGTACTCTCCAATAGACAGGAGAATAATGGACAATTAAATCAGATGGGGAATAATGAACAAATAAATCAGACGTTACAAAAGAAAAAATAGAAAAAATATGATTCATTGAACCTGGACAGAAATAAATGTGTCCAACATTTAAAATATTGAAAGAGGAATTTAATGGGTTACAAAAAGGTTTTTAAGGTTTCAACCTAAACCCGAAGAAGGAATTGAATCGGCATTCGGTGCCCGCATATGTGGGCGCGTACCCGCACCCGTTACGTGAACCGAACTGAACCGAGCTGGGCCGAATTGCGACGGCGGTGCGCGCGTATGGCCCATAGGGCTACCCAAGATTTCAAAGAAGCAAAAAGAAGTAAAGTATTATATGCATAATCAAAAGCTATGCCGCAGCAGATGTGGTACTAAACATTGAAGGCATTAGATTTTGAAGGAAATCAACAGCAGCAACAATCCTGTCACGACCTGCACCCGGAAGTTCGGGCATGATTATATGGAAACACGTTCAGCATACGTCGTAGAGTTGGCAGTAGTACGCTGTCTAATCCTCAAGTAACATCAAATCCAGCAATAAGAATATAAATCTCAATATCAAGAATCTAACTCAATCACAAGTGCTAACAAGTAGATATGAAGTAGAAAGACAAGTCTACAAGAGATCCAATCCAGAATGTCAAATATATGAATCCTTAAAGTAGAGTACATCTCAAATAATGTTCTTGTAATAAATCTAAACAACAAGTAAAATGCTAACTAAAGCTAGACATCCTCTGGTGGTAAGTCAGCTACTTCATCTCCTATATCCTCAGGTATACCATGATCAGCCTCAGGTGTGCCACAGTAAGTGGGAACCAGTCCTCTAAGTCATCGCCTAAAAATAGGATTATTCAGTCAAGATAAGAGCAAGTACAAAACATGATCTACTATTCATCACATGATAGAAATTATATAACCTGGAATAGAGTAAGAGAACACAAATAAGTAAAACCGTAATCATGATCTGACAAGTATATAAAAAGAAAAAAAAGAATAATTACGGCAAGAAATTAAGGCATATGACATAATCCATATGAAATGCATGTCATAACTACGCTAAGTGTATTTGAAATACTACGTTCTATATGTGATCGGGCTGAGAGATCTACGTAGTCGGGTTCAATCATACATGTGGTGTATGATTAGCTATAAGGCACGTAAGACGGAGTATGGGTTTTGATCACATATGTACTAAGGTATATTTCGTCAAACTAGTAATCATGGATTCAAATCATAATGTGAAACAAGGTAAACACAAAAGCGTGGAGATTCGGTAATCATGAAGAAGAATCCATAAACCCTAATCTCGTGTAATGGTTGTGACAATAATCAGGAATGTAAATCTAAAACATGAAATAAAGTAACTATCAGGAAATGAAAGTGATCATTGTAAGTACTTGTCTCGGTTGGTTGTAGTCGACGTGTACGACAAGAACGTGTCGACATAAAAAGTATCAGATTCTATAGTCCATAATAAATTCCAATATCGCATCATCCCAAATTATAGTCATAGAATGATCATTTCGTCCAATATCGTATCCCCCATAATCCAAGATTGTCCATGATAAATAATCGATAGAACTCCGATAGATTTAGAAGAGATTGAGCAAAGCCATAATATAGAAAATACATGATTAGACATGTTGACACGATAATCAAAGAGCGAGTGCATGATTTAAGTACATATATTTATTTTGGAAAACTAAGTTTTACTAGTCAAAATATTGGAAATAAATATTTTGATAATAAAGAAAATCTTTTTAGGCTAAAATTTGGCAATGACAACTTATAGGTAAAAATATATTTTATTTAGATAAAAATACTATAATAATATTCTAGATTTTTATTTCACATTTTAAACCAAAATGGTCTCAAAGCCTGCTATTATATTTACTTGGAAATAAGTTTTAAAGAAATATTATATATATATATATATATATAAACAAAAAAAATAATATAAACAATATAAATAGATATTTCTTATGGTTTTAATAATAATAAAAATAGTATAAAAAATACATACACATATATACAAATATTTATTTATACTACAATAAGAATATATATACATATACATATACATATACATATACAAAATAGTATAAAAAATACATACACATATATACAAATATTTATTTATATATACTTCAGCGTACGCAGCGTGCGTAGAGTGCGCAGTGTGCGCAGCGTACGCAGTGTGCGTAGAGTACGTAGTGTCCGCGTATGTGCATATGGCTGGCTGCATATTAGAGCGGGAACGGTTGCAGCAGTTGTTGCACGTTCAGGAGTGGTTCTGCCACTACCCTGAAGTTCAGGCAACTGCTTGGCAACCGCTCTGTAGGCTATATATGCAGGTTCTCTCCTCTCTCTACTTGCTGAAGTAATCAGAATTCCAGGGAGGAAAACTCTAAGTGTTCTTTAACACAACAGAGTAGTGAGCGTGTTCTTTAACACAAACACTAGTACTTTTTAGTACGCGTGGGTTCTGTTACTTCAAACAGAGAGAGAAGAGTAGAGCCATTGCCAGAGGAGTTCACCGTCTTCCGAGGAGTCAGAAGAGCAGGAGTGTTCCAAGGTTTTCCGTCAACCTTGCTGGTTCCTGGAAGCTGTTCGCAGAGGGCGAATAAAGCTTTGAGCAACGGTGATTATTCACCCCAGCATTTCCATCTCTCGCCTGTCATCCTTCTGTTGCCTTCTGTAGTTCTGTCAGTATCTTCTTTTTAGAAGGCACTACTGCCAGTTTGTTTCGATCACGAAAATCTCTTTAGATTATTCGTGTATTACGATATCTTTTTAGATCTCGTAATTTGCAGAATCCTTCTGGATCTCTGTTGCAAAACCTTCTTTAAGGAATTGCATTTGGAACGTTGTCTTTACAACTGTTTCAGTTTCTGTATTTTCCATCGAAAAGCGTGCCCCGATGTTCCCGACAATAACATATATATATATATATATATATATATATATATATATATATATATATATATATATATATATTTATAATATTTTTTGGCTTCGTTCGGAGAGAGGAGCTCCCCATGGCTTCCAGCCTGTAGTTCCGTCGACCACCCCCCTCTGCGGGTGGTACCCATCGTCGCTTAGGTCAGCCGGTTTGTGCGGTTCCTCTACGTCTTGGGCGACCCTCGGTGGCTCCTCCGCCTTGTTCCTGTGTTCTCCCTTTGTCTTCATGTCCAACCGACCCCGTGCCGCCGGTGGCTCCTAGGTGGTGTACCCCCTGGAGCCCCCGACAGTGGTCGTGCCCCCTCCTCCGCCCTCGTCAGTTGCCCCATGGTATGCTACCCAGCTTGTTCTTCTCCGATTGGCCCCTTTGCCGGCCGTCTCTGCCTCTTCCGAGGGCCCCGTGTCCTCTCGCCTGAGAGCCCCCCAACAGCGCTGGCCTGGCTCTCGGCTGCTCCCGTTATGGTTGGATCTCGATCTTCCCCTTCCTCCTCGAGGTCGGCGGCCCCCTGTTCCTCTCCGAATAACCTCGCCAGGTTGTCGGCAGCGTCCTCTGTCGTCGATGTCCATTCGTCCCGTACTTGCGGCGGTCTCGTGGCTCTAAGTACGACCGCTTCTGGATGCGGGCCCTCCATCTGCCGCTCACCTTTCGTTGAACGAATTTCAAATTCGAACCTTCGTATTCGAACCCCTGCACAACTAGAGTTTGGCATCGCCCCTATGTGCTACCATCCCTGTGGAGCTGTCCTTTTGGGCCCTTCTCCCTCTCTGAGTAGCACGGCTCCCTTGGGCCCCGCCCCCTCTCTGCCTGCACATTTCTGCTAGGGCCTCCCCTCTCGCATTTTGGCGTAGCCCCTTTGGGTCCCCCCTTTGTGCTGCTTTAGTGGTTCCCTCTCCCGTTTAATTCCTGTGTTGCGCACAATCGGGCTCTCTTCCAACCGATTTATTGGCGCTAGAGCCCCTCCTTCCGGATACGGTTTACGACCGGCCCCCACTTGGCACGGTCCTTTCTCCATGCACACTCGATTCCTTACAACCTGGCTTCGTGCCTCGCCACCCTACCCTCTCGACGCCTTCCTCTCGTGGTCCCCTTCTTCCTTCATCCAGCGCTCCCCCGCCATTGTCCTCGTCAGGCCGCACGTAGACCTTGTCTGGCGCCAGTGACCTCCCTGTTTCCTCAGCTGTCACCACCCAGCTTCAGGGTGGGCTAGCACTGGCACACCTTCGGCCTGTGGACACATCCTCCTCCAATGTCACCCTCCCCCTGCTCCTTCTTTCACTGACATTCTCTGCCATGATCGCGCCTCCAAGCAGTTCCAGCCCTTATCCGAGGTCGAACTGCCTGAGATGGAATTTGATCGACCGTCTGATAGCCATGAGATTTTTGTGCCTTTATCTCCCACCAAGATCTCGTCCCTGTCAGCCTCGTCCTCGTTCACCTTTATTCTTAAATTCTCAAGTGGCTGCCTGAAGCTGTCTCGGGTTCAGGAAGTGATCGCCAGTTGGGGCCTCTCCTCGGGGCATAGGGTAGCACCCATGGACCCTAAACACATGTTCCTTCACCTTTCCTCGAAGAGTGATAAAGGTCTGGACTAGAGGTACAAGCAGAATAGATACTCACACCATGAAAATTGTTGAATGGTCCCCGAAATTCAACATTAAAGAAGACTCCGCGATAGTTTTCGCGTGGGTAACCCTGCCGAACCTTTCCATAATTTGCTTTGTCCCAGCAGTGTTGAGGCGGATTGCCAACTCATTCGTAACGTTTTTGGCATCGGCGAAAGAAACTCGCAACCTCTCTAAGGGAAACTATGCCAAAATCTGCATGGAACTTGACTTATCAAAGGATCTCCCCAACCACATCCAAATCTCTCTCGGCAATAGGACACACACCCAACAAATTATTTACGATAACAATATCATATTCTACAAACACTATCATACGCGTGGCCACTCTACTGAGCATTGCTTCCATGTGCACCCAGAACTGAAGAAGAAGGTGACCCGAAAGGTGGCACCCACTCAAACACCCAGGAAACCCCATCAATCACCCCTTCTACCTTTACCCAACTCCCACATCCGATTCAAAGCCAGCACCGGCAACTCTCAAATCCAAGAACCAGTCTCCCAGGGAAGAGCCATTGTTCCTTACGATCCTTCAGGTATCAACCTCGCCAACAAATTCGATATACTTGTATTAGAGCCCACAAATAACACTCAAGGCACCGAAGAACCCACGATAGAGGCATCAGGGAACATCGGTGACACAGAAAGAGAGGCAGGCATCGCAGAGGAGCCTTTATACCCACGACCTCAATGAATAAGGAGAACCCCCAATCCACCGATACAGTCACCTCCAATTCATTCCATAATGTGGCCAACCTTCGTACGGATGCCTTAGCCAACCTTGGCCAAGCACCCATTGCTAGGATACAGCAAGCCTTAGACGTCGGAATCACCAACATGAATAGTTACTTCGGAGCCGTGGTTGAAATAGTTGAAGAGATCTACATACACCCTAATGAGGAGTCAGACAAAATTTCCAAGGCAGTCGACAAGACAGCATCCACCATAAAAAAATTCAACAATGGAAGCGCCAAAAAGGTCACAGCCAGAACCACTAGGTCAGCCACAAAACTCTACAAAACCACCCTATCCAGCAACCTCAATGCTTAACATCGTCTCTTGGAATATTAGAGGTCTTTCCAACAAACCCATCTTGAGAAGATTAAACAGTCTCAAGATAATCAACAAAATTGACATACTCGTGATTATTGAACCTAAAATTCCCCCAAGCAAACTCAGGTCCATCCATCTGCAGTTAGGCTTCCCCTCGGCTATCGCCGGCTATCATGATATTTGGATTCTTTTCGCGGACGACATAAAGATCGACATCATCCACGACTCGAGACAGGCCATCTCGTGTTGGCTGAAGCATCCCATGCTGCATTTTCGTTCCCTCTTGTCTGTCGTTTATGGCAGCTGCAACATTTCTGAACGTAGACAACTGTGGAAAGACCTGACGAACATCCATCTTAACCACAACAATCTTCTCTGGCTCTGTATTGGTGATTTCAATGCCATTACTAGCAAAGAGGAGAAGTCGGGAGGCTGACCTCCTCCTTCGTCGGCCATCCATGACTTCAACAGCTTCATTTTCAGTGCTCACCTGTCTCCCTTTCAGTTCAACGATAGTGCCTTCACCTGATGTAACATGCAAGAAGGCGCTCAAAGGCAATACTTCTGCCTCGATCGGGCCCTTATCAACTCGAAGTGGTCGGATTTAGAGATCATTTCCAATTCTCTCGCACCTCAACGTTACCGAGTCATACCACTTTCATCTCCTCATAGAGATCAGCAAAAAATCAAACCAGATCAAAAAAGCTTTCGCTTTCTCGACTTTTGGAGCCATCATCTCCAGTTCAGGAACATCGTTCCTGACGCTTGGAGTAGTGCTGACATCCTTGACCCCCTTGTCCGTGTCGTAAATAAAATTAAAGCCACCAGGAAAGCCCTTACTGTCTGGAGTAAGGAAGAATTTGGGGACATTTTCCAGGCTGTACGTACAGCCGAGGATGACGTTACCCACGTAGAAGCTCTCTACGCTATCGATAGATCTCCTGCCGCCCGTTCCTCCCTGAAACTTACCAGAGCGCTGTTGAAATTCTGCCATAAGGTTGAAACTAATTTATGGAAACAAAAAGCTAGACTCACTTGGGACAGTGAAAGTGACAGCAATGCTAGCTATTTCCACTCTTGTGTCAAGGGGCACAGACAACTACTTAACCACCACCAGATTGCAGATGAGAACGAGCACATTATCAAAGAACAACGAGGTATCCAATTAGCGGCTGCTAATTACTACTCTAAGTTGTTCACCAAGGACGCAATCACCAAAGACGAAGAATTCCTAGCGGAGATCCCTTTTATTATTGATAACAAAGATAACACCCAGCTGGAGCTCCTTCCATCTGAGCGTGAAGTCAAAGATGCCGTCTGGGCGCTTGACGAGCACAACACCCCTGGACCTGACGGTTTCACTGGTGTTTTCTTCAGAACATGCTGGGATATCATCAAGTCGGATATCCAAGAAGCGGTTATCTCTTTTTCTACGGAGCCAGGTACCCAAGATCGATTTCCTGTGCTAACCTGATTCTGATCCCCAAACAGGGCAACCCGAAGACCTTCAAAGACTTCTGCCCTATAAGCCTGTGTACCTTCACTAACAAAATCATCTCCAAGATTATCGCCACTCTCATGACCAAGATCGTCCCTAAAATTATTTCAGAAGCGCATAGTAGATTTGTTCGCGGCAGGAACATCTTAGACAACATTTTGATGGCCCTAGAAATGATCACATGCATGAAATTACCTTCTAGGGGAGGGAACATTGCCACCAAACTTGACATGGAGAAGGCGTATGACAGGCTGGACTGATAATTCATGATTTGGGGTCTTCAGGGCCTTTGGGTTTTCGAAAATCTGGACCAATATCGTATGGCGGTCGATTAGTAATTCATGGTTCTCCACGGTTATTAACGGCCAGGCTGAAGGCTTCTTCAAATCTAGTCGTGGTATTAGACAAGGAGATCCTCTATCCTCTACCATCTTTATCATTGTCGTCGAAGCTCTGAGCAGAAATCTAAACAAAATGTTGGGTGCCCCGAATTTCTAATATTTTTACACCACTAGCGGGTGTCCGATCATCACCTACCTAGCGTATGCTGACGATATCCTCATTTTCTCTTATAGCGACGTCGGATCTGTGGAGGTGGTTCACAACACGCTACAGAGATACGCTAAATGGTCTGGTCAGCGCATCAATGCCAACAAGAGTGTCATCTACATCCATAACAAGACCAACAGAGATCACTCCGCCATCCTCACCAATGTTACTTCCTTCTCCATGGCATACCCTCCTTTCTACTACTTGGGATGACTGTTGGTGTACGACAGATCCAACGCGGGCATCTTTGAAGGGCTTGTGGGAAAAATTATGAAAAAACTTGAGGGGTGGCACAACGCTACATTATCATCCGATGGTAAGATGATTCTGATCCAACATGTTCTCTCCTCTATCCCTATATACACCTTTGCCGCCTGCTCCCTCCCAAGAAGGTTCTCATATCCATTGAAAACATTTTCGCCAACTTCCTCTGAGGTCACTACACGGTAAGTACAAGCATCATTGGGCAAGTTGGGACATCATGGTCAGACCTACGGAAGAGGAAGGCCTTGGATTTAGCAGGCTATTGCACATCGTTGATGCTTGCTCGATGAAGCTGTGGTGGAAGCTCCAAGTGAGCCGTAATCTCTGGGCGTGGTTCATGAAGGCCAGATATTTCAAGCACATTCATCCGGCCACCGCTGATTTCAACTGCAGATCCTCCGCATCATGGCGGCACATCTTACATGGCCGGAGCATCGCTGAGCCCCTGATCCGCCTTCAACTTGGTTCAGGCGAATCATCCTTATTCTTTAAATGTTGGTCCGGGGATTACCTCCTCCCCTAGTTACCGGCTGCCCCTATCCACAGTACGATCAGCGACATGTGGGATTTCTCGGACGACTAGAATTGGGATAGAGTTCGTTAATGGGCTAGGGAAGAGGCCACAACATTGCTCCTCGACGCTGGATTGAAGATCATAACGGATCCGAACGTTCTGAGGTGGTCAGCTTCGGCCAATAGATCCTTCTCGGTTGCTTCGGCCAGAAACGTTGTTCGCGGCGTTGGATCCTTCTGGCAATCTTGTACTCCTAAAAAATGGTCTTTTCTAATCTAGAGAGCGTTTCGCAAAAAGCTACCCACCGACGACGCTCTCAACATCATCGGCTTCAGTTTAGCCTCTGCGTGTCATTGCTGTACTACGAGATAGTCCAAAACGGTCGATCATATTCTCTACTCAGGGGAACTACCTATCAGAGTATGGAACGCGCTCTCTCATCGTTGCAGACAGGTCCAAGACGGTGGGAGATTCAACGATCTTCTGACCAATTAGACTAACGCTTCTCACGGCCACCAGATCGTTACAGCCGCCATCATGTATGTCATTTGAAAGAATCGCAACAAAATCAGATACGAGGGCCACCAATACTCGCCCGACCAACTTATTCGTGAGGTTCTCCAACAAACTCACAAGGTCAGCAGAATCTGCAAATACGGCCAAGAAGACTTCTGCCAGTCTATGCTCTTCTGAAGTTTTCACGTGGAGCGGAAGGGTGCCTTTTTGCTGTTATTTTTTGTCTTACTTTTGTGCTTACTTGTAAAGGCTTCGGCATTTTGCGCTTTGATATCAATAATATTGGAGAGGTTTCATATATATATATATATATATATATATATATATATATATATATATATAATGGGCTAAAAAATATATATATATATATAATGGGCTGAAAGCCTGGCCCAAATTAATTCAAATTAATTAAGCGTCTATTTTTTTAAAAAAATAAGACTATTGGGCTCTAAGCCCAGACCGGCCTACTAGGCTAGTATCACGACCCACACCCGCTTTTCAGGATGCGAGTGCATGGACAAGTCCTGCCTACACCAAAGTATCGACGTAGTAAGCTGTCTAGAATAAAGTATATAATTTGTGCTCATAAATTTGCTCATTCACATTTACTAAATCAAATTACAATATCCGAAGTTTATATTTAATCAAATACAATGTCTCACAAAATCTAATACAACAAATTTAAACTATCTAACTAGTCTCTAGGTTTTGGCCTTCATGTACACCCGTATCTTCCCAAATATCCAATACAAGGAATAACCGTGACTAATCTGAAAAATTGGTTTCCAGTCAGGATTAGAACAAGTACACATATGACAGGCTATTGAAAACATGATATAAATTACAAAACATTAAAATAGCATATGTGATATAAATTAGCAGGTATAAAAATAACATTATGGCATAGCAGGAAAAAGGAACAAACAAACTCTATAACAAGATATAAAAACTGGAAGAGAAAAACATAATGAAATGGCATGTGATGAAGAAAACAAGATGAATCAAGTGAAATGACACCTATCTATGTGTGTTGAAATATCATGTTCGACATGTGAACGACTAAGGGGTTAATTCAGCCAACCGCACGTGTCGTGTATGGCTACTATTCTCCACGTAAGACTAATAGGTTGGAAAGGGTAGTTCACACGTCTACTGAAATATTTTTTTGTCCGACTAGTACTCATGGATTGAAATAGGTCACAAAAACGGTAATCATATTAGTCATGAAATATAACAGGTAATGAATCTATAAAACTAATCCCGTGTATCAAGCGTTCAGCAAAAAAGAAATGCATATGTGTAACATGTTATGGAAAAGCTACCAGGAATCGAAAGTAATTAGTATATGTACTTGCCTGAGGTCCTTTGGTCTGATTGGCTAGGGTGGATATGAAGAAGTTCAGATTCGACAAGGAAGATAGGAAAATGATATTCGCGATCAAGAAATTATAATCGAAAAGATTTACGTAAATAATATTTATACTATTTTGAAAATATTTATAATATTGGAAAACTATATTTTCCTAGCCAAAATACTTTTAGTATTTATTTATAAACATATTAGAACCCTTATATATAACTTATTAAAATAGGCTCAAAGCCAATTAAAGCATTTATTTTCTAAACAACCTAATAAGCATAGATGCTCAAAAGTTTAATAAAGCCCATCTAAAACTACTTTTCATAAAAGAAAACCCATTTATATCAAATTCATTAAAATACTTTTATAAAAATAAATAAATCTTATTGACCCGATAAAAGTAGGCCCAAAATAGTTTATTCCAAACAAAGCCCATATAATATTAGCATATATAAAGAAACTATCTAAAACATATTTTGAAATATAATCAAAGTCAAAACATCCCCTTATTTGTTATTTGCCCATAAGAGCCCAAAATATTATTTAGTAATATAACATAATTATTATAAAAACCCAAGCCTAATACTTAACTCCATATTACTAAATATAAAATCCTGTACAAACAAAACTAAAATCATTAACTTGAACAATAAAACCCATGCCATTAGGCCGATACTAAGTTAATAGCCCATAACCAAATATTTCTACTGCTTTGTTTATAAAAATATATTAATAATAATAATAATAATAATATTATTATTATTATTAATAATAGAGCAAATACTAGTAATGAATGCTGATTGCTGCCATCTTCTATTAGAAAAAGAGAAGAAAAATGCATTGAGAAAGAGAAAGGGGTTTTGGGAATCAGAGAGAGCTCGCTCTCCCTCGCAAGAGAGAAGAAGGGGTCGGAGAAGGTTTACGAAGAGAAGAAAAAAGGGGGACACCAAGGGAAAGGGGGGTTTCTCAGTTGGGCGCTCACCTCGGCGCTGCCGGCGCAGGGTCCTAGTGGTGCTAACCTCGGAGTGGCATAGTGGATCAGTACACTATCACGCCCCGATCCCGCTAGGGTCGTTCGTCCTTGCTTTGATCCCTACAAAATTGTTGGTCCTTGCTAAGACGTGATGCCGTGTAAGCCTAAGTTGCGCTTGCACAAGGCCAGTGCCTGCACAATTCAATTAGACAAAGCAAAATACATGCACGCAGCACATTTAATAACAGAAAAATGAACATTGGACACAGAGATTTGAAATAAAAATACTTCTCTTTATTGATAACTTGATAGGAATACAAGTACAATGCTTTCTGACTCAGAATGCCAAAGCTTGGCATATATATTTCTCTTTGAAACTCTTTTGAAAATAGCCGCGACGCCCATACATCATATCCTTTTACTACATACTCAAAATGTAAAGACACCTTCAAAGAAAAAATTACAACTTGACTTGAAAATGATAATGCTTCAAGGTGATCCACAAGCTCTACTGTGCTAGACGAGCTTTCGTGCCTCACTTGAAATCCTTATATCTCCTTGCTATCTGAAATGATGCCCACACTATGTACTGACGAGGGGCTTTTGGCCAAACTCACATAAATTTACACTAAGTAGACAGTGAAGCTAGCAATACATTTATTATGTGGTCTTTCTACTTGTGTAGGCTATTTTCAAGCAATTCATAATAAAGATAAATAGTAGAAGTACTTGCACAATAAATCTTACCCATCGTCGACAGTCATCCCTGAACACGATAATGTTAGCATAATTTGCATAACGAATAACTTATGATCCATTCCGGCAGATATTGAAGTTCAGAATTTAGATTATGCATGTGGCTTATCTATATGATGGTCCATGGGTCATTCCCGTGATTAGCCGTTGTGACTCTTTGGTTCAGCTCGTCGCTAAGGACTCAAATATCGACACCCCTTTTCTTCCAGGGTGCCCTAATCTCTCATAGGTCGAGTGGTTCGAGGCGCCCCAAAAATCCACTCGAGAGACAAATTTTATCCTGTATATAAGTTTCCGAGACCAATGCATGCTCTAGCAGTTTTATTAGATAAAACAGATTCAGATTTTATGCACATATGTACGAAACGTTCATTTCATGTATTGCCTCTTATTCATCTCAATATGTATAAGTCCGTCTGCACATGGCTACATTTTTAAAGCATACTATCAACAGAGTAATTGATCATTCATATGAAACAAATTAAGTAGCAACACAAGATTTAGCATTTGATTCAATTCATTTATTTTCTCTTATCTTTTTGTTATTGTGGTATCGTTGATCAGAGGGACGCAACAAAAGAGTGTACTAGAGATCATTTTCTTAGGGCGTGGAGATAAATGTTAGCCCGGTCATAGTAACTCACCAAAATGAATCTTGTTCGAGAGAAGGAGGGACTTCACACGTTGTTCATGCTTATCCAAAGCGTCCTACATTGGCACCAACATTTGATTATCATACTTCAGTCTCTTTCTCTAAAGATTCAGAATGAATGCAAAATACGATGAAAACGTACAATAAAAACTAATCGTTGAAAACCAACACAAAAATGCATTCATCAAAACCAAGCAGCAAAGAAAACATCCAACGAAAACTCTTGGATTTATTTGAATAAAAGTCGATCCATCAATTAGGAAGGTTCATTGCATTTTATCCATGATCAATCGATACCGACAAATTTTTTCACAAATACTCAGTTTAAGACTTAGTTACCACACCGTGGGTATTACATAGTTGACCGTGAGGAGCGAGGCACAACATAATAATCCACTGAAAAAACTTTTTTTCCTCAAAACATAAGGAATAACTCACCCCCAACATTGTCTTGATCCTGCTAGAGTGTCATCAAATTAAAAATAAGCAGTTTCCGTAGCTGTTCGTTGTGCGGGTTGTCTCGAACCGGCGGTGGGTCTCGTAACTACCCACGCTCTGCATTATTGTTATGATTTTGAGCCGTTTTATTTCTTTTCGGACATTTCTTGACAGAGTATCCCTGTTGGCCATAACCGAACCAAGCATTTTTAGCGACATTACTATCTTCCTTGGTGTGCCTATATTTTCTATAGTAACTGTATTTTATTCCATTCGCATAGCATCAGTCTTCTTTCATATGCCCTCGTCGACCACAGTAAGTGTCACGACCCGTACCCTAGAGTAAGGGCACGAGAAGTGGGTACGTCCAGCCTACGCCATAGTATCGGCGGTAGAATGCTATCCCAGGTCAATTATCTAACAATATATAAGGTACCTCTACAGTATATACACTCTGAATGGAGGTGACATAGCAAATACAGTCTCAATCACATCTAAGGTAGAATACGATAAAAAATAAATAGATATGAAAAGGAATGAATCCACAGAGATACAACCAGATGGAAGTCAAAGTGTCTAAGATAATACAAATCCAGATAACATCTCAAAATCTTAAATACAGTAATCCAGAATAAATATAATGGAAGACATCCTAGACTAAGGGAGTGTCATCCACTGCTAAGGGGTCCTACTGCTGGTCCAGGTCACAACAGTCCTCTAGGGTAGTTCCGTAATAGGTGGAAAAGAATGCCTCGGCCTCGTCCTCTATAATATTTTTAACAGGTCCAGTCAGGACAGGAGCGAGCATAATACATCTCAACAGATCATAACAGGTAAGAAAATATAAACATGCTAGAGAGTAAGATACATGAAACTGAAAGAACAACATGATGTAAAAGAGAGACTGTAAGTAAATAGCTACTGTATATATATAAGAACTATCAGTGCTAGTAATTTAGAGTACAAGATGGTTATGTAAATGGCACAATATTGTACATGAGTAATCTACAGAGGTTGTACATAAGTAATCTACAAGATTGAATACATAACCACTTCTACTCCCCTGCCCCAATGAATACACAAGGATCCAGTCAAGTTATGTTATTGCACACGAAGTATAGTTGTACACGATGATCATGTGAGCACATGAGTATACACAATTTCACACGATTTGTACATTAATAACACGAACACAAGGAGTACATGATGCCTATAATAAAGTACACGAACATAAAATATCCGATGTATCCGCTAAGGGGATAACATTGCACGACAAGATCCATATAGTACTAATCCGTGTTACCAATGTGTCAGCATCAAGTAAAGTAATCTATAGCAGTAAATATAATCCTAAACAAGATATGAAATGATCAGAGAATGTACTCGCCTGGTATCCTGAATATCCAAAGAGAATATACTGTCCGAGGAGTGGTGTCTGTCTCCTAAAGAACAGTACAAGTCACTACATGTCCAAAATAATATAACAGACTTCTACAATGCATCTACATGATGTTTGGGGTCAATCTAGGCTAAAGTCAACCCTTGGTCAACTCTAGTCTACTACACTAGTCAAACTAGGTCAACTAGGTCAAGCCTAACCCAAACAAGTCTCACTAGGCCTAGCCATGTCTATCCTAGCATCCACACACAATACAAGGCCACACAAGTCATCAACACACATCACTGGTGTATACATGCCATACACATAGGCTATGAGCCATAGGCTATAGGCCATGTGGTCTATTTCACACATATCGTATATTTACTAATTTGATATAAATTATCACACACACACACATATATATATATAGGCCACATTATAATATATCACATATAGAGAGATAGGGAGAGGGATATATGTGTATGTGTGTCAATGTGGCAATATGTGATATAATATGGTGTGTGGATGTGTCAAGGACAGTTAGCTAAAGTAGGAAAGAGTGTAATATAGATTAAGGAGTGTGTACGTGTATATATGATACAAATAGCTAGCTAATAGGGTGTGTGATATATGGAAAACAGTACATTGATAGTGAATTCTTAGGTATGGAGACATGTGTGTGTATGTGCACTTGTAAACAAGTGTCATGTAGGATAACAATGTGAATGATTCAATATAAAATAGTGTGTCTCAGGATAATCATGACAGTGGGTATGAAATCTCAGAATTCAGTGCTAACTCTCAGGAATATTCAGTGTATTAACAGTAAGAGGGGGATCAAGTAATGTGTGTGTGTATATGTGGCTGTTCTCAGTTGACAGTTGGGTAGGGTGTGTTGTGTTCTCAGTTTAGCTAGGGAGTGTGTGTGATACACTAACATGTGTTAGCTAACAGTGCATAACTAACAGGAATGACATTGTAGATAGGTTAGTGTCAATACATTTGAGCATTTTAATGTGTATATGAGTGAATCTCCAGAAAAATTCAAGTAATTGATAGTTCAAAACAATTAGCTAACAGTTAACAGTTAACCCATTTATATATTCAATCCAAAACTAAGTCAAAAATCTATTTCCTGTGTTGTTCTTAAACCAAATCATGCAACCAACATTTCAGTAACCTAATACACATGTATATGAATTAATATGTCAATTTTAATTAGGGAAAAATAGGTTTAGAATCTCATTAACTTCAAAAATTTGAAAACATGAACACATGTATCAGTTGAATTAGGGAATTTGAAATCGACAGCTAATTACTTGCTAATATCCAAATTAAATGGTTGGTAATTATTCCACCACCTGTGCCCGTGTCCCAAGAGTCTTTTTGTGTCATCCTAGATCCGGATACGGCATGTCCAAACAGCTACACACACACATATATACTGTGCACAGACTGCATCGTGTACGCGTGCACACGTATCCAGCACACGACACATGCCACATGGAGATACGTGGCCGTACACACGTGTATGCCAGGGGTTGGGCTACCCTACTGACACCCTGTACCGTGTCCTAAATACGTGTCCAGTTGTGTCCAACCGCGTGTCAGTGACTAATTTCACGCGTGTACAGCTGCTTGTACGACCAGTGCAGGGAGAAGAACTCCTCGCACACGCAACCACTTGAGCTCAGATTTTGGGAGGCCAATGTCAGTTATTGCCTCGACATCCTCCCAAAAAATAGTGTGTCCTCATGTCCTGTACAGAGAGCAATAGGGCCCGAGTAGCAGGACACTGCGTACGGTTCAGCCACAACGTGTTCGTGTCCTCGTGTGGATACGACACGACTCCAAAATCAGTGAGCAACGACACGAATCAATAAGAAAATCCTAGATCTAGGAATTCGATCAAAAATATTTGCAAAAATAGCAAAACAAAATGGTTGTGGCTTTTCCACAAACACATAGCCTAGCAAATTGATACGTGTCCGATACGGACATAAAATCTAATGCAAACGACACAAATCCTTTACTACAGCTAGGGGACACCTAGATCTAGGCTACTATACAATAAAAATAGGAATTAAATAGAATTAGAGGGGTTTACCTATGGATTGTAAGGATCAAGAAAAAGCTCGAAATCAAACAGTTCTCGTTGCTAGCCAAATCCTCCCAATTGCTCTAAAATTGAAATTGCTTCTCAAAATCAGCAAGTAGAGGTTGATTAGAATCATATGCAAAAGATTTGGGTCAAAAAGGATTAAAAATGTATTTTCTATGAATTTAGGAAAGTGGGGATTTACCGTTCTTTCTAAAACTTGGTTGAGCACAAAAGTGGCAAGAACAAGGAAAGGATGTAACACCCATATTCTGAATACGTTTTTTGTCAAGCATGCATGTATTTCAGACCTGTATTTATTTTCTCGAATTTTGGCATGTACTTTTAATTGGCTTGACTTGCAGATTTTGGTTCTCGTAATTGGGTTTTACCTGGCTTGGTTTATTTTGTGGAGGAGAATTGGTTTGATTTGGTTTGGTTTGGTTTAACATGCAATGGAACACCTTAGCCTATATTCAACCCTCATTCTACCACAACCCACCCTCTTTATTATCCCCACCTAACACTCTCTCTCCTTATTACTTCCTTCTATTAATTTTTTCTTCTTCTTCTTCCTTCCTCTACAAAACACTCCACCCATAGGCAAGTGCACCTTGCCACCACATGAAAACCACTTTTTATTTGTTTATTAGCTAGATTAGGCCATGGTGATCAACATTAGAACTTGACATTTTATGATTTGGAGGCTCCATTACTCTAGATCTAAGTTTTCTTTAATTTTTGATTTACATGGTTTTGATCTATTTTGGTTGTGTTTTTGGGGATTTTGATGCTTTCATGTGGAAGAGAATTCAATTTTACTCAAGTTAGACCTTTGAAAATCTAGATTTGGCTTTGATTTGGCAAAGATATGAAAATTTGAATTCTTGGTGTTCTTGGTGTTCTTTTCGGCCTAGAGTAGCAGACTGCAGCCTGTGCTATTTAGCGCAGTGCTGGACTGCGCATCCTCCTCTCGGCTTGCGCTCTTTAGTGCAGCGTCGACCGCGCAGCTTGCCCCATGGTGAACTGCGCTCAACCCCAGCGCACAGGGACTCTTGCGCAGTCTGCTCATGCGCAGTCCGCTCATGTGCAATCTGACCCATGCGCCATCCAACCCCGCACACTTCACTCATGCGCAATCTGACTCATGTGCCATCCATCCCCGCGCACTTTACTCATGCACAGTCTACTCATGCGCCACCTTAATCCCTGCGCAGCTCACCCCTGCATAGTTGGCTCCCCGCGCACTTGGACTCATGTGCACTTGGCACCCTACGCAGCTGACACCCTGCACAATCCAACCCCCTAACCCCTTGCGCAATCCATTGGCTCTTAGAGTTTTGGTTTTATTTCTTTAAGCTTGGCTCTTCTATAGCCCTGTATATTGATATTTTATTAGATATTTTACGCCCATTTTATATCCATACGCCTTTTGTCATGAACTTGATTTTACTTAATATGTTTTGGAATAACTATTGTATATGGCATGGTATGACAAGGAACTAGCATAACATGATAGTGACCCATAGTGGTGCACTCCTGACATGACCAACCTGACATGATAGTGGCCCGTCGTGGCGCACTCCTGACAAGTATCCTGACATGATTTATCTTGATGCTGTTGCGACGGCTAACTTGACTCGTATAATCAACTTGACACCGTGGGTGTTCCTGCTTGCTTGCTTGTGCAATCCACTTGTCTTGTCTTGCATCATGTCTAGGACGTGACTTCTTGGTTCCCACGGTCAGAGATTTATACTGAATATGGATTAGGCTAATGACTAGATCAAACTATAGTTCATAGAGAATTTCCAGTCACAGACAATCTCGTTATCTGGGCGCTCTTAATTGGACTTGTAGCTTGCCGACGAGTAGAGCACATTTCCAGCGCACTGTCATGTGTTGTACCCTCTAAGTCACCTAAGGGTATATCATCTCCGGGGCGATGTACCCAACCATACTCTCAACCCGCGGAAGGATAACTGGATGGTCTGCAGGGCTTGGGACTGGGAAATTCTCATTGCATCTTGTTAGTAATTAAGGCTTGTGATAACCCTAGTTAGTTAAGTAGTAAGCCATAGTAATTGCTTGGCCGCATTATGAATGGATGGAGTCCAGTCTTGTCTAAGTCTTATCTAGCCCCTGTACCTGGAACTCTTGTACATGCTTGTTTTACTTATCTCTAACAATAAATGGGTAGAGACAGAGTGCTGTTCAGGCGAATGGTTACAACCTCGGTCCTTGTCTGGTTTAAGGGTTGTAACCTGGCTCCCGGAATGGTCCCACGTCACTAGTCGTTTATTGTCCTATTGTATTCTTTATTTACTTGTACCTTCTTCCATTTCTTTTCTTATGTTCTGATATGTTGGCTTTTGTTCTTATTTCGTGGCCTCCTTTGTGGCACTTGCTCTTTTTGGGGTTTGACCCAGCTGGTTTTGTGTGGCCAGATTTTGGAGTAGCTCCCGAGGATCTTTCGAACCTCCAGCCCGATGGTGGCGACTAGAAGGAACCCGGGCTACGAGTGGGTTTTCTATTTTGTTTCGCTCACTCTATTGTAAAGTTATTCTTTTGAGGCGTTTAGCCGACGAGCACCTGTTAGCTCGATGTACTTTACTTACTGTCTGCCTACGGGCTGTAAACATGATTAACAAATCCTAGGGTTGATCATGTATGACTTAACTCTTGCTAGTCCCAGCATTTTGTACGACTAGCTTCATGATCAGCTGATATGTAATATTTGGGACGCCTTCTATTGTATATTTGGTAGTCAAACATCTTGTGATCATATTACTTGCTTGAGATTAAGATAATAGGCTTGACCATAAGAGACCGTTGGCTTGTAGTAAACCCTCATATCTAGACAGCCGTGACCGTATAGTTGAGATGTATTCTATTTTAATATACGTAGCTGGCTATGTATGCCCCCGTCCTCCAGTATTCTGGTTCTGGGCGTGACATGGTTTAAGTGGTGGCCCATACAGGTCTTGTCAATCAAGAAATATGAGGGTTTACCGAATAGATGTCTCAATCAGTATTCGCCTTTGATCTTCGCTCGTATTTTCAAATCCCTGAAATTTTTGCCCTGATTACATGCTTGTATCATTGATCTGTCCTGGTCCTTCCTTATTGTTTCCCTGTGTCGTCTTCCTCAGCGGCACTATACCTGACCCTGCTGATCAGCAAGGAGGAGCACCTCCCGTGGACCAGCAACAACCTGGAGATCAAGCCCAGCATTTCGGAGTCGCCTCCAGATTGATACCTACTGGAGGAGAACCCCCAGTTCGGCCCGTCCAGCCTGTGGAACTTGATGATGGCACCTTGGTAGGTCTCATCAGGACCTTGATAGCTTCTTAGGATCGTAGAGGAGACGCCTTGCACCAGACTGTGGCAGATGCTTTGACCAGAGGCGGTCATCCAGGGAACAACACGGCCAACAGCTTCAAGCGCTTGAACCCTCCATTCTTCGACGGCAGCGAAGATGCGATTGCCGCGGACGCTTGGCTTTAGGATACCGAGGTGATTCTCGAAGCAGCTAGGACACCTGAGAATGAGAAGGTGGCGGTGGTACGCCTGCAGTTGTTGGACTTAGCTCGCGGTTGGTGGACAGCGCAAGCCATGGGATTAGTGGCACCCATTACTTAGACTGTGTTTAGAGAGAGATTCCAGACGAAGTATTTCGATGCTGTGGCTCGGTACGACCTGCAGACCAGATTTACCAACTTGAAGTAAGGAGGCAGAACAGTCGACAGTTATGCATCTGAGTTTTCTAGACTCAGTAGGTTTACCCCCACCTTGGTGGCGACCGAGTTTGATAGGGCCCAGTGGTTCCAGCAGGGACTGCATTTGGAGATCTTGTTGGCAGTTGAGCAATTCGAGCACCAGACGTTCGATGCAGTATTCAGGGCAGCTAGGAGGCAAGAGTACACCTCCCAGAGGATCGTGGATAGGACCGGAGGCAGGAAGCGGTCCCACAGTCAGATGCACCAATCATCAGCTCCAGCCCCGGCAGCTAGGGGATTGACCATTGGAACTCTGAGGAGGGCGACCTCAGTAACGTCGGTTCAGCATTCGACCCCGACGTACCCGCAGTAGTAGAAGCAGAAGCAGACTTTTGCAATGGGATCTTCATATTGCGGGAAGCCAGGCCATGTAGTGGCAGATTGTCGTAGGGCGCAAGGATTGTGCCTAGCTTGTGGAGCTGCAGATCACAAGATAGGAGCCTGCCCGAATAGGGGTAGTTCTTCTTCTTCCAACCTAACCAGTCCTTCGGTTAGGGGACCAGCACCCATGCAGCAGCAGCAGTACCCAAGGCCATTGTTGCCTCAGGCCCAGGCATTCCAGCAGCAGTGTGCCCAGGCTCCAGTGCAGACCAGGCAGAGAGGTTTCCAGCAGAGGGGACCCGCAGCTAGAGGTCAGGCCATGATGATGGCTATGGAAGAAAAAGTTGCACCAGGTAAGGTAGTGGCAGGTACTATTCTCGTCAACTCCTTTCCAGCTTCAGTATTATTTGATTCTGGTGCATCGCATTCATTCATGTGTGCACGATTCACAACACGGATAGGATTGGAGCCCGATTCATTATCAGTGAGGCTCAATATACTTACTGGTAATGGTCTTGTAGGGGTAGATCGAGTGTTTTCCTTGTGTTGGATCGTAGTTAGCGGTAGAGAGTTCCCCGCTAGATTTATAGAATTCCCTATGGCAGACTATGATGTAGTCTTAGACATAGATTGGTTGAGGAACCAGTATGCTAGGATAGACTGCCATGTTGGCAGGGTTATCTTTAGTATTCCAGGCGAGCCAGAGTTTTCATTTTCCAGAGGCGCTGTAGAGCCATCCTCCCCAGTGTTGCGGATGGCAGTAGCAGCAGTACAGTTGCCCCGGATAGTTAAAGAGTTTCCAGATGTCTTCCCAGAGGAACTTCCAGGGATACCGCCAGAGCGGGAGATCTAGTTCACTATAGACTTAATCCCCGGAACAACACCTGTATCAGAGCGAGTCTACAGAGTGGCGCCTTCAGAGTTGGAGATTTTGTACAAGATGATTGAAGAACTCAGGACCAAGGGATTCATTCGTGCAAGTGGATCGCCTTGGGGAGCCCCGATGCTTCTTGTGAAAAAGAAGGATGGTACATCCAGGTTATGTGTAGATTATCGTACCTTGAACTCAGTGACAATCAAGAACAGATACCCTCTTCCGAGGATAGATGACTTGTTTGATCAACTTAAAGGGGCTTCAGTGTTCTCGAAGATAGACTTGCGGTCAGGATACCACCATATCAGAGTCAGAGAGCAGGACATCCCGAAGACAGCGTTTAGATCGAGGTATGGACATTAGAAGTTCCGTGTTATGCCCTTTGGAGCAACCAATGCGCCAGCAGTATTCATGGACCTCATGAATCATATTTTTATGCCTTACCTGGATCAGTTCGTGATCGTGTTCCTAGATAATATCTTGGTCTACAGTAAGAGCGAAGCAGAGCATGAGCAGCATCTCAGAATCGTCCTTCAGACGCTTAGGGAGCACCAGTTGTACGCCAAGTTCAGTACATGCGAGTTCTGGCTCGATCGTATTTCATACTTGGGTCACATCATTACTCGAGGAGGAGTGGAAGTGGATCCCCAGAAGATTGTGGCTATCGAGACTTGGCCAGCACCTAGTTCAGTGGCAGAGGTTTGCAGCTTCCTTGGATTGGTCGGCTACTACCGGCGATTCGTTTCAGATTTTGCAAGGATTTTAGCGCCGATGACCCAGTTGACTCGTAAGGATGTGCCGTTTGTTTGGACAGTAGAGTGTCAGGAATCATTCGAGAAGTTGAAGCGAGGTTTGATAACGGCTCCCATTCTCACACTTCCAGATGGGACTGGAGGATTCATAGTTTATTACGACGCTTCAGGTAGAGGATTGGGGTGTGTCTTGATGCAGCATAGGAAGGTAATATCTAATGCATCACGTCAACTTCGTGATCATGAGAAGAATTATCCGACCCACGACTTGGAGCTAGCAGCAGTAGTATTTGCACTTAAGCTTTGGCGGCACTATTTGTACGGAGATAGAGTGGAGATATTTACTGATCACAAGAGCCTGAAGTATGTTTTCACCCAGAAGGACCTTAATATGCGGCAGAGAATATGGCTTGAGCTATTGGTGGACTACGATATAAATTTGCAGTATCACCCGGGGAAGGCCAACGTTGTAGCAGATGTGTTGAGCCGGAGAGCCAAAGTTTATTTCCTAATGGTGCAACCAGAGTTATTGGCAGATTTTTAGAATATGGGAGTTGAAGTGGTTCTTCCTACCAATGTGGCATTGATGGCCAGCCTACAAGTTTAGTCTAGCATAGTTGAGAGGATCCGGATGGCGCAGTCTACAGATTCCAAGCTTCAGCGGCTCAGAGCAGAGTATGAGGCAGGAAGAAGGCCAGAGTTATGCATTCATAAGGATGGTACACTTCGATATGGCTCTCGTCTTTGTGTACCCAGTGGAGATATCAGATAGGAAGTCATGGCAGAAGCTTACAGTTCGCAGTATTCTATTCATCCCGGTGGCACGAAGATGTACCGTGATATCCGTCAGCACTTCTGGTGGAATGGCATGAAGAGGGAGATAGCCCGGTTTGCCTCTCGGTATTTGGTTTGCCAGCAGGTTAAAGCAGAATATCAGAGGTCCGCTGGACTTCTTCAGCCCTTGCCGATTCTAGAATAGAAGTGGGAGCATGTGACCATGGATTTTGTGAATGGATTGCCCAGATCCCCAGCTGGTCGAGATGCTATTTGGGTTATAGTTGACAGGCTCACGAAGGTGGCTCACTTTCTTACCTTCAGAGTTGGTCAGTCTACGGCTCAGTTGGCAGAGATGTACCTCAGGCAGATTGTCAGGCTTCACGGTGTGCCCGTCAGTATCACCTCGGACCGAGATTCAAGGTTTACGTCACACTTTTGGTGTAGCTTGTAAGAGAGTTTGGGAACTCGTCTCCAGTTCAGTTCAGCATATCATCCGCAGACAGATGGTCAGTCAGAACGCACAATCCAGACTCTTGAAGACATACTGAGATCTTGTACGCTCGACTTCGGTGGTTCGTGGGAAAATCACTTGCATCTTGTGGAATTCTCGTACAACAATAGTTTCCAGGCCAGTATCCAGATGGCACCGTTCGAGGCTCTGTATGGTAGGAAGTGCAGATCCCCGCTAGCATAGGATGATGTCGGAGAGAGGCAGATGCTTGGTCCAGAGATGATTGCCCAGACAGTTGAAGTGGTCAGAAGGATCAGAGATCGTCTTCGAGTTGCCCAAGATCGCCAGCGGCATTGGGCCGATGCTCATCGACGTCCCTTGGAGTTTGCTATCGGCGACCATGTATTCCTTAGGATCTCGCCTAACCGCGGCATTATTCGCTTTGGCATGCGGGAAAAGCTTAGTCCTAGGTATATAGGGCCGTTCGATATCCTGGAGCGAGTAGGAGATGTATCCTATCACCTTGCTCTTCCGCCATCGCTAAGTGAGGTGCATGATGTATTCTATGTGTCCCAATTACGACGGTACGTCCCGGACCCGAGCCACATCCTAGACCATTCGGAACTGGTTGTTGGTACCAACCTTTCGTATGAGGAGAGGCCCGTATCTATATTGGACCAGAGAGAGAAGATAATCAAGAACAAGACTATTAGTTTAGTCCGTATTGCTTGGGGTCATCACTCTCTAGGTGAGTCAACGTGGGAGCGTGAGGATGATATCCGATCGCGATATCCCTACCTGTTTGACTCGTAAGGTATAATGTCTTTCTTATGCCTTATGTTTTCCATCCCTTGCTTGCATGTATGATTGTCTGGTTGCTTGCCTGGTTATAGCTTGCCTGTGATTAATATAGCTTGTCCTTGTCTCTCTAGCCTCTTAATTAAATTCCGAGGACGGAATTCTTTTAAGGTGGGTAGAGTTGTAACACCCATATTCTGAATATGTATTTTGTCAAGCTTGCATGTATTTCAGACCTGTATTTATTTTCTCGGATTTTGGCATGTACTTGTAATTGGCTTGACTTGCAGATTTTGGTTCTCATAATTGGGTTTTACCTAGCTTGGTTTATTTTGTGGAGGAGAATTGGTTTGATTTGGTTTGGTTTGGTTTAACATGTATTGGAACACCTTAGCCTATGTTCAACCCTCATTCCACCACAACCCACCCTCTTTATTATCCCCACCTAACACTCTCTCTCCTCATTACATCCCTCCATTAATTTCTTCTTCTTCTTCTTCCTTCCTCTACACAACACTCCACCCATAGGCAAGTGCACCTTGCCACCACATGAGAACCACTTTTTATTTGTTTATTAGCTAGATTAGGACATGGTGATCAACATTAGAACTTGATATTTTATGATTTGGAGTCTCCATTGTTCTAGATCTAAGTTTTCTCTAATTTTGGATTTACATTGTTTTGATCTATTTTGGTTGCGTTTTGGGGGATTTTGATGCTTCCATGTGGAAGAAAATTCAATTTTACTCAAGTTAGACCTCTGAAAATCTAGATTTGGCTTTGATTTGGAAAAGATATTAAAATTTGAATTCTTGGTGTTCCTGGTGTTCTTTTCGGCCTGGAGTAGCAGACTGCAGCCTGCGCTCTTTAGCGCAATGCTGGACTGCGCATCCTCCTTTCGGCCTGCGCTCTTTAGCGCAGCGCCGACCGCGCAGCTTGCCCCATGGTGAACTGCGCTCAACCCCAGCGCGCAGGGACTCTTGCGCAGTCTGCTCATGCGCAATCCGCTCATGCGCAATCTGACCCATGCGCCATCCATCCCCGCGCACTTCACTCATGCGTAATCTGACTCATGCACCATCCATCCCCGCGCACTTCACTCATGCGCAGTCTACTCATGCGCCACCTATACCCCTTCGAAGCTCACCCCTGCGCAGTTGGCTCCCCGCGCACTTGGACTCATGTGCACTTGGCACCCTGCGCAGCTGACACCCTGCGCAATCCAACCCCCTAACCCCTTGCGCAATCCATTGGCTCTTGGAGTTTTGGTTTTATTTCTTTAAGCTTGGCTCTTCTATAGTCGTGTATATTGATATTTTATTAGATATTTTACGCCCATTTTATATCCATACGCCTTTTGTCATGAACTTGATTTTACTTAATATGTTTTGGAATGACTATTGTACATGGCATGGTATGACAAGGAACTAGCATAACACGACAGTGACCCGTAGTGGTGCACTCCTGACATGACCAACCTGACATGATAGTGGCCCGTCGTGGCGCACTCCTGACAAGTACCCTGACATGATTTATCTTGATGCTGTTGCGACGGCTAACTTGACTCGTATAATCAACTTGACACCGTGGGTGTTCCTGCTGGCTTGCTTGTGCAATCCACTTGTCTTGTCTAGCATCATGTCTAGGACGTGACTCCCTGGTTCCCACGGTCAGGGATTCATACTGAATATAGATTAGGCTAATGACTAGATCAAACTATAGTTCATGGGGAATTTTCAGTCACAGAGAATCTCGTTATCTGGGCGCTCTTAATTGGACTTGTAGCTTGCCGACGAGTAGAGCACATTTCCAGCGCACTGTCATGTGTTGCACCCTCTAAGTCACCTAAGGGTATATCGTCTCCGGGGTGATGTACCCAACCATACTCTCAACCCGCAGAAGGATAACTGGATGGTCTGTAGTGCTTGGGACTGGAAAATTCTCTTGCATCTTGTTAGTAATTAAGGCTTGTGATAACCCTAGTTAGTTAAGTAGTAAGCCGTAGTAATTGCTTGGCTGCATTATGAATGGATGGAGTCCAGCCTTGTCTAAGTCTTGTCTAGCCCCTGTACCTGGAACTCTTGTACATGCTTGTTTTACTTATCTCTAACAATAAATGGGTAGAGACAGAGTACTGTTCAGGCGAATGGTTACAACCTCGGTCCTTGCCTGGTTTAAGGGTTGTAACCTGGCTCCCGGAATGGTCCTACGTCACTAGTCATTTATTGTCCTGTTGCACTCTTTATTTACTTGTACCTTCTTTTATTTCTTTTCTTATGTTCTGATATGCTGGCTCTTGTTCTTATTTCGTGGCCTCCTTTGTGGCACTTGCTCTTTCTGGGGTTTGACCCAGCTGGTTTTGTGTGGCCAGATTTTGGAGCAGCTCCCGAGGATCTTTCGAACCTCCAGCCCGATGGTGGCGACTAGAAGGAACCCGGGCTACGGGCGGGTTTTCTATTTTGTTTCGCTCACTCTATTGTAATGTTATTCTTTTGAGGCGTTTAGCCGACGAGCACCTGTTAGCTCGATGCACTTTACTTACTGTCTGCCTACGGGCTATAAACATGATTAACAAATCCTAAGGTTGATCATGTATGACTTAACTCTTGCTAGTCCCAGCATTTTGTACGACTAGCTTCATGATCAGCTGATATGTAATATTTGGGATGCCTTTTATTGTATATTTGGTGGTCAAACATCTTGTGATCATATTACTTGCTTGAGATTGAGATAATAGGCTTGACCATAAGAGACCGTTGGCTTGTAGTAAACCCTCATATCTAGACAGCCGTGACCGTATAGTTGAGATGTATTCTATTTCAATATACGTAGCTGGCTATGTACGCCCCCGCCCTCCAGTATTCTGGTTCTGGGGCGTGACAAAGGAGACATTAAATAGAAGGGTTTCCTTGTGTGGCCGGCCACTTAGGGTTAGGTTAGGGTTAGGGCTTCTAGTTATGGGCCATGGGCTTAAGTCATAAGTTATAAAAATCAAAGTCATAAGCCATTTCACTTAATCTTAATCCTCCTATTTAAAACTAGTTTCTAATGACTAAAAATAGGTTAAATTAAGTTAGACTAGGGTCACCATAGCTAGGGTTAGCTTCTAGACTAGTCTACAAAGTCTCAATAAGTCAAAGTCAAAGACAGCAATCTCCAATTCAATAAATTAAATAAAATTCAAAAATTTACCAAATAACCAAAATACCCCTAAGCTAAAATGTGGTAGTGACAAATCTACCCTCATTAAAATAATTTTATCCTCAAAATTAAAGGTGAAACTAAACTAATAAGAAAGATAAACAATCATACCTCAAGGTCCAAACAGATATGGGTATCGCTCGCGCATCTCAGCCTCCCGCTCTCAGGTAGACTCTCTTGGAGAATGATGCCTCCATGCGACACGAACCATAGGTATCACCTGGTTTTCAGTACCTTCTTTCGGCGATCCAGAATCTCCACTGGCTGCTCTGGATAACTGAGAGTAGGTCCCACCTCAATCTCCGAGTGATCAAGTACATGGCTAGGGTCAGCCACGTACCGTCTCAACTGTGATACATGGAATACGTTATGGACACTCACTAGTGCAGGTGGCAAGTCTAGCCTATATACCACGTCATCGACCCTCCCGCTAATCATGAATGATCTGATGAAGCACGAGCTAAGCTTTCCACCTCCACCAAAACGTATGGTACCACGAGTCGGAGATATCCGCAGAAAAATCATATCTCCAACCTAATCACAAACAAGGTCTCAAGTTACTAAATAATCAAACATGATTAAATAAACAAGACAAACAACCTACTTCAAATCCTATCTCTAATATGTACTTCAAACTCCAACGGCCTCCGGTGGCTATCGACCCAGTGCCGATGTCTGTCCTTCGCCACGCGAAGTCTATCCCTGATTAGCTTTACCTTCTCGACTGCGTCAAAAACCATCTTAGGTCCTAATAAAGCTTGCTCTCCAACATCATCCCAAGATAAGGGTGTATGACATCTACGCCCGTACAGAGCCTCGAAAGGTGACATCTCAATGCTTGCATGATAACTGTTTTTGTAAGCAAACTCCACCAAGTATAGGTGATCCTCCCAGGAACCTCCAAAATCCAAGACGCACGTCCGTAGCATGTCCTTCAGTGTCTGAATAGTCCTCTCTGACTGTCCGTCCGTCTGGGGGTGGTATGCAGTACTAAACTTGAGCTGAGTGCCCAAACTAGTCTGCAGACTCCTCCAGAAATGGAAAGTAAAGCGACTATCCTGATTTGAGACAATACTGACCGGAATCCAATGAATCCTGAAAATCTGCCGCATGTACATCTCTGTAAGCCTCTCTATAGACGTACCCACCTTGAATGGCAAAAAGTGGGCCGATTTGGTCAACCTGTCAACAATGACCCAAATCGTGTCTTTTTCTTCTGGTGTACGTGGTGTCACCTCCAGTTTCCAGAAACAGGGGTATTTTTGTCATTTTTCATTTTAAAATTATTTTGGAATTATTTATTTATTTATTGTAATATTTTGGGGTTATTTGAGTCGGGTTCGAATTTCAACTCATTTCGACTTGTATCGTGGACCCGGGGTAGTTTTGACTCTAGCGGGCTCCCACACTAGTTAGGCATGGCCCACATAATATTAATTTTAGTCCACATGATATTAATTTTAGTTAGTGACTAGACTAATTATTTTGGTTAGTATTAATATGGATTAGTGTTTTAGGATTGACCAAACTACCCCCGACTTAACCCCTTACCAATGTATTAGTAAATAGACTAGAAAAAGGGCTTTTGGACTTTTCCTAATAGGACAAAACCACCTTTATGGCCAGCCACAATAAGGATAGGGTTGAGCCTCCCATTTGTCATTATCCATCTATTTTTCTCTCTCTTGATCTTCCCCAAATTCCTAGAGAGCAATCCCTAGCAATTTCTCCACCAAATCATTCCATTTCACCACCAAATTTTCTTTTTTCCTTCTCCATTCTAGCCAAGGAGGAAGCTACCCAAGTTTGGGAGGATTCGGAGCTCGTTCGTGTCCTTTTGGAATCTCTACGTGTCGGTGTCGCTCCGGGAAGGCTTTTCTTCGATTCGATCTACCGGAAGGTATAAATCCCTTCTCCTTTTCATTTACTCATGCATATAGTTCTATTTTGAACCCATAGGAATGACCCCATAGTTGTATCTCCATTTGTGTCCATTTTGTGTCTATTTGGAGGTCATAGGAGTGTCCTTTGTGTTGTGGTTGTGTCCATGTAGGAAAATTCCAAATTTGGACACACTATGTGTTGTTGTTATGTATGAATGAATTATTACATGTTTAATCTCATATTTTTGTATTAGAGATGTGTTCTATAGTGTCTCATATATACATATTAGTGTAGAGAGTGAGTTCTTGATATATTATGTTATATACTTGTGTTCTTTTGTCTCAAACTACCAAAATTCGTCATGATTTTTATCCACGTTTTTAATTTCAGCCCTAACTTAGAAATGTCATAACTTCTAGCTCAAAGCTCGGTTTAATCTTCCGTTTTTTAAAAAGAAGCGTATTGAAGTTAGCTTTCCAAAAACATGTATTAATAGGCCTAATTCTTTCTGTAACTTTCTGGAGAATTATTTGAGTGTCAGTTGTACGAAAGACAAACGCGTTCTCGGTGTTTTCGCGATTCCGGGAGTTTCCGGGAACGAAAACGCGATCCGTTTGAAGTTTCGGAAAGCTAACACATAGATCTATAACATACTTTAATCCTAAATTTTAATTCATACTGAGATGGTACAGTATTGATTATTAGTAGGAGTTACTATTCGGCATATGCATTTTGTGCACCCTTGTGTGTAATATAATGTTCTATTTGATTTTAACCCATGTTAATATATATACATTATGTAATTAAATAGAGAATACAAGCATGAGTAAATGGTTAAATAAATGATGTATGAGGTGTAAGTATCCTATCTAATATAAGCATGCATAAGTATGGCTTGTAATGAATATGTAGGTTCCATAGTATGTAATGTATGGTGCATATAGTGGTGCAAGAGAATATTGAATGATGAATAAATGCAAGCATGAATGTAATGTAATAATAAATATAATGTATGCAATATATAAGTTAATGAGATGTAATATTCTGTGTTAACACAAATCCTATATTACCTCATGTACCCCTTTACACTATGTTGACACTATCACACTTGACACATTGTTCACTTACACTTTGACACTCTTTGATATATATACACTATGTATGCCCATTTAACCCTCACTTGCCCCTTTGCCATGTTCACATACACACACATAGCCTCTTAAATAAGTATTTATGAATATAGTTAACTTAGCTATGTATGTATATTATATATATGTTAGCATATTGTATTGTAATATATAAGTTTATATAACCATTTGAAATGCCATGATTATAGACCTAATGTTGAATACCAATATATGCATGTGTATATATGTGTAGACATATATAGCTTAAAGTAATAGATTACCTAGTGTATATCCAATGTGAATTCTTGCCTATTTGAGTATTGAATAATTGCATGCTATATAGAGTTGGGTGTATGTTGGCTTGTATAGCCTTGTATTGATGTGTGCTTGCTAGGATAGTCTTGGTTAGGCCTAGTAAGACTTACTGGGTTAGGACATGACCTAGTTTGACCTAATTTGACTAGTACAGTTGACCAGAGTTGATCAAGGGTTGACTTTGGCCTAGTTTGACCTAGATTCATGTAGAATGTATTGTAGTACTTTATATTACCCTTCTGGACATGTTGTGACTTGTTTTGTTCTAATTAGGAGCCAGACACCTTGTAACATGTTTTGCTTTAAATTGGACTCTGTGGCTTCAGTTGGACCCCCTATACTTATCAGCTGTTCAGGTTATCGAGGCGAGTACATTCTCTGATCATTTTATATCCTGCTTAGAATTATTTCCTGCAGTAGATTACTTTACTTGTACTGTCACGTTGGTCACACGGATTGGTACTATATGGATCTCTTCTTGAGATGTTATCCTTAGGGAGCATCGGGTACTACATGTTCTGTGCGTTTCCCTTACATGGCGTATCATATGCTTCATTGGTTCTTTGATCACTTACGACATATACTCTTATGATCGTAGAGTCTTCCTAGAATCCTTATCCTATTTATGGGACTACTATGTATCACCTTCGGGGTCTATCACCTTCGTGGTCTATCACCTTCGAGGTCTACTACCCTTCGGGGGCTGTTACATAGCATCATGTAACATAACCTGGTTGGATCCTTGTGTATTAATTGGGGGTACTTGGGAGTATAAATAGCCATGTGAACAATTTCAAAGTAGAATAGCCATGTACGCCTCTTTAGTATAGCCATGTACAATCAAGCCGTTCACATGTCGACTTTGTGCTCTAAATCACTAGTCACTGGTAGCACTTTACTTATAGTAGATATTTCTATTACAGCTTTCTCTCTCTGTTTACATACTGCACTTCTTTCAGTACTTGTATCTTACTTTACTGCATGAATATATTTTCTAACCTGCTATGAACTGTTGAGATGTATTGTGCTCGCTCCTATCCTGACTGGACCTGTTGATAAATTTTACAGATGGCCTGGGATTGCCTGCTAGCCTAGAGGAGACACAGTAGAGGTTGTTTAGATAGTTATTTCATTTTGTCTGGAGTTGTATTTACTTTGTAGATTATTGTATTTGAGTTTTGAGATGTATTTTTGGGTTTATGTATCTTAGACACTTAGACTTCTATCTCCTATATTTATTTTGGATTTCATGTTTTATCTATCTTTATCATGCTCTACCGTAGATGTGATTGAGACTGTATCTGCTATATCACCCTCATTCGGGGAGTATAAACTGTTTAGTCTTATACTGTTAGATGCATTGAGACCTAGGACAGCGTTCTACCACCGACACTGCGGCGTAGACTGGGTGTTGTTACGTTCTCGTGTCCTAACTCTAGGGTGCGGGTTGTGACACGTTTTTAGTGGTGGCCCATACAGGTCGAGTTTGTGTAGTGGTATTCGAGCTAGAGTACCACTACAGCATGCAGTAGGAATAGAATATATTTTGAAGGTACTCAATCACAGTTAGGACCCTTGAGAGATTCCCGGGACGACCCTTGAGAATCTTATTTTAACTTCGATTTGAGAACTCTTTTTTTCCTTGATTTGATTTATTTTTACTTACTGTTGTTAAATTTGATTTTGATGGATTATGGTTGAATTTGAGTTGTATTCATTGATTTTGATGAATGATTGTCGAATTTTGAATCTTGATGATAGCTATTGCATCCGAGTTATATTTTGATGGATTTTTGTTTATTTTGAATTTTGAAGTTCGTTGATAAATTTAATTTGATTTATGGGTATTCATTGTTGATTTAATTTAAATTTTTTTGATAAGATGAAATTATATGGGCTAGGTCATCTATGTTATGGAATCTAGTCTTCTATAGTCACATTAGCCAGCATGGTGAGGACATATAGTCTGACTCTCGATATATTTTTCGGATGTGGGAATTTAAGGTTTGCGCAGCCAAGCTAGCGGCACCGCGAAAATGTTAAATACCACGATTCTAGAGGTATGTGCATAAGTCAAGGACTCTGTGATTATCGTAGCCTTGATTACTAGTATGACGAGGATTTAGTGTACCATGATTTTGGACAGACGCATATGATTATCAGATTGTACCTTAAATGTTTTCGAAACATATTTTCTCTACTTTTGTTTCTGTCCTTCAAAAAAAATTTAATTATTAATTGTTTTGTTTTGTTTGCTTCTCATTATTTAACTTAAGAGTAGGTTTGCCTGTTTTTATAAACCTTTGCGTAACTTCTTGCTATGAGTTTCTTCTTAATGCAATGAATCGATAATTTTGCTAGACTTTATCTAGGATTTGATAATTTAGCTCTGGATTTCAAAATGGTTCTTCTTTAAATAGATAAGCAAAACAGATTTTATCGTTATTTCTTCCTTGCTATTATTCTTGTATTAAATAATAATAATAAAACTGCCTTGATTACGTCAATCACCTTCTTGCAATCTTGGTAGGAATCTAAATGTTAGTCTTAACGTAGAAATAATTTTTTTTATATTAGGACATGAGAATATGTATATGAATATATATAGCATACACTTTGCCTAACACGTATGCATGCTACACTTCATTTTTTCACCTATCTAAATACATATTAATATGTTGTTGATGTTTAAATTGTTAAAACCCCAATATTTCTGGTTCTCTGCTTTTTCATGTTTAAATTCATAATTTAAATATAAATTTTATATTATTAGTTATGTTTAAATCACTGCACATGTATGTTATACGTGTGGTTTCAATTCAAAATTTTGGTTGAGTTTTGTGTTTAAATTTGTAAAATCTGAGACTGTGTGCATGTTAACCCTTGATGCGGGATTCCAAATGTTAGTTCAAATTGCTGTTTTATTTCTTAAATGTAATATTTGAGCTATATACCTTGTGGGAAGTAGGGATATAAATTTATGTTTCATATTCTTACATGTTAATTGTGATAAACATTGAGTTGGTTTTTAATGTTCAAATTTCTCCAAAACCCTGAAAACTAGTTACATGTTAACATTTTTACATTGATTTCCATGTTTAGTTAAATTTCAGATTTAACATGTAATATTGAACTGTGTGCATAGATAAATATATGGATAGTATGTTAGGGTTTCATTTCTATCATGTTAGGATGTATTAGGACCATTGAAATGGGTTGCGATGTTTCAATACCCTAAAATCTGAGACTGCATTATGTTAATATTTTACTATTTTAAATGTTAGCTTATTTTTAGACTTTGCATGTAAATGCTGAACTAAAACTGGGTTTAACCTTTCAATACTAGGCTATAACCCTGTACAAGGACACACACACACCCTCTTTATATATATATGTATAAGGTTAGCCATGCATGTTATGAGTAAATAAGTTGCGTAATGTAGATTGTTTAACCAATATGCCATGATTAGTGTAACTTGATAGCCGTTGTTTTGAAATCCAATTTCTCATATACAATTTTATGTATATTTCGTCTACACATATGCCTACTATGTTACCATATTAACTTGTTTACATACACCCATACACACACAAACCATATAACATTACATAATGCCAGCTTTTCTCTCCCTAACGCTCTCTATATATATATTGTGATTGGATTTCAATGCAAGTGACTTTCAATTCTTTAACTTTGAAATTGATTTTTCTGTACCCTTTTAGATTATTGGAAGTTACCTTTCTTATTTTTATATATTTTTTTTGAGTACCAGCATTCACATAGGATGGTAGACTGTCTTACAGTTTTGATGAATTATTATTTATGTATCTTTTCCAGTTTAGCACTCTAGATTTCTTGTGTGTTTGATATCCTATGACCGTCTTGGTTTAGCATGACTAGTATACCTAGATGAGACTTTCACTACCACCGTATGCAATGACCCTGTATGTCATCCTTTTGATCACATGATTTGTTTTAATCTGGGACTTCGATTTGTGGGGGTTTGACCTAGAGGGAGTATGGACATTTTAATTTCGAGGATGAAATTTTTCTAAGGTGGGTGGACTTGTAACACCGAATTTTCTAAAATGAGAATAATTTTGAAATTTTGTAATTTTAATCATTTATTGATTTGACATTTAAATCATGATATAATTTTGGTAATTTTTAAAATTATTTTAAAACTATTTAAAATCTTGACTTGTAATTTTGATGTTTTGCTAGTGAAATCCTAGAGACTGTTTGACCTAGAGCCTAACCATGTGATTAGGATATTTTAATGTCATTTTTGGCCTAAGGATATTTTGCATTAGACCTCCTTGAATTATTTTGATATTTATTGCGTTGGTGATTGTTAATTTTGACCTTTGATAGGTGTGATAGTTTTGTGTCCGTATCGAATACGTATCAGTTTTTATTTATAAATGTTTGATGTGCCTCAAGGAGATTTTTTTATTGCTAATTTTTTTTGAAAATTATTTGAATGAGATTGTTTTCTGCATGTGTTTCCTGTGATTGCTTTGTTTTAATTTCGAGGACAAATTTTTTTAAGGTGGATAGATTTATCACCCCCAGTTTCCAGAAACAGGGGTATTTTTGTCATTTTTCATTTTTAAATTATTTTGGAATTATTTATTTATTTATTGTAATATTTTGGGGTTATTTGAGTCGGGTTCGAATTTTAACTCATTCCGACTTGTATCGGGGACCCGGGGTAGTTTTGACTCTAGCGGGCTCACACACTAGTTAGGCATGGCCCACATAATATTAATTTTAGTCCACATGATATTAATTTTAGTTAGTGACTAGACTAATTATTTTGGTTAGTATTAATATGGATTAGTGTTTTAGGGTTGACCAAACTACCCCCGACTTAACCCCTTACCAATGTATTAGTAAATAGACTAGAAAAGGGGCTTTTGGACTTTTCCTAATAGGACAAAACCACCTTTATGGCCAGCCACAATAAGGATAGGGTTGAGCCTCCCATTTGTCATTATCCATCTATTTTTCTCTCTCTTGATCTTCTCCAAATTCCTAGAGAGCAATCCCTAACAATTTCTCCACCAAATCATTCCATTTCACCACCAAATCTTCTTCTTTCCTTCTCCATTCTAGCCAAGGAGGAAGCTACCCAAGTTTGGGAGGATTCGGAGCTCGTTCGTGTCCTTTTGGAATCTCTACGTGTCGGTGTCGCTCCGGAAAGGCTTTTCTTCGATTCGATCTACCGGAAGGTATAAATCCCTTCTCCTTTTCATTTACTCATGCATATAGTTCTATTTTGAACCCATAGGAATGACCCCATAGTTGTATCTCCATTTGTGTCCATTTCGTGTCCATTTGGAGGTCATAGGAGTGTCCTTTGTGTTGTGGTTGTGTCCATGTGGGAAAATCCCAAATTTGGACACACTATGTGTTGTTGTTATGTATGAATGAATTATTACATGTTTAATCTCATATTTTTGTATTGGAGATGTGTTCTATAGTGTCTCATATATACATATTAGTGTAGAGAGTGAGTTCTTGATATATTATGTTATATACTTGTGTTCTTTTGTCTCAAACTACCAAAATCCGTCATGATTTTTATCCACGTTTTTAATTTCAGCCCTAACTTAGAAATGTCATAACTTCTAGCTCAAAGCTCGGTTTAGTCTTCCATTTTTTTTAAAAGAAGCGTATTGAAGTTAGATTTCCAAAAACATGTATTAATAGGCCTAATTCTTTCTGCAACTTTCTGGAGAATTATTTGAGTGTCAGTTGTACGAAAGACAAATGCGTTCTCGATGTTTTCGCGATTCCGAGAGTTTCCGGAAACGAAAACGCGGTCCGTTTAAAGTTTCGGAAAGCTAACACATAGATCTATAACATACTTTAATCCTAAATTTAATTCATACTGTGATGGTACAGAATTGATTATTAGTAGGAGTTACTATTCGGCATATGCATTTTGTGCACCCTTGTGTGTAATATAATATTCTATTTGATTTTAACACATGTTAATATATATATACATTATGTAATTAAATAGAGAATACAAGCATGAGTAAATGGTTAAATAAATGATGTATGAGGTGTAAGTATCCTATCTAATGTAAGCATGCATAAGTATGGCTTGTAATGAATATGTAGGTTCCATAGTATGTAATGTATGGTGCATATAGTGGTGCAAGAGAATAATGAATGATGAATGAATGCAAGCATGAATGTAATGTAATAATAGATGTAATGTATGCAATATATAAGTTAATGAGATGTAATATTCTATGTTAACACAAATCCTATATTACCTCATGTACCCCCTTACACTATGTTGACACTATCACACTTGACACATTGTTCACTTACACTTTGACACTCTTTGATATGTATAAACTATGTATGCCCATTTAACCCTCACTTGCCCCTTTGCCATGTTCACATACACACACATAGCCTCTTAAATAAGTATTTATGAATATAGTTAACTTAGCTATGTATGTATATTATATATATGTTAGCATATTGTGTTGTAATATATAAGTTTATATAACCATTTGAAATGCCATGATTATAGACCTAATATTGAATACCAATATATGCATGTGTATATATGTGTAGACATATATAGCTTAAAGTAATAGATTACCTAGTGTATATCCAATGTGAATTCTTGCCTATTTGAGTATTGAATAATTGCATGCTATATAGAGTTGGTTGTATATAGGCTTGTATAGCCTTGTATTGATGTGTGCTTGCTAGGATAGTCTTGGTTAGGCCTAGTAAGACTTGCTGGGTTAGGACATGACCTAGTTTGACCTAATTTGACTAGTACAGTTGACCAGAGTTGACCAGGGGTTGACTTTGGCCTAGTTTGACCTAGATTCATATAGAATGCATTATACTACTTTATATTACCCTTCTGGACATGTTGTGACTTGTTCTGTTCTAATTAGGAGCCAGACACCTTGTAACCTGTGTTGCTTTAAATTGGACTCTGTGGCTTCAGTTGGACCCCCTATACTTATCAGCTGTTCAGGTTATCGAGGCGACTACATTCTCTGATCATTTCATATCCTGCTTAGAATTATTTTCTGCAGAAGATTACTTTACTTGTACTGTCACGTTGGTCACACGAATTGGTACTATATGGATCCCTTCTTGAGATGTTATCTTTAGGGAGCATCGGGTACTATACGTTCTGTGCGTTTCCCTTACATGGCGTATCATATGCTTCATTAGTTCTTTGATCACTTACGACATATACTCTTATGATCGTAGAGTCTTCCTAGAATCCTTATCCCATTTATGGGACTACTATGTATCACATTTGGGTCTATCACCTTCGGGATCTATCACCTTCGGGGTCTACTACCCTTCGGGGCTGTTACATAGCATCATATAACATAACCAGGTTGGATCCTTGTGTATTAATTGGGGGTACGGGGGAGTATAAATAGCCATGTGAACAATTCCAAAGTAGAATAGCCATGTATGCCTCTTTAGTATAGCCATGTACAATCAAGCCGTTCACATGTCGACTTTGTGCTCTAAATCACTAGTCACTGGTAGCTCTTTACTTATAGTAGATATTTCTATTACCTTTCTCTCTCTGTTTACATACTGCACTTCTTTCAGTACTTGTATTTACTTTACTGCATAAATATATTTCTAACCTGCTATAACTGTTGAGATGTATTGTGCTCGCTCCTGTCCTGACTGGACCTGTTGATAAATTTTACAGATGGCCTGGGATTGCCTGCTAGCCTAGAGGAGACACAGTAGAGGTTGTTTAGATAGTTATTTCATTTTGTCTGAGTTGTATTTACTTTGTGGATTATGTATTTGAGTTTTGAGATGTATTTCTGGGTTTATGTATCTTAGACACTTAGACTTCTATCTCTATATTTATTTTGGATTTCATGTTTTATCTATCTTTATCATGCTCTACCGTAGATGTGATTGAGACTGTATCTGCTATGTCACCCCCATTCGGGAGTATAAACTGTTTAGTCTTATACTGTTAGATGCATTGAGACCTAGGACATCATTACTGCCGACACTGCGGCGTAGGCTGGCGTTGTTACATTCTCGTGCCCTAACTCTAGGGTGCGGGTCGTGACACGTGGCAACCCATATACAAAATCCATCATGATATGCTCCCACTTCTACTCTGGAATGGGCAATAGCTGCAATAAACCTCCTGGCCTCTGCCTCTCTGCCTTGACCTGCTGACAGACCAAGCATCTGGCTACGAAGCAGCTACCTCCCGCTTTATCCCATACCACCAGACGTGCTCTCTCAATACCGGTACTTTTGTTGGCACCAGGATGTATAGAGTACTGAGATCTGTGAGCCACCTATATGACCTGCTCCATGAGCTTACTAGGCACACACAGCCTGGAACCGTACCTCAAAGCGCCATCCTCTATAAGAGAAAACTCGCCATCTACTAGTCCTGCTCGAACCTGCTCTCGGATACACCGCAGAGCAACATCCTCGAACTGCATCGACTTGATCCTCTCTATCAAGTTTGACTGAATCTGAAGGCCCACATCTACATCTGAACTCCAGCACAATCACCTCAATCCCCAGGCTCTCCAAGTCTGCTAGCAAGTGATGATCCATAGTCAAACAAATGGCTGTCGGATACCTACCCAAGGCATCGGCAACCACGTTGGCCTTCCCTGGGTGATACTGTAGTGAGATGTCGAAGTCCTTTATCAGCTCAAGCCACCTGTGCTGCCTCATGTTGAGCTCTTTCTATGTAAACACATACTTCAAGCTCTTATGATCTATGAGGATCTCCACCCTCTCTCTATACAACTAGTGGTTCCACAACTTCAGAGCAAAAATTACTACTGCCAACTCCAGGTCATGGTAGGGTAGTTCTTCTCATGGGGACATAACTACCTGGAAGCATAGGCAATCACCTTCCCATGAAGTGTCACTATAGATAATGAATCCTCCTGAACCGAAGGCAATGTCAGAATCGGAGCTGTCGTAAGCCGCTTCTTCAACTCATCAAAAGTAGCCTGACACTCCTCTGACCAAACAAACTCATCATCCTTTCGGGTCAGCCTAGTCAACGGCTCTGCAATCCGGAGAAATACTGCACGAACCTACTGTAATATCCTGCCAGCCCCAAGAAGCTCCTGATCTCTGCTACTGAACTCGGCGCCGACCAAGCCTCAACTGCTGTGATCTTCTTCGGGTCTACTGAGATTCCATCTCCAGTCACCACATGACCCAAGAAGTCAACTCTGTCCAGAAAGAACTCGCACTTCGAGAGCTTGCCATACAACCTCTCCCTCCTGAGTGTCTCCAGAACCACTCTCAAGTGCTCCTCGTGCTCCTCCTCGGTCTTCGAATACACCAGGATATCATCAATGAACACCACCATGAACTTGTCCAAGTACTGGTGGAACCTTGTTCATCAAGTTCATAAATACTGCCGGTGCATTAGTCAGCCCAAACGACATAACCAGGAACTCAAACTACCCATACTGCGTCCTGAAAGCGGTCTTTGGAATATCCCTCTTTACCTTTACCTGGTGATACCCTGAGCCTAAATCAATCTTGGAGAAAACCCGAGCTCCGCTCAACTGATCAAAGAGATCATCGATCCACGGTAGTGGATATCTGTTCTTGATCGTCAGGTTATTGAGTGCCCTACAGTCGATACACATCCGTACTGACCCATCCTTCTTGGGTACAAAAAGTATCGGTGCACCCCATGGAAAAACTCGATCGGATGAAGCCCTTGTTGTAGGACCGATTGTAGGAACGAGTTGTAAAGCGTAATACTCTAGAGGGGGTGAATAGAGTAGGCAGCAAAATTTACTATTTAAAAAAGTTAGTAACAAGATCACAGATAATATATCACAGATATGTAAATAAAAGTAGAGATAGAGAGCAAACGCAAACACAAGGATGTATACTGGTTTCTCTCTTGTGAGGACTAGTCCAGTCGGAAGAACTCTAGCTTCCAGTTGAATCCACTATGAAAAATTACCACAAGTTTTCATCCAAAGTTCTTGCAACTTCTACAACGCGAGCTTTGATACGAAGTACTCGACCAAATTCAATTGTGAAGTGTGTAACTTCAATCAAGCCTCCGATTACAACCACTCTGAAACTTCTAGACCGTACCGCACTAGCAAATCGACTAGAGGATTGTAACTGGCTTGGGATTTGAAAATGAATAGCTCAGAATACTTTGGAAGAAGTAGTAGGCTTATAGAGAAGAGATATGAAAGTGAATGAGTGAGTTAAAATGATCGAAATTCTTCTCGATTTATAGTTTTTCCAAAGGCAGAATTCTGACAGAATTCGGGCAGAATTCGGACAGAACTTGATGAGCAAATCTCGTTGGGATCCGTAACTGCAGGAAGACCAATTTCAAAAAGCAACGTTCACTAACCGAACTCTGGCCGAATTCGGGTCGAACTCTGGCCGAATTCTGTCCGAGTTCTGTTGGAGTTCTGTCAGGGTTTTTGCAAATTGGTTTTAGGCTTTTTGAAAAGTCAGGCAGTTAGGAAATAGTTTGGGCTTTTGTAAGTGGGCTTGTTTTCAAAATGAAAGGGTATTTTGAAAATGTTTCTTGGGTAGCCTATTTGCCAGTACGATGCAGTGTACATCGTATTCCTACACTCAATAAATATAAAAATTACATTAATAAAATAGGAAAACTAAGAGCCCTTTGATGACATCTTTCTTCAAATATTTGAGTAGACTTGAAGACGCCTTTTTTACTTGACGGCAATCGTCCAAAGATAAACAGATCTGGAAATCTGAATACCTTTCGGGGGTTTCGCCCCCGAACCCCTGATGCGAGGCCCCGGATAGGTCGTTAGGCGGTTCAGAGAAATCTTCTTGTATGACGCCGTCTTTGGCCCATCAATAATTCTCTATTGCATGTGTCCTGGTTTGATAAAGCTTGATCATGCTTACTGCATGTCTATAAGAACATGTTAGACGAGCAAAACAATAAGCATATCAATATGATATATAACATTTAGGACAATGCTAACATTAGGACAATGCTAAGTTTAAGTAGTAACATAATAGGGATTACATGATATTAGTGACGTCGATATGTTAAACTTAATTGATTAGCCATATTCAAAAACATGATATAATCATTGGGCTAACAATCTCCCCCTTTTTGATTATGGCAAATCCTTTAAGTTTAATATATATACAATAGATGCATGTATCACTAATAAACAATAATACTATAATAGTGTGTGTGCTGACTTAAACTTATTTCTACTTAAACTTATTTCTCCCCCTTTGACATGATCAAAAATAAGCTCCCCCGTAATTAGAGCTAAAATGAACTCAAGCATAAGTAAATGAGGAAGCAAAATAATCATGATCAAGGATAACTAAAGAATAAAAACTTGTCAAAACACAACATAGTTGGTTGAACTTAAAAACATTGAAATCAAGTAATATATAGTTTACCAACTAGAAATCCAGAAATGAAATATATTTTGAATGTCATTTGACCAAAAAAATCTATCAATATAGTAAGAATCAATCATTGGTCATAAATAAATCATGAGGAATAGAAATTCGCAGATCTAGTATATATCAAAAAAAAAATGAGACTTTTAACAATGATCACAAAAAATATGATTCATAATTTGCCCATACGTATTAGTGAATCAATTCCATAAAGAGTATAATATTGAAAAAGAAAACAAAATAAATATACTAGAATCTATGCAAAATCTATACCAAAGTTCATGCATTTGAATTCAATTAACTTAGCATGATATATATCCATCAGATAAACATGAACGTAATAAAGACAAAATACTTGAGAAGGAGAAATCCAGTCGACTTGAATGCTCTACCGCAAAGTATGATCAGTCTAAATATAGATAAGCATGAACTTTGAGATAAAATCTCAATAAGAAATGCCAAATCAGTTTAAACTCAAAAGAATTATCAATAAATTAAATTAATTCAAACTCAAGGAATAATCAAATAAGGATGATAAAACATATTTGGCAAGATAACTTTTAGAAACTCAAAATTGAGATAATTAAAAATAATAATCATATATTCTCTCAAAAACCAATACAAATCAAATATCATGAACAACTCAACAAGATATGTAAAGTAAAATAATATATGTCCACGATGAACTAGGTATACCACATATTAAGGGCATAAAATAATTGAAACAATTAATTTGCTCCCCCTTAAAATATGAGTATATAGTTCAAAAATAATTTATATGCATAAAATAGATAAAATAAATAATATCTAAGGGATATCCAAGATATGCATCTTTTCTTTCCTTTGATCAAATGCATATAAAATTTCAAACTCAAAACAAATATCATCTTTAGACAAAAAGAAATATCCAATAACTAAATGCTTAAAGATGAACAAAGAAAATATATCTCCAATATATATAAAAAAATATTTCAAGACACATTAAAAGATTTTAAAAACTGTCTTTAATAATAACATTTAAGTACCGGACAGATTCAATAAATCAAAAAGAAATCAAAAAGACTTTTCAAAAATGTAGAATTTATTACGAAAAACTGTCTTAATAAATGTTCGAATGCGTCCATTTAGTCCTCAGACTGAAAGCTAGCGATTCGAATCACGAAAACAATTTCAATAAAAGAATCCATAAAACATAAATAAATTCATTTGAACAAATAAACATAACTAGATAAATGTCCAAAGAAAAATATTCTAGGTATATGGCATGTCAAGGGGCTAATTGACTTGAAACAATTAACTACACCACCTTTACATGGCTATATCCAAAAATGATAATATAGATAAAAGTTTAAAATAAAATTCAGAGACATATTTCAGAAATATAAAACTAATTCAAAAATATTAGGTCTTCTTATCAAAGTTCATTTCTTTCCTTTTAAAGCCTTATCACGGTGTCCACTGACAACCGTAAGGTTTAAAAAAAGAAACGCTTTGAGAGAGAGATATTCAATATGCATGACTTCTTCCCTGCAAAGAATTACTGTTGTAGACAGTAAGTAACTTGAATACGAAGATAATAATATAAAGCTCAAAATCATAAATATTACAAATATTACACAAGCTAAAGATGAAATCACAATACCATAATATTCGATGAGTAGTCACGAATACGAAAAACAATCATCTTTAGACAAAAGAAGAAATATCCATTAAATGAACATTTAAAAATAAAACAATCAAATGATACTTCAAATTAGCATGATGAATAATCGTATAAGTCAAAATATGACATAAATTGATCTATGCTATCGAATCTCACAATCGACAAGATAGATCAACATATGCTACCTGTTGTGAAAATATAAAGAGAGAATATTATCCATCAAATCTAAAATTTAAAATCCATCAGATAACAATTGCAACTAGATCTCAATAAATCTTTAGTTTATAAAGCGTTGATTAATCTTGGGTTAGCTATAGAGGTACTGTCCCAGCTAACGGAGGTTCACCGGGGAACACATAAGTACTGCTTCGCTTCGACCGTAGTCGTGGTGACAGACAGACCCTTTGTAGGCTTGTACCCAAATTAAATCTCTTCTTTAATAACCGAGGATTTAAGAAGAATTAGTGCAATATAAAAAAGTTATATTCTATGGACTTATAAATCTTAGAACAAATGTAGCATATAGCATATGATGTATCAATTACATTTATCCATATGTGCTACAAAATCATTGGGCAATAAAATATAAAATATTTGTAAATCAAAATGTAAGACCTGGATACGTTGATGTATTCTGGAACCTAGGGGACTGGTTTCAGTACCTTGGATCCAGAACTAGATAATAGTTGCATTTAGACCTTAATAAATCTTAAGTCTATAAAGTATTGATCACTTCGGGTTAGCTGTAGGGGCCGGTTCCCAGCTAGCGGTAGTCCGAAGGCTAGTGCACCGTGTCGCTTCAGGATTTACAACTGTATGACAGAAGGATCCTTTTGGCTTGTTCCCAAAATAATTTTTACTCTTAAGAACTTAGATTCAAAGGAATATATGCAGTATCATCGAACATCGTCGAAATTCAGAATCCCTAAATATAAAAGAAGTAAATACCCAAATAATGGTTTATCAAGATCAAGATATTTAAAATATCATGTATCCAAAATTTCAACCAAAAAGCCAAGAAAAACATACATCATTAAAAGAGGCTTTGAGGAAGAAGCTAATAAAGATAAGAACATAAATTTGTTTAAATAAATCAATAGCTTAAGTATGAGATAAGTACAAGTTTAAAAAACTACTTTTCAAAATATTATAATATAGAACTTGAACTTAACTCATATATCTCCATAAAGATTTTATACAAAAGTATAAGAAACATATCAGCACATATGAATGATATAAATTATGTATCCTTAATAAGCATAATAAAATATTATCACAAGATCAAAAACATGTATAAATAAACTTTATCAGACAATGATGTAATTGATTCATAAGAAGTTAATCACAATAAAATTTAAGAATCAATAGTGAATATATTATGCAAGCACAAGGTTAACATAAAAGTATATGTATATATTTTCAAGTAAATAGAATACTTGTGCTAAATATACATACTCACAAAATACGGATCAAAGTAAATACGATATGTTAAAGACAAATCAATAAGAAGTGACCAAAAAATATTAAAGACGAAGTGTCAAAAAATATATTCACCAAAATAAAATAAGCTCCTACGCATGCTTCAAGAATAAATATTAAGAGTAAAGAGCATACATAGACATATGTGTCACACTAATAGAAAATAAACAATTTAAGCTAAACAGCTAGTCATGCTAGGATTAGATCTCACATTGATTCAAACAATAAACAATTTAAAAGATATCAATAAAATCCAATAGAAAGAAATCAATAAGAACATGCTAGATATTAAGAACTATTTAGAAAGTATGTTACCGAAGTGGTTCTAGTGACCACACTTATGTTGGTGCAATTGCTTGGAAGATGACTTTTGTAGCTTTGCAATCACCAACATGTTCCATGGTTCTATTTGATATGAGAAGCTTCACCTGCAATATTGAAAACACAGGTGTAGGCAACTCTAGAGGGGGGTGAATAGAGTTTGTGTCGATAATCACCAAAAAAAATTAACTCTATATCACCTCACAAAACAACTATCAAGATAGTAAATAAATCAGAGAAAAATGCGGAAGTAAATAAAGATCAGAAAAGCATACGCAAACACAGCAGTTTTAACCTAGTTTCCCTCGTGGAGGACTAGTCCAGGCCTGAGAACTCTAGCTCAGGATTCAAATCCACTATTTGTGAAATAGTAGTTTACAACCTGTGCCTTTTCTTCAGAAGAGCACGTCAACTTCTTACAGAGGATCGCAGTGGCGATTTGCTTGGATTTTTCCAAGCGACTTGAAATTGTCCAAGTGACTTTTCTTTTCAACTCTTGCACAAAAAACTTCTAGCTGAATCGCACTTGAGCACCTTGGGGCTTAGGAAGTTTTGTGGCTAGTAGATTGGAAGAGTAAGGCTCTTGACTATATAGGCTATGTAAGAGAAGAAGAATAGAAGAGTGGATGGTTTCAAATGAGAGAAACCAAGGCCTATTTATAGGGTTCGGGACAAGCAGAATTCGGCCAGAATTCGGTATGGATAATTTAAATTTTTGGCCGTTGGACAGCTTGTAGCAAACAGGCCCTAAAAATTAGGGTGCTGGAAATCAGGGGACAGAGTTCGGCCCGAACTCTGTGTGGAGGCAGAGTTCGGCCCGAACTCTGTCTCCAGCAGACAGAATTGGTCCATTGGGCTTTTGGACTTTGTGGAGCTTGGGCTTGGTTCAGGAATTGGTCTGTTGTATGGTAGAGCTTTGGAGAGATATGCTAGGGGTTAAGATGACTCAGTGCGACTCAACGTACACATTCTCCTAGACTCAATAAATTGAAGATTACAGACTTGGAACAAGTAGGAAAACCAAGAGCCCTTTGATGATATCTTTCTTCTGATATTGAGCAGTCCTGAAGACGTCTTTTTCCTTGACAGCAGTCGTCCAAAAGATAAGCAGATCTGAAAATCTGAATACCTTTCGGGGGCTTCGCCCCGAACCCCCGACGGGGGGCGCTGCCCCTCGACCCCTGTCCGCTGACCGGGCAGCGGAACCCCCGATGCAAAGCCCCGGATAGGTCGCTAGGCGGTTCGGAGAAATCTTTTTGTATGACGCCGTCTTCGCTCCATTATTAATTCTTCATTGCCTATGTCCTGTTTGATCATGTTTGATCGTGCTTACTGCATGTCTACAAATACATGTTAGGCCAGCAAAATATGTTGCAGTACGATACAAGCATAGCAATATAATATAGGACAATTAGGACAATGCTAAGTTTAAGTAGCAACATGATAGTGTGTATATGAATATTAGTGACATTATTATGTTAAACTTAACTGATTAGCCATATTCAAAAACACAATATAATCATTGGGCCAACAATCTCCCCCTTTTTGATTATGGCAAATCGGTTAAGTTTAAGACAGATACGATAGATGCATATATCACTAATAAACACATACTACGAGAAGATAGTGTGCTAACTTAAACTTATTTCTCCCCCTTTGACATGAAAAAATAAGCTCCCCAGTAATAAGAGATAAAATAAACTCAAGCATAAGGAGGAAGGCATAGACAATCATGATCAAGATATACTAAATAAGGAACAATGGGAGAAGTGTGTAAAGACAAGTATAGAAACTACATACCCAATGTAGAGTGCCAAAAAGAAAATAGCTTGTCAAGACACAAATAGTTGGTAAAACTAAAAGAATTTGAAAATAATCAATAGATAGTTTACCAACATGAAATCCAAGAAAGACATTCAAACATAGTATGATATGAAATCCAAGAAAGACATCCAAAAACTTTTGGAAGAGAATTATGAAAAAAATTCAGTCAAAAACCATAGGGATAAGATAATTGCAAATAATAGATATCAAAGTAGAAAGATACCAATTGAGATATTGAAATAGACAAACTTGATATCAATTGAAATATATAAACTTGAAACATTGATCAATGAAACTATGATAGTCATAATTGTCCACAGATAAATAGTGAAACAAAATAAATGAATGATCAATGTAAAATAGAATCAATTGATATAAAAATATCTCATTATTTGCAAATCTATTTGCTTATCCAAAATTCATGCATTTGAACTCAATTACCTTATCATGCTATATGAATAAACATGAAGGTAAAGGAGAAACAATGTTTGAGAAGAAGAAATTCAGTCGAATTAAATGCTCCCCCTCAAACTATGACCAATATAGATAAAATCATGAATATTGGATAAGTCCTCAACAAGGAAAGCCAAATGAAACATACAAAAAAAACCAAATCAAAGAAAGCACAATCGTCATCAAGATAAAATACGAAATTAAATATTAACGAAATGACCCATATAAAAAAGAGATAATATGATAAAAAAAAATTGCATATACTCTCATCACAAAATATCAGTATTAAAAAAAATGGGTCAATAATGAACTACGACATATTAAAGGGTATAAATAAATTGAACCAATTTATTTGCTCCCCCTTAAAATATGCATATCTAGTTCCAAAGCACTTATAGCAAAAAAAAAATGATAACTTCAAGATCTAGGGATAAATCAAGTATTGATTTCTCCCCCTTGCTCAATGATAAGGCTATAAAAAGTCATAAAACGAATAATGTCATCTTTAGAAGAGATATCCAATAAATAGTCACTAAAGATGAACGATCCAAAATAATATCTTAATTAAGCACATATAATCAAAGATGACATACATTAGCCTATAGAAGAATCTCATATTTAAATATGATAGATCAATGCATGTTACCTTTTTAGAAGAAGATCATCATGAAAAGAAATAAGGTCCATTAGAAAAATATCATTATGAAAAGGAATAATAAGGACTATTAGAAAAATATCATAATGAAAAGGAATAATAAGGTCCATTAGAAAAATATCATCATGAAAAGGAATAATAAGGTCTATTAGAAATAATCATGATGAGAATCACAATATAGCTCAAAAGATAAAAATAAAACTAAAGAAAAATGTCATCATGAATAAAGAAAGTCAATTAAATCAATCATGATGAAAGTCAAAATATAGCTAAAAATAAAGCTCAAATATCATGTCCATTATCCAATTAAGAGATGATCAACCAATTTATTGCTTTGCAAGGACTATGTATGTTTTATCACATATGTACCCATCAACGGGTAATAATCCAACCTTGCTAATACTAAATGAGAAACCAATGAAGTTCAAATAGCAAGAGCATATGTGATAATCCATGAGTAGTCAAAGTAGAGTAATAAATTAACTTGATAACCACATAATTAGATAATATAGGACTACTCTATCAATAGGATCATTCATAAAGTAAACCAATAAATAATTATGATCCGTCATAAATTCCATCTAAAAACCATATAAACAAACTAATGGAAAATATAGAAAAGAGTCAATCTTATTTAAATGATTGCAAATTTATTCCATAGAAATGAATATAATAGAATCATGACTTAAAAGATGAGAGAAATTTAAGAGATGCTTGTCAATGACTAGTATGAAAAGCGATGAATCACAAATCTTAATGGAAACAAGATAAAATAAAAAATTTGTCAAACTAATTTTAGAAACCAAACATATGTATCTAAAATAGAATACAAATCAGAAAGAATTCATAAATCTTGTTTTTGTAAACTAGCATATCACATATAGATTGAAGTTCAAGAAGATAGTTAGATGAGTGAAAGTGAACAAAAATTATGTAGCTTAACAATACATCGCAAAAAGCAAGCTAGCTACATAACTAATTAAGATTAATGAGATAGGCCATTAACATGATAAATGTGCTCATTAAATCTTAAGTCACTAAAACCAAAAAAATACATGCTTAAGCATAGAGTTCATAATAAGGGTAATACATTTTGAATGATCAAAATGATTTATATACTCTTTGCTAAGAAAGGATAAGAGTATAAGATAGCAAGTAAATGAATTAGACTCTCATCAAGTAAAAGACAAAAGAGATGTTCATGAAAACACAATGGAGCAAATCTCTTTGCCAAATATTGAGATTAACCCAAGATAATGAAATAATAGATTGATCTAGAGAATGCAAAATTATAACCATTATGAAAGTGTATTCTCTAGAAATGGAAAATCTCAAAGTAAAAGTTTAATCCATAGTAGCTAAAGACATGAGAAGTATGATATATCAATTACATGTATTCTCATGTGCTACAAAACATTATTGGGCAATAATAATAAAATATTTGTAGCTTAAATATAAGGCTAGATATGATGAAGTATTCTGGAACTTAGGGGAGGATCCAGAACTAGATAATGGTTGCATGTAGACCTTAATAAATCTTAAGTCTATAAAGTGTTGATCACTTTGGGTTAGCTGTAGGGGCCGGTTCCCAGCTAGCGGTAGTCCGAAGACTAGTGCACCGTGTCGCTTCAGACTATTTACACCTGTATGAAAGAAGGACCCTTTCGGCTTGTTCCCAAAATGTTCTTTACTTTTAAGAAATTAGATTTAGAGGAATATATGCAATATCATCAAACAACATCAAAGTATAAAAATCTCTATGAATAAGAGAGGTAAATACCCAAATAATAATGAAAGAATGATCATCAAAATTTGCTAAGAATATTTTCAAAACAAATATTTCATATACACTTTATGAAAATAAATATATAGAAGATTTATACTCAAAATAAGTATGATGATCTCAACAAGGTAAAGCACAAAACCAAGCGATTCTTAAAAGAACTTCCATAAAAGTCATGAACAAGACACTAATAAATATTTTCTCTCAACATTCCAACTTAAAGGCATTTGAATAAATAAATATCAACATTTGGAATCAATAATGGCCATTGGATCTATAATTTGATCAACTGCTGAGGCTGTTTTCAGTTCTGGAACAGCCAGGCCGAATTCGGCCCGAACTCTGGTAAGGGCAGAGTTCGGCCCGAATTCCGGATTCTGGTGACAGAACTGGAATCAGGCTAAAAATTAGTTAAGCAAAAAGATCAAAATAAGAGTGAAAGACATGTATCCATAAAGTCAACAAATAAAAGCCAATAAGATATCATCAAAAAGAAGACTTTAAGGAATAAGCTAATTGATTCAAGTAGAGATAACACAAATTTAGTAAAAAAGAATCAATAGCTAAATTACAAGGTAAGCACAAGTATGAATAAATACTCTTCAAAATAATATGAAACTTAAGCTTATCTCATATGCCCACATAAAGATATTTATACAAAAATAGATGTCAATATAATAAATACATGATCTACATGTAAATGAAGATTTAATGAATATAGTCATGTATCCATCATGAATGTTTGAAAAACTATCACAAATTCAAAAGCACATATAAATAGACTTTATTAGGCAAAGACATAATTGATTCTCAATAGGATAATCAAAATAAAACATGAGAATCAATAATGAAGATATTATGCAAGCACAAGATTAAAAAGAAGTATAAGTATATACTTATCAAATTACAAGTAGCTTGTGCTAAACACATATATTCACAAATAGCAATTAAGATAAATATGACATATTGAATACAAATCGGCAAGAAGTAACTATCTCAAAACTTTTAAAGATGAAGAGTTAAAATCATATTAACTCAAATCAAAACCAAGGTTATAGGACTAGAGTGATATGCATGCTTTGTAAATAAGGATTAAGAATAACGAGCATGCATATAAATGTATCACACTACTAGAAAATGAGTGATAAACTACATAGTGTGAACTAATCATATAAAGCTATGTAACTAGTCATGCTATATAAAGAAATAGAAAGAAAATCAACTAAGCATGCTAGTATTATATCTCACATTAATTTATATAATAAGCAACTAAAAGATATCAATGTGAGCTAGTAGCAAGACATCAAAAGAAACATGCTAGATTCAAAATATAGACCATTTAAAGAGAATCGTTTAGCATGTTACCAAAGTGGCTCTAGTGGCCACACTTGTGTTGGGAACCCATTTCCATAAGTTCATATCAACAAGTTTTCTAATCTGACAATGATTAGAAACATGTCCATTCAAACCATAATAATGACATAAAGAATTAACATTAGTACTATATGCAGCAGTATGAGAACGTGAAGTAGTGTGATATGATCTTCGTGGATACTTGTAATAGAAAGCATGGTTGTGTAAAGCTGTAGCTTTGCTTGCTTCCTTTCTAAAAGATCTGTCGTGTGTGACTTTGTGATGTGCTAAGTGTCTTGTGTTAGACTGAGTCGTAGGTTGTACTACCTGCTTTCCCAGTCTAATCTCTAACTTTTTAGAGTTAGCACAGATCTCATCATACTTAGCAGAGAGAGCATCAATTCTACATGAAGCAATAGAATACTTCTTCTTTTCTGATTCTAATTCCTTCTTAAGTTTAGCATTTTCTTGAGTGCTTTTCTCAATGCATTCAAGCGCCTCATGCAATCTAAACTCAAGTGTGGATATCTCAATAGAATTATCAGAAATAGAAGTATCTCTAGCATCATTCAATAAGCAAGTAAGCTTTTTAATCTCACGCTTATAGGATAGAATATCCTTTCTAGCTTGCTTATATTTATCTAATACTTTCTTGTGTTCTTCTAATAGATCACTGAAAGCATCAGATAAATCATCATAAGAAAATTCACTCTCTCCAGAAAAAGAATTATTTTGTACCTCGTTAGATAATGCCATTGAGCATAAATTTGCAGCTTGATGAGGTCTCTCTTTTTTCAGAATCTGTTACTTCGCTTTCACACCATATGCTCGTGCTAGTGTACTTGTGAGATGATGATCTTCCTTCATTTGATTGTTCGTATTGACTCTCCTTTCTTGTAGTAGTACAATCTTCTTGGATATGATCTATCTTCTTGTAGTTGTCACATACAAGCTCTTCTTCGTATAGGGGATGTGTTGTACCTTAAATTCCAATTCCATCATGCACATATTTGCATCATTATGAAGACTATCCTTCTCTCTGGAGTTGCTAGCTTTGCTTTCATACCTGCACTCTAAGTAGCTTCAAGAACTTTCCAAATTTTATGAGATGTTGTGCAAGTAGTAATAAGATTGAATACATTTGTGTCTACAGCAAAATAAAACATATTCATAGCTTTTGCATCAAGGCTAGCTAATTCTTCTCTTCCTCCGTGTAACTATAATAGGGCTTGTTGATTATAGAGGATGTGAGAATAGAAGTGATAGTAGGCTTCTTGTAGCCGGTGACAACAATTGACCATAAGTCAAAATCTAGAGACTTCATGTAGATGCTCATCCGTGTCTTCCAATAGCTATAGTTTGTTCCATCAAATAGTGGGAGTCTATTTGAGGATTGCTCTTCAGCTGTGAAGTATATACTTGCCATATGTGATATAGTGATCTATGTAACAGTAGTTATAATAAACAATATTATCTTGCTTTACCTGTATAACCCGTTCTAATAATAAGGATCTGCTCCAAAAATAATAGAGTCCTTGCTAGGATACCAATTGAAGGAGCGATTGGTATAAGCAAATAATAACTCTATAAGGAGCACCTGCAATAATATCTGTAGAAGGAGCACCTGTAATAGTATCTATAGAAGGAGCACCTACAATAATATCTATATACCAAGCACCTGCTCTGATACCAATTGTAGGAATAATTAGGATCAGAAATATTACCTCTAGATGGAGCACTGGCTCTGATACCAATTGTAGGACCGATTGTAGGAACGTATTGTAAAGCGTAATACTCTAGAGGAGGGTAAATAGAGTAAACAACAGAAATTTACTATTTAAAAAAGTTAGTAACAAGATCACAGATAATATATCACAGATATGTAAATGAAAAGTAGAGAGTAGAGAGCAAACGCAAACACAAGGATGTATACTGGTTTTCCTCTTATGAGGACTAGTCCAGTCGGAAGAACTCTAGCTTCCAGTTGAATCCACTATAGAAAATCACCACAAGTTTACATCCGAAGTTCTTGCAACTTCTACAACGCGAGCTTTGATCCGAAGTACTCGACCAACTTCAATTGTGAAGTGTGTAACTTCAATCAAGCCTCCGATTACA